>CM031238.1:719473454-720130954 GCA_018340775.1 Taxus wallichiana var. yunnanensis
CAAGTTTTGAGGCCATCAAAGAAGCCATACCACAAGCTGAACTCTTGTGAACCCAAAATTTTCCAAAGACTTCATATTGTATGCCTTTGGTGATAGTGACACAATTTCTGCAATCTTGGTGTAGAAAACAAAGAAAGTATGAACAACCAATTGCTTTCTTCACCCAGTCCGGAAGATTATGAGGTAAGAGACTCCTTCATTGAGAAGTAGGTCCTGGTGGTAATCGGAGGATGAAGAAGTTTAAGCATTTGGTTTCAAAAACAAAATCCAACTATTGGTCTCCCATGGGAGTTAAAGAATTCCTTCTCGTGAGGACCGAAAGAAAAACATGCAGGGATGGATCACCCGTGTCATGGAATATGACATTGAGATCAAGGTCACCAAGTTGGTCTATGGGAAGGGGTTATGTGAACAACTAGCCTCAGTCAGCAATATGAAATAGTCGGTGAAAAGGAGGTCTGTTCTTATTCTACAAGATTATCAAGAAGAAGGGAGAGATGATGTACCTGCTCCTTGTTGGACCCAAGACATGGTGCACTTCCTTCGAATAGGCATGTGTCCTCATGGGATGAGTAATTAAAAAAGAAGGAATTTCAGGCTACAGGCCATCCCATATGTTCTTATTGATAGTTTCTTGCTCAAGAGAGACATTAATGACATTCTATGAGGTGCATTAGGCGAATCGAGGTGGAGAGAGTGCTACAAGAATTACATGTCGAAGCAGCAGGAGGCTATTTTTCTCCAAGAGTGACAACACTCAAAATCATGAAAGTAGGATATTATTGGCCCAGAGTGTTTAGTGACTGCTACACATGGATCAAAAGGTGTAAGAATTGTGCATTCTTCAAAGGCAAGGAAAGGCTAGCAGCACTTCCATTGCACCCAATCTCAGTCGACCAACCTTTCATGCAATGGGGATTGGACTTCATTAGAGTCATCAATCCAAACTCAAGCCAAGGTCATAAATAGATCCTGATAATGACAAATTATTTCACCAAATGGACCGAGGCAGTAACACTCAAGGAAGAAAATGAGTCTAGTATCTTGGATTTCTATAAAGGGATAGTGACCAGATTTGGAGTGCCAGCCACCATCATATCATACAATGCATTATCATTTATAGGTTCTAAGATCACAGGATGACCCATCAAGAATGGGACTTATTTGAGTACTTCATCAAACTATTACCCTCAAGGTAATGGCCAAGTTGAGTCCACAAACAAGAACCTGCTAAAGATCATCATAAGAAATCTTGATGAGAATCAGAGGACCTGGCACACAAAGCTCAAAATGGCCTTATGGGTTGATAGAATAACGCCCGAGGATCTACGAGTAGTTCTCCATTCAAGCTCGTCTATGGGAAAGAGGTAGTGTTTCCTATATCACTTGAGTTTCTAGCATTGGAGCTTGTGAAGCAACTAGAGATGTCTGAATTTGGACCAATGGAGGCCTGGTATGCGGAGTTGATGGAATTAGAAGAAACCAGAGAGCATGCTCTCTAAGCAATAAAGAAGAATTAGGCTTCAATCAAGAAATGTTTTGATAAGAAGATAAAGGCAAGGACCTTTCAGGAAGGGGACTTGGTTTTGAAATGGGATACAGATCAAGCAAAACCAGGAAGGCATTCTAAATTTGACTCCATCTAGAGTGGCCCCTATATGATCACAAGATGCAAAAGTAGCAATGATTTCCAATTGTCTACATTGTAGGGTGAAGAGTTGCAGATTCTAGTAAATGGGATGTATCTTAAGCACTACTACTAAAAGGGGAGTTCTCACCCTGTACATATTTGTTTAGTTTTCTCTTTCCTCTAAGTGCTTACACACATTTTCTTGCTATAGTGTAGATTACTTTTCTCCTAAGTTCTTTGCACGCTCTGCATGTTCCATTTGGAGCATGTATAATTTCAAATTTTGTATATAGTGTGGTGCTGTTTTTTTGCTCTCATGCGGTGTTTAGACTCGGAATTCGGTTAAGATCCGTTTTGGTTCTAATGAGTTTATAAGGGGCCCAGGGGTCGGTTTTTCAAAGTTCGAATCGTGCAAGAGCTATCACTCATGACTCCATTCCCAACGGATATGACAAGGTAATTGGTCTTTTCATCTAAAGCGACGTGATACCCCTATGAGTCACCAAATTGTTATCCATATTTCGCCCCGTGCCAAATATTGGATCAACCACGATCCCACATAAGAGGAAACAAAATCAAAAGCGGACCATCGGGGAAAAATTTGGTTCTTTGCCCCTTGTTATCTCAAAAGGAGTAAAAGTTACAAAATGGCCCGCAACTCCGCCCAAGGAAAAAGTCAACATTTGGGCCCGAGTCAAAGCCAAGCGGGAATCGGAAGAAAGGGGACCCATTTTTTGAGCTATTTTTCCCGCCCTCCTATACAGGCCTGATACAAACTTCAAGGGGTGTATCTTTCGACTTAGGGCTCGAAATATTACAAATCTGATGCCGTTGGAAAGATCTCGGCCTCACCCATGTCATGGAGGTTTGGAACTTTAATTTTGAAGAGGTTAGGTGAAGAAAAATGGAGGAAACATCTTTAGGATTTCAATGCAGGATCCATCTGTCTCAACAACTAGATCGGATTTGATATGTTTCCACCATTTCCTCTTCCTTCAAGGCACCGAACCAAGGATTGATGTAGTAAAGACGGATTTGGGGAGATATTTCATCAGAGGAATTAATAGTGGTGGTTGAACTTCAACTTGATTTTATCGCTTCTCTCTCTTTTCTTCTTTTAGGTTGAATCTATAAATATGGGCGGATTCATTGTAAAGGGTTGGACATTCTTTTTTGCAGGCTCCTCCTCCTTCTAGAAAAGGGATTTGTGGGATTCAGGCCTTCCATTAAAATTATAATATGTTTCTACCTCTTTGTTACTTTGTAATGGAATGTATCAATCTACAGAACAATAAAACACGTCTGTGATAGATTTTAGATCCTCTCTTGTATCTTTTGCTTTCATCTGGTCTCCCATTACATATCTGGCTATCTGTGCTTATTTATTGTATGCATTTTGTTGGTTTGTGTCTATTAGCAAAATAAGTGTTCATCATTCCTTCGGTGCATCACCTGGTAGTTTAGTTATTGTTTATTTCTTGTACCCCTTTCTTATCCTTGTCTCCTTGGCGAGTTTTAGATTAGGTTTAGAGATAAATCCTCTATAAGCTCCCACGCATGCACCTGAACAGAGGAATAAGGAACCAACCTTTAATCTAGAGAGATTTTCCATTTTTCAAGGTCCCACACCTTGGGGAAAGTTCAATGTTATGCAATCACACCAAATGAGTCTGCCTTAGAAAAGTAAATTTTTAGAACTCATTTGGGGGTGCTGTGATTTTGCATTAACAATAACCTTTTACTTAGTCATAGGAATGACTTATATCTTCATATTGGTAGCTTGGGGTCAACAATGGAGAAAGCGATATCATAAGTAGAGTATATGTAGGAGGTATTGGTTAGTATTTGATTATCACATTTCATATTTTTCTCTTATTGTAAGATTCTCAAATTAATCCCTTGAATTCCATCACTCATATGTTTCCAATTTATTATGTTCAAATCTCATTTCTATATTTTTAGATATGTTATTTTATACTTTAAATTATTACAAGTCTCATTATTATGATAGTTTTAATATTTTTGTGATTTTTATTATTTATCCAAGTAATTTCATTCGAGAGTCAAAAGTGGCATTTCCCTTAAAGTTGAAATTCCATCTATTAGAATATCATTATAAGGTATCATTCATGATGATAGTTGCAAAAATAATTATTACTTGCCATCATTTAGAGATGTTTGATAAAAAAATAATTCATACTATCAAACATTTGAGAGTTTATTAGAATTACCTCACAAAGGCTTGTAATAAGTAGATTATATCAAGAGAGTTCAACACGAATGACCAAATGTTGAAATAGAATTTAAAATAATAATGCAAAATGTGATTAAAAGGTTAAATTTTAGTCCAATTGGCCTAACACTTTTGTCATCACAAAAAATCTTGGATTGAGGGCATATAACCTTTTTTATATTATTGAAATGAAAGCCTATGAAAACCCCAACCAATATTATGCATTAAAAATAGTTTTATCCTTGACATTTTTTATAACATACCAACATTCTACATCGGGTCATGTTTTCTTATGACAATTGTATTTCATGTTTTCCTTTCAAACATATTAACTAGTTAACGTTTTCTTATATTTATTATAATTTTGTACCTCTCCTTTTGGCTCTAGTTGATTCATCTTCTAAATTTTATTATTTTGCACTCTTGAGTTACATATTTTCCCTCCCTATTTTTAAACCTATTTTTGTTTCTCAATATTCTATTTCATGTATTATTTTGTTTCGTAAATTGTATGTAGCTTTCTCACCTTTTCATGCACATTTCTAGTTATATGATGATCTCATTTATTCTCCCCAACGAGTTCCAAACTCTTGAAGCTATGCATACATTTTCTATAAGTCACTCCTTGTTTCTTATCTTGATATATATCACATAAATTCTATTTTGAAATATTTATGTTAGGAAAATAATGTTCATAGTGTGAACACGGGGTATTAGAATATTAGTATTATTTAATATTTAAATAATACATGAGTGTGCAAATGGTTGTAATGCAAAACTCACGTAGCTATTTGGGAGCATGAGATTTCTTGGGGATTGTTGGAGAAATTTGAGGGATGAGAGAGATACTAGGAGATATGATTGAAGATGAAGTTTGACTCCACCTTTGTAGGAGCTCAAACATTATAAAATCTATTCTCCATCAATGTAATTTGTATCCCAGATGAATAAAATCTGAAGTATATTATTTGTGCATATTTTTGGTGTTCCATTTTATTATTTCCATAGTTAAATCTGATCCAAATATATCAATTTCATACCATACAAATTCCTTCATTTCTTTCCTACATTTTCATGGTGTCTATCATGCATCCATTGAAAGGCAAGCATTCTCCACATGTCTTATATATTTCTATATCTCTAAATGTGTTACAATCTAACATGATGAAAATATTCAATGTTATATCTTTTTATTCTTATTATACTACAATTGTGTTATATTACTCATGTCATGAACCCACATAGGGAAAGTTACTCATCGTGACCATTATCTTGAAGTTATATATTTTCATGCTTTCAAAATCAATGGTTTCATATGATATATTACACATGTTACATATAATCTATTTCTTTTGAGATGTGAGCTTCACATGATTAACTCAAATATTAAATTGGTGGCATATACACTACGACCTTAAGTATGATTAGCACTTTGCCATCCGTGTTGATTTCATATCATTTGTATTTTTGTAAAAAATTCCTAACATGGCACAAATTTAGTGTCACATTTGTGCCACTTTTTTTGTCACATGCTTTGTTTTTATTCAAGGAAAAAAACCTCTCTCGAATAAGTGGGAGAAGGGATGATTATGAAACTTTGATTATATTTACAAAAGTATTAATTTTAGGAAGAGTTTTTTTTATGTTTTTTGAGTTTTTGTAATGTAAATTACAAAGTAAGACTTATTTACTTTATAAAATTCATTTTTATACATAATGTCACAATTCTTTTCAGATGTGAATTTTTCAATGTTAATCGTAATTTGTACATAAAAGACACATAAATTGTAACTCCACAAGATTGAAGGTAAAAAGGAGTTGTTATATTTTTAGATGTTTCTAATGCAGAGGCAAATCCTTCAATAAATGGGAAAGAATGATAATATAGTCGCAAAACCTTGCATAAGTTACATAAAAGAACATAGGGTTTATAAGGGAAAGTGAAAAAAGAAATAAGTAAGATATACTTGTGAGCATGCATCAGATGATGATGAAGTATATTCATAAAAATATATTATAGATAATGGGTTATTTAAGTTTTGGAGTATTTGTATTGTATTATAAAGTAAGAAGTATTTACTTTACATAATTCATTTGTTGTACCAAAAGTCACAATTATTTTTAGATGTTAATTGTTTAATGTCAATGTACCTCAAACTTATAAAATAAAATACACTTTAAACACAACCGTGTTTTTCAAGGTAAATAAAAAGGGTTGCTATATTAGTATACTTTTTGATGTAGAGACAAAGCCTTCAATAATGGGAAAAAATGAGAAGATCTTTAGACCCTTTACAAAATGTTGCGAGATAGTTGGGAAGGAGAAAACAATCAAGGAAATAAGTAATACATGTTTGTGAGCCTCTATCGAGAAAATGATTAACTATATTCACCTATACTAATGGATCCTAGTGATGGAAGTGCCTCGGTTACTAATGAGATATTAAAAATTGTGTACTAACTATGAGCTAAGTAACACACTATTTTTAAGTCTTGTGAGAAGTAATAAATACCATAGAGGTAGAGAAAAAGAAAGCATCACATTTTGAAGAAAATATCATTCACAAGTTGAATTAGAAGTTTTGGGAGAGTGAAATAAAGAATTATGAACCATTTGAAACTAATAATATAATTATTTTTCCCACCATATATGAGTTTTGACACATTCTTTGAGATTCTTGTGAGAAGAAAAATAATCCCGAACTAGAGAAATAAGAAAGCATCACATATTATAGATGACACGATTGAAAAGTTGAAGTGCAACCATCAAAACTAATGAGATATTGAAAAATAGTCACCAAATATGAGATGAGTAACACATTCTTTAAAAGCCTTGTGAGAAGAAAAAAAAACCCATAAGAAGAGAAAAAATAAAATGTCACATTTTTTAGATGGCATCATTGACAATTCAAATTGGATTTTTAAGAGAATGAGATGGAGGAATAGGAACCATAAAAACTAATGAGATATTGGAAAAAAATATACCAAATATGAGCTAAGTAAGACATTCTTTGAAAGTCTTGTGATACCAGTGAAATAATATGACACCAATAAGATCATATTTATTCCATCCTTTGAAATATCCTCCTCCATGGTAATGTCGATCTCTGCTCTTCTTGATATCATCAAAAATATAAGTGGGAGGGCCCAAAATCCCTCCCAATTTGATTTTTAATTTCAACAATAAGAGGAGAAGATAATAGATAGTGAGGAGAAGATAAGAGGTGAGGATAAAGGAAAATGATATGAGAGGAGAAAGGAACATGAAAAATTAAAAGGGGTAAAAATAAAATGAAAAAAAATAGTGAAAGGAGAGTGGGAGAGGAGAAATGAAAAGGAAGTTTAGAGGAAAAATAACATACTTTGAAAAATATGGTGTGGGGTAAACTAAAACCTTGGTTACAAGAAATCCATCTAATACAAGTAGGGGAAGAATATGAAGTGTGTGCACTAAATCCTTTATTACAAGTGTGTAGTCACATTTACAATTTGATGATTTATTTATGTAAAAATTAAAATCGAAATGTAAATTGGAAGTAAATTTAAATCTTATGGAGAAAATGCGTAAACACGAGGTTAAATTATAACACACTCCTAAAAATGTGTAAACCCTAAGTTAATTATTTGGAGAAATTATTTGAACTGTAGGACTAGTTGTAGATATCCTAACATAAATTGTATCAAATATATTCATCAAGTAAAAATGTAAACCATGAGACAAAGTCTCAAAACCCAATGATAAATTCTACAAAACCTATAATAAATTATATAAACCCTAGGAGAAATTGTGTGAACCTTAGGAAATAAACTATCGAATTCTCATTGACATACAAATGCGAGAAATAAATTACATTTTTTAAGGAAACCCACTAAAAACCCTAGTAAAAAAATGTTCAAGTTGAAAGGATTTTTAAAATTACAATTTTTTTCCATCAAACCCAATTTTTTAATCAATTTTCGTGCATACCCCGGAATCAACGTATTCTATAATTGTTTTTAATATTAGAGAAGATTCCATTCAGATAGTAGGATATCTCACCCTACTAGTATATGTTAGTGTAGGTTATTATTTATTTATTAGGATAATTCTTACACTTGTGTTAGCCCTACACTTGTTGGGTTAGTTTGCTTAGGTGTACTAGTTGTGTGGAGTTAGCTTACTAGTTGTGTTGAGTTAGCTTCTTAGTTATGTGGAGTTAGCTTACTAGTCTTATAGAGTTAACTTAACTACCAATGTATCAGTTAGTGGGAGTTCTTCACCACTAATTTAGGTAGTAGTTGCACTTCCCTCATCCTATATGTACATCTTTCTTATTGAGTAATTCAAGTCATTGTATTGTAATGTATTGAGCATTATGGATTATGATGGATTTCCATATATGGTATTTTAGCTCTTCTGTTTTGTAAATCTAATGTGGTGTGCTATTATCATATGAGATCGCGGCTTGGAACAATCTTCTTATTGTTCCTTTCATGGTATCGAGCAATAGATGATGTAAAGATCCATCTATAAGTTTTCTTCATAAAACAAGGGTTTATTATTTTCATGTATAGGGAATTTGTTAGCGCTTTTCTGCAACATGCATTTTTATGCAAAACAGAGTGCGCCATTAGATTTTGAAGGTTCAAAAACCCTAGAATCAACTATAAACTAGACCATTTTTTGAGATAGTCAAATGTGGATGCAAATTTTCACCCTTTGGGTGCATTCTTTTATCCATTGGATATAAGCGTGTACCTTCTGGATGCATTCTTTTACCCTCTTGATATTTCTATTTTGGATGTAGTCTTTTATCCACTAGTCGGTGCATTATTTTATCCATTGGATATAAGCATGTACCTTCTGGATGCATTCTTTTACCCTCTAGATATTTCTGTTTTAGATGCAGTCTTTTATCCACTGGATACCCTCTGGGTGCATTCTTTTATCCATTGGATATTGACGTGTACCCTCTGGATGCAATGATTTACCCTCTGGACATTTAGGTTTTGGGCACAGGATTTTATCCTTTGGTCACAAGCTTGTATCATGTGGATGCACTCTTTTACCCTTTGGACATTTGGGTGTCACATGTACCTTTAAAAAAACATCAACATTAAAATATTATTTTAATAACAAAACCTTATAGAGCTCATAACTTTTGATCCATAGCTCGGATTAAGGTGATTTTTGTTTTGAAATTGTGTATTTTTTTAAGATATACACATTGGTGAAATTTTTATACACATATTTCAAATGTAAAAGGTACTTTTACTCATTGTAATATTTACATGCACTCAATTATAAAGTGCCAAATTTGGGAGGGTGTTATAATCACTTGTGGACGTAATTTGGTTGATCCCGATGTCCTAAACTTTTGGGTATAGCATTCTTGTATCTATGGGTGTATAAATTTATCTCTCTTGTTTGTTGAGATATTTTGGATTTGTATTTTTGACACTTTTTTGGCATGTTGACAGTCTCTCTTGTGGGGGAGTTATTCTAGTGAAGCCTAGTGTTAGTTTTTCAATATTCGAGTAGTTGATTTTGGAAACTCATATAGATATGTGGTATCACTCTACTCATTCAACAAGTATGGGAGAGTGTGGTATTGATACTACTTCTTCGGTTTCGTTTCCTTACCTTGTTACCTTGGATTTTCTTAGATCATGGCACTCCTATTTATTTGGATCTTGTGTCCTTACCTTATTGCCTTGGTTATTATTCTTGGATCGTGACACACCTATTTGTAGCAGTTGATCTTGCTTCTTCAGATTTTGTGTCCTTTCCTTGTTACCTTGGCTTTTCTTGGATCATGGCACTCCTATTTATTTAGATCTCGTGTCCTTGTCGTGTTGCCTTGGTTGTTCTTGGATCGTGGCACACCTATTTGTAGTAGTTGATCAAATTATGTTTGGTGTTGTTTTTACACTTTTGACATCACTCCATTGACAATATCCTTGCACTGAGCTATTCTTGTGAAGCCCAAAGGTCGGTTGTTTTTGATTTCTATGATCGAGCCATAGATTTAGACCACAGTGAACACCAAAATTCTTCAAAGATTTTATGAGTTTTGGAGTTGAGATTCTTAGGATATCTTACAGTGGGATTTTTCTCTCTACTTTGTTATTACTAGTTTTGGGTACCTTGCGGTGTCCAATTTTTCCAGTTATTGTACATGGGTACCTCATCAAGCCTTGTTGTCGAGATCCACTTTCTTTTCACCCACCTAAGTTATGCTTATGGGAGGGTGTTAGTGTAGGTTATTATTTATCCTTTTATTTATTTATTAGGATAATTCTTACACTTGTGTTAGCCCTACACTTCTTGGTTTATCTTGCTTAGGTATACTAGTTGTGTGGAGTTAGCTTACTAACTGTGTTGAGTTAGCTTCACAGTTATGTGGAGTTATCTTACTAGTCTTCCGAGTTAACTTAACCACCGGTATCAGTTAGTGGGAGTTCTTCATCACTAATTTAAGTAGTAGTTGTGCTTTCCTCCTCCTATATGTACATATTTATTATTGAGTAATTTAAGTCATTGTATTGTAATGTATTGAACATTATGGATTATGATGGATTTCCATATATGGTATTTTAGCTCTTTTGTTTTGCAAATCTAATGTGGTGTAATATTATCATATGAGATTACGACTTGGAACAATATTCTTATCATTCCTTTCAAGTATAGTTAGATGGATTTCGATACCTTCACCTCGTGGTGGCTCTATCATTCATTCTTTGACAAAATATGACATGGAGGAGGATTCACCACACCCTTAATCATAGGTCATGTATCTCGATATGGATGGATGACTTATGGATAACATAATATCTTATCATGTTATATCACATTCATTTAAGCTTTCATATTTGTAGTGGGTTGGCGTAGTGCTTTTCATATAATATTATGGTATATAAGAGTTTATAGCTATATAGATGATCATATACCGAGAACTTGAGTATTATTGTATGGTTTGATGATTTTCCCCTCAAAGTGGTTAAATCATTACGCTTTCATATTATGATCATTTATTTATATTTTGGTGTAATATTTATATTGATATTTAGATCTATCTAAGTGATTTCATTACAAGTGATATCGAGCTTTGAACTTGGCAAGAATCAGTCACAACCCTAATTTTGAAGATTTGGCTATATCTCCAAAATAGTGGTGATTTTTTTTTAATTTATTAATGAAAGTGGCAAAATAAGTCCATGAAGGTCCTTCAAAAATTTAAATATTTTTTGTTTTGTTTTGGATAGGTTATATCCATTTTAGTTTTTTTCATAAATTCACTAAATAGGATACAATTTTTTTCGGAATTTTTCTAATTTTCTTATATTTTTGGAAATCTTGCTAAAAATTAGGTCTTGTTATTTGGGTCTATATCTATTCGAGACAATAACCTTACAAAACACCAAACCCTAAATTTCCAAGCCTAATCCTTGTATCCCAATGGACAAACCATTCACCATGACTAGAGATCAATAATGTTAGCCCAAGGAGGTTCAAACAACTCCAAGAATGAATCCAAATAAGGAAGATATGGATTTTGAATCCTCAACTTTTGATGCATAAAAGGTAGTCACTAAACTTTAGGAAAATGTTAATAATATGGTAAGGGTGTCCTCAACTGCAATCTTCAAGCACAAAAAATTAAAATCAATGACATAATGAAGGGTGAAATGAAGTTAAGGTTTGAATCAATGAGGAAATAGTTGAAGCCGTCACTATTTCAAGCATGAATTCGCATTCAAGTATGAGGGCTTCGTATGGATGAAAATGTACATATAACCTTCAACCGCACTTGACTCCCTAGGGTTGTCTTTGGAGTAGCCGATGTTGAATGTGTGGATGGATAACTATAGGAGGATTAATGAATAAGATTTGGTAGTTTGATATCCTAGTAGCCGAGTTAGAAAAGGGGAGATTTAGAGGCTATGAACGAGTAGTGTAAATTCCCATATTTATCTAACCGAATTGGATCTAAGTTTTGATCTAATTTGATGTGTCCAAATTAACTAAGATGAAACTAACAATCTATGATAATGCTCGAAAGGAAACTAATCTAATAAATCACAAAATTGAAATATTACAATTACAAACAAAAATTGGCTTTTATTCTAAATAATCAAATCTACTTCTACACTAAAACTAAACAAGTGAAATAACCCGGTGTGGTTATTCACCTATGTTGAGTGTATTGAAACTAAACTAACTTAAAACAAAAACTTTTCCAAAAGATCTATGATATGTAGATAACCTCCTACAAATATTCTCTCCTTCAGATCCATAGGGATGGGAAGAAGAGGATCCGTCACCGAGAGCTGCTATTAATGATTTAAACCCTCTTGAAATTAACTAATTACTTACAAATGAAAGGAAATTGATTTCTACTCTATTTGATATGATGTAATAATGATAAATTGTAGTAATGAAGGAAATCAAACAACAACTCCAACCTGAAATTCATAGAACAGGGAAATCTAGCTATGTGATGACTTGTCCCCTTAGTTTACCCTTTCTTTCTCTACATGTCCACATGAGTTCAAGGAATTTGGGAATGTAAAGGAGGTAGTAGGAGAAGACATTTGAGCAATGACATCTTGAAGCGATCTGGTTCCAATGCAAGTGTAAGAGGATAACACAAGTGAACGAGTTTGGCTATTCAATTTCCAGTAGGATTGTGGCAACAATACTATGCAAGATACCCAAAATTCTCAGGCCATTTGCTTGAATACAAGCATTGAATATATAAGAATTGGCTGATGTTCCTTCATGCACAAGGAAGCCTTGGAGTGCCAAATCATTAGGTGAAGAGGTAGTTCAAGATAATTAAATCTATTTAAAAATAGAATAGGGAAGGAATACCATGCAATCAAGACTATTTTTAGGCTATTTGGTTCACAAACACACCCTAGAAGTCAAGTTAAGTGAAATCACACGTGTTAAAATCACACATAAAGAGTTCTGGAAAAAGTGTGCAAGACCGCCGCCTTTCCTAGCGGCGGTTTAGAACCTCCGCCCAGGCAAGGCAGTGATCATGACACTAAAGGACAAAATAGGCATAGAAATGAGCGAGAAGTTAGAAGAAAGCATGGAAAAGCTAAGTAAGGATGTCTAGGCTAAAAATATGTACTATGAATGGGTTTAGGAACTTGAACACCTTCTGAAAGGACATGTATCATCATTGGGGACTTTTGCAACCATTTTCTGACAACGTAGTGCATGTAATTTTGGGTGCGTACATGTTGCCCCCTCGGAGAAGCGTCTTAGCCATGAAAAAGTGTAAAACGTGGAGTCTGAGTATGGCCTTCCCAAAATGGGGAGTTAGAAGCTATACCTGATATGCTCGTGTGTTGGAATGTCACTTCGTCTAAACTCCCGCTACCTGTAAAATGAAAAATAAGACTCAAGCGTAGATAGATGAAATGTCAAAAAAAATACTAAATTAAAACGATAAGAGGACTTACCATTTTGTGGGGATATAGAAATATACATATGCTAACGCTCAAACCTTGCAAAACATATGCACTCAAAATGAAGTTATAACAACATATATATATAAACAAACTCATTTTCCAATTCATTTGTGCGTATTGATTTGGTGATTTTTGAGCTTTGGGCCCACAAAGGACCGTTTTGTTTGTGAGTATGGCTGAATTGGAATGGATTTAGGAATGGTATTTTGCGTTAGATTTGGCCCTTTTTGTTTGAATGCTTTTGAGAATATCTCCTAAGAAATTCGTAACTAGAGTGGTCATAAGGGGCCTTAAAGAGGCAGATAGGTAGAGTGCCTTTATTGCTTATTCTCCATTTTTTCGGGCATTTATATGTTTTTTAATATTTCGGGCTTATTGCGAGCATTTTGACCACACCTAGCATGTGATGGCATTGTACACAAACTCAATTTATTATGATATATATACACAGACTCTTCTTTTTGGTTCGGTAATTCATTGTATCTAAGTTGACTTCTTCTTGGCTCACTTCTCATGTGTACTCTAGATGTTTAGAACTTCTATTTTTCTATGCTTTTCAGAATGTATACAGTGGATATGAATGCTAACAAAATGATTTATTTTTTTATTTTTTGTAATGTTGATATATGATAATGCAATCACATTGTAATGTTGAACTTTAGTTTCTCTAAGCAAATTTTGGTACTTCATATTGTTTTGGCAAAACATGGCAAAAGAGTGATATGATAAGTGAAAAAACTGAAAGGAATGATAAGAAGATTGTTCCAAGCCACGATATCGAGAGGATAATAACACACCACATTAGATTTACAAAATAGAATAGTTAAAATACCATATATGGAAATCCATCATAATCCATAATGCTCAATATATTACAATAAAATGACTTGAATTATTCAATTAAAAAGATGTACATATAGGAGGAGGGAAGTGCAACTACTACCTAAATTAGTGGTGAATAACTCCCACTAACTAATACTGGTAGTTAAGTTAACTCCAAAATACTAGTAATCTAACTCTAAATAACTGAGAAGCTAACTCAACACAACCAAGAAAGCTAACTCCACACACCTAGTATACCTAAGCAAGATAACCCAACAAGTGTAGGGCTAACACAAGTGTAAGAATTATCCTAATAAATAAATGAAAGGATAAATAATAACCTCGCACTAACACCATCATATAAGCATAGCTTAGGTGGACAAAAAGGTGGGTCCCGGCAATAAGGCCTGATGAGGTACCCACGTACAATAATTAGGAAAATTAGACACCGTAAGGTACCCAAAACCAATAATAACAAAGTAGAGAGAAAAATCCTGTTGCAAGATATCTTCAGAAGCTCAGCTCCAAAAACTTGTATAATGTTGAAGAAGTGTGGTGCACACTATGGTCTAAATCCACTGCTCGATCATAGAACTCAAAAACAATTGACACTGGGCTTCACCAGAATAGCTCCATGCAAGGAGATTGTTAATGGAGTGATGTTGAAAATGCAAAAAAACACCAAACATAATTTGATCAACTACTACAAATAGGTGTGCCATGATCCAAGAACAACCAAGGCAACAAGGCAAGGACACGAGATCCAAATAAATAGGAGTGCCACGATCTAAGAAAAGCCAAGGTAACAAGGTAAGGAAAAAATCTAAAGAAGCAAGATCAAATACTACAAATAGGTGTGTCACGATCCAAGAACAATAACCAAGGAAACAAGGCAAGGACACGAGATCTAAATAAATATGAGTGCCACGATCCAAGAAAATCCAAGGTAACAAGGTAAGGACATAAAACCTAAAGAAGCAGTATCAACACCACACCCTCCCATATTGTTGAATGAGTAGAGTGATACCACGATCTGTATGAAATCAAC
The DNA here is from genome assembly GCA_018340775.1 of Taxus wallichiana var. yunnanensis. NCBI lineage: Eukaryota > Viridiplantae > Streptophyta > Pinopsida > Cupressales > Taxaceae > Taxus > Taxus wallichiana. Next base: position 719,488,653 of record CM031238.1, read on the forward strand.
TACTCGAACATTGACAAAATAACATTGGGCTTCACCAAAATAGCTCCCCCACAAGAGAGACTGTCAACATGCCAAAAAAGCATAAAAAATACAGATCTAAAATATCTCACCAAACAAGAGAGATATAAATGTATACACCCATATATACAAGAATGCAATACCCAAAAGTTTAGAGCGTCGGGCTTAATCGAAATTGCATCCACAAGTGATTACAACACCCTCCCAATTTTGACACTTTATAATTGAGTGCATGTAAAAATTATAATGAGTAAAAGTACCTTTTACATTTGATATATGTGTACAAAAATTTCACCAATGCGTAGATATCGAAAAAAAAATACACAATTTCAAAAAAATTACCTTAATTTGAGCTATGGATCAAAAGTTATGAGCTCTAGAAGGTTTTGCTATTAAAATAATATTTTAATGCTGATGTTTTTTTTTAAAAGGTACACGTGACACCCAAATGTCCAAAGGATAAAAGAGTGCATCCTCATGATACAGCTTGTGACCAAAGGATTAAAGCTTGCGCCAAAACCTAAAATGTCCAGAGGGTAAATCATTGCATCCAGAGGGTACATGTCAATATCCAATGGATAAAAGAATGCACCCAGAGGGTACATATCTACGTCTAGTGGATAAAAGACTACATCCAAAATAGAAATATCCAGAGGGTAAAAGAATGCATCTGAAAGGTACACGCTTATATCCAATGGATAAAAGAATGCACCCAGAGGGTACAGATCTACATCTAGTGGATAAAAGACTACATCCAAAACTGAAATATCCAGAGGGTAAAAGAATGCATTTGAAAGGTACACACTTATATCCAATGGATAAAAGAATGCACCCAGAGGGTATAGATCTGCATCTAGTGGATTAAAGACTACATCCAAAACCGAAATATCCAAGGGGTAAAAGCATACATCCGGAAGGTACATGCTTATATTTAATGGATAAAAGAATGCACCTAGAGGGTACAGATCTACGTCCAGTGGATAAAATACTACATCCAAAACTTAAATATCCATAGGGTAAAAGAATGCATCAGGAAGGTACACGCTTATATCCAATGGATAAAATAATGCACTCAGAGGGTATATATCTTCGCATCCAAATTTGATTGTATCAAAAATATGGTCGAGTTTACAATCTATTCTAGAGTTTTGGCACCTTACAAATCCAATGTCGCACTTTGTTTTGTAAAAATGTATGCTACTGAAAAATTGCTAACAAATTCTAAATACATGAAAATAATAAACACTTGCTTGCAAAGAAAAACTTACAGATGGATGTCTACATCATCTATATCTCTGATACCATGAAAGGAATGATAAGAAGATTTTTTCAAGCCACGATCTCAGATGATAATAGCACACCACATTAGATTTGTAAAACAAGAGTTAAAATACCATATATGGAAATCTATCATAATCCATAATGCTCAATGCATTACAATAAAATGACTCAAATTATTCAATAAGAAATATGTACATATATGAGGAGGGAAGTGCAACTACTACCAAAATTAGTGGTTAATAACTCCCACTAACTGATACTAGTAGTTAAGTTAACTTGAAAAGACTAGTAAGCTAATTCTACATAACCGAGAAGCTAACTCAATACAACTAATAAGCTAACTCCACACAACTATTACACCTAAGCGAAATGCTAACCCAATAAGTGTAGGGATAACACAAGTGTGAGAATTATCCTAATAAATAAATAAAAGGATTAATAATAACCTACACTAACACCCTCCCGTAAGAATAGATTAGGTGGGTATAAAAGAAGGACACTAACACAAACTTGCCCCACTCCTAACTCCACACAATCGATAAGATGTGAGGGCTCAACACCAAGAGCCGGAGAAGGGGCACAAGTTACGAAATTTGTTGAATGGTAACGATGAGAGAAAGAAAAGGATTTTTCAAAACCAAATTGAGACCCGACAACCTCGTTCTACTCAAGTTTCCTTCATAGTTTAAAATGTGAAATGATTTCCAGCTTATCTAGACTTAGATCCGTAGATGGCCACTTGATTGATAAAATCTAGTTTTGAGGTTTTAAACTCTTTTGGAATTGGGACATCTAACTCACTTTTTTATGATTTATGATTTCACAACATTTGAATGAATTGTTTCTAACTTTCAAATTTGTCAAAGAGACCCCCTACACCTTGCCCCATGCTATTAGTAGGAAGTATGGGCTCATCACCATGGACAAGGCATAGGTGAGTAAGGGCATTTATCTACTTTCCCAACCCTACACCACTAGTAAGAGACACAGACTCAATGCCAAAGGTGGTAGGGAAAATAAATGTGTAAAATAAAAATTTTCTCGTGGATTTGCACTTGACTTACTTATCGAGGCAACATTTCTAGAATGTTATTATTTCCAAAGAGACGTATATGGGATAGATGGGACACCATGAAGCTTATAGAACAGACCATAGGCAAAGACACCTAATCTAGAAGAAACTATGAGTAGAACCAAGTATGCATGCCTTGGTATGGTTACTATCAAAGCTTTGTCTTATCTTTCTTGAATTGATGAAATGATTCAGAAACAATTGATGATACCATGAAGATTTGAAGAGATATGATTTGAATTTTTGCCAATGTTTTCAAAAAAGTTTTTAGTAATTTCTATAAGAATAAGTCCCTTGATAAAAAAATTATGAAATGAACTAGTAGATGAAAATGAAATGTGGATGTAGTAATGTACATATGGAAATACAGGTGAAACTACATGTCATGATATCTAAGGTGAATAAAGTTGATGAATATCAAATTCTTCACCCCTAAAAGTACACAGGGGAGAACCATGATCCTTAAAATTTTCGTTTCTCCTGCCAAGGGCCTACCATTTTGGGTTGAAAATTACAACCCTTGCCCAGAAGTGTATATGTCCAATCATTAAAATCATTTTTCTGAAAGATGCATTCGTGCACCTCTTTGTCACATTCTTGAGACATGGTGTGTGGGTGAGCATGACTATGCTTCTTAGCCTTGTTTCCTATGTAAAGCGTCATGTTTACTTGTGACACTTGTTGAATGATGAGGCCTTTCCCCATGGATATGGCGAGCTTAGTTTTAGATCCACATGGGGTGAAATGGGGTTTAGAATAGGAAAACCTCGTAGATGGTTTTGATGAGCATCGTTTCAATCTCAAATTTCTCTTCTTCATTTTTAATTGTATTATGTTTAAACCTAGACTGGGTCATTGGAGGGAAGAGATGCTAAACCAAGAAGAAGACTACCCATCCCCTATGGTTCAAATGGGAGGAAGATCAGATTGTCACTCTCTAAGAGTTTCATAATTTCCGATGTGGTTTTAGTGGACACTTTGTTTCCACAGATATTGATTTACCCTTATCTATTTTTGCCACCTCAAATGTTTTTGGGTCAACGACTTCAGCCTTTGGCATGCCCGAGGTGATCGGGACTAACTCTTTTGATGGAGGTGGTTTGTTCAATTGATTCACAGGAAGTTCATACTTTGTATGGAATCCTTTCTTCTTCTTGAGGTTTTCTAAGTGTATATCAAGGGTTTAGGATCCCTCGAGTGATGAAGACCTTCACCAAATGAAGGAATATAATCTCCCTGGAATAGAGTAGAAGGGATAGCCTTCATTGGATGAATCCAAGGTCTCCCAAGGATCATGTTATAACTTAAATACCTATCGATAATATAAAACTCCGTGAAGATGGTTTTTGTACCAAACATGACTTGAAGAAATATGGTTCCAATCGAGGTCGCTTTAAGACTGTCATACCCCCGTAACGTGTTTCTTGTAGAGGAACAATTTATCTCTCCATATCCAAACTTATGTAAGAAAGAGAAGGGAACCACATTTACAGAAGCCACATCGTCAATCATGGATCTCTTAATACAACTGTTATAAACCCAGACTTTTAAAAATAAGGCACGATCACCTCTTTGGGCAATTTCAACATTAGATGACATCTTTTCTATATCGAAAACAAACCCAATATCCCTATCATTCTATCCTAGAGGATGTATGTCAAAGTCAATATGATTTATTTGAGCACTTTGGGAGGTGGTGTAACATGGATTAGATGACCAATACCTAGTGCATTAAGAAATGCAAAATGATGCGCAAGTGAATTCTTCAGCAAATCTAGAAATGAAATGTGAGAAAAGGTCTTATTCAAATCCGATATTAAATCATAGGCTCCTATTGGTTTTGAGATTGTAGGAATGTCATCCTACAAGAAAGAAAGAGCAAGTAGGGGTTGTGAAACATACTCCTTTGTCCGAGTTGTTGCATTAATTTCTGGCTTGACCTCTAGCTCGACTAACCCCAAGATTTTTGTATTATCGTTTGAACCAAGGTTAGGAGAAACCTAAGAGTTGTTAGAAGTTGAGGCTTCATGGTTGTTGTTTCCTATAGGAATACCCTTGTTTATATTTTAAGGATTCACTTGGGAATCCCGGATGTTTAGGGTTTACATTTTGAGGTGTGACAAGTCCGGTATGACTAGGTTGTGGGTTTGTTTCAGGATTTTCTAGGAACATGTCTACAAAGAGATACCTTTGGTTTTTGGGAAGTATTTACAGAAAATTGTTGCAATCATGGAAATTTTTATCGTCGTGACCTCGAAACTTATGGAAACCATAGTATAGGTTAGGGTCAGTAATCTCTTGGCCTTTGATAAGCATCTTGTTGTTGTTGATTATAACCTCAGTTATAATTTTGAAATTGGTTGTTATAACCATGATTCATTACCCCTTGGCCAGAGTTTTGATACTAGTTTGGGCCTTGGGTTTGATTTTTATTTTAAGAGGGATGGTTTATGTCAACTATGTTGATCGAGGAGATAGTGTTAGGGGCTCTTTGATTTCCCATGTTGTTATTATTGTTAGTGTTACTGTTGTTTGGAAAACCAATGTTCTTGGCTTGATCAGTAGCACTATTCGTGGTAGCACCATGATTGCGATTCACACCCTTAGGTCCTTGGTTGTTAGCACCATTGTTTTTATAATTTTCATTATTTTTATTTGGGGATACCAATTTCCCATTAGGACCATAGATCTTATGCCCACTGTTTAAAGTGGATTGGTCAATCTGAAGTGCACCTTCCAAAACTTCCTCATAACTATGGAAAGGAAAATTTTGAACTCTTCCTTAGTATCTCGATTGAGTGAGTGAAGGAAAATATCACAAATTTCCATCTAGTCCATGTTGGGCACACTTGCAGAGGAGTAGAGAACTTGGCACCATCTCTGGATGAAATGGGTGAAATATTCATTTTTCTCCTGTCTAATATGTAGGAACTCCCTAATCCATGTATGCAATAACTTGTTCATGTAAAATTCTTTGATGAACTTAGAAACAAGTTGTTTAAAGGAATGTATAAAAGCTTCTAGAATACGGTAATACCAATCTAATGTGATTCCTTCAAGAGTCTTTGGAAATATATTAGCCACTACAACATCCCAAGGAAGCAATTCCTTGATAGTAGTGGTGTAAGCCTTGATATGATTGTTCGAGTCTCCTTCTCCCTTAAATTTTGGAAGATCTGGCAATGGGCGTGGAAGCATGAAACCACATATGGTGAAGTCAATAGGCTCCTTTAAGTACTTAGCATATGTACCCATTGCGTAAGATTCCATCATTGAAGATCCTTGATGAGGAGGTGGAGGAGGAGGAGTTGGATAAGATGCATTATAATCATTGATGGGAACGTATGGGGTCCCTTGATATGGTATGTAGGGAGCGGGAATGACATATGGGTCCATCTGGGAGCTTTTGAATACATGTGCATGTAAGGTGGGATAGTACTAGGATATGGACTAGCGAGCATAAAACAAAGGAACATCGCATTGCTGTTGTGGCGGCATTCGAGAACGCACTTCTGGCCATCCCTTGCATAGGATAAGCTTGAGAAGGATGAGGACCCATCCCTAGTGTGTCTAACCCTATGAGAAGATCACTTGGATTTGAATGAACTGGATAACCTTGTTGTACATGATAGTGTGTTGGTTGCTCATTGGAAGGGATTTATCCTTTACTGTTAATTAGATACCCCGTGTTCGCCTTTACCGAATGTGTTTGTTGTGAGGTCTGGGAACTTTCTAGTTCTCTAATCCTCCCTACTAAAGTAGAAATGAGGTCATTGGGAGAGGATTGAGTCCCTTGTTGGGGTGCACGGTATAGGGTTTGATTAAGCAGGCTCATGATACCCTGTCATGAATTGTTCAGTGTTATAATTCTTGTCTTCCTCAGAAGTAAGAATCGTAGGATAGGAATTTGAAATCTCAGAGGCCATAGCCTTCATTCTATCCAAAGACTCATCATTCTGACAAAGAGGATTAGATATTCGTGCAAATGTATCATCTTTTATTGATGGCATGAAAATGTGAGGGCTTGAAAAGACTCTATGGTAAGAACATGTTCCATTTGTGATAACAACGTGGTTTACATTAGGTTGACCATATTCAATTTTTAACGGTTGATCAACATCCTCCATCCTTACAAATCTAATGGGTTTTGAAGTGTAACTAGGGAGGTTTGGACGTTGCTTATGTAATTGTCAACCCATCTTGAAAGAGAAGGGGACTGTTGTGGTTGAACATTGGTGTAATGTGTATCGAGCCAAATGGCCCACCCAACTCTCTTCTTCTAGACATATTTTAGAAAGTATAAAATACCTACCAAAATAGGGAATAAATGGAAATATGAGATAAAAATGAAATAAAAGGAAATAAGAAAGAATTAATCCTTTGCACATCGTTCACCAATTTGTATACGGATGAAAATTGACATGCAAACTTCAACCGAAATCGACTCCCCTAGTTCGTGCTGGAGCAGCCGATGTTGAATGTGTGGATGGCTAACTATAGGAGGATTAGTGACTAAGATTTGGTAGTGTGATCTCCTGGTAGTTGAGTTGGAAAAGGGGAGATTTAGAGGCTATGAACGGGTAATGTAAATTCCCTATGGTTTGTCTAACTGAATTGGATCTAAGTGTTGATCTAATTTGAAGTGTCCAAATTAACTAAGATGAAACTAAAAATCTATGCTACTGCTAGAAAGGAAACTAATATAATAAATCACAAAACTAAAATATTACAATTACAAACAACAATTGGATTTTATTCTAAATAATCAAATCTACTTCTACACTAAAACTAAACAAGCGAAATAACCCGGTGTGGTTATTCACCTGTGTAGAGTGTATTGAAAATAAACTAACTTAAAACAAGAACTTTTCCAAAAGATCTATGATATGTAAAAAACATCCTACAGATATTCTCTCCTTCAGATCCACAGGGATGGGAAGAAGAGGATCTATCACCGAGAGCTGTTATTAATTATTTAAACCCTCTTGGAAATTAACTAATTACTTGAAAATGAAAGGAAATTGATTTTTACTCTATTTGATATGATGTAACAATGATAAATTGCAGCAATGATAGAAATCAAACAACTGCTCCAACTTGGAATTCACATAACAAAGGTAAATCCAGCTATGTGATGACTTGTCCCCTCATTTTATCCTTTCTTTCTCTGTGTTTCCACGTGAGTCTAAGAAATTTGGGAATGCAGAGGTAGCGACAGGAGAGAAGGCACTTGAGAAATGGTAGCTTGAAGGCAATCTGGTTTGCAATGCAAGTGCAAGAGGGATAACACAAGTGAACAAATCTTGGCTATGCAATTTCCAGTAGGATTTTGGCAGCAATACTATGAAAGATAAAAAAATTCTCGAGCCATTTGCTTGAATACAAGCATTGAATATATAGGAATTGGCTTGGGGTGTGCCTTCATGAAAAGTAAGCCTTTGAGTGCCAAATCATTGGGTGAAGAGGCAGTTCAAACTAATTAAATCTATTTAAAAATAGAAGAGGAAGGAATACCATGCAATCAAGACTATTTTTAGGCAATTTGGTTCACAAACGCACCCTAGAAGTCAAGTTAAGTGAAATCACGCGTGTTAAAATCATGCATAAAAAGTTCGGAAAAATTACACATGACCGCCACCCTACATAGGGCGGCGGTCACGGACCACTACCCCGCTCACAGCGGTGGTTTCGAACCACCACCTAGGCAGGGTGGCAGTCCAAAACATGCATAAAAATGAGTGGGAAGCTGGAAGAAAGTGTGGAAAAGCTAAGTAAGGATGTCTAGGATAAAAATATGTATTGTGAATGGGTTTAGGAACTCAAACACCTTCTGAAAGGACATGAATCATCATTGGGGACTTTTGTAACCATTTTCTGACAATGTAGCACATGCAATTTTGGGTGCATACAGTTCCTCTAGCAATGTACACTCTGATCCAAATCACACCAGCCAAGAGGGATCCTCTACACAAACAATTGGACATTCTTACTAGTGGCGGAACATGATTCCAAAAGTATAAATACACAATCTCATTGGGAATGATCTGATCACATGGATAAACCAAATGGAGATTTTTTTTATCTTCATCAAGTCCCAAGTGGATAGAAGGTAGTAATGACATCCTTTTATCTAGAACTATAACAATTCATTTTTTATAGGTGGATGTATGAGTAAAATAAAAGGAAGGGTCTTCCAATTACCTGATATATGTTCATTGATGAGCTTCAAACACACTACAATAATATTGTTACATCCAGATAGCCAAATTACTACAAACATGGACAATCAAGGATTATATGAAGTAGTTCAAAAATCTATCTATATGAGTGGATGAAATATCATAGGATCATCTAAATGACCTCATCTTGGGTGGACTCAAGGATAACATCCAAATTGATGTCTGCCTTCCAATTTAGGTTCAATATCATAATCCATGATAGTTTCTCTTCATGAGGAGGAAATAGATATAGTAAAATGAAGGGGTCTCATTTATCACAATGAACATAAGATTCCAACATCATCATTTCCACAATTGACACTATTGCATCCTAAAAAAATTGAAGAGAAACAATAAAAAGGTCTATGTTATAGTTGTGATAGAAAGTGGAGTAAGGGACATAAGTGTCCCAAGAAGAAATTATTCTACATTAAGGGTCATAATGATGAAGAAGTAATTGTAGAAGAAGAAGAGGTTTCTGAGATCAAGGTTGAAGATTCTCAACCAACTATTTCTTGCCATGCAATTTTAAGAATTAATACTCCACAAAACCTCAAGGTTGTTGGGTTTTGAAGAAATAAAGGGTGACAATACTAATTAACTTTAGAAGTACTCACAATTTCCTCAATCCTAAGTTGGCCTTACACTTAATTTTTTTCATTTATCCATCCCTATAGTTTCAAGTCATGGTTGGAGATGGATGTAAAGTTATTTGTTTAAGAAAATGTCATATGATTAAGCTATCCATAAGAAATTACTTTCTAGAGGGCTCCATGTATGCCATTTAAATGGGGATGCATAAATTATGTTAGAACTATTGAGATCAAATTATGGGATTTTTTCATGAGGTTCCATTATGAAGGGAAGAATTTTGAGCTACATGCAATGAAGGAAAAAGCTCCACAATTGGAAATTTCTAATAAAATGTAGAAAATTCTTAAGAAGGGGGTAAATGGGTTTTGGCACAACTATTTTCACTAGAAGCTCAACCATCAAAAGGTATTATACCATCATATCTACAAGCAATTGTTAATGAGAACTCAGTCATTTTTGGGTATATATTTACTCCCAAAAGAGATAATAATCATGTTATTCGTATAAAACCAAGAATAGATCCACCCAATATTATATCTTATTGGTACGCTTATCTATAGAAGAGTAAAATTGAAAAGATGGTGTAAGAGGTGTTAGAAGAAAGTATTATTTTCCGTAGTCAGAGTGCTTACTCTTCTCCAATGGCGATGGTATGAAAGAAGGATGACAGTTGGCATATGTGTCTAAACTACATGAGGTCAACAAATACACAATTTTAAAGATAAGTATCATATTCCTATCATTGAATATATTTTAGATGAGTTACATGGTGTTGTTTATTTTACAAAATTATATCTTCAATCGAGATATCATCAAATAAAAATTCATGATGAATATATTCATAAACCAAATTTTAGGACACATGAGGGCCACTATGAATTTATAGTAATGCCTTTTGGTCTTACAAATGTGTCATCTACTTTCTAGAGTTTGATGAATATTTCAACCATTTCTACGAAAGTTGATAAAAACTGCACAATAAGAAATAAACACCAAATATTATAATATGCAAATTTAAATTCATTTGGGATATTGTATTCATCTAGAGATAGCTTCTTATACAAATGCTTGATCCTATAATCTAGGAGTCAAGTCTTATCACTTAGTCTTCCTCATATCTCTCTCCATGAATCTCTCAAGCTTATCCCTAGGATCACTCACACTCCAAAATAGCTACGTGAGTTGTTTATCACAACACACTCACACTAACTATATTATTAATATGAGTTATATAAACTCATTATTAATAATATTACAATATATTAATAATGTTACACAATATATTTGTAACAATTTTTTTCCTAGTATTCTATGATGATATATTAATCTACAACAAGACATGGGAGGAACATTTTCATCATTTTAATGAGGTTTTAGACACTCTTAAATAACAACACCTTTATTCCAAGCACTCTAAGTTACTTCGGATTGAGTTAGGTGGAATAATTGGGTCATATTATGTCACATGAATGTGTATAAGTATATCCACATAAGATCTAGGCCATGTCGGACTAAAATATTCCTAAAAATCCTCAGGATTTTCTTATGGATTACATGTTATTATCGTAGATTTATGAATAATTATGGTATAATTACAACACCACTAATAGTTTTATTGAATAAAAATTATTTTCATTGGAATTAGGAAGTAACCCAAGCATTCAAGTCACTAAAGAAGGATATGTTTACCACTCTAGTTTTGGCTACCCTAGATTTCTCCAAAACCTTCATTATTGAATGTGATTCTATAGGGTGTCGCATAGGTGTAGTACTTATGAAAGAGGTTCACCCCAACACATTTTGAGATTCTTAAATTCAAAGGTAAGAACCTATAAAAACTAACTTATGCGAAGAAATTGATGGTTATTCTTCATTTACTCAAACAAAGGAGATCTTATCTCATGGGTCATCACTTCAAAGTGAAGAAAGATCATGAAGACTTGAAATAATTCTTGGAGTAAATACTATCATTTAAATAACAAAAAAATGGGTCAAAAAGATGTTTGGATATGACTTTGAGATCATTTACAAGAAAGAAAAATAAAATGTGGTAGTTGATGCACTATCTAGGAGAGATGAGTCCACAAAAGCACTTTTATATGTCATGCCCTTATTGAAAAATATTGGGTGAATTAAGAAAGATAAGAATGTAATAATGATATAGAGAACCACAATCTCATTTATAATCTCCAATAGTATCCAAGAATTTTAGAAAATGTTTTATGGAAGGGGGATGCATTGCAAGTACACGGATCAATTATAATTATGTAAGAAATATACCCTTAAATTTTAGGTTCTCTTAAAGCTCCATGCTTCTCTAGTGGGTGGTCATTTTGCATTTGTGAAACAAATCAAAAAATTAAGCAAGATTTCTTATGGGAAGGGTTGAAAGGGGATGCCCACAAAATTATGATTGAATAATTAGCGTGTTAGTGTAATAAGAGAGAAACTACTAAGTCTCCATGTATTTTTCAACCTCTATCTATTCTTAGTGATCGGTGGGATAGGTTTCATGGATTTCATCATAGGATTTCCAAAATCTAAAGGGAAAAGTTTAATTATGGTGGTTGTGGATAAACTCACCAAATATGCTCATTTTTGTTCCTTGTCACATCCCTTTACAATGAGTATAGTTGCCATATATTTTATGGATACAGTTTAGAAGCTACATGGAACACCCAAGATTATAGTAAGTGATCATGATCCTATATTTACTAGAGAAATTTTTGGAATGATTTATTCTCATGTTTGGGTACTCAATTGGCTTATAGTTCATCATATCATCCCTAATATGATGGATAGACTAAGGTAGTGATTTTTGTGGAGGGGTATCTATGATGCTTTTCTTTAAATAATTAGGAGAGATAGGTTCAATAGGTACCACTTGCAAAATGGTGGTATAACACTTTATTTCATACCTCATCCAAAATGCCCTCATTCTTGGTATTGTATAGTTACCATTAACCATCCCTCACCTCCAACTTAAGGGTCCAACCTAAAGTAAGAGAAATTGAAGATAAAATTCAACACCAACATGAGGTTATATCTAGCCTCAAATATAATTTAATGGCACAAAACCGCATGAAGCAATAATCTAGTGAACACTTTGTAGTGAAGGAAGATTTGAAGTTGTATACTTTATATTTATACAATTATATCCTTATAAGGAACTATTGATTAACTAAAATTAACTAATGTGTGGTAGTATGGGGGTAGCTAATATAATCTATGAGGACATAAACACTATAAACAAATGTTTTAAAGAAATATGAATTACTTATATAATTGAACTAGTGGAAATGAAACCCTAATATACAATAATAAGGTAAAGGAAAGAACTCAAATAATAACAGATGACTGTTGTAAAGTGTCGCAGGTCTAACTAGAATTTATGGGAACTGGAACGAATGCACAGAGGTCTCAAAAAGACTAGATCTATAAGATTTGAGTGGACTAGGGTGCCTGGAAGAGGAATGGGGTGCCCACAAGTTCTCTGGTAAGCAAGCAAAAAGGTGCCCGATCTGCAAAAAGCTCCGCAACTAGTTCTCATAGGGTTGGAAGGTAGTCTGAAACCCTCGCTATGTGTCACATCAGGTTCAATTTTCTACACCGTATGTCACTATTAATTCAAGCTGATACACTGACCTACAAAATACCAAAAGGAAGTATCAAAACCCTAAAAATAAAAATGTAGAACGAATGGGTTGGATTGACCTCAGATGCCACAACAACGGGTTTACTAATATGAGCGATGCACTACATTTCGGACCCAAATGTAGTTCTGGTGAGTGTGTGCATGTTGTGCCCTAGGTGCTCTTGTGCTAGTCACACTATGTGAAATAGCAAGCAATAACTAAATGTAGAAAATGTAATAACATGTGTGCATGGAATAGAATAGAATCCCTCCCCCTATGAAGTGTGATGCAAACTTCCTAGCTTGTGCCTTGATGATGGAGCTATGTAGAAGCAAATGCAATAGATGGATGCAACTCTAGATGAGTGATAATAGTAGATGATGTTAGGTCCCTCATTATGGTCTCATACATTTATATTTATAGGGTTATCTTGATCTGATTTCCTAATTATCCCTAACATGGCTGACTAGGAAAAAGACAAGAAGAAGAAATAACTAGAAAGATCCCAAAAAGTTGTAGAAAAGTAGAAGAAGGATTGAGGTAGCCTTGGGACCAAGACGCCACGGTGCCCCAATACTACCCCGGGTGCCCCGAAAAAGGCTAAAATGACGGTAAAATGTCGAAACAAACTAGGCATGTATATAAAAATGTGTGAAAATGATGAAATATAAGTAAAATAAGATGGCCAAAAGATGAGGTTAATTAGAACTTTCTTCACTCAAGAACCTTCTAAATAGTAGTATGAGACCGGGATAAATATTGTCTAAAGTGCATGATTTTGTGACTACATTTTGCCCCCACTTTATGTTGGTGAGTGAAAGCTCGGTAACATAAAGTAATTAGAAATGTGTACCTGATGTCCATGAAGAGTGTAGTAGAAACACGCCGAAGGACTAGAAAAAAGCATGGAATGAAAAAGAAATATGGAGGAGTGTGGAAACTAAAGATGAAAAATGCGTAAATAAAAAAGTGATGAGAGTGAACCTAGGGTGAAACATGTGTGTAGTTGTTATGGTGTATAGTGTACCTACATGGTTAGTAAAGCATGTGCTATCGTGGAATGTTGTTGTTGACGTTGTTGTTGTTGTTGCCCCCAATTTTACTATTTGTTTCTCATACGGTGGACCTATAAGGAGAAAATGATCAAGTAGTCAAATATGTATGTATGTAAGTGTAAAAATTCTATGTAAAATACGCATGTATATGAAAGTGTAAAATATGAAAATGTAAAGTATGTGAAAAGAAAAGTGTAAATGGAACATGTGCACCTGATCCATGTCGAGAGGAAGAGTGTAGAAGGATATCCTGTCTTTGTGAGTTTTTTTGGGAAATATCACACCACCGTGGCTGAAGAAGTGTAGGGAGGAATTAATTTGTGTCCTCCAATATCTAACCACTTCTACTAAAATGTGTGTGAAGAGATCTCTATATTATCTTAGTTTTTTGGGTGATCCGATGCCACTGGCTGAAGTAGTGTAGAGAGGCACACCCACTGTAACCCCCAAGCCTATAACTTCTTCCCATAAATGGTAAGGACACCATGTCCTATAAAATCTACTATGTATGGGGTTCATAGACTGGTCTGAACCCACTCCCTATAGAAAACTGAACCATTCTAGTGTAGAATCTCCGTGTTAGTATGTAAAAACCCTCAAATGATGCCCCCCTCTTTGGGGTGTATGTGATATTGTTGAGAGGATAATGTGGCCCCAAAAGAGGACCAACTGCATTCTAAATGATGTACCCTGGAAATTACTTGGTAGAAACCAAGGCACACAAAAAAAGAAGGCTAGCCAAAGATAAGTGTAAATAAACAATGCATGCATATAGAAGACGTGTAATCTACGTAGACAATGTAGTAAATTAAAACACACAAGAAAGCAAGTAATCCACACAAAGTGGGCTGTAAACATGGGACATCACTCACAATGTCAAAAGACACACAAGGCCATCATGGCCACAAACAACAAACAAGTGTGCACACAAACATAGGGCAAAACCTACATACAATGGCAAATAATGACAGACAAGTATAAACACGCAAAGAATTAGGCATGGAAAAATGTAATCCTATAAAACAAGCCCTGTTACATGGAACACCCATTAGCATGTTAGATAAATAAACAATATATCAAAAGCATGTATGATCAAGTAATGTAAAGTGATAAGTACAAAATGAAACAATAACACCTGAAAGAGACGAATGTGGATGCCCCCAACGACCAGTATAGGAAGGGTAGAAGGCGAGCATCCATGTTGTGTGTAAGAGTCATGTATCTGCGATCACACTAAGAAAATGCATGAACATGCATGTGTGGATGGTATAAATAATGACATATAAGAAATCAATCTAACATGTGTAGTAAAGTGATCATGTAAAACACTAGTAAACAAGAGTAAATGCCCCCAAGATAATGTAATATGTTGTGGATGGATGGAATGGAATGCAAGATGGAATGATAGGAGCCACATGCCCCCCAAGTGAATGGAAGTGTATATACAATCAGGTTCATTTTGGTTTCCCCCTCAACAGTCAATAATGAACCGTAAATGAGATCAGCATCATCGAGAAATGGTTGAATAGTGTTTGTGTCTAACGTGATGTGGTGAATGTGTATGTGTAGTGATGAAGTTCCTAAGCGTATATCAAAAGTATGTGCATGAACCCTATATCTAAAGCATATATATCATGACTAGATGAATGGAGAAGTGATGATTTAGCATAAGCGTATATCACTATATGATGAATGAATGAGTGATGATTTAGCACTAAGCGTATATCACTATAAGATGAAAGGAATAAGTGATGATTTATCCCTAAGCGTATATCACTATATAATGATTGGTAAGGAGTGGTGATGTAACCTAAGGTGTATACCACTATAAGATTATATAATAGAGGTGGTGATCTAGCCTAAAGCGTATACCACTACTAGATAGAAAGAGTGAGTGACGATTTAGCCTAAAGCATATGTCACTAGCCTAGGAATGTCACATGGATGAAATGTCACATGGTGAATGTAAGATCCATTTGATTTGTAAACCCTTGACATTCGAGTATGGACCGAGGAACTAAAGTGCGTCATAGGGTGGTGAGTGCAGCACGTAGAAAACAATGTAGTATGTGTAATGATGAAATGACCATGTGGTGTATAGAATATGTAAAGACACAGTAGTGTATAGAATGTGATGCTAAAATGTAATGTAACTCTAGACTCATATGTAATGTAATCCAACATGTGTATGAGGTAGGTATGTGCAATGTATGATTGGATGATGTACATAGATAGCTTAATAATGTATGTAATGTGTAGAATGATTAACATATATAAGATATAGAATGACCTAGGTATGATGCAAGATGCATTTAGAATAATACTAGAATGTAGACTAACTATATTATGTATTCATGTATAACATATGATGTGTGATGAAACACAATGTATAATGTCTATAGTGAGGTGTGTGGGGTTCAATGCAATGTTAATCCCTCAATAATAAAATGTGAACCGAAGCACAAGAGTGCCTCATCGGGTAATGATGGTGTAGGATGTGTGATTGATAGATTAAAATGCAAATATTATAGATATGGTGACAATATAAGGTGAGGGGGGGGGGATGTATTAGGTACGATGCCCCCAAGTACATATGGAAAAAGATGACTATGGGCCAATATTAAGAATATTTTCAATATCATGATCAAAAACCTATTGGAGCAAAGATCGAAACCTGATAAGCTATAGAATGAGGAGGGTCATATAAGACCCACTACGATAGAGTGTACACATTCATCACATAATCTTCACAGTAAATGTAATGGGTGGACAACCATGAGCGTACCAATGAGAAATATTTGGAACATAAGCGGAGAGAAGAATCATTAGAAATAGAGATAGTGCTGAAGGGCATAGGAAACATGAGTGAAGAGTGGAGAGGGTCTATTATACCACCAATATAGTCAAGCCAAGATTTTCCAAGTGTAAGTGGAGAATCACGAGAGGTACACGTAACAAAGACTGTTAAATGAAAAACCCACAAGCCATAAGCTACTATAATGTGAAAGTAGCCATGATAAAGATGTGGTGAATGAAGAGGGGGTAAGATGTCATTAAGTGTCATACCAAACCTAGAAAAACTATCACGTGTACAAATAGTATCTAAGAAAGTGAAATCAATGGGGATGTGTTGCCAAAAGGTCCTGTTGATAAATAATGTGCATGTAAAAGGAGGTTGTGGCATAGCTTTCGGTGGAGGAGAAGATGAAATAGCATTGACACTATGGATAGATCCCTTATACAATACCATAACATTAGTGGAGGGAGGAGTTTTGAATCGATATTCTCCTGGACCATCAGCCACAAAGGTTTCCTCAAAATAAGAATCATCTACACCAAGAGGATTAAAATCAAGTTATTTCATTATTCATCTGTAAGTTCTATAACATCAACCTCATCATCGAATCATCAGTGTGAGAATCATCATCATGTTGTGTAGCACTATCAAGTATGTTAGTAGGTGATGCCACAATTAGTAGAGTATAAGGTGCCACAACTAAGAGAGATGAAACACTAGCGGGGACAAATACGGTAGGTGAAATAATAACCGTAGTGTGAGTAGAAATATCTGGAGCATTGATAGTGGTAGTAGGAAATTGTGAAGTGCTAGACTGAACTATGTCATATGTGTCAAGACTAGCATATGGAATACATTGCAAAGGTGGTATAGACATAACGATAACAAGATCTATGTGGCAGTACTTGAAAGGTTCGGGATCGACGGTAATAGTATGTTCATAGCCCTCATGTAAAAATTTGACACATTAGTGGATAGTAGATGGAACTGCTTACATTGCGTTGATCCAAGGCCTTCTTAACAAGAGATTGAATTGTAAGGAGGTATCGATGACATAAAAATTAGTGAGAATAGTTTTAGGCCCAACCCGAATATGTAATGAGATAGTCCCTAGGCATGTGTGGGTGGTAGAATCGTAACCACGAATGAGAGTAGAATTATGAGAAATAAGATTATCGCTTATACCTAATTACCATAAGAGAGAATGAGCACAAAGATTAACAAAGGGAGCCATTATCAATGAGAACTCACTTGATGCAATTAGTATATAACAATGACTAAATAATAAGAAAAGGAGCACTTGGATTTCTTTTAGAAAAGGTGACATATCCTCATCAGTGAAGGAGATAGCACACGGTAAATTATGAAGAGATTGTATGAGATGTGTAAAGGCCTTCGTGGAGTTATCACGTTCAATATGAATAGCATGAAGGGAAGCTTCTAATGTGTTATGAAAATCTGGTGCATTACGTAATAAGTCATAAAGAGAGATCTTAGCGGGAATATTTTTAAGTTGTTTAATAATATCATAGCCCTTAGAGGTGGTAGGAGGAGCTTCTAGTGTAATAGGTGGTGGAATAGACGTGTGTGGAACCATTGGTGAAGGTGGGTGAGTACGAGTAACAAAAATGACATGTCCGAATGGATCAACTATAGGCATGAAAAAGTGAGGAGGATGTTGGGTATGTACATGTATGAAATCAGCAGCGGTAGTAACTATGCTTGAGACCTTAGTGGGTGTGTAGGTAGGATAAGAAGATTGAGCCATAACTTGATAAGGAGATGACATGAGTAAGAAGGAAGTGTTGAAATGTGGGGTTCACCAAAATGATTAACTAAAATTAACTAATAAGAGGTAGTATGGGGGTAGTTAATCTAATCTAGGAGGACATAAACATTGTAAATAAATGTTTTAAAGCAATATGAAGTAATTATATAATTGAACTAATGGAAATGAAACCATAATATGCAAGAAGGTAAGGAAATAACTCAGCTATAACATATGATTATTGCAGAAATTGTCGTAGAGGTATGACTCGGAAAATTTGGGAACAAGAACGAATGCATAGAGGCCCCGAAAAGACTAGATCTGGGAGATATGAATAGACTAGGGAACCTGAGGAGGACCAAGGTGCCCACAAGCACTCTGGTAAGCAAAATAGGTGCCCTGGTCTATGAAAAATCTCTACAACTAGTTCTCACAGGGGTCGGAAGGTGGTCAAAACCCTCGTTGTGTATCGTATATGGTTCATTGTTCTATGTTGTATGTCACCAATAGTTCAAGTTGACACAAAGACCTGCAAAAGACAAAAAAAGTATCAAAATCCTAAAAATAAAAATGCAGAATGAATGGGTCAGGTGACCTCGGTTGCCACAACAGTGGGCTAACTAATATGAGTGTTGCACTACATTTCACCCAAATGTAGTTCTGGTGAGTGTGTGCATGTCGTGCCCTAGGTGCTCTTGTATCAGTCACACTTTGTGAAATAACGAGTAATAACTAAATGTAGAAAATGTAATAGCATGTGTTCATGGAATAAATAGATTTTCTCCCCTATGAAGTGTGATGCAGACTTCCTAGCTTGTGCCTTGATGATGGAGCTATGTGGATGCAAATGCAATAGATGGATGCAACTCTAGATGAGTGATAGTAGTAGATGATGCTAGGTCCCTAATTATGGTCTCATAAATTTATATTTATAGGTTTTTCTTGATCTGATTCTATAATTAACCCCGACATGGCCAACTAGGAAAAAGATAAGAAGAAGAAATGGATAGAAAGATCCCAAAAAGTGGCGGGAAAGTAGAAAAATGATTGGGCGCCTGGGGACCAAGGTGCTTGACAGGCACCCCAAGATACTACCCTAGGTACCTAGATAAGGCTAAAATTATGGGAAGATGTCAAAACATACTGGGCATGTAGATAAAAATGTGTGGAAATGACAAAATAAAAGTAAAATAAGATGGCCAAAAGATGGGTTTAATTAATACTTTCTTCACTCATAAATATTGTCTAAAGTGCATGATTTTTGACTACAACTATCTTTGAAACAACATAAAAAGATAACAAGATTTGACCTAAAATACTACAACACTTATCAAGTTTTACAAAAAAATGGTATTATGGCATAAAATTATGGAGCTTCCTTAGTCAACTAAAATATGACTATTTTTCCATGTTTCTTGCTTGAAGAAGGTCATTAGGAAGAAGGTTTCTTCTTAGTCAATGTTACCAAAAATTTATGAGAGACACATCATCTTGGATCATGAGGGAATTCTATATACACACACTAAGAATTTGAGGACAAGGTTCATCACCAAGTATCTGATCAAGTGGAAGAATTTGAACATTGAAGATGCAACATAGGAAAATAAAACATTCCAACAACATCATCTAGAGATTAGAGAAATCGGGGATGATATTTATTTTAAGGGAAGGGGCATGCTAAACCCATAATGCTATGTCATATATCGGATATGGATGGACAACTTGTGGCTAACATAATATCTTATCATGTCATATCACATTCATTTATGATTTCATATTCTTAATAGGTTGACATTTGTGCTTTTCACAACATAGTTGGGTGTAGATAACACTTAGTATCCGATTTAATAAAATCTAAATATTTTATTAAAATTTAAATGCAAATATCTACTATAGATTATATATAATGAAATACAAGTGCTCGAAATTTATTTGATTTTTATATGAAATCAAATGCGGGAGATAGGTGCTTACCTTAATTTTTCTTATTTCAAAGTTATCCTGAATCGGAGAATGTGATGGAACAAGAGCACAAACCATCACAAAAGTCTCGAAAAATGTAGAGGAGGTGGAAATGCTTAGACATGGGTGCCTAGGCAGGAACAAGGGCACCTGTGGGCACCCATGACCTCTATGGGGGCATTTGAGTTAGCATAAATGATCGAACTTGGTTCAAATGGTGATGTTAGGGTGTCATACTTATTCACCTTTGGTCACCTGTATGTCACGCTTGGATCGCTAAAGTACTTATAAAACTACACATTAATATCCTCCTACAAAACCCTAAAAATACATCAAAACCTAAAAAAGGAAGATGTAAAATGAGGGGTTAGAATGTCTTTAGCTATCATAATGGTGAATTTATGACCGAGTGCCACACAACATCTTAGGCCCAATGTAGTTCTATGTGCTTGTGTGTGCAATAGTGCTCCTAGGTCACCCTTGCGCCAATGACATCAAGATAATGAGACCATATCTAGATAAAATGCAAATGTGTGGATGGAATAGAATGAACTCCCCTTCCTATGCATAATAATGAGCCCAAATGCAAAGTACTTGAGGTATGTAGATATATATCCCTTGATAATAATTTCCCGCCATTATAATGGTATGTATGTTGTGTTTATATAGGGATCTCTTGCTTGAATTTCGACACTAATGACCCGACATGCTAACTAGTACCTCGAGATATGAGTGGGAAAACCAAAAAGACCGACCTCAAATGTCAAAAAATAATATCAAACATAAAGAGGTCATGGACACCTAGGATGGATAGGAGTGCTTGGGTGCTAGTGTCCAGAGACAAATGATGACAGATGAGTGAAGAATGACTAACAAGGATGTTGGGATTTTAGGGGCAGCGAATAGTGCTATGATTTAATAACAAATAAAATCATGTACACAAGATCCAAAAATAATATCCCCACAAAATCTACAACAAAGAGAAGCATAACCTAGAATAATACGAGATCACAGAAAATTATATACACATAACAAGCATGTATCATGGTTCACCCAATGTGGGCTACATCTACCCAAAAATAGAGCTCTCATATATATATAATATAACAAGAGATTACAAACCAATTCTTCGCACACACATGTATCTCTACAAGAGCATCTCTTCCTCCCGCATCTCCAACCGGATCTTCATGAGAACACTAAACCGTGCCTCCATACCACCACTTGTGTCTCCTCCACATCTCTAAATAGATCTTCCCGAGTGCACTCCAACCGTGCCTCTCAAACATAACCAAATCTCACATACCAGAAGCTACCCCGCATCTCGCACTTGCCTTTATGCGGCCAAGATTTCACCAGTATTGTGAATCTACCAATGAGACATCTACAATATCTAGATCTACATGGATTAATAATACAAGATATCACATATCTACAATACAAGACTAGATCTACATAGATCTATAATACAAGATCTCACCAACATGTGGATCTACAAGAAGAAACACTATGTGCTTTGCATACTATGCAAGCCATTACATGAGACTAAACAATACAAAGGAAATACAATAGCCTGCTATTTCCTTCTGTCCAGCTCCTCTCCATGGAGTCTCTGTCTTCATGTAACCTGTTCCTTTTTCCTCTTCTTCTTCTTCATCTTCATCCTCTTGGTCTCAAAGAATCAAGGATCTAATCCGATCCTTCTCTTCACTCTTACATTCAAACCTAACTTTCACGCTTATATATAAATATATAAACTTAGGGCACCTTAGCTATGCAATTACATCCAATAGATTTTCTTTAAACAAAATCTATATTTAAATCCTGTGACTAAAAATAAACCACATTACACAGGTAACCGACACCAGTTAGACCTAACCGCAGCCGGTTCTCACTTGCTCTGAACGATGTCTGGCCTATCTGATCGATGACGATTACGGGTGACCGTGACCGTTCCCCCTTGACCGATGATCATGTAATACCAGATCACTTTCCATTGCATGCTAACTATGAAGCAATCTAGCTCCACAACCTAACAAAGGATCCCCATGGCCCCACTCAAAAGCGAGTGTATGAGTAACAAGTGTGAATGCCAAAAGTAATAAAAACCAACAAGACAAGTAGATGGACTAGGTAATGAGTCATTATTAAATACTTTTCTTACACAAGATCCATATAAATAACATACTTAGTGGTATGGTAAATAGTAATAAGTGCATGATTTTGTGTCTACATTTTCCCCCACTTTATGTTGTTGAGAGAAATCTCGGTAACATAAAGTAAATAGAGATGTAAACCTGAGAGAAGTCTTGAGAAACACATGTTACAAAAGCATGCACAAATATTACAAAAGTATGTGCATAATGAGAACATATAAGGTGGTGAACCATGGATCGGTGTGTTAATCCATTTGGTGTAACGAGAGATGTGGGACCGTTATGAGGAGCACTAAGTGAGATTAATGATTTTGATATTGAGTGATTGGAGATTAGATTTCTTTACTAATGGATATGTGTTGGGGTAGGGAGTGACCAGCCTCTTAACTCAATTTCATATGTGTGAAAAACTGAGTATTTGGGTGTCCTACCACCAAAGGAAGAGTGTAGGGAGAGAGGTTTAGTTTTACTCTCCAACTTTAACTACATCCTCAAAAGGTCTAGCCATTGTAGATGGAAAAATACTAAATTTTATTTATTTGGATCCATTTCACTGTATTTCAATCAAACGTGAATAACCCATATAGGAGTAGTATAGGAAAGGCAATGACGTCTCATTTCCCCCACTCTAGGGGTGTTGCTGCAATGTATATGAGATGGATTCTATGTTAGGTCATCTAAAAGAAGTAGAAAATTTAGAATAACTTCCCATGTTAGGTCATCGTGAAATTGGTGATATAACTCCCAAGTTAGATCATTTGGGAGTAAAAATATGTTGTTTTGTGTTGATTGTGATTTCAAATAGTGTAAGGTTTACATTTTCGAGAATTGAATGTGTGTGATTGATTGATTGGTTACTCATGGAGATATTTTACGCTTGTTTCCCCAGATTAGGTCATTAGGAGGGATCACTAGAAAGTGGTGTGAAATGTTGCATGATGTATGAGAATTTTTTTGATAATGACAAATTATAAATGTAGAATGATCGCGTAATGGTGTGAGGGGGATTATGGGATGCCCCGATTGTATGCCCACACTTTTAGCGAAAGGGGGAGTGATGATGAGAAAAACGCTGATCCAAAAGTAATCGTGTAATGATGAAATAGTGAATGTATGATAGATATTGAAAAAGTGTGTATATGAAGTTTAAAATATGTCAAGGAGGAATATGGTGGTGACAGAATGTATGATACGATAGTAGGTAGAACTCTAAAGAGAATGATGTAAAAAGATAGGAATCGGAGGAAGGATGCACAAGATATGATTGAGATCATGCAATGTGTATAAGTTCGAAGGATAGGTGTGAATAATGACTATAATGTGGTAAGTAATGGGAAGTTATTATAAATAGTAATATGAAAAAGTGAATAAACACTTCATTTGATTATTGCATGAGTATGATTTGGAGCTTTGGGTGTGCAAAGATGCCTCAAATGATAGCACCATGATTGAGTCAATTTGAGATGTCTTTGCAGATAGTTGTGACATCATGTACGATAGATGAGCTAGTAAGTGTGATGTTTTTCAAAAATTGTGTTGAAATTAGTTGTTTTTGATGCTTTTTGCAAAAAAATTGTTTTTGAGTTTCTTGGCGTTTTGGACTTGGAAAAAAAGGTGAAGGCGCTAATGACCTTTGGGACACTAGCACCCAAGCATGGGCACTAGTGACATGATCCCAGTGCCTCGGACTTACTCCTAGCCGCTAGCGGCCCTAGAAGGCTTGGGTTGATCCTAGAGTGTTGTAAATGTGAAAATGATGCTTGTTGATGCTATAGGTAGGTGTATTTACATATGTATGATGTTCTAACGTCGTTTTTTTTGTCGTTTTTGATCTGCAAAGGGATATGAATTCACATGATTTTCGTGGTGGCCGTCATTTGAGTACATTATTGGGTTTGGGATTGTTAGATGATGAGTGGGATTTTGTAGACCGTGTCATCTTGCAGCATATAAGAAGGATGGAGGATGTGCCATATAATATTCCTATGATCACAGGTGTGTGTAAGCGGTGGTGTGAAGATACTTACACTTTTTGGTTGCTTACGGGACGAGATGGCCATGAATTTGGAGGACATATATCACATATTGTGCTTTCCTATTGTTGATGAGAGGGTTTAGGTGATGGTTATAGATGATGCTCAGAGACAGATGAGGGTCATTAGGCAATACTTTATGGGCACTTGAGTTCATACCAAGGTCCACATTAGCTTGGATGTTATATTAAGGTCAGGGTTTTTGCGATAACAAAAGTTTATTGTTGTTGTGATTTCTTTGTCGGTTGTAGTGGAGGTTAGTGGTGTAGGCATCTTGTATAAGATGCATGATATTTTTCATCGTATAGAGGAGGATGGGACAAGATATGCTTGGGCACGATGTGTATTGGCCCACTTATATAGAGATCTATACATATTTACGCAGGAGGATCACAGTGGTGGGATTAGAGCCACCACATTGTTACATGTATGGGCCTATGAGCATATTGCAATATTGAGGCTAGTTGGTTGGACCGTGAGGAGAGTGGGAGAGGGCATATATATTTAGTGGGAGATAGGTAGTTATTTACAAGGTAGGAAGATGGATACATATACATATAGAGCAATGTTAGATCTTATAGGTCTAGAGGTCATGAGATGGAGACCATACCAAGACTATGGAGGATGGCTAGAGGATACAATAGAGCTATGATGTATTCGGTGGACTACGTGGCTAAATGATTTATTTCTAGGGGTGATCGAGCTATTCTAGGTAGCGCGTGCTTTACAACAGTTTAGTATGGCCCGGATGTGCCCCAGCATCCATATGTATGGGTAAGGGACATTAGGGCACCGAGGAGATATAGAGCTAGACTAGGCCCCATAAGAGCACAACTAGTACCTCCTGGGCTAGACAAGGAAGATGCAACAATAGAACTAATAGATGTGGATGATATAGGGTATACAGAGGCATATTGTGCATGGTGGTTGTCACATCGGTGGGTATTTTTATTTCAAATTTTTTTGGATGTGGCAGGAGAACCACCGGGTGGAGGATTAGAGGGGAAAGCACATGCCCCGATAAGCATAGCAATAATGATAAAAGATCATGAGTATTTTTCAAGTGATGTGTGTGATTTGTTATTTGGTTGTGTAATTGTCATTATTTTCTAACATGTTGATCTATTTAGGAAGGTGATGCATATTGGTCACTGATTTTGGACACATCCATCCATACATTGACATAAAATGTTCCCACCGATTTAATCATAGGTGGTGGTATGTTAGATCGTATGGATGGTATTACAGGTGAGCATATGCCCTTATTTGATCTAGTTGCGCTAAAACGACTATGTGTACTTTATTACTTGAGGGATAGGGATGAGATGCATCAAGCTAGAGAGGATAAGGGTGGAGGTACCTTAGCACATGATGTATTTTTGAGATTCATGGAGCTACAGGTCAATTTTCTAAGAATTCTACCGAGGTTACATTATTGTGCTAATAGGTAGAGAGATATAGTGGCCACGATCAACGAAAACAGATTAAGTGGTGGAGAATCTAGTTCTAGAGCGCCCATCGAGTCATGAATAGTGATATCGATGATGAGATATAATGTATATGTATGTAGGGGGCTTACCCCAATGATTTTAACCATGCTATTTTGATTATATATAGAAATGGATGATTCTCATTATTTTATTGTGTTGATTTGATTTGTATTGCGTGTAGTTGTGTATGTTGACTAATGTACAAGAATGTTTAATGTGATCATGGTTAGATATGTGATGAGATAGTGTATGTGATAAATAAATAAATATATATATATATATATATATATATATATATATATATATATATATATATATATATATATATATATGTGTCTGTGTGTGTGTGTGTGTGTGTGTGTGTGTGTGTGTGTGTGTGTGTGTGTGTGTGTGTGTGATTGCACTATGTGTTAGATAAATGATGCAAAAGTGATGAGTGGTAGTGTATGTATAAGATGAATGAGATGAAAAAGTGTATTGAATCATGTGTTAGTATGATGAAGAGATATGGAAGGAGAATAACGATGCCCCCAATGTGTAAATGATAAGGCTCATTTATAGAAGACCCCTTAACAATCAATAATGAACCGTAAAGAAAGAGTGCGTCATCGGGAAGTGATATGATAGTGTACGCTAGATAAATATGTTGATATGATGTGTAACATAGAGATATGGTGAGGTTATTATTGTAACATATCCCTTAACATTCATGTAAGAATCATAATAACATGAGTGCATCATAGGGGGTAAGGTGAGAAAAATCACCTACCAAAGACCAAGCGGGCATGGAGTGGTGGAAGCATGTGGAATGGAAGCAACATGAGTGTATGAACCAAATTGAATGCCTAATGAAATGGTGCCAATGATAGGAGATGCAGCAATGGGAAGTGAATATGTTGAAGGATTAGGTAGCCAATGTGTAGTAGTATCATGACACAACGTAGATGATATGGTGCAGTGGTGTATGGATGATATGGAGAGCGTGCATTAATAATAATATGCGGTGGTAGATGAATAATGACCTTATAACTAGAAAAAGGAGATAAGTCAACTGGAGTAATAACATGCTTGCATGGAAGTGGAGACATAGACTACTCACAAGAGTGAGAGCCAAAAAAAATGACACCCTTATCTTCTAATTGGTGTTATCAATCATGAGTGGTGCAAACAATCATTTCACGATGTCCATTGATATAATGATAGTTGTAATAAGGTCAATCATGTTGGCGTTGTAAGTGATGAGGTGGATGATGTTGATTAGAAGGTAAATGAATAAAGAACTTGTCAAGTAAGAAGTGTAACACATCATGAGGTATAACATGATGAGAAAAGTGTAATGGATCTCATGAAGGAGATGTAGAAGTCTGAGGTGGATCCCGATGCGGTGGAGGAGATAAAGGATGATTATGCAATGGAGAAGACTGAACTTTCTTGCGAGGTGGAGGAGATGGAGACCTAGGAGGACACTCAACAGATGGAAGTGGAGAAGAACTAGATGGTGCGGTAGTAGGAGAACTAGGAGGAGGATCTATGACATGTGCAACAATGAGATCCTATTCTAGATCGATGAACTTATAACATAAGAGTGTGAATGATTCACATGTGTCATATTGCAAGTGTTGTTTTAAAGAAGGAATCAATCTATGAAAAAGATGAATTGATTTTCTAAGTCAATGGGATGAAATACTAACTGATGCATGTAAGCATTGAAGTGCAAAATGTAATCAATGATAGGTTCTGTGTTGCCTTGATGTAAGCTGTAATTAGTCATGCATGACTCTAAGGCTATTGTTAAGTATAAAACATTGAAGGAAGGCCTCTTCCATCTCACAATAGGTACTAATAGATCCAAAGGGTAAATGTGTGTACCATTGAGAGCATCATCAGTTAGACTATGGCGAAAATATTTTAGCAATAATCGATCACTATAATAAAAAACCATAGCTAGGTTATAATGCTTAAGATGTAAATATGGATTTCTAGTACCATCAAAGCATGAAAATGTAGGCATAATGAAATCCTTAGGGAATGTTGAATTGTGAATCTTTTTGGAATAGGGTTTCCATGTAAAGAATTTTTATCGATAGAAGCATAATAAGCTTTTCTTTCAAGTGTGAGAGATTGGACCTAAGATTGTAATTGACCAAGAACATGCATGAGCAATAAAATATCATGCGATGGAATAGTAGGAGATATAGATGGTGTATTGAGCGATTGTATCTTTCCATTATGAGTGATCATAGGGATGTCAAGAGAAGAAGTAAAGATATCGATGCTAAGATCACACTAGATATAGGTTTCGAACAATTAATAGGTGATGAAGTAATATGAATAGCATCGGAAGTGTTATTAGGAGATGATGGAATGGAAGGAGATGAATCATGCATGTTACTAGAGAGAATCTCAGAAGAAGATGAAAGCGGAGTAGAAAATTCACATTCAATAATATGAAAAGAAGTAAAATCATTACTATCATGTGCCTCATCAATATCAGAAAAATATTCAGATGTAAGGATTTCATTAAGTGTATCATCAACATATAATGAAGGATGAGGAGAACTAGTATGCGATGAATTATTAGAAAACATTTCATAAATGGAAGGAGTATGAGATGCAACTATAGAATCATCCTGACTAGTATGAGAAATAACATCATGCACATGTTTATTTTCATCCTATTTTTTTAGCTAAAGCCTTATCATCAAGATTAAGCATAAAATTGATAATATAATCATCTAAATTCTTACTAAAAATAGAATAAGGTGGAGTGCGGCTAGAAAATATTTCCGGTTAAGAAACAATGCTAATGGTAGAATGTTCAAAGCTAGTAGGCACATTGCATAAATAAGCTAACAATTACCTTTGAATATCATTTGAAAGAATAGTGTTGTGATATAGAGCACTAAGTTCAGCTATGGTTGCTTCATCATAAATAGGATTAACACTCACATGAGGCATGGATAGCCTAGGAGGAGAAGAGATATCCTTAACCATTAGGGTTTTAGTGGATCCTAGGGCAAGTAGTTCTAAGATACGGGTTCACCAAAATGATTTAATAAAATATGAATATTTTATTAAAACTTGAATGCAAAGATTTGCTATAACTGATTTACAATGAAAGACAAGTTCTCGGTAATTTACTTGATATTTATATGAAAGAAAATACAGGAGATAAGGTACTTACCTTAATTTCTCTTATCCCAAAGTAATTCTGAACTGGAGAATGTGATCGAATAGAGCACGAGACCATCACAATGAGCCTAAAAAATGTAGAGGAGGTGGAAATTCCGGCACAGAGAGCAGGGGTGCCTGCGAGCTCCAAATACCTTTGTGGGGGCGCTGGAGTCTCAGAAAATGTTCGAACCTGGTTCCAATGGTGACACTTGGGTTTCACATATATTCACCTTTGGTCACCTGTATGCCGCACTTAGATCTTCGAGGTACCTATACACCTACAAACAAATATCCCCCTTCAAAACCCCAAAAAAGACATCAAATCCTAAAAAAGAAAGATGAAAAATGAGGGGTCAGACTGTCCTCAACTATCATAATGGTGAAATTACGACTAAGCGTTTCACTACATCTTAGACCCAATTAGTTCTATGTGCTTATGTGTGCAATAGTGCTCCTAGGTTGCCCTTGTGCCAATGACACCAAGATAATAGGTGGTAATAGAATGAATTCCCCTTCTATGCAGTGTGTATGCAAAATAATGTGCCCAAATGTAGTCCCTCGAGGTATGTAAATAGATATCCCTTGATAAGAATTTCCCGCCATTATAATGGTGTGTGTGTTATGTTTATATAGGAATCTCTTGCTTGAATTTCAACACTAATGACACGACATGCCGACTAGTACCTTGGGATGTGAGTGGGAAAACTAAAAAGATCGACCTCAAATTTCAAAACAAAATAATATCAAACATAAAGAGGAATGGGCACCCAAGATGGATAAGAGCGCTTAGGTGCTAGTGTCCAATCTTGGGTGCTAGTGTCCAAAGAAAAGCAATGGCAGATGAGTGAAGAATGATTGATAGGGATTCATGTGACTGAATAGAACTGGGTGTATGAGTGACAAGTGTGAAAGACAAAAGAAATTGGAGCTAACAAGACAAGGAAATGGACTAGGGAATGGGTCACCAGTGAATACATTTCTTACACAAGATCCAAATATAAAATAACATACTTGATTTATAGTAAATAGTACTTAAATGCATGATTTTGTGTCTACAAAAGAACTAGTATATGATCATATATTGAGCATTTGGGTCTTATTTTATGGTTTATAAATTTCCCCCTTGAAGTGGATAAGTCATTCTACTTGCATATTTTGATCATTTCTCTATATTTTGGTGTTCTATTGTTGTTGATATTAAGATCTCTAATTAATTTCAATATAAGATTTAGATAAGTATTATGATTCATCTCAAAAATATTCGAGGAGTAAACATTTTTAACCTCTACGAACCCACCATGAAGGTATAAGATTATAGTTCATTTTATAATTAAAAAATATGTGTACTCATTTAAAATTTATTATGATACAATATTTTAATGAAAAGTCTAATATTTATAGAGAACTATAGGAGTTGAATCAATGATCTACTCCCCAACATCCCTCAACCTCTAGGTAACCAACACAAATGTATAAGTTAATAGTCTATTTTATATTAAAATATTTAACTTCATTGAATATTTATAATATAACTTGTGTATCATATGTATACTCATCATGTAGACTGATAGGAGGATGATAGTGATGAGATGAATAGGAGCCCTTCACCTATTGCAACGGAACCACATGTACAAAGGTATACGATTACTTTTTAGATCTTCATATTAAAAATTTCTTGTCATTTAATTTTTTTATTATGAATTCCTTATGAAAATTCTATATCTATTATAAACTAGTAGGTGGACGAGGAATCACTTATATAGAGGTATAAAATTCTCATTTTAAATTAAAATTAGTCTTAATTAATCAATTTTAATGAGTGATAGTTTTTACAAATCCTCATTAAGGACAAGACACTCTCAACCTACTCTGGCAAGGAAAAATTCATGAACTCAAATGATGAGAGTTTTCCCTAATAGCATCATTGAACTACTCCCCAATTCATTAAAGTGGGGATGATGATGAAAAATAAGTACCACCTCTATCCATCTCCCCCACCCCCCCACCCCCCCCCCCCCACCCAACATTGTATGAGGAGAGACCCTCTCCTCTTGTATAAATAATAATTATAAATATTAAGTGGAAAAAACCTAAAAAATTAATCTCTATGTAAATGATGACATGATGATATTAGCGAATGTTTGATGTAAGTACTTTATTATGTTTAATTTAAGTCGGATATTTTTCTTATATAATTTTATTATTTTATTACTCTATGATAATTTTAATTTATTTATATTTCATTTATAGTGATTTTAATATATTTTTAAATATTTTACCTATTTCAAGAATATAATAGATCGTGCATGATTTTTTTCTTTCATATTGTCAAGTAGAATAGTTTCAAATACCATTTGATAAATGCGTAAAGATCGTCAAAATAATTCATGTCGACTTTGGGAAGACCCACTATAAGAAGTTTGATTGAGACATATGTAAGATAAGGGTTTAGGAGAATAAAGAGGCATATGAGGATAATTATGTTGCATAAAAACAAATTTTATTGGAAATGTCATAGTTTATTAATAAATTTTTATTTTTACAATTTCCACTTCATTACCAAAGAAATATAGATGGAGAGAGGAGAAAGTGCCAACGTATCAAAGTAGAAAGACTTGAATGGAACAGTAGTAACAAATTTATAAATTCTATGTAAGTTATTAATGTGATTATATATTTTTGTTTATTTAATTTTACCATATAAATTATTAATATATTTAATTTTATCATATAACTCTTTTCATATAAAGTGCACTACAACAAGTTCCCAATAGAGAAAATGCATATACTATTAAAAAGCATGGGATGCGAAACACATGACTTCAATGAGTGGAACCATGATAATCACTTTGTGCCAATAGGGCATGTGATGTTTAAATAATTATGAGTCATATAAATTATAAATTAAAATTGAGCACTTATTAAAAAACATCATTATGTGTTTGCAAGTCATAATAAAAATGGGATAGAAGAGACAAAAGAGGAGGAGGAAGATGACGAAGAAAATGATGAGGACAAATACTATGACAATGATGAGGAGGATCATGACGAAAATCAAAATCAAAAGGGCCAAGATAATGAAAAAGAGTATGATGATCACTATTGTATTTGAGATGTAGCTCTATATTTATTTGTTTTGTAATTTGAAAGAGACCTTTTAATACTCCCTAAGAATAGTAATGATATATACATTATTGTATGAAAATAAATGGAAGTGAAATATTGTCTTCTTTGATTATCTAGGTAAAATTTGGATATTTTAAACTATTTTGTTTTACGTCAATATTATTACTTTTACCAAATCTTGAGGCACTTAAATCCACTTTCGAGGTATTAACATTTTATGATAATAGATCATATTTCAACAATTATTATTATCTGGCACTTACCTTTGCGTGTGCCTAAAAACAAAATTAAATTTGCATGTTCCAAAGTGTATCAACTTTAGTTATAGAGATCTAGAGGCGAGGTTAGATAACCTTTTTACATATTCTTCCTTTTTACTTTGAAATGTATGCATACATGCACACATGAATTTTGGGCAAAAGTAGAAGCGCAAAAAGGTCTCGAAACATTTATTAAATGCTAAATCATATATTTTTAGCATGCTTGTATATGTTTTATTATTTCTCGAAATTAGGTGTCATTGGCGTGTTATTTGACTTTCAATGTTTCTCACATTTCTTCTCAATCCTCCCCCACCTGCCCCCAAAAAAATCCCTCTCACCCCTTATGCTAGAAGTATTAGCACTCTTCAAACATGTCTAAACTATAGATGTGGTCCATTTTCTAGTCTCCACTAAACTATAGTGCACTCATTCTCTTTGCCCTATATTTATATGCCTTAAGCAATTTAATGTCTGCATGAATATGGTCTTAATTTGAATTAAATTTAAACTATAAATATACAATTATTCTTGTTCATTTTATTAATTTTAAAATAAGAAAGATATGTACATTACTGGGAATTAATTATAACAAGACATACTTGAGTATAAGGTTTTAATTAAAAATTTGTTAATTGGAAAAATATAAACTTACAAGAAAATATAATGAGCTTAAAGAAATTTAATAAATTATTTTTATGTAATTAATGTATAAATAATTAGTTTAATAAATATATTAACTTAAATTTTCTTAAAGCAAAAACAAAACTTAACCTTTTTAAAGTTATAAGAGGTGGAAAAAACAATAACAAAAAGATAATAAATAGATTCTCATAGAATAATTTGTTAGATCCCACATGAATGAGTGTGAGGGTAGGTAATTGAGGGTCCCCTTTGACTCAATATTAAAAAAATTTGAGACTACATTCCCTGATTTAATAAAAACACTAACTATTTTCAAAGGAAATAAGCATATTCGTTAGTCTTCCGACCAACCACCAAAGGATACTTGCCACATATTTATCTAATCTTCTCTTATCCCAACAACCCACATATATATATAATTCGTTGATTTATGCATGCAAAACGTTTGATTCTTTTATCTTTGTCTCCTTCTAAGGTGGTCACATAATACTGTTTTGGGCATATACGATGCTTGATTATTAGGTAGTTGTTAACTTATAAGTCCATCGTGAAAGAAGATAGACTTTAGCTTTCATAATGTTGAGCCTAACTGACTATGACATTTCATGTCACATCTTACCAAGAAATAAGCCACAAATTAGAGAGGAAGAGAATGTAAATTCACAACATTAGTCAATTAAATTCTATAACTAAGACTTAGGTAGTTGCTAAGACGTGCACATTGAAAGAAGATTTATTTATGATACATAATCAGTTGAAGGAAGAAAAGCTAAATTTATAATTTATTGATAATTCAATTTTATGAATAAGATTCAATTTTATGGAGAAGGGTGATGTAGGGTATTCGGGTTTATAATTAATTTTTATCAACTAAAATATGTGTAATTTTATTGGTAATAAGTTTGGTGTGTGTATATCTTTCGTGTTTGAATTGAGTGTGTCACTTCAAAATTATTATGAGAGGGTTTCAATATCTTCTTGATTCTCAAACCACTACCACATGTTGCCGCACACTTCATTAATGGTACGACACCTAAAATTATGATGCACATATGAAATTCTACGTAGAGATTTAGAATATGCTAAATTGCATTACATCATATTGCACTATGTATACAACATCTAGTTAGTCTTATAAAATGGGGAAAATCCTAAAAACACGACGTACAACTTTGTTT
This sequence comes from Taxus wallichiana var. yunnanensis, assembly GCA_018340775.1. Classification (NCBI taxonomy): domain Eukaryota; kingdom Viridiplantae; phylum Streptophyta; class Pinopsida; order Cupressales; family Taxaceae; genus Taxus; species Taxus wallichiana. Next base: position 719,523,115 of record CM031238.1, read on the forward strand.
TAGGTAGAACTCTAAAAAATGCTTTAGTGTACTTGTGTCATCTCCGATGAGGTACACACCCTCCAAGGAACTTATTTAAGTGGCACGACACTTGAAAATGTGGTGCACAACTACACTATATACAAAGCTCCTAACACCTATACTGGCGACATGGACACTTCACCTAGGGTGCACCATTTTCAAGATTATAGCTAGGTATCCTATTATGTAAGAACCTTTGTGAGATTTCAATAAATTTATCATAGAAGTCAAATACGTAATGGAAGTTGAAGAGTCACAATGGAAGATAAAATGTCACACATTTTGGATGATGAAATGATTGGACTTACTCAGTAATGGTTTTTCAAAGGATATCTTGTAAAAGAGATGTTATCTATGATATAGCGGTTTAGGTATGTAGGATTAGTGGCTTAAGATTTTGACATAGTGAGGAAGATTGTACAAACCATTAAAAAACAATGTATGAGCAAAGAATTGCTTTGAAACACATAAATCTAAACAAAGAGCCAAAGGAGTGAATCATGTTCATTATTGGATTGATATTTTACAACATTGCACGTGTTTTGTAGTTTGAGTGTTAAACAAAAGTGTGTGTGAGCACGCACACATGTGTGCATTATAATTTCCTCATCGAATGTCAATAAAAATAGTTTATGTTTGTTTCTTTATGCACACAAACTACATATTTTCCATTCATGAATTTTATCTATGTTAGGTAGTTTAAGGTTGTCTTTAATAAGAACCCCAATCGTGAATACATCAACTCGGTATCAAAAAAATGTTTGACCTTATTGGCTTGGATGCATGAAGATTCTTACAGATTCAATCGCAAGTTGTGATAATAATCCTTTATTGAGGAGATATGACACACATAGTAGTACCTCATAAAGGAAGAAAATAACCAAAAAGTGTAGACTCTACTTTGAATAATGAGAGAAATATAAGCTTGCATGGAGGATATGGAAAATTCAAAACAAAAAGGAGTAGTTGTAGAAGCCAATTATGGTGAAGAAAAATAAGTGCCTAAGATTTAGGTGGAAGAAATGGTTAATGAACTTGAGGATAGATTTATGAAATCTATTGGTAAAATGGGAAGTAAACCATGGTTGGACACCCATCACTATTCTAGTAGCTTTTTCCCTATAGAATTCATGGATTGGATCATTGAGATGGAAAAGTATTTTGAATATGAACATATGGAAAATCCTATGAAAGTGAATATTTTTTTTATAATTTTGAACAAATATAAATCCTTATGGCGGGATCATGTGTAGACCAATAGCGTGATAAAGTTCAAAGATAAAATCAAATCTTGGGTTAGAATGTTTGGAAAAGTGATAAGTTTATACCTTCATATTATTATTAGAGTTTGTTCAACAAACTATAAAATTTGAGGAAAAAGATTACTAGTGTGAAACAATAAACATAGTAGTTTTACAAACACACCATTGAAGCTAGTCATGTTGAAGATAACACAAATTATTTTATGTTATTTAAATATTCTCTATATTTCCATACAATTTTAGTTTGGAACTACAATATTGCACTATGTAGAAGAAACATAATAATGTGCCTTGAAGGATTGGGATGATTTGTTTAGGAGACAAAAAAATATAACAAGAAGGAGAGGAAAGTTTGTAAGGAGAAGAGAGAAAAAATAATGGAAGATGACAACACACTCATGAAGATGAAGCAACCACTTCAAAAGATGAAAACAAAACATAAAAAAACAAAAAGAGGAAAATATTATCCCCGTAAAGGAAGAGGACACTCTAATATAAGAAGAAGTGGAGGTGATGTAGGAGCATCACTCCTAAGTCCAAAATTTGAAGTGTCATGTCAACTTTGGCTTGATAGGTGGTTTAGGAGTCCTTATAAAGTCTTTAAAATTCATTTAAATTGTCTAGTTGAGTTCAAGAATTCAAAGATTTAAACCATGCATTTTCCCTCATTTTTGGAAAATTTGAATTTTTGAATTGGTTTGATCCATTTTGGCTGGTTAATTTCGTGTGTGGGAGTCTAGGAGGTTGTTAAGATCATGTTAGGGGTTGATAATTTTTTCTATGTCTATTATATGCTTTAATATGTTGTCACCATTCAAGGTATTCTACCGCACATGCCATTACCTCAGCCCATTCCCCCTTTGTTTCAAAGACCACTTGATCATGGCATTTAGGTTTCCTGCACCTAGCTCTCCCATTCGTACATGGCCTACATCATAACCCCTTCATCCTATTTGGTCCATTAGTCCACCCCTTTGGCTTAAGTTCCCTACTGGGCATCTCATTCCTATATGTGTTCTCCACCTCCTTTACCACACCATAGATCCCTCACATACACATATTTACCCTCCTACACCACCAGTCCTAGACCATGGTCACATGAATTCTCCTTCTTAGATACCAGATAAGGGACCCTCACTCTTTTCCATCGCCAAATAGATTTCGATCACTTGCACACTTGGGGGCATTGCACTTTCTCCCCCTCCATCACTATTGGATGTCTCTATCATCTACTCTTATCTTATTTACTATGCTTCATGCCCTTTGCTTCACATTAAATATTTTGTAACACCTAAATATCAATCACATACAATACCTTTTCCAATCAATGACACATTCCTATTCTACGATTCATAGGTAACTATTGAGGGCACAATTCCTAAATAAACCTCACATCAAAAACATCTGTTGTGGGGCAACACTATTTCCCTCATCTAGACATCTTACATATCACAACACACCATCAATTTCACACAACATATGCACATCTTGGCTGCATTTAACCTTGATAGCTTATACTATTTACATGTTGCACTTTGTTTCCTATGCTATTCGGATACTTAGTATATAATTATACTTTTTACACACACATGCGTGTTCACATGGTACATCTTGATGTGAATTTAAGAATTTTACATATTCTTACACGATGTATGATGCTCGACACTACTCTTTAATAGTCCTATTGAGGCTTCGTGGGCATCTACCTTTGTTACTCTCCTACTACACATCACAGGTCCTATTGTTATAGTATTTACTAATTCTTGTCACTATCACTTACTTTTTTGATCTATACATGTTTTGACATACTATTTATATTTCTAACATGCTAACAGTGCTTCATGTGTAGCATTTGCCTTGCAGGATTCTATACAACCATGGTTATCTGTTACTTCTTGTTTGCTATTCTTTGCGGCTATGTCCTATGTCACGCTTGATCATTGTTTATGGCCAATTTGGCCCTATTTTTCTTGTGACATTATGAGTGATGTCCCACGTATGCAACCCATTATTTGCAGTCCCTCTTGTCTTCATATTTGCTTGATATAATTTATTATATTGCATTATATCTCTTTTTACGTAATACTTGTTTCTAGCCTATATTGTTTGCATGTGCCTTGGTTTTTACCATGCACATCCCATACCCCTACAGTATCTAATCTATGATATGCATATTAGTTTTAGGTCCTCTCGTTTGGGCCACATCTTCCTACATTCGTCACATGCACCCCAAATAAGGGGGTAAATATTGGGTGAACAAATCACCCTTCCAAAGAACATAAAGATCCAAATTATAACAACAAAATACAAAATTGGAAAAGGCACACAGTCAAAAAGTGGTCCAAAATCATACTTGGATCACAAACATAGAGTAAACACTAGCACCCAAGACAGAGATAGGAGCGGTGTGCATTTGTGTCCCACACCGGGAGTTAGTGTCTGAAGGAAAAATTAGACAGTTTCTTAGTTCATCACGGTTTCCATCGGTTTATAATACAGATTTACAAGATCAAACACTTGTCTTCAATCAAATAATTCAGTCAATTCGATTACAATTTGGCTACAATTCATTACAAATCAAGACATTATAATTTGCAGTGGAACTTATCATTTGAGAAACATCATGGAAAGAGAGAAAATAAACCTATCTCCCCAACACTCTTCTCTTGGTGTGATATTGCCCAAAAAATCATCCTTGGTGTGAGATTTCCAAAAAAATCATCCTTTGTGTGAGATCGCCCAAAAGCTCACCCTTGGCATGAGATCACCCAAAAACCTCATCCTTGGTGGAAGGATACTAAAATCCATGGTTCGACGCTTTCTTGGTTGGGAATTATTACTCCCAATCCCATCCGAAAACATCTCCAAGACAAACATGATAAATTTCTATTCTATACTCTCTCATACGTTAGGTGCACTCTTTCCTTAGCTACTTCTTTTACACACTTTTACTTACTTATATATACGTTACTCTAATTTTTCATATACGGACTTTAACCACTCTTTTTGTTCTTCTTTTATAGTTCAATCCTTACAAGCAACAAGAATAATCTCACATCAATAAGCACAAGGTCCAACAACACGCTACTACACATATGATTCACCCTTAGGGTCTATATCCCTTTCCTACTTGCCATGTTTCACAATACAATCAATTCACGCTTCACATGGCTACTTGTCCACTTGGTCACTCTATCGGCCACACTCATCTCTCGGATTACAAGGTACACATCTTCTATCTACTTTATGCTACCAAGTATTCACTTAATAACATAAAGTGGGGAAAATGTAGACACACAATCTATGCACTTGGGTACATTTCTAGGTCCTAAAGAATACTAAGGTATACATGATTCCTAAGAAAAAAACTAGCGGTTGAAAGCTCTTATTGCCATTTTGGTTGCTTCACCTCTTGCGCTTTCTTCGGATTTACACATCTTACAGTTCTTCCTGGCACTTAACTAATTTACCTTTTGATGGCCTTGGATTTACGCAGAGTATAAGATTTAGTGCAACGCTCATTCGTAAGTTCACTCTTTAGGTGACCATCGGGGGTCGATCAAATCCTCATTCTACATTTATTTTTTATTAGATTTGATGTGGTTTGTGGGCATGTACATGTATTCATCTATTTTGTAGGTTACATGCGTGACTAATGGCCTAACAACAAAACCAGAGCAATAAATATTGAATAACAATGAAGATATTTCAACCTAGAAAAGACCAGGTTCTAAGAATATGAGTAAACACAGGTTCCTAGATCGACCATTAGCGCTAGGGTGCTTTGGTCCTTTGCGGGCACTTTTGTCCCAGTATATTCCCGTGTTTTCAAACCCTCGACGATCCATTAAAACATTGTTCCTAGACTATTCACACAAATACATAGTCCCGATGAGTCCCACGTTATACAGAATCAACTAAGTCATCATTCCTCTCTCATTTTCTTAATTTTTTACATTGTTGAATGTTTATTGCAAGAAAAAACTCAAAATGAAGGCAATATCACAAGAAATACCAAAATCTCCAGAATTTCATCATGAGAAAGGGAGGGGTAAGGGTGGGTCAATCGGTGACCCAGATGGGTCGCTGCTGATCGCAGGGATCCATACATTTTGGTGGAGGAAAGGAAAAGAGCTGAAGACAAAGAGCCCATAAGAGGTGGGATTAGGGTTTTGAAGAGTTAGGACGAATTAGGGTTGCTTAGGATGAGTAAATGGGTAGGTGGATGGTGAAAAATATTAAATGAAGGCCTAGAAAGGATAAAATAAAATATTTAAGAAGAGGAAATAAATTAAATGGGTGTTTAGAATTAACTAAACATGATTAGGGATGACTAATGGATGAATAATGATGGGAAATAATAATAAGTGGGATAAATTAAATTTAGGAGGGAAGAAGTAAATTTGAAATTAGAAGAGAGGAATGTATGAAAAGATGACAGAGAGTGAACGCAGGGTGAGGGGTGGTGATACCAAAAATTTGTGTCTAAATTTTCACCTTTTTGTTGAGTGGCTTGCATTGGGAAAGTCATGAGACAAAAATGAGAAGAGATGAAAAGATGATGGATGAGGTGCTCCCCCTAAAATTGTAGGTTGATGACATGAAGGAAGTTGATCACAAGTTTGCAAGAGACAAATGAAGAAGTAAATAGTGGAAAGGATGAAGAAAAGAAAATGATGAGATGAGATATCCCAGCAAGGATGAACAAAAACTAAAAAGGTAAATAAAAATATGGCGGTGATTCATAATCACTATGGTAGGGAACAAAGTAAGACCTTAATGAAGATAGTGGAAATTTCCTACAAACCCGTGAGTTGGAAAAAACCACTGAAAAATGGAGGGAATTCAATGGGAATATGCTCAAATGGATGTGTAAGTCGTGGGACCAATGGGTCAAAGGAAAATAACAAGTATGCAAAAATAAATGTGAAAATGGTCAAGACAAGGGTCACAAAAAAGGACATAGGGAGGGAAAAAGTGAATGTAATGTCCTTTGTATAGGATGAATCAAAAATATGTGTCCGGGTGGGACAAAAAGAAGGAAAAATAGTGGTTCCCGAGAGGGAACATGAAGATGGCCACAAAGGTGAGATGATGAGATAGATAACGAAGCCCATGGGGAAAAATAAAGATGTGATATGAAGACCACACAAGGAAAAAGTGGAAGAAAAGATAATTTGAAAGGAAGGATTGATAAACAAAGATACAAGAGTAAGATTGATACAAAGGGCATGGTCGGGTCGAAGAAGACCAAGCATGGTCATGGCGATGACCAACAATGAAGTGGTGGCGACCCAAGGGGGTTGGCGACGACTAAGGTCAGTTGGCTATATAAGCCCCTGGTTGGCCAATTAGGCTCATTTGCACTATGCGGCTTACGGCATCAAGAGCTCTAAGTAAAAAGAGTATTTGATATTGTGAGCGAGATGAAGGTTAGTGGAGTAGGGAGGAAGGGATAGAGGACCTATAGGATGGTAAGTGCCTAAACCTTAGCCGTGTTTTTAATAATTTTTTTGTTTTGATGTATTTTTTCACATTTTTTAAAATTTTGGGGTTGACACAAGTGGTGGTCGCCGACTACTAAGTATGGTCATTGTCAATTGGGCCTAAAAATGTTGACATGTGTGTCCAAGGCTCCCCGTAAGTTTTGCGACATAGACTAACCACCTCTCATGGATCCTAACTCTGGCGATTATAGCAGACATTAACACTTTCGGTTTTGGTCTAATAGAAATTATGGTCGACAAACGGTATAAGAGCGACAAGTCTTGAGTTCGAAACTCACCCGAGTAAAGTTGGGGGATTGTTGGCATGTGCATCCAATGCTCCCCGTGAGTTTCATGACATGGACTAACCACCTCTCGTGGATCCTAACTATGGCGATTGTAGTGGAGATTAATGGGTACAGGTTTTGGTATAATGACAATGGTGGTCAAACCAAAAAGGATGTCGATGCAAGCTAGGAGGTGTGGACTCGACACGGGTCAACGTGGACCGGGGCTAAAATGGTTGATTTTAGATTTTTGATGATGAGTTTTGTGATTTTTATGATGTATCACTTTGAGACAAGGCCCTTATTGGCTTGTCATGGATGTATAGATGTGTTTGGAATGATGTGATATATATAGTCATCGTGATTTCATCATGTGTTATGTATCTTGATTTATGGATTTGATGATGTCGTGTTATATTTAGATGTGCATGTATGATTATGATGTTATGGATTAGATTATGATGTCCTAAATTTTATTGTTATAGTGATTATGTTTTGGAAATTAGAAATATGATATGGATGTGATGTGATACATTGTGATGGATATATGATTAGCATGGATAGATAGTTCTTATACATGATGAAATAATGGAAAAATGATGTGGTGGATTTATAAATATGTTAATTTTGGATGACATGGCATGATTGATGTTATACTTAAAATTATATACATAAGCATGGATAAAATGGTTAGATTAGGAAGAACATACTCAATGCAAGAAAAAGAATGTGAATTAGATAGAAGGTGACCTAAAGGAGATAAAAGAAACTCAATCATAGTAAGTATTAGTGCATAGAGAAATGATGCTTTGAACTGGATTAGAGGTAAATAAGAAAGGGATCCAATCAAGGAAATGCACTTGCAGCCAATAGCATGTGTTAACACATAACCATTGATAGTTAGTAATCCTAAGGATCACGAGGGAAAGTATGGAAAATGGACTTATAAACCTAATGTCAACATGACACAAGGGATTTGGATGACACTTATACATGGGAATATAGGTTCTCCATAGGTGGGTGTTCCTAGGTCTATGCCCCAACTTTGAGAAATATGATGCAAACTGATCAATGTGGGAAGTTTGCTATGGATGAGAAAGTTGATCAATGTGGGAAGCTTTCTTAGGATGTTTTCTTTTGAACTTTTATTCTTTTTCTTTTGAGTATATAGAAGGTTGATCAATATAGGAAGCCTTCACTACCATAATATGAGATGGTAGCCATCCTTCGAGGGAGTGGTCTACATTTTTTTATGCTTTTAGATTTTGGAATTTTGGCTTTTATAAATGGACGGATATATGATCGTTGTCCCTCCTAGGGACTAGTCTATACTTTTGAAATTTTTATGCTTATATGAACAACTGTCCTTCAAGGGAGCAGATCTGCTTTTGTGATATGATAGATTCTAAATGAACATATGGGATTTTGACCGCTTATGAAGGAGTTGAGGATAGCTAGGTAGAACAATTAGGAGGGAATAAAGAATGTACTAGTGACACTTATGGACCCTTAGCGTGGTTTCATTAGGTAGATGAGAAGTTTATGAATGTAATGATCACAAAGTTCTCACCAAGAAGGAAGAACCTATTAGTGATTAATATGCTAGGAACAGACTGCGGTGCCCATATTCAAGGTGATAGATAGGAAATTGATGGTAGCCCACATAATTCCAAATCATTATGATGAAGGATGAAAGAGGCTAATGATGGATGGATGACCACTAAGATAACTAAGTTCACGTTGGTAGGTATGTTAACAATAGAAAGGCCACAAGTGCAATGCGTTAAGAGGTTTTGTTTCTGTTTACCATCAAGGAGTCCAAATTATTGGATCCGCACACATACTTATGCGTGATGATATAAGGTCCAATCTAGTTGGGAGAAAACTTTCCACATTGACTCCTTTCTAGAGTAGTGACATTCTTGTTTTCTTTAAGGACATGGTCACCGATATTAAAGTCACTTTCCTTGAGGTTCTTGTTGTAATCAAATTTAATGTGCTCTTGATAGACATGATGATGCTCAAGAGAAAAAAGGTGAATTTCCTCTTACAAATCAAGTTGTCCTAGATGCTCTTGGTGATAATAGTTTTTAGAGATGAAGTCATGAAGAGAAACGTGAAAGAATGGGATTTGGAATTCAAGAGGAAGAATGGCCTCAGATCCGTAAAAAAAAGAGAAAGGAGTAGCACCCATAGATGTGTGGATGCTAGTTTGATAATACCAAAGAGTGAAGGAGATATGAAGATTCCCTATCCGACCATATTTATCAATAGTATTGGTAAGGATATTTCGAAGAGTTTTATTAGTGCATTCGGCTTGGTGTCGTTAGATTGAGGATAATATGGAGAAGAGAAGCTAGGCTTAATATTGAATGAATTGCAAAGCTTCTTGAGATATTTGTTTTTGAAGGAATTTTCATTGTCCATAATGAGCTTATGAAGAACACAAAAATGGAAAATGATATGATGATAGATGAAATTAATGATTTGATTATCTTTATTCAATGCGAGTGGAATTGATTCCACCCATTTGGTAAAGTAATCAACAATGATGGTGCTGAGAAGAACATGGATTGATGAGGTCAATGAGGTTGAGTCCCCACTATGAAAAATTCCAAAGATCCCAAGCGGGATGTAAGGAATAACTAATAACGCAGATAATATTGGAATATTGTTGGCATTTGACACATTTATTAATGTACTCAAAACAGTCTTGATTAAGAGAGGGCCAATAATAACCCATGCGAAGGACACATTTGGATATGACCAAACCACTTAAAATACACACCAAAAATACCATCATGGAATTTTTGGGATAGCTCAGTGGATTCATGAGACTCAAGGTAAAGAAGCCATGCTTTTAAATAATTCCGCCAAGGATAACATAATGTTAATTAGATTGAAGAAAATACCTCCCACCATTTTTAGATAGGTCGGAGGGATGATTGATTAAGAAACATAGTCAAATATTTGAGAATACCAAAGATCACGAGGATCGATTCAATGAATTTGATGTCGGGTAACTCACTAAGATGATATGGTTTTTAATGTGATGAATAATAACAGAGAGTTTAAACTCTTCTATAGACCAAAAAATGAGAGATGCAAGAGAATCCATAGTATCTATGAAGCGGTTGGATGACCGAGGGATAGTTTGAAGGGTGTAGAAATCAAATGCTCCAAGAAGAAATTCAAAAATATCATTATACTTTTGAAGGACCTCATTCTTACATTGAGAGATGTATTTGACTTGGTTAATGATGAGCTAAGAATCCTTGTAGATGTCAAGGATTTGGATTCCAAGTAAGACATTGATTTAAAGGCCCAAGATGAGAGCTTCATATTCGGCCATATTGTTTGTGCATTCAAAATTAAGTTTATAGGTGATAGGAATAGGAGTATCCCAAGGAGGAATGATAATGACACCAATGCCTCCCCTTTTCAACACTTAGAACCATCAAAGAAGAGTGTCATTTTGAGGGGGAAAATTCATGTTCAAAGTTGTTGATAGAATCATCTTGAAATTTCTTGTGAGGAAGATGGTTATCGGAATAGGGGCATCAGCTAATTCATCTATGATATCTTGGCCCTTGATTTATTTCTGTGAGTAGAACTCGAGGTCAAACTCTATCACGAGTATGAACCATCAAGTGATGTGGTCACTATGGTAAGGCTTGGAATGCATGGTCTTGAGAAGATGAAATATAATGACAACATAAGTCTTATGATTGAGAAGATAATGGAAAATTTTGGAAGTAGCAAAGAAAAGAGCACAACACATATTTTCAAATTCAGTGTAGCAAGTCTCATAATCGTGAAGGGTATATTGATATAGTATACAACCTACTCCATACCTTTCTACACGATGCACCAACATGTCACCTAGAGCATGATCAGAGGAAGAGACATAGAGATAGAAAGGTTCCCCTTACATGGAGGGGTAAGAATAGGTAGAGATATGAGATAATGTTTGAGATCATCAAAGTATTTTTGGCAGTTATCATCCCATTTGAAGTCAATGTCTTTACGAAGAAGGTGGTGAAAGGGTTAACAATGATCATAAAGTTATGAGATGAAATGGTGAACTGATTGGAGTTACCCTTGAAGACTACGAAGCTAATTTATGTTAGAAGGAGGCATCTTAAGGATGGATTTGATTTTAAAGGGGTCAACTTCAATACCCCTAATGGAAATGATAAAGCAAAGGAGTTTACGAGTAAGAAATTTGAACACACACTTGGATGGATTGAGACAAAGGAAGAAGTAGATGGGGAACTCAAAAATTACTTGTTGTATATATCTCCCCTAGGGTAAATCTAGTCAAGCACAAAGTGTTGACATGCAAAAATTTGCACCCAAGGTGCAGGCTAGGGGTGCACAGCACAAAGTGTCGACATGTGAAAATTCGTGCCCAAGGCGCAGGCAGGGGCACATAGCACAAAGTGTCAACATGTGAAAATTCGCACCCAAGGCGCAGGGGGGCGAACAGCACAAAGTGTTGACATGTAAAAATTCATGCCCAAGGTGCAAGTCAGGGCACACAACGACAAAGTGTCAACATGCAAAAATTCGCACCCAAGGCACAGATCAGGGCGCACAAAGACAAAGTGTTGACATGCGAAAATTCGCGCCTGCGCCAGGCGCAGTCAGAGTGCACAAAGACAAAGTGTCGACACCACATTTTTAGTGCCTATGGTGCACTTAAAATTAGGTTAACATGAGGATGGATGCGCCGAGGCGCATCTTCAAGAGGCGCAACATTTTGAGCGTTGACACCCCGACAGAAAGCAAACCCTGACGCAGATATTCAAATGGCCATAACTTTTCACAGGGAGCTCGGATTCACACAAGGTTGGACTTTTTAGAAAGCTTACGAGGTCCTTTGTCTAACTATATTTAATTGGGTGAGAAAAGTTCTTCAAAAATGCAAAATATAATTTTCCATTTTTGGGTTTGTTAGGGTTCTCACCTACCGCCATAATGAGATGAATTAAATGCAACCTAGAGGTGGTTGGGGTAGATTTGGAATTCCTCTCTCTTTTCTCTCTCATTCTTCCTATAAATTGTAAGGAGGGTTTTCTTTCTAAAGGTTGGACATTCTTTTTTCCCCCTCCCTTCTTCTCTTTGGTAGGTGAATTTGTGGAGTTCAAACCTCCCATCTAAAATTGTAATGCAACTTTGCCTCTTGGCATTTTGTAGTGTATTGTATCAATCTTTGGAGAAAATAATGCATGTCTGTGGATGATTCTCAACCCTCTCCATGTTAATTTGCATCCTCTTGATATTTCACTGTAAATTTTTTTATCTGTGCATGATCTTGCATTGCATTTTAATGATTTGTGTTTATTGGAAAGACAGGTGTTCTTCATTCCCCTGTGCATCACCTTTGTTAGTTTAGGTTTTATTTTATGCATCTTCTTACCCTATCTCCTTGGAAAGTTAGTTTAGGTTTTTGAGTAAACCCTCTGCATTTTTACATGTGCATCTGAACAGAGGAATAGGAACCGGCCTTCATCCGAAGAGCTTTTCTGATTTCGCAAGGTCCCACACTTGGGAAAAGCTCCATGTTATGCAATCACACTGAGAGTCTCAACCCATCGAGTTACGATATTCGGGGGTGTTTTGATTCACCATCAACAATTACTTCAAGGATGAAAAGGTGGTTGCAATGATGTTTGGATTTACCCAAAAGGTCATCAACATATTCCTCTACAGCCTTATGGATGAGATTGTGAAATATATAAGTCATGGTTTGTTTGATAGGTGGCTCCAACATTTTTTAAACTTAAGGGAATGCCGCAATAGCAGAAGTTCCCCAAGGAGGGATGAAAGAGGTCTTATGTTGGTATTCTAGTGTTATGAGGATTTAATTTTACCTAGAGAAACCATTGATAAGAGGAATCATCTCATGGCTTATGGTAAGGTCTACGCGTTTATTGATGTTAGGAAGAGGAAAGTCATCTTTAGGGAAAGCGAGATTTAAATCTCAAAATTTAGTGTTGATGCAAAGCTTTCTAGAAGACTTGAAAATGGGTACAATATTGAAACCCACCGGGATAGTCGATAAGGATGATGAAATTAGTGAAAAGGAGGCATTGTACATCGTATTTAACAAGGAGGGAAACTCGAGGGTTCATGCGGAAAAGATTATGCTTAACCAACTTAGCGTTATGAAAGGTAATGATCTTATGGACAACAATGAAAGGATTGAGGCCTAACATGTCAGCGTGACGACCATGTAAATTATTAGATATGTTGAGAAAGGAAGGTGGTGAAGGATGCATCTCCCGAGGATCAAGGGATTGATCCACTTTAAGGATGCGAGGCTCTTGAGGAGTCCCTATGTTGATGTTAATGGTGTATTCATTAATAAGGGTGGATATGTTTGGTGGTAAGGTCTTATGAAGATATAAATCTTCCACCCCTAAGTAAGAAATGATGAAATCATCATCGCTTTATTGAATAACGTAAATGGTAGGGGAATCTTCCTCTATCATTTCATGGAATTGAAGAGGGAGGGACCTAGATTCGCCATCACAATGATAAGTGATGGGTCCCAAGGTAATAGTGGAGATTAAAAAAATATAGAGTAGATGGACACAACATCATTCCCATCCATGACCTCATGGGATGGAGAAGATAGAGGATAGATGTCCATGAGAGCTAAAGATGGTGGGACAGGGTCTACAGATTGTTTTGTATAACCCAACCCCAAATTTTCATGGGGTTTGTGAGATTGATCAATGACGAGGTCTTGCATGCCTATTCATAATGCCCCATTCCAAATCCTTTCCAACTAGAATGATGAAGATAGGTGTAAGAAAATGATTTCTTGTAAATAAATTCAACTATGTCGGTATATGGCCTTCTCATGCGGTTCAATGTCAATTTGGGAAGAAGGGTGATTGATGCCACCATAGATGAGATTGGTGCAAAGATGAGGTGGACCAAAAGGAATGATATCCCTGATGTTAGGTTGATACATTGGAGATTATTCGGTCTACCAAATCGATGAGGTATGGAAAGAGCATTAAGCACGAGGAGGTGATGCTCTCCTAGTGTTAGTTGATCCATTAATTTTTCTAAGGAGTTATCATTGGGAAGCATGGACGTAGAGACAAATGAGCTAGTGGATGCTTCAAAATAACCTTGTGTGGGAATGAGCACATCATTATGATGATAATTCATGTGACATGTTTTGAATGGAGGAGTGTCTACGGGGAGAGTTAATATTTTCTTCTTTTCTTCATACTTGATGCATCGATGGAGGGTGGAGGGAACGTAATGCATGACACGAATCCATGGTAGTCCAAGGAGGATATTGTATTAAAACTCCCATTCTATGATATAGAATTTATCATGGATGAGTTTCTCACCAATAAATATGGGAAGAATAACCATGCCCAAAGAGGGGGCAACATCATCATTGAATGGGTGAAAAACCATAGGTTATCACGATGATCCAAAAATTGATCAAGTTTTTATCTACCTGATCTCGGACCCTTGTAGGCCTCTTAATATTTTCTGATAAGTTACTCCTTTTAAGTAATCAATTTAGAATTAATGCAAGCATATAATGACAATTACACAATGATTGATTACGGAGTTTGGAAATAGCCTACGTTACGGGTTTTTTCAAACCGTTCCACTAGTAAAAATTTGTAAGTACAATATTATTTCTTACAACAAAACCAAATGGAATTTACTCTTGCCTAGTAGTATGTCAGTCCTTCAAAGAACTTCCGATGATCATTTGAATCGTTCTCCACCTTCCTAATGCAAAAATCCTTTGAAACTCGATTGGCCTTCCCAATGCTTCCCTATGTCCTTTAGCACTCAAATCGATACTCCGGATGTCGCAAGTGAAAATACGTGGCTCAAGGCCTATTGGGTAGTGTAAAAACTCACAATCACAAATATTTAATGTAATATTGCCTAAAAATTATAGGCCAATAAATATTATTTTCCTATAGTATTTTTAAGGTTTTAATATAGTGCACAAAGCTATATTAAAAAAACCCTAATACTATCCCAAATCCCACAATTAAGCTTAAGAAATAATAAGCTTCGATGTGTGTTTACAATGAGGGAGAGGTGCCTTTTATAGTGCAAATGGACCTGAAAATTTTGTTTAAGGACCTTATAGGAAAACTCCCATTCTAACTAACCCGCTAGTTGAGTTGGTTGGGCCGCTCATTTCTAACGCCGAGATCGAGGATAAAATCTTGCCTCACTCATAGTTCGACCCCTTTTGCATCGTGGTGGGTCATTTTGCATAGTGGGGAAATCCCACATAGTTTCCACGAATGGTGGGTTGGTGGTATAAAATGGGCTCGACCAACCCATTGTATACGTGGCTTTAACCATGTGCTCTTTGTTCCCCATTGAACCTATTATGTGCTCTATTCGGTGAGCTTGTGGTTACTTCACCGTCTAGTGGTCGTGGATTTTCCAATTTGTTTGTTTTGGTGGTCAATAGGTTTGATTCGCTCATTGTGTGGGCCAAACGGTTGACAAGTTGTTCATGCCACTACATGGCGAGTTGGAAGTAAATGTGGTGGATTTTTCCACCAAAGTAAATGGGATAATATAGATCCCATGCAATCAATGTGGAATTGTTAGCCATTTGACTATTGAGGATGAAAATAGAGCTCGGTGGGGATTTGACCACCCCACCGAGCTAGGAATATAGCTCGTCGAGCTCCAATTAACCCTGAAATGCAACTCAAAAGGCATAGTCCCACTTATCACTCCTTGATAGGCATATCATGTGAATTCGATTCATGGTGGCAAGCCACGTGGTGGCTTGAGGACCCACCACATCAGTGATAATAAATTAGTCCTCATGGCAGCTGGGCTCCCTTCCATCACAAAAGTTGAGCCTTTACTTTGCAACCACTAACTTTTTACACTGACGATGACTGGAGTTTTATAACAAAAAAATGACTCTCTTTTTCCTTTTTCCAGCTACCACCTTTGCCATGTGTCATGTCCAGTTGGGTGATGTTGACCAAGGTTTATTTTCTAGTTGACCAAACTTTGACCAACCACCCAATGTGCATACGAACTCGTTTTCGACATTCAAACAGCAGTCTTCGAAAGATCTCCGAGTCATCTTCTACATTGTAGTGATCCGGAGATTCAGGGAATTTCTATCCTTTATAATGTCCTCTAGATCACACCTCCCCAATGGGAAAGGATTTTTGTCCCAAAAAGCTTGTGAACTCCAAATCACCTTGTTGAGAAGAGATCATCACAATATTCTGCCAAATCCACATTCAACAATGATGGATCAAACTCTAATACCTATGGAACTTGGGATCACTACCTCCTGTTGCACCATTTTAATATTCAAAGAAGACCTCCACGCTTACACTATGTGGTGCTAGGTTTCCAGATATGTGACAACGAGGATCTTCTTTGACTCTATAACACAGTTCCTGGCTCCTAGTTGATTCCATATAATCCAAACTAGTTTGAAGGAACTCCATGTTACTTAAAGATATGATTGATCCGATGTCGGTGATGGAAAATGACTTGTCAGGTACCATCCTACTACAGGTCATAAGAGACTCTACATAGAATGAAGTTACGACCTGATGTCACGTCCCTTTCCAGACTTCAATACCTCCAATGCATGATGTTAAGCCTCTTTCAAGACCTCAAGCCTCCAATACATGATGTTAAGTCTGATGATCAGCTACCATTCAAATGTGTGGTCGCACTACCTTGACACTCGAATGACTATCCAAGTTGATCCTTTGAGAGCTCCTCTTGTTGAAAAACTAATATCAGGTACCATTCTTCTAGATGCCCATGATAGCCTCTTCACAGAATGAAGTTATGAAACGATGTCAATGCCAACAGTGATTTAGCTACCATTTTTTTGCATGGTCATAATGCCTCTACACATAATGAAGTTCCAAGATGACACCTGTGAGCTCCATTGTTTGCACAAATGGCTGACAAATATCCAAACTCATAGATATGAGTATCCAACTGTAATGGTCACTCAAACATTTGATTAGGAGATATGTTCCCTTAAAAGGGTCTTTATACAACTTTCAAATACAAGTGTAAGGAAATTATATCCTAATACATCATGCAAATTAGTTGTAAAAATGCTCCATTTTTGGAGTCTTGGTACAATAAGCTTAGTTACCAATTTTATAGGAAAATAATTTCACATGATAAACCTGTCGTGAAAATTTCTCCTACTCGGTGGCTTATGTACTTGGTCTTCTCCACTACATCGCATTATGGATTGACCTCGTTTGTCTCTTTCCTGCTGGACAAATAACTCAACAAGGACCAAAACATACTTGCATCTCCTGGTATTAGCAATTTACCAAAATAATTTCCCTCTAAGGGGTCTTACTAATGCAAGTATAACAGAGTACAAACATTTCCCAAAATTGGGTCTTGACTAATGTGTCCTAATCGGTTAGATGTATACAAAATTTGACCACACATGGGTCTTATTCATACATTCTACCTAACACAAAATTTTATGGTTTTATTATAATAAGAGCAATAAATAATTCTCAGAAAAACCAATACAATAGCTGAAAAAAGTTAACTTTATTTGCACCTTAGATTTCTTACCAAATGTAGAATCCTTGGTGTCTATCTAGGATACCTCAATAGGTGTCTTGTGGATCCTAAAGCTCTCGCTCATGTGTATATGGATCTTGAGATTTTATAGGATATATGTGACCTCAGTGTTAGGATCTAGATGATCCACAGGGACATATGAGATCGACTCTGCATTAGGATCTGCATGATCCCTTGGTACATATGATTCATAAGTCTCACTATCTTCACCTTGTGGTGCAAGATAAACAATATGTCCCATCGTAAAATTGGTCCTTAAGATGTGCCCAATGCGAAGCTCCACTCCGCTCATGTCATCAGTCATATAACCTTGACGAGTAGTTAGGTAGAATTTTCCTAATACCATTTTGTCCATCTCCAAAGGGATGATGTCGAGAGTGATATTTTCAAAAACTTGTCTCCCAACTATGAAGCTCGAGTGCAATAGCTAGTAGACACTCCATGCAAAGTACCATCTTCTATACCAACTATCTTGGTACGAGGAAGTGGTGTCGTGGGAAGTCTCAGCTAGACACCAAATCGGCAGTCACGTACCCTACTCCGATAGTCCAATAAAAATAAGGGTGACTAACTATCCTCGTGCAATCACTAGAATCCACTGTCTCAAGGCACTCACATGTCATAGTATAATATTTAGATGATCCACTGGTGCTCTCCATCCCAATGGTGCCACTAACTAGCCGATGTTGGGTCCTGCAATAGCCTTTCCCTTCTTCTGCATCCACTTAGGCCTCCTATCTAGATACAATTTCCAGCATTTCTCGATGTTGTGCCCTTTGCCAAAATGATGACACATGACCGAGTCTGGTGAAGGTTTCCTCTCCAAGCAGCACTTCCAAAGATGACTTGATTCAACCACCTTCCCAAGTGGAGCATCTAGGCTTCTCTGCAACTCTATAATGCATTGTTGTTGTTGGCATTGACACTCTCGAATAGTAGCTAGGTGGGTTTATAACTCCACGATCTAGCGATCATGTTCTCGGTGTCAAGTCATCATCACTCAAACCATGGTTCCCAATAATGCAAGCATAACTAGAAACTGGAAGAAGAGGTATAGATCCATTTCTGCAAAACCAACTCTCAAAAAACCATCTCTGATACCAACTTGATCCGAAAATTGATCAATTTTTTATCTACCTGATTTCAGACCCTTCTAAGCCTCTTAATATTTTCCAACAAGTTGCTCCTTTTAAATAATCAATTTAAATTTAATTCAAACATAGAATGAAAATTACACAATGATTGATTATGGAGCTTCGCCAATAGCCTACATCTATGGGTTCTTTCGAACCATTCCACTAGTAAAAATTTGTAAGTACAATGTTATTTCTTACAATAAAACCTAATGGAATTTCCACTTGCCTAGTAGTATGCCAGTCCTTCAAGAACTTCTAATGATTAGTTGAATCATTCTCCACCTTCCTAATGCACAACCTCCTTTGGAACTCGATTGGCCTTCCCAAGTGGAAAATATTGTGGCTCAAGGCCTATTGGGTGGTGTTAAAACTCCCAATCACAAATATTTCATCTACTATTGCCTAAAAATAATAGGCCAATAAATATTATTTTCCTATAGTAATTTTAAGGTTTTAATATAGTGCACAAAGCTATATTAAAAAAACCTAATACTATCCTAAATCCCACAATTAAGCTTAAGAAAGAATAAGCTTTGGTGTGTGTTTACAATGAGGGAGAGGTCCCTTTTATAGTGCAAATGGACCCAAAAATTTTGTTTAAGGGCCTTATCGGCCAACTCCCATTCCAACCAACTCACTGGTCAAGTTGGTTGGGCCACTCGTTTCTACCACCAAGGTCAGGGGATCAAATCCCACCTCACTCATAGCTCATCCACTTTTGCATCGTGGTGGGCCATTTTGCATAGTGGCAAAATCCCACATAGTTTCCACGAATGATGGGTTAGTGGTATAAAATGGGCTTGACCAACCCATTGTATACGTGGCTTCACCACGTGCTCTTTGCTCCCCGTTGAGCCTATTGTGTGCTTTGTTCACCGAGATAGTGGTTGGTTCCCCATACGCTAGTTGTAGATTTGTCAAGTTGTTTGGTTTGGTGTTCGAAAGGTTTGCTTTTCCCATTGTGTGGGTGAAACGGTTGACAAGTTGTTCATGCCACTACATGGCAAGTTGAAGTAAATGTGATGGAGTTGTCCACAGTAAATGGGATAGTATAGATCCCATGCAATCAACGTACAATTGTTAGACATTCGACCATTAAGGATGAAAATAGAGCTTGTTGGGGATTTGACCATCCCACCGAGATAGGAATATAGATCTTCGAGCTCCAATTAACTCGAAATGCAACTCAAAAGGCATAGTCCCACTTATCACCTCCTTGATAGGCATATCGTGTGAATTTGATTCATGGTGGCAAGCCACGTGGTGGCTTAAGGACCCACCACGTCAGCATTAATAAATTAGTCCTCACGGTGGTCGGGCTCCCTTCCATCACAAAAGTTGAGCCTTTACTGCAACCACCAACTTTTTACACATGATGAAGACCAGAGGTTGATAAACAAACAAAACGATTCTTTTTTTTTCCTTTTTGCCGCTTTGCCTTTACCACGTGTCACGTCCTGGATTGGACTATTGACCATACTTTGACCAGCCACCCAATGTACATACAAACTCTATTTTTGACATTCAAACATTCATCAAAAAGCTCTCGAGTCATCTTCAGCACCGCATCAATCTTGGGAGATTTCAAGAACTTTTTTCCTTTGTAATGTCCTCTAGATCAAGCGACCATAGAATTAGGGAGCTTGAGATGATCAAAGGTGTGAGATGAGATGATGTTTATGATAGCTCCATTGTCAATCATAAAATGATGAATGAATGTGTCATTGATATGCATAGTGATGAAGAGGGGAAGGTCATGTTCTTTGGGTGATATTTTGGGGATTTCAGTGTTGTCAAAGGATATGGAGGTTGAAGCGACATGTGCTCCAACAAGAGATGAAAAGGGGTGAGCCTCATCGCTAGGAGTAGGGATATATTTTAGAGCTTCTATGAGACATTTCCTATGGTCTAGAAAGCTATAGATAATATCATAAAGTGACATATTAACCAGGGCCTAATGAAGTTGTTTCATAACATTGTTCGATAACTACATGCCAAGGGGAAGTTACAATGGACACCTTAGGTTTTGATGAGGAAAGGGGTGGAGTAGGATCAGCATGAGGAGCAAGTGATAATGACTTTGGATTTTAATTGAGTGGGTGGTTATAATTCATAGGGATGGGAATAGGTTGTGACTTGAACAACATTAATGAAGAGAGGAGAATTCTCTTTAGGAGAGGTTAGGGTTGGAGGAGAGATGACAATGTAAGTCTTAGATGAATGAGGAGATTTGGATAGCTTGGTGGATAAAGATGAAGGAGTGAGATTGGTCAATGAAGATGTGTGGTCCCCTTTAATAAGAAGTTCATCCTCATTGATAAGATTATGAACGATAGTTTCGAGGGCCCTACAATGTTTTATATCATTTCCTAGTGCACGATGGTATGCACAAATGAGATTGGATTCAAACCATGAAGGTATTACGACACATGCATCTTGATATGTGGAAGGGTGATCATAGATGTTTGGAGTAGAAATTGAAATATCTTTTTGTAAGGGCCAATGGGGGTGGTTGAAGAAGGAATTATGGCTAAGGTAGTTTTAAGGATGGCAGATGATGGTAAGATGGATGGCTTTCTTCGAGGTGGTTTCATGGGAGCCTTTGATTTCATCTTGGACTTGAAATAATAGGAATGTGGTTGTGTTTTGGTTTTGGTAATTGATTGTGACTTAGATGGTTTGGATTCTTATTTAACAATTATGGTGGTGGATGGTCTTGAAGGAAGATCAATTTTTGAGGAAGGATGAGACTGCTTTGACTTGTTGATAATGGGGAACTTTGATGAAGGGGCTAGCCCTAAGATAGAAGGAGATACTCCTAAGAGTGATGATGCGACATTAATATTCTTAGGAGGGTTATTATTGGGAGAAGGAAGCTCCAAATTTTTGTGTGGGTGCATGAGGGACTTTTGGATGGGCATGCTAAGGTTCTTAGAATTTGGTTGTGAGGATTTACCCTTAGCGGGAATGATGAAAATTTCAATTGGGGAATTTTTGGTAGTATAACTTGGTAATTTAGATTACGTTGTAGAGGTGGACATGGAAGGTGGAAGTGGCTTTTGTATGATGCAATTAACAAGATCTAAAGGGGTGGTAGATTGTGTAGGTTTAGGATTCATGGATGTAGGGATGATTAGAGTTATAGATGTGGTGAGAGTGTCATTTGTAGATGTATTTGGTATGGGTGTTTTCATGGTGGAGGATTCAAGAGGTGGTAGTGTGGATGTGGTCATAAATTCAGAATTTTATATGGGTATAATCATTGAAGATGTTAAAGTAGGCATTGAGGTAGTTATTGGTGAAGGATGAGATGTGATAGATGAGGATGTAGATGATATGGATGGAGAAGTGGGTATGATTGAGGTTGATGGGGATGTAGTGATTGTGGTCATAGTTGATGTTGATGAAGTTTTGATCGTGGGGGAAGAATCTGAAATAGGGGTGGATGCAATGGGTGACGAGGTGATGGGTGTAGGTGATGGTGTTGGATTTTAATCTTTGACATTAATTATATGGACATTGGGTGTCTTTGATGTGGAGGGCATAGTTTGATTATTTGGCGGATGATTAGGAAAGGTTTTTTTGAAGACATCAAGAGGTTTATTAGGTGGTGCATTAGGATTGTCCACTTGGAGGTCACCAAAGTCTATAAATTTTTAGATGAGGTATTTGAAAGTGTGACACATCTCAATGTCATGGCCATGGATTTGGTGATATTTACAATAATGTTCCTCATGGTACCATATTGGTTTAGGTCGTGATTCATCATAAGGCAAGATAGGAGGAATTCGAATGATATTGACTATCATTAACTTGTTAAATATTAAGATATAAGATTCCCCAAGAGGGGTATAGTTAGGAGGTGGTCTAGAAGATCTTTGTAGAGACTCCATGTGGGAAGTAGATGCGGATGAATATTTAACCACAATGGCATTAGTGACGTTATTAGATTTTTCACCATGTGTGGAGGATTTAGGAATTCAATCTTGTGTTTTTTTATCGAAGTTTAAGATAGCCTTTGTCAAGGGCGCAGAGTTCAAGTTTGTGATACATGGTAAATGCCTCTTCAAATGTTTGGAATGATTGAATTTGAAGAGTGGAGGAGATGTGATTTGTATAAGACTCGAGAAAAACAATTAATTCAATTTGTGGAAGGGTGGATGATAGTTGGTTGATGATGTCATGCCATCATGTGATGAAATTTGTCATAGAATCGTCATCATATTGTCTATTGGCATAGAGGTCAGTGATAGTTATCTTAGACACAATGTTAATTGAGAAATATTCTAGAAATAGTTACGTAGGTTGGGTGAAGGAAAATAATGAGTTCTTTGGGATTTCGTTATACCAATCCAACGCGGGATTGACTAATGACATGGGGAATGTGCAAAGCATAAGGTCTTGATAACAAGAGTTAAGGAAAATGAATGTCTAAATGTATGAAGGTGTTATTGTGGGTCCTA
Organism: Taxus wallichiana var. yunnanensis; assembly: GCA_018340775.1. Taxonomy (NCBI): domain Eukaryota; kingdom Viridiplantae; phylum Streptophyta; class Pinopsida; order Cupressales; family Taxaceae; genus Taxus; species Taxus wallichiana. The sequence goes on from CM031238.1 coordinate 719,546,384, forward strand.
CTTACTGTTGAACTTATATAATTTTGGTAATTCTAAATGAGGATGATAAGGCTTTACGAGGACAAGATGGATTGATAAGTTCATTATAGATTTGTTCATACAAGTATGTTGTTTTGGATCCAAAGGTAAAGATATTCAAGGTTAGCCATTCTACTCAATAACACTTGTAAGGGATCATTAGATTGATGGGGTTGTGAAATTTAAGGATTATTTTGTGATGCATAAGAGCTTTGATGGGTTATGTTGTTGATAATTTTGATATGTTACAGAAGTGTGGGTATTGGTAGAAGTGGTTGGTAGGGGGATGTAATTAAAGGGTTGTGATTGCATGGGTTGAGATAGATGTTGTTGTTGAGAAATGAGGATGTGGTAAGATTGATCTGGTTATTGAGAGAGATGGGGAAATTCGACTAGTTATATATGGGATAAATTGTGATATAAGTAATGGGTGGTTGGGATACTTGAGTTGGTTAAGTGGGAAGTATGTAGTGATAAGAACCTCAAGGAGGAGGTTGATGGGTTTGCATTGATTCAGATGGATGGGGATATGAATTGATCACATTCGCATGGACATGGGAAGTGGAAATAAGGGGTAGAGTTGTGTTATGTTGTTAGGATATAGGACGAAGCAAATAGATTATTGAGATAATTGGATAAGGGTGTAAGTAATCGTGGATGATGAGGTGATGGGGATAGAAGAAGTGATAGTGGTGTTGACGTGAGGAAAATTAGGGGGAATGGGGACCACCAATTGAGTGGTTTGGTGATTGTGAGGAATAAAAGAAGAGGATTTATTAGGATTAAGCTCATGTTGGGAAATGATGAGCTCATTCATAGCTCTAGGGAAGAATACGAAAGTTGTGATGTGAGGAATTGCATAGATTCAAGATTGGAATGGTAGGTTTACTTATTTTGTAAAAGGAGGTCCATCAATAGGGATATTGGTGATATCCTGAAGGAGATAGTCATTAAGGGAAACTAGATTAGCGTTGAGAATCTCTTGGAATTACGCACACCCATGAGGGATGAGAGGAGGCCGAGAAGCGTCGATAGACGTGGCTAAAGGAGGTGTTGTTGGTCTACATGGAACCGATTGATGAGAAAGAAAGGGGTTAGTTTTGACATGAGTGTTAGGTTGGATCAATTGAATCTCTTGAAGAGGGGGAATGGAAATGATGGGTTGAGTAACCATGGAAGAGATGACCAAAGGAATGGAGGTAAGGATGGAAAGTGCATAAGTTTTTGGGAGGTAATAGTGGAAATATGAATGTTGTTTGATGACATGTTTTTCTCCATTTGTCTTTCTTGAGATCTTGTAATAATTGGCATGAAACAAACAATAAACAAAAATATGCTGATTTTTAATTAACGAAAAAAATTCACGCAACATAATTTTTATTATCTTGATTATTAGAGATGTGAAAAAGAAATGAAAAATGGGCTTGAAGGGAACCTAGGAAATGGAAATCTATGGATGGTTTTAGGTAGTTTTGGTTGGATTCCTTGATATACCTAAAGGTACATGAGGCATGAATCTATGATGACTACTGGTACAGGGCTTGGTATTTGTGCCCACCCCTCACTTCACGGTCATGGAACAATAAGGGATTCGGTGCTTAGCTAATATACAAGTTGACAAAAATTGTAACACAACCAGAACACTGCATTGGATTTCCTATTAGGTGATGAAATCCCAATAGTTCCACATGATAGGATATATTTAGATGGGTAATTGTTTTTTGTGTTTGCATGTGTGAGATGAAGTGTATGCAACGAGTTAAACCCCTAGTTAAACTAGATTTCCAAACAAATATGAGGGGTTATTTTTAGATCTGAAATGAAATGTGATATTCGATGAAAGCAACATACATAGGATTTAATGTAATAAAAGAAAGATATTAAGAATAAAAATAAGGAATACCTGGATAATGCTTTTCCTTTTTATTTGAATTTTTATTTTTAAGGAAGCAAGAAAAATCCAATCCAAGAAATGCAATCCAACGCAAAAAATAAAAATGATGCTCCTACATGTGAGGTTAATAGAAAATGAACCAGAGAAGATGAAAATGAAAGACAAATACTAAGACTCACCAAGAAATGGTGCATGCCACCGGGCGTACCAAAATGTTGACAAAATTCCCTTGTTCTTGTTTTAGATTAGTGAACTAGTACTAAAGAAAATAAGTGACTCCAAACATGCGAGCATTTAAACTACCTCTAGATGGGATAATGATGGATTCGGTGTAAAATGAGATATCCTTATTTGCAACAAGTTAGATAACCTACAAACAAGAGAAACTCAATAGAAAATGGAGTAGTATATAGATGGGTAGGTTTCCTAACAATGTCAGTCCCAAGAAGTGAAAACTTCCTAGGATGGATGTCAACCCACGTTTTGATAAAGATAAGATATAATATTGAAAAATAGGATGTAGCAGAATCAAGTGTCACAAAAACTAAAATTCAATAAAATTGATAAAATGCAGATCCGATCTAATGAAATTAAACCAAACCCGAGTGATTCAATGACGAACCGAGATTGTAGGGCCCAGCTTGATGGAAATTAGAGTAGATCAACCGGAACATTGAAGAAAAATATAGATATGAAGGCTTTGGAGGAAGATCTAAACCGATGATGCACCGAGATTGAATGGTAGGAGCATGCAAGAGATCTAAAATTGACCGATAGAAAGGATGCACGAAAATTATGAAATTTGATGGCAAAATGTAACAAAGAGAAATCCAATCAACGATGACCAGGATGAGTTGGCAAATAGGGACTAGTAGAATAGATTCGAGATGACGAAAGGTAGAGTGACAAGATCTCGAGGGTTGGGTGGACTGTGGAATTAGAGAAGAGATGGTTGGAGAACTTAATCATAGAGGGGAAAAAAATGGAATCTGGTCGATGGCGACCATACACATGGTCAATGAAGACTAGGGATGATCTAGGATTGGATGAAAAAGGATGAACGAGAATGAAGACTTGCGGGTTAATAACAAAAGACTAAGAAGGCAATGAGAGAGGTCTCTTGATGATAGCTAAACCTGCAAAAGATCTTGATGATAAAAATGGTTTCAAGATTAAAACAAAGGACCTAAGCATGAAAGGGTGAAAAATATCTCCAAATATTTAATGTTTAAGCAAAGATCTATAAGATGATGATGATAACTGTAAGAGAAAACTCAAAATGAAGGTAAGATCACAAGAAAGTCCAAAATCTCCATAATTACATCTTGGGAAAGGGAGGGGTAAGGGTGGATTCATAGGGTCGATGGTGACCTAGATGAGTAGTCATTGATTATGGGTATCCATCCATTTGGGAGGAGGAAAGATGAAGAGCTCAAGACAAAGAGCCCATAAGAGGCATGATTAGGGTTTTGAAGGGTTATGATGAATTATGGTTGCTTAGGATGAGTAAATGGGTAGGTGGAGGGTGAAAAATATTAAATAAAGGCCATGGAGAGGTGAAATCATTAAATGATGGCCTAGAAAGGATAAAATAGAAGATTTAAGAAGAGGAAATAAATTAAATGGGTGTTTAGAATTAACTAAACATGATTAGGGATGACTAATGGATGAATAATGATGGGAAATAATAAGTGGGATAAATTGAATTTAGGAGGGAAGAAGGGAATTCAAAAGTAGAAGAGAGGTATGTATGAAAAAGATGATAGAGAGTGAACATAGGGTGAGGGTAGCAATACCAAAAATTGGTGTCTACATTTACAACATGGAGGGATTGTATCCATAACCACACTCTATATCATACAAGATTTTTATTGGTGTTATTCATTATATCTTGTTATTCCTATTTTTCCTTTATTCAATGAAGGTAGTGATTTTCGAGTACATTTGGATACTTTTACACCCTCTTTTACAAATATAACTTGGTAACACAAATATCATACTTAAATCCTTGTCAAAGAGCTTAGTGGGTAATACCTTAAACTCGCTTTCATAATTTTCCTATTGTCTCCATAAATACATATGATAATTTAGCACACAAAGTATGCTCTCCCTTTCATGCCAAAGCAGCAAACCTGCAGGACCTTTATTATCCACCTCTTCTAGTACTTTGACAAAACGTGGATGATTTTTTTGTGATTATATCCTATTGTTTGAGGAAATTTTTCACTTAGCTCATAAACCATCCTATTTTGAAATACAAATTTTCTTTATAAAATTTTTATTACTTTCTTTCAAAGAGGAGTCACTTGGCCAAAAGCATGCATATTTCAATCGAATTTGTAATGAATTAGTTAAGTATGATGTCACATTTATAAAGGATTTTTCCATTGATGTTGAGGTGATGGCTACATGTGATTCCAATAATGTGGATCCGAATTATTTATCCACACAAAAGTCAATATATAAGCATGACGATACTAATTTAGAACCTCCTTTCTTACCGATAATGTTCTAAAATAAAAAATTTCTTAAAAAACTGCAAGAGATGCTACAAACTAATTATGCTATCTCTTATTTTCCATCAATCTAATCCCCATTTACCAAAATCTCAAGGCAACCAATTTTGTAACTACAATAAATTATCGACAAGATATAAATATATTATAATATATTTGTATCTTGTCCGATAATTCTATCAGAAATTACAAAATTAGTTGCTTGAGATTTTGGTAAATGGACTTAAACACACACTACATACAAGGCACACACACACACAAAGAGAGAGAGAGAGAGAGAGAGAGAGAGAGAGAGAGAGAGAGAGAGAGAGAGAATTAATAGAAAAGGCCGATGAACTAAGCAAAAATGATAATATTACAAATATGGATATTACTAGTATAGTAAAATGTACACAACAAAATCCATTGAAAAATCCAAGTTAATGAATGTGTAACAACATTTATAAATAGGACACCACAAATAATTTTTAAGTTGATGTGTAGTGCCCACACTTTTATAGCTCAACACTTGTTGTTTCTTTTCTCATAGACATGTTTGGACAATGATTTGTTATATCTTGGACATTATATTAGAGATTTGATCCTATGAGACATGCGTGGACATTTAGGCATATAGCGCCAATTTAGCTTAATTTCTATGTTGTCGCATTTCCTTATGATGTCATGGATACTAATGGATATGATGTTGTTTTTGGAACATAATTATATTGATGGATACTTAGTTGTTGCATGTTGGGATTCTATGGTTATATGTCACTTTATCATCTTGTCTAACTTTGGAGAATTGAGTTTAATTGTGCACGTTGTCACATTTTGATTTGCAGTAGGATGTTAGGCTTGTTTAGAACTCATTGATATCTTGCGAGTTGTTGATGTATAATTATCGAGACAGTGCGGTTAATGATTATAATGAGCATGCAGTAACAGTTTACAGGAGGATGTGGGATTCAGGCCAGCTACACAATCTTGCACAAGCAACCCACAGGATGAGTCCTAGCCATGTTCATTGTGTGAAGCCTTAGTGTAGGAGATTATTATTTTGGGCACCATGTGTGACCCCAATTTTTGTAATGTATTGTGCCTTGATTTATTAATTTTGTTTAGGGTAATTAGTTATTTTGTAAAACTTGTTTTGGGAGTTAATAATCCCACTTTCATTAAATTTTTTATTTTGTTTAATGAGACACTTAATCACAAGGGTTTAGGGTCACATGTGAAACCCTTGGGTGGTCCCCACACCCTCCACCCTTGTGCCAAAAATGCAAAACCCGAAATTGGGTTATTTTGCGCATTTTTGGGGACCCCTTTTCAGCTTGGGAGTTCCTCTAACATAAAAATGAGCCCTTGGACCCTACCTAATGGGTAGGGGAGCTTATTTTCAAGGAAAGAGGGAGTTTTCCCTCCCTTTTTGCCTCTTTTTTGGTCACATCCATGTAAGGGGTGTGGATGAGTGCTTATCAAAAGTGCTTATTAAAAATTTGGGAGAAGAGGGCACTAATTTTACCCTTTCTCTCTTTTGTTTTGGCATCTTTGACCTTGAAGAAGGAGAGGGGTGACACATGTCACCTCCTCATTTGTGAGGATTCTTGCTTGCTCCTCTTAAAATTCCCATTCATGGGAAAAGAGAGGGACTTTTTTTTCTGGAACTTCTTGCTTGGATGCTTGGGTGATTTGGAGCTTGTGATTTGCTTGAGTCAAGAGTGGAGAAATTTGAAGTTGGAGAGCTTTTTGGAGAGATTTCCTTGAGGTAGGCTCTTATGTCTTTTGTTTGTGTTGTTTCCTTTTAGATGTTAGATTGGGTGTTTGAAATTGTTATTGTGCATGTGGATTTTTGGTTGTGTGTTGTTGTTTTACTCCCTCCATCACATGGCAAGATGGAGTTTTGGAGTTGTGGGGGAAGAGAGAGGGATTTTCTCTCTCAATCCTCAAGGCTTGATGGACAAGCCTTGTAGGGTCTTATTGTTTTCCCCTCAAATGGTTGAGGTGGGGAAGTTGATTCATTTGGCTTGAATCTCCTTCCCCATTCTTGGTAAGGAAACCCCTTTGGGTTTGAAAATCCTTCCAAGAAGGACTTGGAGAAAGGGTGGAGGGATAAGGAGGGTTTTGATTAAATTTAGGAGCAATAAGGAGGATATGGAGATTTTTTCTTTGTGTATGTAATTTGGAATATAATTTTTGGAGAACTTTCTCCTCTCTTCCCCACCTTTGAGGTAGAACATGGGTTCTCCTCCTTGTAAATCTTGGTGTCTTGATTTACACTTGTTTTGTTTTCCCATGTGAATGTGTTTTGGTTGTTTCACCCTCTTTCTTGTGCAAGTTGTGGATGGTTGTTCTCTTTCCCATGGGCTTGGGGGAGGCTAGCATGCATCCCAACCTTGGGAGAGGCATGTAATGATGCCTATGGTTGGGTGGCAAACAAGCTCTTCTCCTTGTTGGTTCTCTTGATGGCATGAAGGTTGTACCTCAAGTTTGGAATCTCTTGTCGTCTTGGTGCTCATTGTCTCCTTCACTTTGTTGGCATTTCTCTCTTTGTGACTCTAAGATATGGCTTTTCGAAGGGTATTCTTATTTTGTAAAGCATCCTTCTTGTGAGTTAAAAACCACTTGTAATATTTGTAAATCCATTGGTATGTGAGAGCTTTTGTTCAACTTTGGGAAGGAGTTTATTAGGTTGTCTTCTTATGTATTTTAGTATGTTAAAAAAAAAAAAAAAGGTTTTGAGAGATTGTGCAAAAGAAGATTTGTAAAATATTGTATTCCTTTAGAATACATTTAGTAGAAATATATTTACATTCCTTTACAAGCTTTGTTTTTTGGAATATTATTTTGAAAAAAAAAGAAATTATTTATTTGAAATAAAATCTATTTGTCATATGGAGGTTGTTATTTAACATTGAAGAAACTATTATCATTTTGAAAAGTACATCCCTTTGTAAATTATTATGGTTTTAGAAATTCGAATATATGTGTTCAAAGGAAAGTTAGTTATTAGGAATATGGTCATTTTTATATTTTCCAAAAAGAATAACAAAATAAAGTCAATTTATATGAGTTATAATTTCTTGGTTTAATATAGAAAATAGGCATTGCAGATTTATAGTTGTAAAATTTTTTTTTTTTAAAAGAGCAATGTCTTTAGTCTTATTATTATTTTTTTCTCTCATTATTTCATTATGTATATGTGTGTGTGTGTGTGTGTGTGTGTGTGTGTGTGTGTATGTGTGTATATATGTGTGTGTATATATATATATATATATATATATATATATATATATATATGTAATAAACATAGATATTATCAATTTTATTTATAGAATAATAATAAAAATATATATATATATATATAAATATATAAATATAATACTTTATATATATATATATATATATATATATATAGATATTAACTAAAACGTATTGCATTGGAATTACAAACAAAAACATTGGTTTATTTAAAACAAATTTATAATAAAAAAAAAAACTTATGAAAATGGTGGCGGGTTCGGCCGCCCTCCCCCGCCCACTCCACAAGCTGCTGCCCCACACCCCAAACCCCGCACTATTCTCCCCCATAGCCCGCGCGGCTATGGCCGCTTCCCCTCCCCCTTTACACTCCCCTCACCCCCCAACCTCCCCACACGCGCCCCGATCCCCCATCCCCATCGCGCTGTCCCCTGGCTACCGCCCCTCCACCACGTTCACGCCACCACCGCCACACCGGCCCCCTCACGGAGTCCTCTACAAATAAAACCCTACACCGACCCAACACACTACCTTCCACCCGCTGCCCCTTCAACCCTCACCGCCCTTCTCCTCACGCTTTTTGTACGCCCCTCACGTAGTTTTCTTTCCATCCATTTTTCAGATCCGCCCCCATACAAACAAACAAAAATACATACATAAATTCATATATCCATTCCAAAAACAAAGAAGAAAATAATGGTGAGATATGGGTATCACCAAAGGGGGAAACATAAGGAATTTTCAAGCTTCCATGGCCTGTCCTCTACCTAAAATAACAAACAATGCAAATGAGAGCAAATAACATGGAAATGAAAAGAAAAGAATGAGATAAAGGGATTTAGGTCAAAATTAGATCTAGGGTTGAGATTGGTTAGATCCTAGGGCTCAAATAAGACCCTACATACTTTAGGAAGGAGAAATATTGGGAAATGGTAAATAAATTTTAAACAAAAGGAGTGTGATGAGTTAAGTAAATAAGAAGAGGGTGAATAAAATAGAAGGGGTGTAGTTTTGCTAATTATGGCCCTAGTAAATTTAAAAGATAAGTAAATAGTCAAAGATGGGATTAGACTGGTAACTAATTAAATTAGGTAAATTAAATTAGAATAAAATTAGTTATTATCAGAATGGGCTAATTAGTGATCGAATAGTACTAATTAACCCCTTAAAAAAAAAATTACCCCAAATTTTTAGTAACTTTGGTTTGGTTCGTTGTCCCGGGAATGGGCACGACATTTGGTATCAGAGCAAGGTTCGCACACGCGAACCACTGGGTAACTAATTAAAATAGTTAATGGTAATTTTAATAACACTAAAATAAATAAATGAATAAAAATAAATAGTTAAAAAAATCATTCACAACCATTAAATTTTAAATTAATAACTTCTTCACTCACCTCGTGCACAAGATGGCACCCAAGAGGATGATCAGCTAGAGGTTTGGGGCGTAGTGTACCTACGCGGGAGCAGCCGGCACCCAAATTTGGGCCTCAGATATTAGAGGCCTTGCACCAGCTGATAGGTGTTGTGGAGCAACGTCTACCACCACCGCAGGAGGCGAGAGAGGAGACACCTTTGGGAGACGAGGAGCCGATAGGTGAGGACGTGCATTTAGAGCCACTAGAGCATGATACACCGAGGTGGGAGAGGTCACGTAGCCCTTCCATTCATCATGAGAGGGTAGCCTCATTCCATCGTAGCCGCTCACACAGTCTCGAGGGACCATTCGAGGATAGGTGACCCCCTTCACCTGTTGGACTACATCGCTAGGATCGAGATATAAGCAGCAGTGTGATCAGGGATCTTCTTCACTTGCAGCCACCCACCTACACCAGCTCTACAGATGGCTTTGGGGATGAGTCGTGGCTCCTTAGCTTGGATAGTTTCTTTGGCTTGCACTCTTACGAGAGCAACGTCAAGGCGAAATGTTCACTATACACCTCCTCCTCCAGACGCAATGGATTTGGTGGAGGAATGAGGAGCGGAAGCTCCATCTGACTCGAGAGAGAGTGACTTGGAGATATGTTCAAGGAGATTCAGGGCTCGTTATATGTCAGAGCATTTTGTGCAAAAGAGGATCGATGAGTTTCATGACTTACGATAGGGATCTGGCACACAATAGCACAATATGAGAGCAGGTTCCTGGATCTTTTATAGTATGTGGACTACCTACAAGATGAGAAATTGCAAGTTAATAGGTTTATTCGAGGCCTTAATGCAGATATAGCAGGAGCAGTTAGGATGTTATCTCCTCCCACACTTGAGAAGGCCATTGAGAAGGCCTACTTAGCTGAGGAGAATAGGACCAAGGCATAGGAGCACCAAGATAGAAACAAGAGCAAGTTTCAGGAGAGGATACAAGCCTTTCAGAGTCAGAGGTCACGGTACGCACCACCACCCCTAGAGGAGGATTTTGGCCTCCGCCAGCAGCCACGAGGGCTCCACCACACCCACAGTGACACAACAACAACAGGGCCACCCACAGCAGGGGGCTAGATAGACATAGGGATTTCAGAGAGGTGTTTCTAGAGGTGGTTTTGGTGGAGCCAGGGATAGGAGGCAGGGTACTCAAGTAGGCATAACCAGCTCACACGTAGTGCTCTCTTTAGGGTTGGACCGGCAGGATTAGTACACCAGAGTATAGGAGGGACCCCATCTCAGAGGGGTACAAGAGGATGTTTTATTTGTGGATCTCCAGATCACTATGTGTGCATGTGCCCGCACAAACCCAATACCATGGATGCACAGAGAGCTGCTAGATCCGAGTAGATGGTGGGTGATGTAGGATGCACTCATCATGTATATGTAGCGGTTGACAACCGCCAAGCCGAGCATCAAGCCACAGTCATTGAGATGACAGGTACTATCAGGGGTATTTCTATCTCAGTACTTTTTGATTCAGGTGCTTCAAATTCCTTTATATCACCTTCTATAGTGGACCAGTGTGGGCTAGTGGTGGCTAGGCAACCAGATAGTTAGCAGGTTGAGTTGGCCTCTGGGGCCAAACTCATCGTGGACTCGTATGTGGAGAGTTACGTACTTGATTTAGGAGCTTCTCCACTACTCTTGACCTCCGAGTTATTCCTCTAGGTTCCTATCAGGTAGTGTTGGGTATGGATTGGCTCGAGGCTCATCGAGCTAAGGTGGATTGCAGAAATAAGGTCATTGAGTGTCAGGATGATCTTGGGAGTGCAGTTGTGATATCAGGGATGCAGAGGCCTATCTCCTTGCACATGATATCGCTAAGCAACTCAAGCGGAGCATGCGTAAGGGTTGTCAGTTGTTTGCTATCACCATCAGTGACCGATCTAGAGAGCACTCCAGAGCACTCACCCTTAGATGATCATGCAGTTTTGAGGGAGTATGCAGATGTGTTTCCAGGCGAGCTTCCAGGGTTACCACCCCGCAGAGAGGTAGATTTCACCATTGATTTAGTACCTGGATCAACACCAGTTTCTAGGGCACCTTATCGATGATGACCCCAGAGCTTCATGAGCTCAAGATTTAGTTAGAGGAGTTGTTGGATAAGGGTCTCATTCACCCTAGTGTATCTCCTTGGGGAGTGCCAGTCATATTTGTGAAAAGAAGGATGGTTCTCTCAGACTTTGTGTAGACTTCAGTAGCTCAACAAAGTCACAATAAAGAACCATTATCCACTCCCTAGGATTGATGACTTGTTTGATCAGATGCGGGGAGTGAGAGTGTTCTCCAAAATTGATCTCAAGTCAGGATATCATCAGTTGTGCATTTCAGATGCAGACATTCATAAGACAACATTTCACACATGTTACAGGCATTATGAGTTCACAGTGGTTCCATTTGGTTTGACCAATGCCCCAGCTGTCTTCATGAGCCTCATGAATGGAGTATTCAGGACATTTATGGATCACTTTGTCTTAGTGTTCCTTGATGACATATTGATTTATTCTCATTTTGAGGAGGAACACGAGGAGCATTTGAGGTAGGTACTTCAGGTTTTGAGAGAGCAAGTTATATGGGAACTTGGAAAATGTAGCTTCTTTCGACAGAGATTCAAGATTTTGGGCATATCATATCGTGAAAGGTATCTCCGTAGATCCCTCTAAGATACAGGCTATCTTGGACTGGCCAACACCCACATCAGTTATTGAGGTGAGGAGTTTCATGGGTTTAGCAGGGTATTACCGTAGGTTCGTACAAGACTTTTCTAGGATTTCTCACCCTATCACTTCTCTTCAGAGGAAAGGGAAGAAGTTTGATTGGTTAGAAAAGTGTGAGCAAGCCTTTTAGTTGCTTAAGGAAAGGTTAACCACGGTGCCCATCTTAGCAGTTCCAGACCCACAGAGGAGGATTTTGTTGTTTGTTTGATGCATCACTAGAGGGTTTGGGAGCATTTCTTATGCAGGAGTGTCGGGTTATTACTTTTGAGTCTCGTAAGCTCAAGGACTACGAGCTTAATTATCCTACTCATGACTTGGAGCTTGCAGTAGTTGTTCATGCTCTAGTATGTTGGTGACATTTCCTTTTGGGTAGACCTTTCATTTTGAGGATAGACCATCGTAGCTTACAGCATATCTTCTCACAGCCGAACCTCAACACTCATCAATGGCATTGGATGGAGTTCCTATGTGAGTATGACATGGAGGTTCAGTATATCAAAGGGAAGGAAAATGTTGTTGCAGATGCACTTAGTAGACGATGACATGTGCTTGCTTCTTTGACACTTCAGTCAGATTTGAGAGGTAGGATTCTTGAGCACCTTCCAGAGGACAAATTTTATGAGGGAGCTAGACAGATGTTGGAGTCACAGGGTTCTTTAGAGGGCAGATATTCTGGGTGTGTTTTAGAGGTAGATGGTTTGCTTCGGTTCCACAGGTGCATCTACGTGCCTAAGTCAGGTGATCTGCGTAGCTTCATCCTCACAGAGGCTCATCGAGCCCCATATGCAGCACATCCAGAGTAAAGAAAATGCATGCTGATATGAGGGAGTTATATTATTGGCCAGGTCTTCGACGGGACATAGCATATTTTGTTGCATGTTTCCTTGAGTGCCAAAGGGTCAAGGCAGAGCATTCTCATCCCGTAAGACTTTTACACCCTCATGATATTCCCGAGTGGAAATGGGATGTGATCTCCATGGACTTCATAGTCGGACTTCCTATGTCATCTTATCATCATGATGCCATTATGGTCACTGTGGATAAGTTAACCAAGGTTGTGCATTTTTCACCAACCAAGGTCACCTATAATGCTCAGGCCATTGCCAAGGTATTTATGGAGGACATTGTTAGGTTGCATGGGATTTCAAGACCATCATCAATGACAGGATACCATCTACACTTCAGTTTTATGGACTTCTTTCAAGCCGCTCTGGGGTACTCAGATTAATTTTAGTTCAACATATCATCCAGAGATAGATGGGTAGACAAAGAGGGTTAATCAGGTGTTGGAGGACATGTTGAGAATGTATGTCATGGATCAAGAAGAAATGGGAAGATTATTTGCATTTAGTTGAGTTTTCCTACAACAACAACTATCATAGTTCCATTGGTATGGCTCCTTACCAGGCTTTGTATGGACGACCTTGCAGGACACCTTTGAGTTGGGATAGACTAGATGACAGGATTATTCTGGGACCAGCCTACCTTCAGGATTTAGAGCAACAAGGTTGTCTGATTAGACAACATCTTGAGTAGGCCAGAGCACGCCAAAAGGCGTATGCAGACACTAAGAGGATTGATCATCACTTCTTAGTGGGTGACAAAGTCTTCTTGAGGTTCATCCACATAAGAGTCCAATCCATTATGGAAAGGGTTCTAAGCTATCACCTCATTTTGTGGGGCCTTTTGATATTTTAGAGGTCATCGGTCCAGATTGCCTATCACCTAGCTTTGCCACCACGCCTTGCACGGGCCCATGATGTTTTTCATGTTTCTGTACTACGTAGATATGTACCAAATGCTTCTCATGTTTTGGATTGGTCAGCATTACAGGTAGAGGATGGAGGACAGTGGAGACTGGAGCCCATACACATACTGGAGCACTAGAGGTTGGCCCTTCGGGGTCGAGACTTGGACCAGGTTAGAGTACAGTGGGACCGATACGATGAGACAACAACTACCTAGGAGGATGCGACACCTTTGAGGGCTAGATATCCCTATCTCTTTCAGTGACTTCCAGGAGGAAGTCTAATTTTAGTAGAGGGGGATGTAGTGCCCACACTTTTATATAGCTTAGTAGCTTGTTGTTTCTTTGCTCATAGACATGTTTTGACAGATATTTGTTATATCTTGGACATTATATTTAGAGATTTGATCTTATTAGACATGTGTGGACATTTAGGCGTATAGCGCCAATTTAGCTTAATTTCTATGTTGTTAGCATTTTCTTATGATGTCATGGATACTAATGGATATGATGTTGTTTTTGGAACATAATTATATTGATGGATACTTAGTTGTTGCATGTTGGGATTCTATGGTTATATGTCACTTTATCATCTTGTCTAACTTTGGAGAATTGAGTATAATTGTGCACGTTGTCACATTTTGATTTTAGTAGGATGTTAGGCTAGTTTAGAACTCATTGATATCTTACTGTGTCGTTGTTTTATATTTTATCGATAGGTGCGGTTAATGTGTGCAATGAGTGTGCAGGTGACAGTTTACAGGAGAACATGTGGGATTCAGGCCAGCTACACAATCTTGCACAAGCAGCCCACGGGCTGAGTCCTAGCCATGTTCATTGTGTGAAGCCTTAGTGTAGGAGATTATTATTTTGGGCACCATGAGTGACCCCAATTTTTGTAATGTATTGTGCCTTGAATTATTAATTTTGTTTAGGGTAATTAGTTATGTTGTAAACTTGTTTTGGGAGTTAATAATCCCACTTTCATTAAAATTTTGATTTTGTTTAATGAGTCACTTAATCACAAGGGTTTAGGGTCACATGTGAAACCCTTGGGTGGTCCCCACACCCTCTACCCTTGTGCCAAAAATGCAAAACCCGAAATTGGGTTATTTTGGGCATTTTTGGGGACCCCTTTTTAGCTTGGGAGTTCCCCTAACATAAAAATGAGCCCTTGGACCCTACCTAATGGGTAGGGGGCTTATTTCCAAGGCTAGAGGGAGTTTTCCTCCTTTTTGCCTCTTGTTTGGTCACATCCATGTAAGGGGTGTGGATTGGAGTGCTTGTTAAAATTTCACTAATTTTGTCTTGTTAACATTTAGGGGAATTTGGGAGAAGAGGGAAAAAGACAATTTTACCCTTTCTCTCTTTTGTTTTGGCATCTTTGACCTTGAAGAAGGAGAGGGGTGACACATGTCACCCCCTCATTTGTGAGGATTCTTGCTTTCTCCTCTTCAAATTCCCATTCATGGGAAAAGAGAGGGACTTTTTTTTTTGGAACTTCTTGCTTGGATGCTTGGGTGATTTGGAGCTTGTGATTTTCTTGAGTCAAGAGTGGAGAAATTTGAAGTTGGAAAGATTTTTGGAGAGCTTTCTTTGAGGTAGGCTCTTATGTCTTATTGTTTGTGTTGTTTCCTTTTAGATGTTAGATTGGTGCTTGAAATTGTTATTGTTGCATGTGGATTTTGGTTGTGTGTTGCTTGTTTTACTCCCTCCATCATATGGCATGATGGAGTTTTGGAGTTGTGGGGGAAGAGAGAGGGATTTTCCTCTCAATCCTCAAGGCTTGATGGACAAGCCTTGTAGGGTCTTATTGTTTTCCCTCAAATGGTTGAGGTGGGGAAGTTGATTCATTTGGCTTGAATCTCCTTCCCCATTCTTGGTAAGGAAACCCCTTTGGGGTTTGAAAATCCTTCCAAGAAGGACTTGGAGAAAGGGTGGAGGGATAAGGAGGGTTTTGATTGAATTTAGGAGCAATAAGGAGGGTATGGAGATTTTTGCTTTGTGCAAGTAATTTGGAATATAACTTTTGGAGAACTTTCTCCTCTCTTCCCCACCTTTGAGGAAGAACATGGGTTCTCCTCCTTGTAAAACTTGGAGTCTTGATTTATACTTGTTTTGTTTTCCCATGTGAATGTGTTTTGGTTGGTTCACCCTCTTCTTGTGCAAGTTGTGGATGGTTTTCCTCTTTCCCATGGGCTTGGGGGAGGCTAGCATGCATCCCAACCTTGGGAGAGGCATGTAATGATGCCTATGGTTGGGTGGAAAACAAGCTCTTTCTCCTTGTTGGTTTTCTTGAAGGCATGAAGGATGTATCTCAAGCTTGGAATCTCTTGTCATCTTGGTGCTCATTGTCTCCTTCACTTTGTTGGCATTTCTCTCTTTGTGACTCTAAGATATGGTTATTTGAAGGGTATTCTTATTTTGTAAAGTATCCTCCTTGTGAGTTAAAACCACTTGTAATATTTGTAAATCCATTGGTATGTGAGAGCTTTTGTTCAACTTTGGGAAGGAATTTATTAGGTTGTCTTCTTATGTATTTTAGTATGTTAAAAAAAAAGGGGTTTTGAGAGATTGTGCAAAAGAAGATTTGTAAAATATTGTATTCCTTTAGAATACATTTAGTAGAAATATATTTACATTCCTTTACAAGCTTTGTTTTTGGAATATTATTTTGAAAAAAAAAAAGAAATTGTTTATTTGAAATAAAATATATTTGTCATATGGAGGTTGCTATTTAACATTGAAGAAACTATTATCATTTTGAAAAG
Source organism: Taxus wallichiana var. yunnanensis (assembly GCA_018340775.1). NCBI lineage: Eukaryota > Viridiplantae > Streptophyta > Pinopsida > Cupressales > Taxaceae > Taxus > Taxus wallichiana. Next base: position 719,562,709 of record CM031238.1, read on the forward strand.
TACATCCCTTTGTAAATTATTATGGTTTTAGAAATTCAAATATATGTGTTCAAAGGAAAGTTGGTTATTGGGAATATGGTCATTTTTATATTTTCCAAAAAGAATAACAAAATAAAGTCAATTTATATGAGTTATAATTTCTTGGTTTAATATAGAAAATAGGCATTGCAGATTTATAGTTGTAAATTTTTTTTTTTTAAAAAAGAGCAATGTCTTTAGTCTTATTATTATTTTTTTCTCTCTCATTATTTCATTGTGTGTGTGTGTGTGTGTGTGTGTGTGTGTGTGTGTGTGTGTGTGTGTGTGTGTGTATAATATACATATATATAAGTATGTAAAACATAGATATTATCAATTTTATTTGTAATAATAAAAAAATATAACAACATATATATATATATATATATATATATATCAGTATGTATATATAGTTTACTTTATTATATATATATATATATATATATATATATATATATATATAAACTAAAACGTATTGCATTGGAATATCAAACAAAAACATTGGTTTATTTAAAGAAAATTTATAATACAAAAAAAAAACTTTATATGAAATGGTGGTGGGGGTTCGGTCCCCCACCCCGCGCCCACTCCACAAAAGCCACCGCCCCCACACCCCCAAACCATGTACTATTCTCCCCATAGCCCACATGGCTATAGTCATTGTCCCTCCCCCGTACACTCCCCACCCCCCAACCTCCCCACACACGCCCGATCCCCCATCCCCGCTGCTGTCCCCTTGGGCTACCGCCCCTCCACCACATCCGCGCCACCACTGCCACGGTGGCCTCCCCTCACGCAGTCCCTCTGCGCATATAAAACCCTACTTTGCCCCCAACACCCTTTCGATTCGCTGCCCCTTCAACCCTCACCGCCCCTCCTCACGCTGCCCTCACATAGTTTCTTTCCACAGATCCGCCCCCATACAAACAAACAAAAATACATACATAAATACATATATCCATTCCAAAAACAAAGAAGAAAATAATGGTGAGATATGGCTATCACCAAAGGGGGAAAACATAAGGAATTTTCAAGCTTCCATGGCCTGTCCTCTACCTGCAAATAACAAACAATGCAAATGAGAGCAAATAACATGGAAATGAAAAGGAAAGAATGAGATAAAGGGATTTAGGTCAAAATTAGATCTAGGGTTGAGATTGGTTAGATCCTAGGGCTCAAATAAGACCCTACATACTTTAGGAAGGAGAAATATTGGGAAATGGTAAATAAATTTTAAACAAAAGGAGTGTGATGAATTAAGTAATTAAGAAGAGGGTGAATAAAATAGAAGGGGTGTAGTTTTGCTAATTATGGTCCAAGTAAATTTAAAAGATAAGTAAATAGTCAAAAACGGGATTAGATTGGTAATTAATTAAATTAGGTAAATTAAATTAGAATAAAATTAGTTATTACCAGAATGGGATTAGTGATGGAATAGTACTAATTAACCCCTTTTAAAATATATATATATATATATTTACCCCAAATTTTTAGTAACTTCTGGTTTGGTTCGTTGTCTCGGGAATGGGCACGACATGATGATAAGGTTAAATTTAATATATGTAGGACCTTGACGTATTTTTGAAACTAGGATGCAGAATACATGCATGGACCAATACATGCATAGATTAATAAATATGATGGTTATATCAATAAAAGTAACATTTAGTATATATATATTTGAATGTGTCTATGCATAGTGACCACCAAAATGGAACATCAAGTGATATTTTGATACAATGGGTTACACTTTATAGTAATAAAGGTGGATCATGTGAATAAATGTCTCACATATTGATATTATGGTTAAACAATAGTAATTCATCTAGATGGTACATACATGATACATATGGAAGGTTTTGATCCCAAAATGAGGGTTCCTTAGATAACATAGCTATTAATATAGGACCTCTACATAAGCATCCCTTTATGAAGTCATTGGATAAAAATCATATGATCCATCTTACTCGAGACTTGACTATGCAAATTATTGTATGTCGTTTCTTTCTCACATTTTTTCCCTATATTATCATTTTTATGTTAAACTCTCTCTTCTACATTATTGTATTTAATATTATAAATTTTACCTATTTTCCCTTTAATTAGTCTCAGGAGTATTAGTTTCAACTTGATTCAATTATTTTAGTATGGATACCTCTCGTATTAATTGGTGATACATAACATACATAGGTTCAATGTGTTTTTTAGGGATAAAAATTACCTAAAACCTCCCTTTCTTCCATTTTGGAAGTAGATGGACCTTGTCCTCTTGCATGTTTAATTCAAATATCAATATATGACACAAATAAAAAACAAGGAGTTGTTTGTGACTTACTTTGTTGAACATATATTTTATAAAAAATTGTTTATCATTGTTTTAGAACTTTACATATATAATTCTTTGTGAAATTTATATTAATAATATACATGAGCTAGCCGCAAGAAATATATTTCATTGGACACACACATAATTTGCAACTCCATAATCATACATCGGGGTTAACCTCTTCCATATCGGGGGTATACTCACACATTTGTTTCAGGATATATATTTCATTTTCTTTAGCTCGTTAGTGATATAGAGCCACTTCTAGCATGTATTGCACTAGCTTATACTTTATGACGTGTTTCACTATGGATTTTTTATTTTTCTTGACTGGATGATAACATTTGTTTTGTATGTACCGATATTTCTTGTCCCGGACTTACTATTTATCGATACAAACTTGTCTATACACTATGTTTTTTATTATTATTATTCTTGTATGCTTCTATATTGACTTATTTTTTATGATTCAATGACTTTTTTTTTTTATGTATGTATATGACTCATGTTTCCTTTATGTTGTATATGGTGTATGAATTGCATTTTCTCTATGAAATGTTTTTTATATGGATCATTTTTCTTATGATATGTTTTCTCTATGATGTGTTTTCTCTATGCTTCTATGTGCAATCTATGACCTGTGTCATCTCTATGCTTCTTTGGATGATACATGACCAAGGTTTTATCTATAATGCTATGTATTTTATGTGATTCTTATTTCTTTTATGCTTCTTGAATGATATTTATTGATATCAATGTTGGTCGAGTCCTTATGTTGTAAAGTTGTCATATTGGTTAAGTTTTCAATTTGGAAAAATATTTTGTGACGGGCCTTGGCATGTTATTTATTATCATGTCATGTTTTTTTTTGTTGAAGGATATGTTGTGTTGCATATTTTTACTAACATGCTTCTATGACCTACATTGTTGTGCACTACAACATAAAGTGCAAAGTTCCAATTTTTGATTCAAATTCACATCACAAATAATCCTTTGTTGTTTTTCATGATGTTTATTTGAGGAAATCATTTCATTTTTGGTGGTGGAAAAGTGACACAGAAATGAAGCAACTATAAATTTTTATTTGTATCACTATTGTGTAATTGTTGCACCACACTTTTGCCTTTATTTTATGGTGCAAAAGTAACACAAACCCCATTGAAAAATATAATATATTTATTTGTAAATATAAATAATTATATTATATTTATTTTTAATTATTTACACATAATAAATATTTATTATATTTCATTATATTGAATGTTTCATAATATTGTATATTTTGGGGTTAATATATTAAAAGTAATAATATCAATGTAAAAAGGAATATTTAAAATATTCAAATGTTATAGATAATCAAAAACAATATTTTAATTCTAATCAATTTTCTACAATAATGTATAACATTAAAATTATGAGGGAATACTAAAATATTTCTTCCAAATTACAAATCAAATATATACGAGCTACATCCTAAGTGTTACATCGATCATCGTACTCCTCCTCATTCTCTTGTTCCTCTTGATCTTGACCCTAATCCTCTTCTTCCTCATCCTCCTCCTCCTCCACATCATTGTCATCATCCCTTTCCCTTCTTTGTCCTCCCATTTTCTTCCTCGACATGAAAATACATATTGATAATTTTTACAAGTGTTAAATTTTAATCTATAATTCACATAACCCATAATTATTTAAACACAATGGTATTACCAGCACCAAGTTCTTCTCATATACCTACTCATTGAAGGTAATTTTGTCCCATCCCATTATTTTTAATGTTACACACACTTTCTTTGTTACTCATGAATAATTTGGTAGATATTTGACCAAATAAACACAAGAAATTTGTTAATATTCTATTCGTATAATAGGGAGGTATTTATACAAAATACACTCCTACAAATAGGATTCAACCTCAAAAAAAAAAAAATTCTTGCAATCCCTATATTCCCTCACTACATGCTCTATTATATATGAATTATTATCCTACGCATATTAAATATTATTTCGCACACATAATTTTATGTAACCTCACAAACTAACATTTAACCATATTATCCCACTAACAAATAATAATAACCATATGAGTACTTTTATTTCTAACATTCCCTCCTTAGTGTAAAAATTGTAGGAAAACAATTACACTTCTTCATATGCAATTTGGTGCCTCTTCTTTCTCATGGTCTTGGTCCACAACTCAAATTGAAGGTAGAGACGGAAATCATCAACCTCTTATCAACCATGCACTATTGGGAACTTATTTGACCAGATTAGTGTGGGAACTAAAAATAGGAATTTTGCATCTATTCAACCATCGGAGTGGTTTTCACAGATGACCACTAACCTAGGTATGAAGAGAGACACACACATATACTCAAACTCTTAAAGTACCATGATGCTGCAATAAGTTGTACTTTCTCTTTTCCACTATGATTTTTCATTTGAGGATTACATCATAATTATGATCACTTATTACATATGCAAACATGAATACACTTATGTTATTATTTTCAATACCATACCAAACCAAAAAAATGAACAAAATACAAACACAAACATGCCACAACATCATTATGCGACCCCATTATTAGTGGCTAACGAGAGATCATTGTTTGACCTCTAACCTCTGACACCTCTATCCTCTAGTATATTTATACTCACTCACCAAGATGGAATTTGAAGCTCAAATGTACACTCTCTTTCGTCATCTCATCTTCCCTCCAATTTTTTTACATTGGATTTAAATTCCAAAGTGGGCATCTGGAGGAGGCATCCCCAAGAGGGTCAATGGAAAATGCCACTTGTAAGGTTCCAATGTAACTCCCTATCATGGTATAGGGTATGGGTCAAGGGGTGGAGACATTGGATCCATACACATTTTTGTTCTTTGTAATTTTAAAAATTCATCGAAATGTAATATTTTTCATCTCATCCCCTCACCCACAATTAAGATGTTGGGTTCCACAAAAACGTGTCTATAAATTTTTCGACACTTTGGCACAACTAATGAACTTTTAAATACAATATTTGTAATGAAGCATAATTATAAAGATATGTATTATTTATTTATACTTGGACTAAACAAATATAACTAAGAAAACATAATTTATGACTAATTACTTCAAGATCTAATAAATAGACTTTTCCTATATAACATTAATTAAACACTTTACAAAAATAATGCCATGTCTAACTAGATAACACCATCCCTCTTTGAGAAATAAATTTGAATCCCACCTCTATTTACAAAAACAAATTCCACCACTTTGGTGAATTGACATTTATGTTACTATTATTGTCACTTTGGGCTAAGTGAATTTCATAATGAGTTGACACACCTTTCACTTTGTATTTCGCATGGCAATTTTTAATTTTTGGGGATGTACTAAGAGGGCAAGTCATGTGAGGTATCCAAAGTAATATGGATCACTCAGTGATTTATAGATGGATCTTTGATAAACATACGAATGATTGTAATGCAATTTTAATGAGAAGAAACATGATATAAGATATAAAATTTCTATCTAATGTAAATTTTTCATGTGCAGTCCATCAGGAGGAGTTTACTCAACCAAATTCAATGCAAAGATAAGCTAAGGAAAACCATGAGCCCAAATGTAGTTGTCGATGCTAAAGAACATAAATTTTTGTGGCTATTGTCAAAATATTTACATGGAAGGTATAAAAATATTGTAGCCAAATACACAAGGTAGAGAATGAAGAAATAATTAGACCCAAAATTAGTTTCTAAAAGCTGAAACCATGGTCATGTATATTCAAATATGATAGAAGTTGTTGTGAAGATGAATACAAGCAATGCATACAAATAGATATTCAAGAGGCTAGAAAATAAAACATAAATAAATGTGTCATATGCTTAATAGTAGACACATTAGTGCATGCTTGGGAAAATAGTACAATATTTTAAAATAATGAAATTACCTTAAATGCTATAAAAATAATCTCAATTGTTTTTGTAAAATTGATATCTTATAACAGGGAAAAAATGAAACCACCCCTTCCACATATAAAATCATCGTATTTGTATATAGTTTTATAGAACGCATGATCCGATACAAAATAAAGAATTTGAAAGAGATAATCAAACAAGCACAAGAAAATTTTCAATATTCTATTCATATAATAGGGATATATTTATGTAAAATACCCTCCTACATAATAGGATTCAACCTCAACAAAAAATTACTCATAATCCATATATTCTCTCAACTACGTGCTCTATTATACATGAGTTATCCCACATATATACAACATTATTTCACACAAATGTTTTTTATGTAACCTCAAAAAATAACATCTAACCATATTATCCCACTAACAAATAATAACCCCCATGTGAGTACTATTATTTCTAACAACTCATGTTTTGTAGCGTACTTCCCCGTGAAAATAATTACATGATAAAAGATCATATCACAAATTTATTCACATTTGTGACATATATTCATACGAGCAAAAATATTTCACATTGTTTTCTACTAAAAATTCTCTATTTCATTGACATATATTTAGTTTATTCTAACATGGATTATGCATGAATCCATCTTTCAAAATCATACCAGCTTTCTTTAATATATGAATAAAATGCATTCAACAACATAATTGATGATAAATTTGGCTCTCTCAATGGCTCAATGGTCGATAGACCTAGATCTCTCAATGGAGCCAATATCGATACTATGGTGCAAACATCCCAATGTTAGTTCTCACATAATAGATTTATGATTTTTTCATACAATAGACTTAGTCACTTTACATATTTTAATTTTTCATATGTTGATTTATGTCTCTATTGAGCATTAAAAATGTCTTTTCCATGTGGTTTCATATTTCACTTTGAATTGGCGTAGGAGAACAATCTTTAGTTTCACACATCATCATCCTATGATTGGGATGTGAGGTTTGCGTTCACTTGTTCCTTTTTCTTTTAACCAACACTTTCAATACTAGATTGAAATGTGGAAATTTTGTACATAAAGAATTTGGTCGTGTGGAACTTGGTAGTATAGCTTTGACATTTATCCGACATTATAAAAATATCTACTTATTCACTAAACTTAAATATTCCTTCTTGTATTAATAATTTATATAAAAATTAAAAAAAAAAAAACATATAGTCAGTAAAGTGACTTAATATAAAGTTATTTTTAGACAAGGAGGAAAATATTAAAAATACATATAAAAATTAAATTATATTCGAAATAATTTGAAGTTGTATAAAAACTTCCTAAAGGAACAATGATGAAGTTGAAATTCATTTTATAGGTGGATCCATAATTTATTGTGATGTGGTAAACAAATATAACATTAGTGTTACATTGTCATTATGGTAAAATTATATTGAATAAGAATGTAAACTTCTAATGATTTAGTTACAATTATAGAATGTCAATGCCAATGAAACCTACCACCGATCTTCATATCTGCAACTATTATAGTTTTTCATTTGCAACAAAGTTTTACTAAGAAATATTTCTATTCTCATAAAAAAATCCATACAAATAAATTAAAAAACAAATTACTACAAGAATTAGAAAATGGATTCGCAAGCTTCTATGGCTACCCTTTTATTTCAATGCCTCGATGAATCCCATAGATATTTCATGGATACCTTTACTTTTGCAATGCCTAAATTTCTAATCAACCATAATTGGTTTGAAGAACTTAAAAAGCTAAATTTTGGAAAGAAAATGCTGAATTTCAATAGGCATGATGAACATTTGAAAAGAAAACACTAATTTTTGAAAGGAAACCATTATTTTTGGCATCATAATGAAAAAATGAAATGACACAAAATCTTGACCCTATTAGTGACGTTATTTGAACTTCATGTAGTACTAAATATTACCATAAACTTGTTGGCGGTTTTTAATTTTTTACTTGTCATCTATCCACTCGGAACAAAGTACCTAATTTTTATACTAGGGGTGGTATTTCATCTAACCATATCTTGTATCCATTGTTGAAAATGTAAGGTTGGTTCATTACCAATAAAACACTCTTCAATCCAATATCTCTAAGTTACAAACACAATTTAAATATCTTATAGTATTATATTTTCCATGTTAGGATTTATAAGTATAAGCTACCATTCTCTCCAATGTATCCTCCTTCTCACCCCTCTTAATTAATCACCCAACAATGCCCTTCGTGAATGGTTCCACCTTTTCCTTTCTATACTATAATATAGACACACTTAGAAATAAATTTCAAATAAATTTAAAATAAACTAAAAGTCAATTATTCAAAATTAAATGGAAAATCAACACATTTTTTTAATAAATAAAAACAATAGTATTAATACCCAAATTTTTTAGGGAAAACGTGACATGTTATAATAGATCAGAATAATATTAAGGTAAAAAAATGCTAAGAAATAGTAAATATAAAAATGAAAAAGTAGAAGTGAACCCAAAACTAATTATTTGACTAATGGTAAATATTTAGTACAATTATTGATTTGGATTCATGGGACAAATGAGAAACTTTTAATACACTTTTTTGCCCTCTCTTGTTGTAAGCCCTAAAAACATGCAATTACAAGAATTCAATATGGATGAATCTCCAAACTAGTTCCATGAGATACACATCTTACATAATCATATCATATTCTCCACCAATTACAATTTTTGTGTGCCAATATATTTAATGTGTTCTCTTGGTGTCCCCATCCCATAATTAGTTAATGAAATCCATTGAAAATTTATATCCTATAGAGTTTACACAACCTATCCTAGGGTTTTTATAGATACTCCTATGGTTTGAGTATTCTATCCTAGGGTTTTAATAATTTATGTTAGGTTTATACAACTTATTCTATGGTTTAAATAATTTTCCCTGATATTTATTAGGTTTACAATTTTTCCTTAAAAACCAACTTAGTTTTTACAAAATTTCTTATACAAAAATCTATTTACATTATTTTCTAAGGTTTATATAAATATTTTATCAATTAACTTGTAAATATAAATCCACACCAAAACACCAAATCGGGGTACTTTGCAAGGCACTTACAATTTTTTGACTTATGATAGCCTCTCTCAAGTAGAGGTTTAGACTTGTTTGGCATAGAAATGGCATTTTCCTAGTGGGATTTGATCTAGTGTCAATTAACTTGTAAATGTAAGTCCACAATAAAACATAAAACTAGGATGCTTAGCAAGGCACTTAAAATTTTTTGACTTATTATAGCCTCTCTCAAGGAAAGGTTTAGATTGTCTTAGCATAGAAATTCCATTTTCCCAATGGGATTTGATCTAGGCCATTTACCTTGTAAATATAGTTTGACATCTATATACGTGTAAAGATTTGACACATAATCTTATTCTTCTTCCATATATTAATATTATTATATTTTGTCCTTATTTCCTCATTTCCTTTCCTTTTCCTTTTCTCCTCTCCCCTCCTTGGTATTTTTTCTCCTCCTCTCACCGTTGAAATAAAAATAAAGTGGGAGGTGATTTTTTCCCACTTTAATTTTTTTAATTTCATAGGTCAGCATTAGCAAAAACATAACATATATTGTGCCACATTAGCATCACCCTATGCCCCAAGTAAAATGATATATAAATCTATTATATATTTGATTAATTGATTAGATAACTCTTTCTATTGTTATGTATCCCAATTATGAACCAATATAGATACCAACATAGATGAGTGAACACACAACTTATCGAGTGATATAATGTCCTCTCCTCTCGTATCTTATATCATATTTTGGATCTCATATGTGTATCCCAATATTTTGACAATGTAAATTTACTTGTAGAAGCATGAGATGGATACTTATTTTAAATAACCAAAAAATAATAAGGAGGTTTTATATTGGTAGTTGTGAAATATAGGAAAATCCTTAGCCTAATATCTTTCAAGAGATTAAATATTTTATTGGCTAGTTTATCATGGTTGACCATAAGATAAATTGATGCACTCATTGTTGTATGTTAAGATAAAAGTTAAGATATGGCCTAATCAATCTCTAGTTAAACTTATCTAATTATTTTTAGTATAAATTCATATCTACAATGTATAAAATATAAGTATTTGGAGTGAAGGTGCTTCTAGCGTTACTCAAAAATCATTTTTTAGATCTTGTTCTTACCTTGGGGATGTGTTTCATAAAAATTCCAAAGTGACCTACTAGAGCATGGACTATCGTAATACTAGGAGTGCAATCAGTAAGGGGATGGATGGTGGAGAAAATGTTCCTTGGCAACAAAAGACCCCAATTCCTAAATCTAGAAGAAACTTACCTATTAAATAGTCATTTTTGGGGGAATGGAAATGGGATACATATGTTGATATCATAAAAATGAACTTTCCCTCAGTGGGAGCCTAGAAAATCTCCCCGTAGGAATGTGGTAATTAAAATGATAAGGGATAGAGGAAGGGATAAGGGTTTTATATTCAAATAGTTTTTATACTAACAAAGAATAGGGCCCCTATAAAGGCTATAGATGTTTAGAATTTACGAAACTAGCATGATTTTGGGATGAATAGGCACAAGGTCATGGATTTATGATAGGAGAAAGGTTGCAATAAATTCCTATTGAAAGTAAGAATCCTCAAAGTGTATAGAGTGATGTCTACATGACTATAAATTTAGAAGGGGAAATACACATGGTGGTTGTTGATTCACGAGTGATAGGTGAAAAAGGGGGAATGATTATCTAGTTTACATAACTAAAGAAGTCCCAATAATAAGAATCCTTAGGAATTATGATTAGAGAAATATGGAACAATAATATAAGAGGGGGTGGAGCTAATGGAAAAGGGAAATAAGGTTGTAGGTGAACTGTAAGGAGATAGAAGGTACACAAAAATTATGGATGATCAATGTGTATGAAGAGAATAATTACCCTTAACTGTTATGGAAAATAGAATTTAGGATAACATACAATTTTAATAATAGAGGAAATCCCCATACTGGTGGATAATTATCTACGTATTCTAGGATTGAACCTTTCTTCTAGAGATGTTCATATGGAAGATAACCCTTCCTTATCAGTAAGAGAGTTTGCAAAAACCATATCCCCATGATTGTGGAAAACATGGATATTTTTATGGGAAAAACTTCTAAGTTGGATAATAATAATACTTATCATGTGTATATTATAAATAGGAAGAAAAGATAGTGTTTATATTAACATTTTTTTTTGGAAAAGGTGGGAAAACTATAAGGATCTCTCGAGTGGGTATCACCCAATGAATTTATGGTGGAGGGAACAAGACCCTCCAAAATTGATATGGTAGTCCTCCATTAGAGTGTTAAGGGAATGAATTATCCTAATAAATTTCACCTTGTAAGTCATCTATTGGATTTCCTAAATCTTGATATCCTTATGTGACAGAAAGAAAACTCATCAAGCGAAAACTAGAGATATTTTTAGAATGCAATGACAACTTCGTAAAGGTTGTGTTGGCTCATCCACTAGAAAATTTGGAGGAAAGCACATCCTATGTAATCCTTCAACAACCATAGTTTCATTGTTATCCAAAGGTGATAACTAGATATCATGCGACTTTCAATCTTATAGGTAGAATATTTCATGGGTATTAATTACTATTTATGGTCTAAAACACCATGTAAGATAAAGATAGAAATAGAGGCATACTTTAGGGAAATTATTGAAGTTTATGATTAAAAATATTAGTGGTGGGAGGTAATTTCAATCATATCCTTGGGTTTAAAGGTAAAAGATGTGGAATTAAGCTATAAATCATGGATTTTCAAGATTTTTTTCAAAACTCATTGATGGACTTGCTTCCTAAAGAAGGATGATTTACTTGGACTAATAAAAGGAGAAGGTTTAACAATATTGTTGAGACATTGGATATGTTGATTATTTCTCCCACTTGGATGTAAGTTAGCTAGGTTTTGAAAATTATTAATGTATCTAACTTTGATCACGCCCACATATCTCTTAGCATCAAAATAAATCTTATTCCAAAATGATGTACTTTTAAATTTGAAATGATGTAGCTTAGACATTTGAAGTTTGAAGCACAACTAAAATTCTAGTGGAAATAAATAGAAATGAATTAGATATTAAATATATTTTGCTTCTCACATAAATTGAAATTTATGAAACAAAACTAAAGGTATGGAACCATATGGTCTTTGGTTAAATGTTTTCGAGAAGGAATTCCTTGAAGAAAAAATGGAACAATTAAATGTTGTATATCAATATTTTCCTCTGACATGGGAACATATGTAGGAAGAAGATAATTTTTTGAGTAGGCTTCGTGAAGTATATCTAATGAATAAGGTTTTTGAAGTACAAAAACACACAAACATGGATAAAAAAGGGATCTAAATTTTAAAAAATCATCAATCAAGTAGAGGTAAGAAGAAAGGTGATCAAGTTTTGTAAAATAAAGGATTTTAATGATAATATTATGGAGAATCCCTAAGAAATAAAGTAAGTAGTGATTACTATTTTACAAAGATTACTTAAAAAGAGGAGGTAAGAGATGAAGGTGTAAAGGATAGACTCTTTACCCCTATTCCAAAATTAATAACTCGTAAGGAAAATTTGGATCTAATGAATCCTTTTATAGAAGAGGAGGTGAATGAGGTAATTTAGGAAATGGCACCTAATAAGGCCCTAGGATCGGATGGTTTTCTCATGGATTTATTTCAAAAATTTGGGAAGTTGTTGCTCAAGATCCGAATGGAGTTTTTAATGAATCTTTGCCTTCTATGCAAATGGTGAAGGATCTAAATTGTACCTTTATATCTCTTATTCCTAAAAATAACTAAATTAGAGACATTTGCATACTTTCAGCCAATTTCCTTGAGTAGCAATTTTTAAATATTTTTACTAAATCCATTACATAGAGGTTGAAAAAAAATCTTCCCTTAATAATTTCTTTGGAAAAAGGGGTTTTTGGAGGGAAATGTTTAGTGGCGAATATCCGTTAATTCACGAATATTCTAGTTTTAAAAATTTGAAGTTGGAAAAATTTTAGAGTATGAATAGGGACTTGGTCGCCATAAATTTTCGTGCATAAGTTAATGTTTAAGGTCAGTTCACCAAGGAGTTTCCACCAAAATCCAACTATTATCATTAAAATCACCCTTATAGAGAAATTAAAATATGTCAAATTCCCCCCCATATATATATATATATATATATATATATATATATATATATATATATATATATATATATATATATATATATATAAGTATATATATATATTCTATTTAAGTATTTATAATTCATTATATGATTATTCATACTCATAATTCTAAACATCAAACTTTGAACCTCCCCTTCCATAAATTCATTATTACCAAATATTTCATTTAGGTTTTTGCTTTCAAATTGGAGGACTAGTCACCGAGGCATATATTTCCTTACTACTTTGAAGGTACTTCAAATTTTTTTGTAGTGTGTAGGTAGCATATTGTTTGGCATCCGCATGATCTCACTAACAACATGAAGGATAATACCAATGCAGAGCATGCTCTATGTTACCAACTAGTAGCATTTGGCATGATGTTTTTCGGTAGCATACTACATGCTACTCGGGGCGACATCATGTTGAATTCTATCAGCTAGCATCATGCGCATACTACCATACGGTAGCATTCTGACACTTGGTTGGGAGCATATTACATGTTGCCTTTTGATAACATGCATTATGCTACCAAATTTAAAGATACAAGATTATTTTGATTGCATTTATAAATTTTAGAACTGTTTAGATGTTGGTTACATTTATCTAATTTAAATATTTTCATGGATGGGTACAATGGCTTCTCTAAAATATCAAAAAAAGGAAAAAAAAATAAAAATAAAAGGTAGCATAGAAATTTTTTTCAGCCCCACAAAAATGAAGACCCAAGTTTCTTTCACTCAAAACATTAACATGGGTACTGGTAAGTCAAAACAAATTATCATAACCTTTTTCCTCTTTTTTTCAAGACAGCTTTAATTTTTTTAATATCTTTCTAATAGTCAAAACATTTTATGTTTTTGAAAATAGAAACCCCTTATGTTAATTTTATTCAAAATAAAACAAGAAACCAAAACATAAGCCCTAAGGAAACAATTATTTAAATAGATGAATATTTCATTGACCTAGACATGTTAGAGCTTGAATATTGTCCCAAATGCCAAATGCATTTAATATATGAATGTTCAAATGAAAATATTCCATCGAAAGATGTTAATGACAGTAAACCTTCATAAAAATAATTATGGGAGAAAGAAAAAAACATCCTAGAAAATCGAAGGTCGTTTCAAGTAGATTGGGCAAAGAAAATACCCATTTATTGAGACTCATGACCAAAATAATGGTAGTGATACTCCCAAATAATGTATATGTACTATTTGTACTTGGAAATTGGTTAAATAACATAGAATGCAACTTAAATTGGACACTATAGAGAAATATTGTGGAAATGTATTTTACATACTACTAACAATGATTGAAAAATGATGGAGACTCATAGACGGAAAACTACAAAAGAGTGCATGCATGTAAGGCATAAGGAGTATGAAAATAAGATGAAACGCAATCAAAAACTTTAGGAGAAAGGACGAACCATAAATGAAATTTTTGGAAAAGATGCAAATGAAAATCTGAAGGCAAAAATCTCCCATTTTTCAACCATATTCTTTATTTTGAAAATGGGAAGACCAATTTCAGATTTTTTAGAATATAAAAAAATTATTCAAGCTCAATGGATTTCCAAACCTTCCAAATTCACATTGGTTAGAGAGTAGTGCTTGGGAAATGGCGAGATGTCTTGCGATGATTGAACAAGAAGATCTGAAAGAAAATTTCAAGAATGCAAGTTTCATCTCCCTTTCAATTGATGAGGTTACAACTATTGACAACACTTTTTGGGTTTTCATGCATGTATATACATTCCAGAACCACACCAAGACACCTCATCTACTACCGGTTCATTAAATGCAAGAAAATTGAAATGCTGAAAATCTTTCCAAATTAGTGATATCTAATTTCAAGGACATAACAAGAATGGATAATTATCCTATAGCCAAAAATCTTATTTGTGTTGGTGTTAATGGTGCATCAGTGATGTAGGGTCACAAAAATGGTCTATGTGTGCATCTCCAAACATTTTATGCTCCTTACATGATTCCTATTCATTGCATGGCTCACAAGATGAATCTTGCATATGGGATAGTAATCACTTTCGAATGTGTTTAGAAATTTGAAGATCTTATCCATGAAGTACATGCCTATATTTCAAGAATCCTAAAAAGATTTCTAGATTTTCATAATTTTTCACTTGGGGTCACAGATGGTAGTAAAATTCTTAAAGATGTTGATACTAGATGGATTTCTATGTATGAGCCTACACGATTTTTTTTAGGAATATCCATCTTTAACTGGTTTCATGTATAAGAATCATAGGCAAGTTAATAGGGAAAAATATTTGTTGTATCGCCTTATAAACTTTATAACATTGTTAACACTTTGTGGGATTCTTCCAATGTCGCATGAGATGAATTGCGTATAACAAAACTTGCACAAGAACAATCCATATATATAGCGTACTTCATTAGGTTCAGAAAAGTGTGTTTCAAACTCTAGATATGTTATATAACTCTGATGACTACTTTAAAGGACATGTATTCAATCACCGACAAGCTCTAATAGATTTAAAGTATCCTAACAACTACTTGATTCAATATATCTTATCATTTGTGTGTCTCTCATAACATGAAGGAGATTAAAATGCACACATTTGAAAAACGAGTGGATATTGTTGGAGAAGAGCTTGAAGAAGTGCCTATTACATGTAATTTATATGATGCTATTATATTTGAAACAAGGATTTTTATTAGAAAATCTCACAATGCTTATCCAGTGAGATCAGAGATCATTTAAAAGAAGGAGAGCTTCTTGAGGCCATGGGAGTTGTCAATCCTAAATTTTGGAATCCTGTAGGAGGCATTGTAGCTGATTCATTTAAAAGACACATGGGTACTATAATTAAACATTTTGGACAATTAGTTGAATGTAATGGATTTCAGATTAATGGTATTCTTCAAAAGAAAACTCTTGCTTTACAATTAGGTAATGAAGGAACAATTTGAATTACTAGAAGAGCCAACAGAGAAGGGAGAAATTACACTATTATGGAAAAAGTTGTATCCTATTTCCATACTTCATGAAATCATAAGTGAGTATTTCTGATTGTATGAACTCTATCAAATAATGATATTGGGATCAATTGACGACAAAAGAGTTTTCAGCACATTAACATTTATAAAATAAAAATATCGGAACATGATTGATAAAATTTTTGAGATTGTACATTTCATGATATGATATGGATACCTTTCCTATTTACGAGTAATGGATGTATAGAATTCTCTTGTAGAGAGGAGAGGGACTAGTAATACTAATACAAGGACTGCAGATAATAATGAAACCGTGACTGAAAATTGTAGTGATTTATATTAGATAAAAGTGTTGGGAAGTAAAGTTTTCAAAATAATTTTGCATTTGATCAAGTTCGATATTAATAAATAATAATGATTGTACATTTTTTTAAAGAAAGAAAATTTCATATCGGGACTCATATTATAATTATGTATATTGTTATTTTTACTATACACTGTTCATTTTTTAATAATATTTTCAATGCTTTTTTTTTTAATCGGCAAATAGTTTTTTGAAAGGGACTATACCCTTATACAAGAAGGCTCCAGAAGCCAGATGTGAACAAATCGAAACAAAGAAAAAGAACAAGATCGCGGTAAAACATGAAATCCCAGAAGCAGGAAACAACCTACTCAAAAAAAACCCAAAACCAACAGCAAATCAGCATAAAAACAACTGATTTAAAGCGACAGATAAATTACTGCCCAACAAAGCAAATGCAGGCAAAGACTTGTGACACTAGCAAGGCGGAGAACCGGTATTCTTGGAGAAAAGTTTTTTCTTTTTACGCACCGTTATCTAGCCTGTAGAAGCCTCCGCGATTGGAGGATTAAATAAAGGAGGTGTATTTTCCTTATCCTCCAACGATCCAACTGGGGCAGCGGAATCATTAACATCTTTTGTATTTTCCATACCATCGCCAACTGGATGAGATTCATTGGCACCTTCAACAACTGGAATTTCTGAGAGAGGAGTTTCTGGGACAAAAACATCTTCAGTATCAGTATTTGAATCCTCTTTGGCTTCGAAAATCAAGTGTTCTGAGAGTGCATTTTTCCACCAGTTGTTTTTTCCATTTTTTTGCTTTTCCATACCACAAACATCAGCAGTGTGTCCAGTAGCAAAACACTTTTTGCACCTAAAGGGCAAGCGTTCATAATCTAAAGATTGTGTCCAAGTTCTGTTTTGGACTTTAAGCTCTATATTAGCAGGGAGATTTTTGGATGTGTCAAGCTCAACAAGGATTCTAGCGAAGGTTGTGTGCGTGAAATCAATGGTTTGGGGGTCAATGAAAAGGATATGACCCAAAGTATTTCCAATAGTGGTTAGGCGGTACTATCCCGCACTGGAGCAAGAAATGGGGCGCTAATCCAGACGGTTTTGCGGGAAAAGGATTCAAGAAGTGGGTTAAAAGAAGGGAACCAAGGTTTCAAAACCGTAGTGGGATCAAAAGCCCAAAGTTTTTTAGCTATGACTTCTTTATCCCTAATTGAGGAAAAGGCAACAATAAACGTGCCTTTCACACATGGATAAAGATCTAGTTTACCAGATAGAATCGGGATCCAGTGCTTTGTAATCCAACTATGAAGGGTAGCTAGGTTTGGCCATAGCCCGTTGAATCTCCCGATCAGGGCATGCTCCTGGTAGAAACGCTCAATTGAGGACTTAATCCCCAATGTGTTTACTCGCTTACTATTTAGATTTCTTAAATGTGTCATACTTATTGTTCTATTTTCTTTAAACTCAAAAAAATATAATTCCATTATTGGAGAATTTTCATTGTTTTTCAGTCTTACGCATGAATATAGTACATATAAAACACCATATAATTTTTTTAGTTGCGAATATTTTTAGATAATTTCAATTTTTATTATTTGAAATATAAATGCTACTTGTAGTTCACTTTTCCGTTGAAAAATTATTTGAATATGATAATCAGTAATGTACCATGTCATAAATAAATCAAATACAATCGAGAATAATAAATACATTCGAATCAATTTGAATATCTTTTACACAATATAACAAAAGTAAAACGCCATAATCCACATTGATTAAAGTTTGAAACTTTCAATATTGTCATACAATTTGAAACAGTTTTATAAAAATATTCTTCAACAACAATTATAATTTCACTATGTTTTTCAACTTTATCCTTGAGAAGATTCTTCTCTATGTGTTTCTTTCTTCTATACTAAATAACTTTCTTTTACAACACCTGAATGAACTAGATCCTTTGTAGCATCTTCAATATTTGAAAGAATATATTTTTCTAGATTTTCCACATCACCGACAGACAGCAATGTTGGATCATGTTCTACTTGCTTCTTCAATGGTATCTTTGGATCCATTCCATTTGCCTTTATTATTCTTCTCAAGGTATTATTTTGCTTGTTTAAGATAACAAACTTCTCTTCCAATTCAACTGCTACCTTTAAAATTTTCCAGAACTTTGTAAATGCAAATCAAGCACACTAGCCTCATTTTTCAAATTTTTATACTTTTACTACATTTGAAAAGAGAAAAACTATTAGTAAAATTTCAAAAAATGAACATAATACTTGAAAAATTAGTAAGACTTACCAATGCCTTATCTCGTTCCGCATTTTCTATAACTATAAGGTCCTTATCTCTCAACCACATATTTTGGTACTCTTGTGCTTTTGCATTTAAATTATAAATTTTGTTCAAAATAATATTCAACACTTCATCATCACAATTGTTTCAAATGATACGAACCGGACACATCTTGATTCAACAAAATATCAATCTTTCCTAGCTAGTTCTGACGTGAAGAATATAATATATGTCTTTGGTTGTGATTTTTATATCATGAATTTATTTCTTTAATGATAATTTTAGCCCTAAACTCTCACAATTTTAATTCTTCAACCCCCTTCAAAATAATATCAATATCGGTTTCGTATTATTAGGAAAAGAACACTAACCAAAAAAGTAGTTTTCTGGTCATCAATTAAGTCAGTGTCAACATGTATTGGAGATGGTGTTCTTGATCTCTCGTCTCTTATTACAGAAGGTTGCCTTACCACATGAATCATATCTTGGGGATTGAATGTTCCATGCTCTTGAAGTCCGCTTTTAATCCCAAGATACTCCTCATCTAAGTCAATATCGTTCAACACCGAAATACCTCGTCCACTAGGAACATTACCCAATGAAAACGTTGGAAAATTAGAAGCAAGATTAAGGGTGCCCCTACTTGAAGATGGACGATTGAATGAAATATTATTGCCAAGGAACATGGTCCTCATATTTTGTAGTGGGGGTGGCAGAGGTGGCATCTCAGTATTTGTAGTGGATGTGGAAGTAGAAGCCTCGAGACATTGAATTTTTATTTTGTAAATAATATGACAAAATTAAAAATTCAAACATAATAGAAATGAAAAATAAATAAATTCATAATACATATAAGATTATAAACTTACTTTGTTGAGAGGATTGTCGATGAGGTGCAAATGAAGCATGCTTCATTGATGTGGTGGTCAGGTGGAGGAGTAGACTAAAAAGACTAGTAGGTGTGATCTAAAATACAATTAAGACTTAAAGATTTATTAGATCGTTGAATTTTATATGAACAAATATCAACAAAAATATAAAAAGCAAGAGATTTTAACCTAGAGCAACAGAGTGAGGTATTGAAGATATTTCTACCTCTTGTGTTTGAGCCTGATGATATGATCTTGTTCCGCTGGTGGTTTCTACAGCAAAGCAATATAAATTGAAAGAAATTTTGAAATACATACAAGTTTTAAATCATTAATTACATTTATTTTGAAACATATATACATCATAAATTTAAATACCTGCGATTAACGCATGTGGTATTTTGGATGATTGAGTTTGAGGGTTTATGGAACTCCTCATCTTTTTAGCGGAATGTGGAGGGGTGTCCTCCTTTATTTTCTGATCATCAAAAATAGTAATAGAATCTCCTGAACTTGGTGGGAGATGACCTCCGATAGTAGCTTCCCTTCGTGATGCAGCCACAACTACCATGTTTTCTCGATAATTTAACAATAAATGGTTAATTAATATCAAATATTAATTTTTTAAAAAAATATTACAGTAAGAAAAATAATAATTAAAAATAATCTAATCAAAAATTGGTACTCGTCACTCACCTCTTGCTCTTCAACTATTAGTGTTAATGACAAATCCTTTAGCTTTGAATGCATTGTTGTTGGAGGAGAGGTGCCAAGTAAATTATAGAGAGATTCATAATATAAACCTAGAATAAAATTTGTTGACCGATGGTAACATTATCATTCAAATGAATATTTGCACTAGTCAAATTTCTACCCATTAACGGTGTGAACTATATGCACTAATTCCCACCATGGAATATCGTATATCGACCTTGTAGAATAATTTTGGCTTGGAAAAACTGCACAATGTCTTGCGAAATGGGTGATTGAAATCCTAGAGTTGAATCCCTATTTTTGAAGGTTTTAGAAGCTATAATTTTCAATAGAAGGAGAAGTGTTTTGTTAGTTGTGAATTTTAAACATAATCAAACTTTTTTAGATTGAAAATAATGAAAGTGTAATGTTGTAAATCGAAAAATAAACTTACAAGCAAAAGAAGCAAATTGTAATTGCATCAATAGATAATTTAAAACTAGTCTCCAAACATTTGCATTATTCATCTCGATAAAACCTCCTTCGTCAGTGATAGGATCCACATCTTTGTGTGGTAGTCTTGTGAGATGTTCAATGTCATCGTGATGTTCCAAATGATTCTTCATGAGATGGGATTGTATAATGAAATGTGAAAGTGGAAGTGTTGTAGTTCAAGAGAAGATTGTTAAGTGTTTTGTGGTCTCTGTCTTAAATTTAGGCATATAAACTAGCCCCTGTGAAACCAACCTCTTCGATCCGTTGGGAAAATTCATTAGGATCCTCAAGAAATGTGTACAGCTTGAGGAAATACTGTGATTTTGAACAAAAACTTATTCGTATTTGATGTTAACGCAATTGGGCTCTTGGGCTCTCTAGAAGTGTTCTTTCTTCTTGGCATTTTTTCAATCAGTTATAAAATTCCTAAATCTTTGTTGTAGGTTTCCTTTGGCATTCTAGAATCTACCTTTTTGTATGTCCTTTGGCATTCGAGTTTCGTATTTAATATTTTCCTCGTATGCTCTAGCCTCTCTCTATCAGTGTGGAGTGAAAATGACTTCCTTTGTGTACTTATAGCCAATTTAATAAGGCGACCAGATTCAACCTTTATGCTACCATCCAACATCATCAAATGTGCTACCAACCAAGAACATATTCAATTTTATTAGCTAGTAGCATGCAAATCACTACCAGGTGGCAGCATTCAAGATGATACCAAATAAGTTAGTCGACGAATGCTACCAGCTGGTAGCATCTTGCATGTTGTTAGTTGGTAGCATTCTTCATGCTATCAGTCAGTATGCTACTAGCTAGTAGCATGTAGCATGCTTCCGGCTAGAAGTATCCTAAATGGTGTCATCTGGTAGCATACAGAAATCTACCGATCACTAGATGGAGAATGCTACTGGCCAATAACATTTACAATACTCTCGTCCAGTGTCATATATTATTTATGTCGCATCATAAGTCCAATGGATAAGGCCCAACCATTCCCACATTCATGTTAAAAATCTCTTTCCACACGAAACAAATTTTCCTGCAATTCACCATACATGTGAAAGTGGTTTTACCAATATTCACCAAATATTTTCTAAGGATTTTTTTTAGAGGGACCCTTAAAATTTTCCCTAGGTTTTTGTTTGTGATAAGAAAATTCTATATGGAGTAATAATGAGTTGTGATATCATGTATACCATTAAGACAAAATAAATTTGAAATTTTTCTCAAAATAAATATTGAGGAGGTGTATGGCAAGGTTAAGTGGACATTCTTGAAGAAGAAGATGGATTTCAGGTTTTATGAAGATTTGGTTGCATGGGTTTTGTAATGTGTCACTAGATATTTTTTCTCTATTTTAGTAATGAAAATTTTGTGGTTTTCTTTTATCAATCTTAAGGCATATGACAAGGTGACCCATTTCACCCCATATCTTTATTATTATGGAAAAATACTTGGGTATATTCTTAAGGAGATTAAGGGAAATGAATGAGATTCAAGGTTTGATATCTTTTTATAGACCATGTTAATACTCTCTTATAATTTTTAAAGACACTCTTCTCTTTGGATTTTCTAAAATGAAGGAGGCGTTGTTCTTTAAAAGATCCCCGGGATCATATGAAAGGGTGTTTGAATAGTGAATAGGCTTACACAAGTTAGAGGTCATTTTTAGTAATGTTCCTTTGCAAAGGCAAATAATGATCCCTAAAACTCTTGGATTCAATATGGGAGCCTTCCTAAATAATATTTAAGGATTCCCCTATTTACAAGGTAAGAAAATTCAATATTATGGAATAATTTGATCGAGAAAATATAAGGGAGGTTTACGGGATGGAAGGAAAAATGGTTAACCTTATTAGGAAGGATTATTTTGATAAAACATGTTTTACATGTAATTCCTATTTATTTATTTCTGTTTTGTAGAATCTTGTGGGAATAATACAAAAGATAGCTAAAATTGTACCTCACTTCTTATGGAGTGCCACAAAAGACAAAAGGAAGATTCATCTTAGTAAATAGTTTAGTAAGAAAAAATAAAAGGATAAGATGAGATTAAGAATTTGCACCATCATAATATGACTCTTGGGTTGAATTTGGCTTGATGTGTATATGAATAAGATTTCAGCACTTAAATTTATATAATCTAAGGAAAATATTTTGATAAGGGTAACTGGAAAAAATATTTACTATATTAGATCCACCTCAAATATCCCATATTTGGAACTTTGTGATAAGTAGCAAGGAAACTACTTTCCAATAATTTAAAACAGAAGTTGGCAACGAGGAATTGGTAGATTTATGGGAGGATTATTGTTGGGGGACCTAGACTGAAGTACTTGGAATAATTGGGTGACATTTAAAGAATTTTGAATCAACAATGGGAAAGTAAGTTGTATAAGTTGTATAACTATTAGGAGCAAGAGAGGATGGGTGAGAGATATGTAAGGAAATGGAAATTTTTGGACAAGGTCAAGGACTTGTTGAACAAAACTACTCTTGTCATAGGTTTTGGAAACAAGGAATTTCATTGTAATGTAGGTTGAGGATACACTAAAATGGATAGGGGATAATCTATGAACATATATAATCTCAAAAGGGTATAAAGTGTTGGCAAAGGAAGGATTGGTGGAGGAGGATTGTCCAAGATCCCTCATATGGAATGTAGTTGATACATTGAAGAAAAAAAAATTGCTTATAATTTTTAAGGAAGATACTTACACATGAATATGAATTTTATTGGTCCATCTATGCATATCCTTCGTATGAAGGATGGAAAATCAATATATAATATTCTTCTCCATTTTCCATACACACAAAATATCTATTTTTCTCTATTTTCATGACTAGATTAGCTTTGGGTTTGCCCTTAAATAGTAAAAGAACCTTTATGTGCTTGGCCTTTTGGGATTAAAATCTTGGAATTTTTATTGATAGTTGGTCTAGAAAATGTTATGTCAATATCTAGAAAGAGTGGAGTAATATAGTTTTTGAAAATAAATTAATGCAAAGGGGAAAGGTGTTGGGCTAGGTTGAACAAATACTTGCAGTAATATTTTTCCCAATAAAAACAATAAAAATATTTTGGTATCTTATGGAAAGTTAATTTACAAAATTGGCTAATGAATTATTTGGATATGGTTAAAATTGCTTCCCCCTAATTTAATAGGTAGATTGTAAGATAAATAACGACATCAAAAACTAGTAATAGTCAATTTAAATTTTAATGGAGATTTAAAAGGAAATTAAGGTTTTGGAGTTAGTTATATCCTTTGAGAGTGTTGTGGACTATTGTGGGGATGTTATTTTTATTTCCCAAGATACCAATAATGAGGCGAAGGCATTAATATTTTTCAAGGGGTTCAATTAGAAAAGAAAAAATATTTCTTATATATAGGTAGAAGGTGACTCAATAATTATCAATAATGCTATTAGGAATGGATAAACACCAAATTGGAAAGTAAATTAGATAGTGAAGGGATCATCAGGCCTAACATATGATTATATTTACATAGGGTATCAACATTCTTTCCGAGATACTAATCAAGTTTCAAATCATAGCCTTTATTAGAGTAGAGAAAATCACTTATCTTTTATGATTAGTCACAATTTGTATGACTCGTTGAGTCTTATTGATATATTTGATGTTAAATAAATGTATTCATGTGAAATTTTTTCAAACTAGAAGAATAAAATGGGTGATGGTTTGTGCACTAGGGGGGAAGAAATTTTTGGTAGCTAGGGAAGCTAGAGAGAATATGGGAGTTTAGAAATGAAATATTACAAAATGTAAAGGGGGTAGCTTATATGTCATATTTATTTTCTATATCTTGGGGCTTGAACATAGTAGTGGATGAGGATGATAAACTAGGAAGGGTTTTTTAGTGAGGCTAAATGGAGATACAAAAGATAAAAAAATCATATCTTTAGGTCTACACATGGATGTCACTTTTGAGGGAATGCCTCATCGCTATAGCTAGATATTTTATTTTCTAAATGGTCATTTAAAAAAAAACCTAAAAAATGAGGGACCTACCAAACCTCAATTTTACTAATTAAAAATGTTATATTCACATTTAACAAATAAACTAATTTTCATATTTTTAGGTAGTTAGAAGGGATGCACAATTATCTATCAATTAGTTATCATTTTTAGGGTCTAGTATATACATGTGTGTGTGTGTGTGTGTGTGTGTGTGTGTGTGTGTGTGTGTGTGTGTGTGTGTGTGTGTGTGTGTGTGTGTGTGTGTGAATATATAGATATACAAATATTTATATATCCATATGTGTGTGTATATATTACATATACATGTACACATATATTTACGCATGCATACTGTACATATACATGCATATATACATGTACATGTATATGTATGTATGTATATGTGTGTAGATATATACATATATAAACACATATATACATATAAATATATGTACACATATTTATGTTGCAAAATAGATGATCTTATCCATTTTTCCACCAAAGAGTTTCAAAAATACTAAGTGATTCTCAAATAAATGTGGTGATGCATGATTGGCTAATCTATTATGTTTTTCTAAAAAAGTACCTATTAAAATGTTTACTATTTGACCTACTTATACTTAACCATTTTCAAAATAGAATAGTATTTTAGAAATTATATTCAAAATGATATAATTCATATTCTTATATCATCTTCAAATTTAGAGTGTAATCATCTCAAATAATGCATGTCAATTGAGGTTTCTTATTTTTAGGAAAAATAATGTCCACTTAATACCCTCTTTGGCCCCTAATTGCATGCACTTACGTTACATCAACTAAAAATCAATAAAAACATATAGGTATACCTTACTATCCCTTTAACCCAACATTTTCAATTATAGCTTAAAGGGATGTAATATGTAAATACCCAAATTTGGCACAAGCCTTGTTTTCATAATGTTTTGTACACAATTTTGTGAATATTGAACATTGAATTAAATTAATGACTAATTTACACTTTAATCCTCTTTTCAACTCTTTATGTTTTCTATATCACTCCCAAAGTAGCTCTATTGCCTTCATACTTCTTCCTTGATGTGATTTTAGAGGATATTTTTTTATCATTATGTCTAATGATATTTCTTCTATGTCTTGGATAGGTTTGAAAACACTGGATGCATTCAAAAGCACTAAACCTATCCCAAGGCTACAATCTTCTCACTTACTAACTTTTATTCTAAATTTCAAAAGAAAACATCTTCTTGTCACGTTTTTGGTAATTTTAAATTTGTTTTATGTCAATTTTGTGTCAAAAGGTTTTTAATTTAAGTTTGATGAATAAAAAGAAAATTTCCTAAAGGAATTTAAGGGGGTAATGATAAGAAAAATCATGTAAACATTACACTATACACACCTTTTCTAGAAGATTGATTTTTCCATGGTCAAAATTTGAAGTACAATTACTTGTTTGTGTCAATTGGGACTAGGAAATTTTTATGTAGATTTTTATATTATATTCACATGTTCTCTAAAAAAATAGATACTATAACTACATAAGTTTAATTCCTATTCAAATTAGTGTTATGTAATAGAAACTCAACCATTGGGGTAGTTTGCATAAATACAAATCAAAGTGATAACCTTTTTTAGGTCAAAGCATAAGAATTAGGGTTCTAAAGCCATATATTATCCCAACACAATCATCACCAGATTCCACATCCACATATAAGACCTACAAAAATAGGTGAATGGGAACAAAAAAATTGAGTAGGTAAAAATCCCCATAGGAAAGGTTTGTCACCCCTATGACAAATTTAGCATCAAAACCATCCAAGTCTCCCAAGAATATGTGTAGATTTTATTTCTAGGTCAATATATTTTCTTTCTTGAAGATAATGTGAGACACTTATGTACATACTATTTTCATTCTATCACACTAATTTCCTACATATTCAAGTTACTTTGTCTAACCCTAATTGCACAAGTATTAAGTTATAATACTTGCATAACATTCCAAATTTCAAGATTAGCATAATTCATTACTATTAATATTGTTTTATTTATTTTTAAATTGGAATCATCCAAAATATGCTAGATTATGACCTAAAACCAAATTTCAGTATGATATAAATTTATTTAAGTGGCCTCACATTTTGAACCAAAATGAAGTTCAAATCTTGATAGTTGATCTTGAAAAAATTTGATCCCATCTTTTGATTTACCAAGGACTCAATAATTTGGGAAGGTTTTACATCTGGGGATGTTTCTATTCAATCAACCTACCAAAACATTCTTATAATGGAAAGTATGATTTTGATTAATTTCCTTCTAACTTTTCATAGAAATAAAAAGGTTTACCAAAAAGATAATATTTTTCCATTTGTGATAGCTTAGAAGTTAATCTTAACTTATGACCAACTCATGCATATAGATTTTACTAGCTCATCCCTTTGTATTCTTTACAAAATTCAAGAAGAATCTTGTGACAATATCTTTTCTACTGTCCTTTTTCTTAAAAGGCATGGGAATTTCTCTTTAATATATTTTTAAAGACTATATTCCTAAATTTTATATTAGTCATTATAAGTTTTTGACACCAAAAGGTAAAATTAACCTACCTTGTGATGATTTATGAATTGGGTCATTCAATTATTTTTGGAACTTATGGACGAAACAAATAGAAGGATTTTCAAATAAACGAGGCATTTATTATATTAGCTTTGGCTAACTCATTGACAATTCCATTGTAAAGATTGTTAAATACTAAGGTTTAGGGGTTATTTTATGATTTTTTGAGGAAGATAGATTGGTGAGTATGTGTTTGAAAATTTGTTTTCTTGATAAGGGGATTGGTGAAGGTTTTTATTATCATATTTTGTGCCCCATGTTTTAGTATCCTCCTAATATTAGGTAATTAAGTTAAATTTTGATGGTGTTTCTAAGGGAAACTCAAGACTAGATGGCTATTGTGGTGTATTTCATGACCATTTGGATCATCCTAATCTATTTTTATCTTTGGACATAGGTTATGATAATAATAATTTTTAGGTTAAAAGGTGTCCAAATTGTATTTTTTTAAGGATAAAGGAGAATATTAATTAAAGGGAAATCTTAGAAAACCCTCAATGTAACTCAAATGGAGGAGTAAAAATGCATGAAAGATATAAAATATTTTGGATGAAATAAACTAGATACCACCAAACTTTGATAAGATCAAATTTATGCACATTAGAAGATAGGAAAACATGTATTTTAATTATGTGGATAATGGTGGATGTGATCTATGAATCTCACTTGATAGGATAATTATATTTTGGGAACCACCTTTTTCAAAGGAAATGTAGACTTTACTTGTGTGGGATGCCACATATGATACACTCAAGTAAGTTTGTTTCATGGCGAGTGTTTTTGGGATCTAATTTTGTAAAACAATTCAAGGTGAAGCCATGGATTTTTTCCCATGACCTTCTTGTTAGAAAATCATGATGAATTTATTATATATCTAGGAATAATTTTTAAAATGTAGTATACTCAATGGAAAGTATGAGTGATAAGCACCATCCCCAAAGATTTTATGGGATCTTCTCTCACATGGTTGATAAAACCACCCCTTAGTAATGTAATGTGCCACCACACTTTTACATGGTGCATGACAACAAGGTGAAGCTTGGGGTTGTTGTGTTGGTGTATAAGTCATTTTGACAAAAAAAAAGTGACCAAGAACACTATTAGGAGTTAGTATCCATCTTTCTCTCCAAATTATCTTATCTATGATCTAAATTCTCACAATGCATATAATGCATGTTTCTAGTTGTTATTGTGCTTATTTTGATTTATGGGATAGACTTGGGGTATTTTTTCTTCATTACATTTAAAGGATTATTTAGTTTAATATTTATATTCTTCATATATCATATGACATGATCCCTAATGATCTTAGTTCTTTAGTGGTTTTGGTTGATGTTAGTCACCTTGGGTTTTTCTTGGGAAGGTTGGCCAATGGAAAACATAACTTCATTATCTGAATATTGGGATTGTATATCATATATTTGTAATTTTGTACCTATTAGAACTACCCATTTTGGATGCTCCTTGGGTTTATTATTCATTATATTTTTTGCATTTAAGGATCATTCCCTAGTTATATCAAGAAAAATATATATTAATATCACAAGATATTTTAAATTAAATTTATTTTTGTGGGTGACATAAACCTAGTACAATTCATGTTGGGTTTGTAATTTATATTGAAAATAAATTTGATTTAGTAATAAAATTATTTTAAAATATATTGGACATTATATATTTTCATCAAATTTCCTCGTATTTACATTACCAAAACCTTTAAAACATAAAACATAAATTGGGAGGGCATAAAAAACCTCCCACTTTTTTTTTTTCAAAATGAATGAGGCATGATAAAACTAGAGGCATAAAAAGAATGGAAGGGAGAAGAAGAGAAATTGGGGAGAGAGGGATAGTGGGAGGTTGGACAAGAGAAAGGGACATCATGAGCTTGCGGATCTGAAGTATGTGCAATTTTTTCCATTACAAACCCTAGGAAATAAACCCCTATTTTTTGTTAATATAAATTCATATACATGTTTAATGTGTGTTTAGTTACAAGGTTAGTGTAAAATATATATTTTCCTTTTTATATATTTTGGGTTTAGTGACTCAAATTTTGTTTTTTAAGAAACTTTGTCAATCATTAGTAGTGACTTAGTATGTATGGGGCATGCATCTCCTAGGGTGACACCTATTTAATGTGCTTAACATATTTTAATGATTTGTTAGTAGGTTAGTCATGTTGGTAGTTGTATGGGCGCGAATATATTTAGTAGGTTAGTGGATCCATCATATCCCATAAATGAAATTTTACTTAAGATTGAGGAAATATGAAGAATGTAACATGAGCTTCTATCATTATGTAAGATTTGTTTTGATCAATAAAATATTGTAGCTCTTTTTATATCTACATATGAAATTATGGGAAAAAAATGGTGAACCTTTTCTCTCTCACATCTAACTTTTAGGGTTATCTATTGCTTCAAATTGTGACAAATCTGATTTCTCTTAGGACTAATTGGCATATTCCTTCCCCTAGGGTTAGATGTTTTTCTAGATAGTGTAGAAACTACATGCATATATTTCTTGTAGGGTTTTATTGCACTACATTATCATATATCCCATATCCTTAGGGCCAATTGTGTCCTATTACAAACCTCAATTCATTATAAATTAATGAAATTATGATTTCAAGTGTGCATGCTTTACAATATTTTGATTGTTTATGTACGACTACCGTTAGGGTTTAATCTAGATTCATAATCTTTAAACCCTATATATTTATGAATTATATTATTTTCAAATCTATGTGTAATATCTTGTCATAAATAGGAATATATGTTTGTTCAATAGAAATATTAGGCATGCTATTATCATATGTCTTATCATGTTATTCTTTTTATACATAATGTCGGTTTCCATGTTTAAAGATATGTCTCTAATACAACAATGTTAATGGCTTTAATATTTTCCATGACTTGTTTGGAGATGAACATAGTATGAAAAACAGGGCTAGATAAAATAATTTCATAATTCCTCCTAATATTATTGATAACAACTAATACAATTATCTCTTCTCCTTTAATCACCAAACTGTGGAAGCACAAGATAGCAAATAAACATCCATAACACATGCAGAAACATTTTTAATTCATAAACTATGAATGAAAATAATTGCAATCTCAACCATGGAAGCATGCAATAGAGAATTTTTACTTCTACACTTACTTTGCTACAATTTTTCTTCTCATAACAATTGAATTTTAGGGATGCAAACCTGATTTTTAAAGAAGTCCACACTCCTAATGACTAATATTAGAATGAATTTTTAAATAAAAAATTGTTATAATTATATATATTTACAAAGTGAGATGATGATTTAGTACATCACTATATGCGAGTAGAAACATAACTAAACGTAGAAAGTTAGAAATTAAAATTCATAACATAAACGTAGCTTTAGAAAAATGCTCTATGAATAGGAATTAAAAATATAGATAAACGAAAGGTTAACCTACAAATTTTAATGGATATTCTCCCAAAATAAATAAGTGAATAAAAAAACAATATACTTATTACACAAAAATGTTTAAAAACATCATGTTGTGGCCATTCTTAGAATAGAAAGCACAAATGTGCATATATTACTTCACTTTTCAATAAATTTTATTTTGAAGATACTTTCACAAGAATCGAAATCATGACCTCAAATATTCTACACTTCTAAGTTTTTCTAGTGGCGGTCTCATATTTGGTAATTCAACATAATACACATTCGCTTATGAATCATTTATTTTCAAAGAAAATCAAATGATATTTTGAAGATGTTAACTATCTTAAAATAAAGAGGACAACAATATTGATCGCCATTTAATTTGTTCAATAGAAATGTTACATGTTACTCTTATATGTCATGATTTCAAATCTTTACATCCTTATGAAATAATCCTAGCATATATGTCATATTGCTTATTGTGTTGTTCTTAATATACAATTTTTTTAATTTCCATGTTCAAAGATTAAAGAGGGATAAAATTATTGAATTCACTATTATATAATAGTATATGTAAAACTAAAGGGAGAAAAATATAAAATAAAACTCACAACATAAACATAGTTTCAACAAAAAGATGCTCACAAACCAAATTGACAAATATATAGATAGGAAAAATGTTACCGAAGAAATTTTCCCACAAACAAATAAGTGAATAATAAATATTATACACTTGTTGCACAATGGCATCAAAAAACCTCATGTTGTGTCCATTACTAGAACATGAAACACGTTTCCATGACATCCTTCACTTTTTTGAAAATTATGATCTTTAAGTTTCTTCGACAAGAATTAAAACCTTAACCTCTAATACTATCCAATATTTTCCAGCACCAATGTCTCATCCTCCTCTTCTAGGATCCAACATAATGCACCTTTAGTTGTGAATATTTTAATTTCAAAGGAACTTAACTAATAATTTTAAGAGGTTAATTGTTATACAATAATGATGATGATAAGTTTGAGCACCATTTAATTTTCTCAATAGAAATTTTAGATGGTATTCTCATATGTCATGATTACGAATTTTTACATCCAAAAGGCATAATCTTAGTAGATATATCATGTTATTTTTATTGTATAAATTATTAATTTCCATGTTAAAATATTTACATAGTGAGACAATGATTGAATGCATCTTTATACAAGAGTAGACAAAGAACTACAGGGGAAAATTTATAAAATAAATATTTACAATATAATGTATTTTTAAGAAAATTAGTCCCTATAAACATGGTTAGAGAAAGTATAGACATATAAAATGTTAACTCCGTGAACTATTTAGTAGATATTTTCCAACAAACAAATAAGTAAATGAGAACTATAACAAACATGTTGCATAAAGGCATCAATAAACCTCATGATGTGACCATTTTTGAAGTAGGAAGCATAGATGTCCATGTCTTCCTTCTCTTTCCCACAATTATTAATTTAAAGATGCTTCAACGAGAATCAAAATATTGACCTTAAATATTCTATGCTATTGCAATTTTCTAGAACTAGTGACTCGTTCTTTTCTTTTGTAATGAATGTCATGTCATCCGATTGTGAACCATTCATTTTCAAAGGAACTCAACGCACTAGTTGAAGAGGTTATTCATCTCACTTGAAAGAAGAATTTAAGCTCGAGCACGATTAGGTTAAGTAGTTAGGGTTGTTTCATCAATAGAATAAATTATTAAATGTTTGACATATTGGATTTAAACAAAACTAAAGAAGCAAAAAACATATTAAACTCAATTTTCATTAGGTTTTAGAGATAGTCTCAAATTTATCTCCTAAAGAGAATCTATTTTTTAATTTATTTTAGCTTGTGTATGCAAGCCATATGGCACAATGAGCTTGTTAATTAGACACTCTCTTGATAATGACATCAACTTTTAAAAAAGTGAAATTGACATGAAATCTTTATTATTAGGAAAATTTCATTTACACATGAATGTAATACATGAGTTATGTGAAAAAACTATGGTTTTTAGACGCCCAAACTTGGTCATTTTATATTTTGAAATGTTGGTTCTAGATTATATCTATTATCCACAAATTACACGCATAAACCAAACTTGGATTCAATATCCTATCTTATCCAAAGGCTTGCAATGGTCCAAATTCCTCATCCTACTACTCAATAACCTACATGATGAATTTTTCTATTATAAATTTACCAAGCCTCATGTACGAACCTCTAAAAATAATCAATTTATTATGCCTCATGTACGGACCTCTAAAAATCATCAATTCAGTTTCGAATTTACCAAAATCATCTACTAGAGAAAATAGATTCCTATTTTTTCATGTGCTAGTCAATTCTATCATTGGCACTCCTCCAATGGTTAAATTTTCAAATGAATAAATTTACATGAGTTGATATTTCTCCTCTAGTTGGAAATATTGTAAATCATTTCTATTATATCAATATAAATACAAGTTAAAATCATCAATTTACTCACTTGGTTTTTACTTGGCCTACCATTGATCCCACTTTTCTTTCACTTGACACTTATCAAGAGTTAATCTAGAACACATATATCAAACATAAATGAGAAGACCCTATGGAGATAAGAATCACTCTAAACCAAGTCAAGATTAAGCATTATTAAGTCCAAAGAACTTAAGACCAAGTCAAAGAAAGCAATATCAAATGTCAAACAACCAAATTTTGGCTACACATATAAAGTTGAAAGGAAAAAAATTCACTTCTAATAGGTGGAACAACTACATGGGGTTTGATGCCCTTTAGAGGTATTATTTTGTAGGCAATGTAAGGGTGCTTCAACCCAAACCATTAACCATATTTATAGGCATTTTAATAATATAGGGTTTTAAGAATAGAAGAAGAATTTCATAAACTTAATCACATATCTATGAATCCATAATCAAATACACAACTTTATATTCCACCTCCACAAGAGATTCCACAAGAACATATCCATTTTTTAGAGTGGGACACATACATAAAAATTAGGATAGAACTGACTTCTGATTTTGTCCCTACTTTTTATTTTTTCCCAATGTAGACATACATTTAGTTCTAGAGTAAAAATAATTTTGTCAATATTCTTACATGTTTTTCCTAGTTTCAATCCCAAATTAGTCGTTGAAGTATAGAAAATCTAAGTGCAATATCCTTTTTATTTACTATGTTTAGTATATGCCCTAATTGAAAAATATTGTATTATTTAATGTTATATTTTTATTAAGGATAGATGTTTTTGACAGGGACACTACCGTGGAACAACCAAGATACAGGTCTTACCACCCAGGATATAATAGTAAGAAAAATACAATAAACCCATGATATAATACATAACATCAAGCTAAACTAAGTAGCATGAACACAACAAAAATGGAACAAAAATAGACAAATTCTCGCCCCCTAAATGCTTTCGGAGGTGATTCTAGTTCTAGGAGGAGAGCTCCTCCCCATGTTTTGAAATCTTCTTTTCCTAGCCACCAATGTCCATAACTCATCCTTAGGAGTCTCTCTACAGAAATCCCCATTCAAACCAAATATTTTAAAATTATTTTTTAAACAAGTCCTTCCCAAAATATCATAACTTTCATCCACTTATCTCTTCTTTTTAAGGAAATAAGAGTAGATCCTATAAAAATGGTATTTCCACAACAATATCATAAATCCCCATTAAGCATTGCTTTCCAAAGTGTGATTATGCAACTCATTGCTTCTCCTAGAGTTTTTAGATTTTTCACCAACCTACACATCATCCAACTAATGGATGATAAATTTGTGTTTCCCCTCGGATCTGAAGAATGAATCATATCATATTGGTCCTCTTCATTTTATTCTTCTTTCTCCTCTACCTCTTCTTCCTTTTCTTCTTCAATATTTTTATCTTCTTCCCAATTCTCTTGCAAAACATTTTCCATGTCTTGATCTTCTTCCTGTTCATTTAACTCTTCATCATTTTTACTTTTTATGCTTCTGGATTAGTTTTCTCCTCATCCTCTTATATAACTTCTGAATAGACGTTACTTGCCACTCCAAAATTTTCTTCAATAATTAAATCCTTCTCTGTATTTTTCCCATGGTTACCTTTGTAACGCTCCTCAAATGGAATTCCAAATGGTTTACTTGTATGCATGACCACAAGGGAGGGCAGGGTATTGAGGACCCAACCAAAATAATAGGGACAATAACACAGTCATGTTTATCAATTGATAGGTCTTCCTAAAGCTCTGAATCAAAACCTTTCCTTGTTCTTTTTTTTTGAATGTTTGATATGCTTCTCCTTAGGTGACTTGGTCCCTAAGATTTTAATATCTTCTCCATATTTTTTTCAATTTAGTATAAAACCTAGCACATTCCCTAGGGCTATGATGCACATTCCTACAGGAGTTATAGCAAATAGGGGAACTCTCGTACTTAATTTTTAGCACAAACACCTTGCTCGAGATCGATTAATGGATTTGGGAAGAGGATTATCCGTATGGACATTAACACAAAATCTGGCACATACCATCCTTGTTCTGTTAAGAGTGGTAGAGTCAATAACTATGATCTACCCCATAGCTTTAGAAATTCCAATCAAAACATCTTTCTCCCAAAATTCCAAAGCTAAGGTAGGGATTCTAACCCAAACTAGGTATGTGGTGGGGGAAAAATAGTTAGATCCATACCTAGTCGTCATCTCTCAATATGCACAATATTCTTTCCATATAACCATGGTCCCCCACTAAGAGCATGGGAAAGATCAAAATCCACTTCAAAATGGAATATTAAGGAAGGATTAGACATATCCAAAACCTTCAACACGTCCCTCACCATCCATTTCCTCTTTTCCATGATCCTAACAGCATCAATGTAAGGACGAAGACTAATGAACCTCCTAATAACAGAAAATATGTATGTATGCTCTTCCTTTGTGATAATAAATTTAGGAACATCTAGTGTATGATATTCATCCTACCATACAGGTAAGAGGGGTTGAGATTTCACTTGGCCACCAACAACTAGATCAACCCAAGATCCAACCTTATGAGACTCAACATTGTGTATTAGTATCGGATTGGGCGAATTCCCCACAAAGAGGGAATAGTCCTACCCGGTTAGGGGTTCAAAAACATCTTTCTTGCTCATCCACTCATTATTTAATGTTATATCAAATATATACTTATTTTAATTTGCTAATTTGAATATAAATTCCTTATAGATTTCAGCATATAATTTATAATTTCACACCCTTTATTCTAATGTAAGGTTAAGTCATTTAGTGAACCCACTATTGATCAAAACAATTTAACCTTTTTCTAAGGAATACCCTACCAAAATGGTCCTTCTATTGCAAACCCTATCTCCTATTAGGATATTTATCTTGAACATAATTTTTACATTAAAATCTATTTTTACTTTCAATAACACCCTCCCAATGTTACTTCCAAATCTATTAATGAATATATAAATATCAATGATGAGAATGTCATTCAAAGTCCTCAAACCTCTCCTTTTTCTATTCTTATTACAATAATATTCAATATGAGATACTTCCTATCAATACTAAATTCCAATACGATTATATGTAACATTTCTCCTAATTTTCCATTAATATCACAATTGTATTAGCTATCATATTCCCCTATTACTCTCCCTTAGTTTATAGTGTAATTCGTGGTCCATGTTGTCAATACAAGATGAGTAATTCCAAGGCCATAGATAAATCAACCAAACCCTTCACTCATCTCACTCAACAATCCAATCAACCAAAGGGATATAATATATTGGATCAATTATGAGATACTCCTAAATTTTATATTTTAGAATTATACAATAAATAAACTAATGTACACGGACATTTTATATGAGGCACAAAAAATACTAATCTTATCAAGAACACACAACCTACTTCTTTCACTTCTATTATGAATATATTTCGAGTGTTGATAATCCATAACCATTGACCAAAAAAATGTATCTCTTAAGCATATCAAGGATCAATACCAACCATTACTCACTATGTATTTCATTTAAGGTTAGTTAATCAAGAGGGTACTAATTGATAATGGATCAGCCTTGAATATTTGCTTCATCTCTTTTCCACAATAACCGAGCATTCACATGATTTTTATTTAAAAATAAGCTCTTTTTGTCAAAGATTTTCACAATATTGTGCATCTTATAATGGGTAAAATCACATTTAATATAATATGTGGGCCCAAAATGGTTCCCACAACATTCCATGTTATGTATAACACCATATATTACAATATTATGTGAGGTTGAACTTGAATTCATGATATGGGGGAATACCTTCTACACTTCATAAATGTTTTGAATACATACATGATGAACATAAGTATACCATTACAAAAACAATGAGACTTTTAAGGATTAAAGAGGCAAATAATCAACATCTTAAGAGCCCTTTATTATAACTCTAGCATAACCCACTCTAATTGATAAGCTACATACCTATGAGGTAGGTGAATTAATCACAAAGAATGACATTGAACCAAACATGCGATCACAACATGAGAATTACCACAAAAATGCTAGAAAGTGAGATGCTAGATAATTAAGCTTGAAAGGAATAATTAAAATAGGAATACGTACAATTATCATAACAACAAGTGAACATGGAAAATTTGTAAAAAGGAAAAGAAAAAATAGTCAAGAACTGGTCAATCACAATAAGTGACCAAAAAATAGTTATAATTAGAGAAATAAATAGAAGAACACCCCGAGGTCATCCTAAAATTACCATTCTTAGTCTATTTGGAACAATATAATGGATTGAAAAAATATTAGTATGATAGTGACGATGATGCAACAAGATATATCAATTGAGATCTTGAGAAATATAAATTTCAATCCTATCGATGATGAAAATTCTCTTTTCCACTTCTTTTCAACTCTATTAGTCTAGGGTAATACTAAGATGACTCTTATATGGTCGATACTAAGAAATAATTTCCTACTTAGGAGGCTATCAATAAATAAAAATAATTCATCCCTTTACATATTTGTAATCATATATCACTACTTAGTAGGTTCTTTATCAAAGAAAGTATTCCTAGAGAGAGAAAACATATATACATTTTTTCTTAAAACACAATGTCAACACATTATTTAGTTAATAATATTTAATCTATTGGTATGACTATATCCATCCAAATATCATACCCATAAAATACACCAAAAAAACATTACAACTACTACTTGATAAAAGATTAATAGGACTACCATCTATGTGTCATTACATAGACTATTAAAGCAATCGGACTGTTTTGGTTACCATCACATCATAGGTCATGACAATAAACAATGTTAGCAATTTTTTTCAAATATTAATACTCTCAAGGATAAAGTTACAATCAATATCATTTGAACTAAATCAAAGATACTAAAATTATAATATAAGAGATCACATCCTATAGATACATGACATTCACAAACACCCTCAACATGAAAATTTTACAATTAAAATCTATTTCAATGGAAAGCATTGGGAACATGTCTTGATCAATAAGGAACCATTCAAAATTCATGTAGTATTAAATAATTGTAGGAGATCCATTACACTCTTTCTAATGTAACATATGATGCATGATCACCCGAATTCCATGGGTTTATTATTCTACTAATTTTATGATTCAATACATACGTTTTATTTAAAATATAGGGGCATGATGCTAGTTCATAGTTTGATCCTATTACAGATACCATTAATAGATATTCTATTAAGTATGTTATTCTCTTTCAAAATTCAATGTTAGGGATTATTATGATCATGTTGGGGGAATGAATGTACTTTATTCCTTTTCCATAATATAAACTTGGATGTTAGATTTGTCTATAGTGGTGTGGTTTAGTTAGAGTAGCTAATGTACATTGGGTTTATAGATACCCATCGACATTAACATCATTCCTAGTGAAACCATGGCGGTTCCACCCTTTTGAGTGATAAATTGTGTATTACTCCTCAATTGCAAATATTAGAATTTTTATTTTCCCAACCTCATTTAATAGTTTTGGTTTTACAAATGGTGGATTAATCAACCCCAATTTTCCATTGTTGTAGCAAGCATCGCTTCTTAGTGTACCTTAACTAGGAGGAATAATATACTTTGAGTGCTTCACCAAGAATCCTTAATCTTCACAAGGTAAAACATTGATTCCTTGATATATAAGTATACTCTTTCCTTTCTCTTTATAATTGCAATTTCAAATTTTAGATTTTAAGTTTCAATTTTCATAAGAAGGAAATTGATCAAGTCTTATTTTATAGGTTTTCTTTGAACATCTTGTTACAATTAAAGCACTCAAGAACTCAAGAAAATGTAAAGTTTGTTTACCCACTTAGGTATGCATTTTATTTTTCCTGTAACTAGATTTTTACTACTTTAAGGGGGATGTAGACATCTAAATTTTCTCATTTAGTAATGTTGGTTTTATCTTTTGTTATCAAAATAAGATTCCATGATTACTCGAGTTCACTTGTTAGATTGAATGCCCGAATTTTTTTTGATTGAAGGCAAAAGAGATCAAATTATAGAGAAAACAGTGTTTGGCATGCTTCAATAGAACAAAACCGCGTAAATGCCATGTGAAATTATGCATAAAAAATGGAAATTCGTGACATTCCGTGAAATAAAATAAATATCCACACAAAATTTCACGCAGTAGGGGGAAAAGGTCCACATAACAAAGAACGATAGCCACACCAAACCACAAAAATAAGAATGAGATGTATGAAAGGTGGTGTGAGATTCCATGTGACACGAGAAGATAAGACCCGTGAGAAGATCTACACAAAATTTCACGAGGCGAGGACCAAACCCATGGAAATCCATGTAACAAACAAAAGATTACAAAGTTGTGAAAGGCAATAAAGAAGAGATATCGGGGCACGTGGATGATAGTGTGGAAATCCACATGCAAAGGAAAATGAAATCCACATGACAAATGTGTGGAAGATGCATGATACAGGACAAGGAAAACTCCACAAAATAAATAAAAAAATCCACAAACAAAGCAGCGTGATTTAAAAATGTACTTCGCACAAAATATCATGCAATGAAGCATAACAGAAGTTCATATGACATTTAAAGAAAAACTCGTGTAATAATCCATGTACAAAGGAAAATTAATTCCATGCAATGAAGGCACGAAGCCACACAAAAGGTGACAAATACAAAGGTGCAAAATCCATATAACAAATATAAATTAAAAAAAAATATTGGCGCAAAATTTTGCATGACAAAGGAAATGTTTTTGCACGACCTAGTAACAAATCATGAAACACTTTATTTTACTTTTTCCAAAAGACAAAATGTTATTTTTAGCATAGTTTTTAAAGACAACACATGACAAGTTATAATAGATAAAATCATGTAGGCCAATTTGTCTCCCCATCCAAAAGTTCTAATAATAGAACAAAGTATGTAAAGGTGGACAAAAATCTATTTTTTCTATTTTTGGAAGCGCCTTGATTTTATTTTTGGTACAAGATTGGATAAGGATAAATAATGAGGACTATTATTATCACACATATAAGGAAAGATGCACACCTCTCATGTGCAAGGCCTATTTTTAGGGAAAAAACCAGGGCACATATGCTTTTCCTTTTTTAGAGGTCAAACTTGCATGTCTGAGCTTTTCCTTCTTCATCTCTCTCAAATTTTCTATAAAAACTCCATAACGCATTGTAAAAATATCTTAGCCTCTTCATTCATGTTCTATGGAGAAATTCAATTTTCTGGGTGAGAAAGAAAGGGTCGTGAGTGATTCTTTGTGCTTATTCTACCTCTTAGAGCAATAAAATAGTTATTTTTACCTTTCTATAGTCTACTTTTAGTGTATCTTTTGTTTTAAACTATTTGTATCTTCATGATACCCACTTATCCTTGGTTTAACAGTTTAATTTTCATGCCTTCATGTGTTTTTTTAATTGCAGATCATAGATTTTCTTTGATAGGTTGTGTGCAAGATTCTTGTGGAGCCATTTGTTGCCCCTTCCTTATTTTTTCACAACTCATCTTTGAACCCTTTTGTGAAATTATTTTTCTTTGATATAGTCACTTGTAGTTAGTGTATAGTGTGTGTGGCTCCCTTGCTTCATCTATGTGATTCCAATAAGTCTAAAATGCTCAAAACATTATGGGGTATCACCATCTTTTCACTTTTCTCTTTTTCATTCTCCTTCTCCTTGTTGGTTTTGGTAGAATAGAATAGTCTTAGAAATATAAAAGAGTTTAGGTGTTTCACCAGGGGAACTAGCCCTCTCTGGAGACTCACTCTAATATAAAAGTCACTCACAACCTAGGATTGTTTCCATTTTTTAAATTGAAAGGAGGATTATAACACCATTCTCCAAATGATGCATTTCAAAGTGACAAAAGTTTATGGCATGCCCGGTGGGACATAGAATGAATAATTTTTCAATGATTTGATGTTGTTCTTTGTGCTTATTCCACCTCTTAGAGCAATAAAGGATTTTTTTTACTTTTCTACAGTCTGCGTTTAGTGCATATTTTGTTTAAAACTATTTTTATCTTTGTGATACTCATTTATCCTTGGTTTAATAGTTTAATCCTCATGCCTTCATACGTTTTTGTGTCAATTTTTAGGTCATAGATTGTGTTCGATAGGTTGTATTCAAGATTCTATTGTGGAGCCATTTGCTTCCCCTTCTTTATCTTGTCATAACTTAGCTCTGAACCCTTCTATGAAATGCCTCTTCTTTGATACAATCACTTATAGTTAGTGTATGGTGTGTGTGGCTCTCGGTGGTTCATCTTGTGTGATTCCAATAAGTCTGATATCCTCAAAACATTATGGTGTATCACCATATTTTAAGTTTTCTCTTCTTTCTTTATCCCTTTTCCTTGTTGGTTTTGGTAGAATAGAGTAGTCTTAGAAATAGAAAATATTTTAGGTGTTGCACTAGGGGAACCATCCCTCTCTGGAGACTCACTCCAACATACAAGTCACCCACAACCTAGGAGTGTTTCCATTTTTCAATTGAAAGAAGATTTATCACACCATTCTCCAAAGGGTGCATTTCAAAGTGACAATAGTTTTTGGCATGCCTAGTGAGACATATAATGAAGATTTTTTCAACAATTTGTTGTTTTCTTGGAAAATATCAATGTTTCACACACATTCATTTGGCATCGGGTGGCTCCATAAGTTCAAAGCACATCCTAGTATTAGATAAGATCCTATTTCATGTCAAAGGTTATAAGCAAATCATCTACAAAAGGTATTCCATTTTATTTCATTGAGTTACCTTTGAATTCAACTAAGAGAAAGTATATTTTGAATTCTAAACCATATCCTAAATATTTTCCCACTCCACAAAACCAAGTTCATTTCTCAAATCCTCCATACCTAGTCTCCAATCTGAATATGGCCTCCCAAGAAATCATGTTTTTGTTTCCTTCAATGATGACAACCCACTATTGTTGGCTCAACATGATGATATCCCATTTTCTCTTAAGAGCATCCCATTTTTTACTGGAGAAAATCAAGTTACACCCATAGAACACATTAAATATGTGGCCAATATATGCTCTATTTATCATGTTACTCAAGACAATGTTGTAGTCATATTATTAGTAACCTCTTTCAAAGGAAAAACATTGTAGTGGTACATGGGACTGCACTAAATTCCATCACTACATGGGATCAATTGGGAGAAGTTTTTTAGGAATTTTGAGGACAAATCAGATCATCTTTCATTAGTGGAACAATTGACCACCATCAAGAGAGCACCACAAAGAGTTCATGACTAATTTCAACTAAAATTCCAAAAGACTTGGGACAGAATTCCAATTGGTAAGGCCTACTCCTTAGTATGCTTTTTTATTATTATCTAAGGGCTTTGAATTTTGATATTTCAGTGATGATACAATCAATGGGCGGAAGGACACTCCCTGACACTTATGACATAGAAATTGAGCTGAAAATAGTCTTATACAAGTGGGGAAAATATCTCCAAGGCCTCCCATGCCCATCTTTCCATAAATTCCTCCTCCCACTTCCTTTCAAATACTTGCAATAGCTCCAATTCCAATGCCTAATTTCTCATCCTTTGAGCCAAATCAATGCATCCCCAAGCCAATCAAATGATTTACAAGAGATAAAAGGCATATTAAAAGATTTTGGAATGAGATAGTTTCTCTTAAAAGGTAGCAAAATCAAAGTTTCAACCTTACTATCCTCCCAATCAATAGAATAGACCTCTTTTCAACCAAATTTGTAGGGTCCAAAATCAGTTTTCTAATGTCAAACCTATCCAAATAGTCAATCCCAACACTGCTAGCACATCCAAAGCAATTGTATTGGTCCAAAACAATTTGATCCAAGATTATGAGTGGTGTTATCCATGTAATCAAGCCCATAATCATAATTCTTGCTTCAATGGTATTCAAA
Source organism: Taxus wallichiana var. yunnanensis (assembly GCA_018340775.1). Taxonomy (NCBI): domain Eukaryota; kingdom Viridiplantae; phylum Streptophyta; class Pinopsida; order Cupressales; family Taxaceae; genus Taxus; species Taxus wallichiana. The sequence continues at coordinate 719,606,338 of CM031238.1, forward strand.
ATCAAGCACTTATGGTGTAAATAGTTGTTATGTCCCAAAGTTCATCAGTTGAGACTCCACCACAACAAGAGGCTTCAAAAGTTTAGCAAGGTGATGCTACATTCCTAAATTGGCAAGAAGATGATTTTTGTGGAATAAATTAGCTTGACAATCAAAAAAATTAGAGTTCTACTTTGTGGCAGAAAACACAAGGTCAAAGAAAAGAGCATTAGAAGTGGAACAACCTACTAGTAAGAGAAATTCTCAGCCTTCTCCAACATTACAAGTTTTTGTTCCATTTTTTTAATCAGCAAAGTGATCAAAGAATTCATTTTACAAAATCTCAAAATCAAAGAGACCCCAATCTCCATACCACTAATACAAGAAGGTGTTGTTGTTAGCAAAATACAAATAAGGTTAGTACTCCATCATTTAATATCCTTGAGCATATGAAGAAAACCAAAGTTAATATGTCAATATGGGATTCTTGTCTCTTCCCGAATAAAAATATATCTTTAAGAAGCTTTTCTAAACTCAGTCTCTCTAGCCAACCATCCAAAGAACCATCTAAGGTTGTGCTTACCAATACACCTGATCCAAAAGAATATCAAAAAAACAAGAGTTTTAAGCCACCTCCTTTTATGTTTCATTGATCATAGGTCAAAATCTAGTTCACAATTGCATGATTGATTCTGGAGCCTCTAACTCAGTTATGCCCAAGCAAATTGTTGAAAAACTTGGTCTAGATTATGAGCCTCTTTCTAAGGGAGTAGTTCAATTAGATGGAACACCCGTAGAGACCCTTGGAGTCATTAGAGGACTGAGTTTAACCTTGCACACCATGCCCCAACTTCTCCATTCCTCAAGATGTTTTTATCATTGATCTTCCTCCTCTCTTTTCCTTGTGTCTTTCTAGAGATTTCACACCAAAATTGGAGGTTACTTATCATCAAACTGTCTCACATGTTGTTTAGAACAAGGTATGGCACCAAAGTTACCATAAGGTTTAAACCCATCTCAACAAATCACATAGAACCTTATGTTTCTAGTGTCATTAACTCAAATTATATGATCATAGATGAAGAAGACCAGCTAGTTGACCAAGATCCAACCACACTTCTTGAGGGAATTCCAGATTTATTACTTGATGAGTGGGCTACTCAAACTCATGCTACTAATCCACATAGCTATATTGAAAATCATATTTGGAACATATTGTTTGCATGAGGAAAATGCTATTATTCCTAACCTTATCAAAACAAATAAACAAGATGAAGGTTTATGGAAATTATACTTTGATGGATCAAGAAGAAAGAATGAGCAGGTGGAGGGATCATGTGATTTCCCAACAAAGGAAAATTATTTCTCAGCTCTGAGATTTTAGTTTACTTGCACTAACAACACATCTGAATATGAAGCTCTTGTGCATGGTCTTTAGTGGGCAAGGAAGGAAAGGAGTGAAGCAATTGCAAGTTTTGGTGATAGTGAGTTGGTGGTTAACCAAATTAGAGGATAGGCTGCAACTAAGAACAACTTGTTAAGATCCTACAAGAACATAGGGTATGGGATTTAATAGAATATTTTGATGCTTTCAATGTTTAATCTATTCCTAGAGTGAAGAACAAACATGCAGAATAGGATACCATTGGTGCTCAAGTTGATATTCCATGGATCAGATCAAGAAAGATAAAAATAATCAAATATATCAAGATAGTGGTAAGGCCTTCTATCCCGAGAAAACAATATCAATTGGAAAGTGTTTGAATCAGATCAAAAATTGTCAATTTCTTCAAGAGGAAGTTGAGTTTTTAATCAAAAATCAGGAAAGATTACAACAACAATAGTATGATGATCAAATTATTATTCAGCTGAAATCTAACAAGATACCTCAAGGATTGGTTACTCTTGAATCCATCTTTAACACAAATGATTAGGTCAGAAGTGAGAAGTCCAATATGATGATCAAACAAGATGATTACGAACCAATCAACATTGCAATGAAAAAAGCACTCAAATTGGGAAAGGTATGTAATAATGATGAAAATCTTGCTTTTGTTCAACTTGATCAAGAATTTGATGATGTTTTTACATGGAGCTATAGTGACTTAAGGTTTTTAATCTGATTTAGCTCAACATACAATAGAATTGGATTTAAAAAAAAACAATTTCGAAAAAAGCAAAGACCTATCAATCCTAAAATTGAACCATTGATGAAGCAAGAATTGGATAAGTTGATCAAAGCTAACATTATTTTCCCCATCAAGCACTCATCATGGGTGGCCAATTTGGTTCCCATGAGAAAAAATGGAGAGATATGGTTATGTGTGATTTTAGAGATTTAAACAAATCTTCTTTAAAATATCATTACCCACTACCATCAATGGAGAAAATTTTGCAAAGGGTAAGTGGTTCAAAGCGTTTCTCATTACTTGATGGATATTCTAGGTTATAATCAAGATTTTGGTACAGAATCAGATCAATTTTAAAATAACGTTTACTATGAAATGGGGCACATATGCGTATAGAAAAATGCCATTTGGATTGTCAAATGCAAGAGCCACATTTCAACGTGCAATGGACTTGGTGTTTCAAGGGTTAATCAATAATTTTGTTCTTGTTTATTTGGATGACATAACTATTTTTCTCAAAGCATGTTGTAGATCATATGATTCATCTCAGACACATTTTTTTTGAGAGATGCAAATAATATGGTGTTTCATTAAATCCAAAGAAGTGTGTGTTTTCAATCCATGAGGGTAAGTTGCTTGGTCATATTGTTTCCAAGGAAGGTCTCACAATTGATCCAAAAATGAGTGAGTGAAATCTTGTCCTTGTCTTTCCTAATCACAAGAAGGCATTGTAAATTTTTCTAGGTAGAATTAATTTTATCAGAAGATTCATTCCAGATTTTGTAAATCTTGTAAAGCCACTAACCTCAATGCTTAAAAAGAACATGGTTTTCAATTGGAAAATGGAGGAAAAATGCATTCAAATAAATTAAACATGTTATTAACAAAGCTCCAACACTTGTCAATCCATATTTTAGCAGAGATTTTATTTTATATGCTTTTGAGTAATTGATACAATCTCAACTATGTTGGTGCAACAGAATGATGACAAATTAGAGTAGCCAATTGCTTTTTCATTCAAGGGTTACAAGATTATGAGGTGAAGTATTATTTTGTTGAGAAACAAGTTATTTCAGTCATTATAAGCCTCAAGAAATTCAGACATCTACTTTCTAACAACAAGATTCATTTAATGGTTTCCCATCCAGTGTTAAAGAGTTTCTTTTAAGAAAATATTTGAATGAGAAAAGAGCAGGTTGGATCACAAAAGTGATGGAATATGATGTTGATATTAAATCACTAAGTTGGTTAGAGGAAGAGGATTGTGTGAACAACTAGCTTCAGATTTGCATGATGATAAAAATCATATTTTAGTGCTTCAAGATGATCCAAACACAAATTGCTCTCCTCATTACGCCTCAAAGTTGGACCCAAGATATGATCCATTTTCTTCAGACTAGAAAATGCCCACAGGGTTTGGAAAAAAAAAAGGAGGTATTTTATTATAATCCATTCCTTATGTTCTTATTGATAACATGTTTGTTTAGAAAATATGTGAATGGAGTTCTTTTAAGATGCATTGATTCAGATCAAATTGAGCATGTTTTGGAAGAATTCCATGAGAGGTATATTCCAGTGGCCATTTTACACCAAGAGCTATAACCTTGAAGGTTATGAGAGTTGGTTATTATTGGCCAAACTTATTCAAATATGCTCATGCATGGGTAAGGAAGTGTGCAAAGTGTGCCATTTTTGCATAGAGAAAAAAGTTAGTAGCTCTTCCTCTTCAACCCATTCAAGTAAATCAACCTTTCATGCAATGGGGATTAGATTTTATTGGCATGATTAATCCACCTTCTAGTGTAGGTCATAAATGGATTCTCACAACTACAAATACTTCACAAGATGGATGGAAGTAGTGGCTTTGAAAGAGGAAAACGAGACTTCAGTTTTAGACTTTTATGAAAGTCTAGTCACAAGATTTGGTGTCCCCACAAAATTATCTCGAAAACACATTAGTTTTCCTTGGAACAAATATCAACACATGGGTGATCAAGATTGGAATTCATCTCTCAACATCATCCAATTATTACCCTCAAGGGAATGGATTGGCTGAATCAACCAATAAGAATCTTCTTAGAATCATCAAAATAACTATGGCAGAAAATCATAGATCATGGCATACAAAGTTGAAATCATCCTTATGGGCTGATAGGATTACTCCTAAAATATCAATTGGAAATTCTCCTTTCATGTTTGTCTATGGTAGAGAAGCAAGGTTTCCTATTTCTAATGAGTTACCAACTCTAGACCTCATTAAAAAATGGAGATGATGGAAGAAGATTCGATGGAAATCAGATTTGTAGAGTTAATGAGTTAGAAGAAATTAGAAACAAGGTAATGACAACAATGGAACTTCATCAAGCACAAGTAAAGAGATATTTTGATAAGAAATCAATTACAAGAACATTTAGAAAGGAGACATTGTGCTTAAGTGGATGAAGAGAGAACTAAGCCCGGAAGACACACAAAGTTTGATTCTTTTTGAGTGGGCCATATTTGATTACAAGTTATAAACAACATAATGCCTTTCATCTCTCCAAGCTGAATGGTGATGAGCTTCCTATCCCATTTAATGGGATATACCTCAAAATTTTCTATTGAGGTCATGTTTCACCCTTGTTTATTGTAGGTTGTTGTGTTTACTTTCCTCTAAGTGCTTCATGCACATTGTTGTTTTAGTTTCCTTTCTTATGTGCCTTGTGCACTTTGTTGTTTGTGTTTGTTCTAATAAGTTATTCTAGCAAAATTGTGGTTGTTTTCGAAGGTATTTTCAGGTAATCTTACAATTCCAAGAAGTTGCAGCAGTTAGTACATGACTCCATGCCCAATGGATGCTTCAAGGCTACTATATTTTTGTATCTAGTAATTAGATGTCCCTGAAAGTCACCAAATTTTAATCCAAATAAGCTTTCATTCTTATTAGATCACTTGTCAGGTGATTGTATACCTTAAATAATAATTTTGGATTGAAGGCAAAAGAGATCAAATTATGCAAAATTTCAGTGTTTGGTACACTTTAATGGAAAGAAAACCCACATGTGCATAGGTCACACAAAATTACACCAAAGGGAAAACACAAAATTCCATGCAAAAAAAAAAATTCAAGTGAAATTCCATGCAAATGGGAAAAGGTCCGCATTAAAAAGAACAATAAGTGAAAAGTTATAGAACTAAGAAAGATGTGTGAAAGGCCATGTAACCCATAAGGTGAGACATGCACACAAAGTCATGAAATTCATGGAATAGAGGAAAAAACCAGGAAATTCACATAACAAAGAAAATATTATAAATACATGAAAAGCAATAAAGAAGAGATACCAATCTTTCATTCTATAAGCGCAAAAAAATATGCTTCAAAAGAAAAATGAATTCCATGTGATGAAAGGTGTGAAAGACACATGATACATGACTAGGAAAAAGTCCATGGAACAAATAATGAAATCCAAAAAAAGAAGTCGTGTGACACGAAAGGAAGTCTATGAAAAAAATACATGCACAATGAAGCGGAAAAAAGTTTGTGTGACATTTAAAGACTAACCCACATGAAAACCTGTTCATAAGGAAAATGAACTCATGAATTGAAGGAATGGAATCCACATAAAAGGAGAGAAACAAAAAAACCAAGTAAGCCGTGTAAAAGGGGAAATCAAAAAAAAGGAAATATCCACGTGAAATTCCATCGCAAAGCCACGACAAAAGGAAAAGTTTTTACGCGACCCAATAACGAATCACAAAACACTTTTTTTTTCCTTTTTCCAAAATGTAGAATGTTATTTTTAGCATAGTTTTTTAAAGAGGATGCATGGAAGTTAAAATTTATAGATAGAAATTATGTAAGGTAGGCCAATTTGTCTCCCCATCTAGAAGTTCTAATAATAGAACAAATCATGCAAAGGTGGAAGAGAAGCTATTTTTTTTGTTTTTGGAAGTGCCAAGGTTATTTTTGGTGCATGATTGGATAAGGATAAATTATTAAGACTATTTTTATCACACATATAAGGTAGATGCATGTCCTTTCATGTGCACAAACTATTTTTAGACTAAAAAGGAAGGGCATGTATGCTTTTCCTTTTTTTAGAAGTCAGACTTGCATGTTTAAGCTTTTCCTTCTTCCTCTCTCTCAATTTTCTATAAAAACTCCAGAACTCATTGTAAAAATATATTGGACTCTTTATTCATGTTCTCTGGAGAAATTCAGTTTTCTAGGTGAGAAAGCAAGGGTCATGATTGATTCTTTGTGCTTATTCCACCTCTTGGAGTAATAAAGGAGTTTTTTTTACCTTTCTACAGTCTGTTTAGTGCATATTTTGTTTTAAACTAGTTTTTATCTTCATGATACCCATTTTATCCTTGGTTTAACAATTTAATCTTCATGCCTTCATGCATTTTTGTGTCAATTTGTAGGTCATATATTGTGTTTAATAGGTTGTATGTAGGATTTTTTTGGAGCCATTTGTTGCCCCTTCTTTATTTTGTCACAACTCAACTCCGAACCCTTATATGAAACACTTTTTCTTTGATACAATCACTTGTAGTTAGTGTATGGTGTGTGTGGCTCCCATGCTTCATTTGTGTGATTCCAATAAGTCTGAGATCCTCAAAACATTCTGGTGTATCACCATATTTTCAGTTTTCTCTTCTTTCCTTCTCCCTTTTCCTTGTTGGTTTTGGTAGAATAGAGTAGTCTTAGAAATAGAAAATAGTTTAGGTGTTGCACTAGGGGAACCATCCCTCTCTGGAGACTCACTCCAACATACAGGTCACCCACAACCTAAGAGTGTTTCCATTTTTTCAATTGAAAGGAGAGTTATCACACCATTCTCTAAAGGGTGCATTTCAAAGTGATAACACTTATATCAATTATACATGACTTATTTTTATCAAAGAACACTTGACAAAAATCACATAAGAAGTCCTCGCGGGGAAGTGGGTTACATTCAAAGGCATGAATGGATAGGGAGAACGTGCATGTAGAACAGTTTAGTTTTTAGGACTTAGCCATTTCACTCATTAAGGTCTATTTTTAGAGATGATGTACATAGCACACAAACGAGGTAGAGACATGCACGCCACACAATGGCTATTTTTGGAGAATTGGATATGAAGTAATTTACATGGAAATAAGATGAAAATAAATCAGTTATTGACAGTTATCTAGTAGTAGTCTATTGTTAGCGCACTTGCATGTGTGGCTAGTTTTGTAAAGGCGTGTGGCTAAGAATAGCATGCAACCTATTTTTGGAATGGAAGAGGTGAAGGGAAAGTCCCCACCCTTATATATATATATATATATATATATATATATATATATATATATATATATGTAGTAAACTATGTAATAGATATACACACAGAGGGGATCGAGATATACAGAGATATGTTGTTAAAATTGCTACGTGCATACTACTGATATTATAATGAGGCTTCTGTAAACTTATTGCATTGAATATAATGAAGGACATTGGCTGAATCTAAGTGTTAGTTCTATGTGTATCTAAATCTAGTATGTTTTTGATCTCATCATGGTTAGTACTTAATTCTACTTTTCCTTAGATATAGATCTGGTATGCTTTGTAGAATGATGAGCTAGTAATAGAACTATATATGTTAAGTCTCCATCATGCTAACATCCTGCTACAAAAACCCTAAAGAGGGACCTGGTACCTTTGCACACTTTGGGTGAGTGCTCACTTAGGGTGAGTGATGTGTTAGTGCATCTAGGGTTTCATAGGGTTCGTATCACTAAATTTCTAGGCCACATCACTTATGTGCATAAACTAATCTCAACTTCACTATCTTATCCTATCCAAATGATTAGGATACGATAAATACCTCATCCTACTTATCAATAACATGTAGGATCACTTTATCTATAATAAACATCATATTCCTATTTTAGGCCCTTTGCCAAATCTTCAATTTAATCTTTAAACCTACAGGATAAAATTCTCCATTGGGGACATAATTGACTGTATATTTTTCCCTTGTTGGTGAATCTAAACTTAACACTCTAACTATCAAAATTTTAAATTAATACCTTTCTTTAAGTTACATTTCTCCTTTCAATCAACATTAGCATGAAATATTTCTCTTGGATCAGTTTAAATACAAGTTAAGATCACTCATTTACTAGCTTGGCTTTTTACTTGGCATACACTTGGATTATGCTTGGATTTCACTTAGAAATTATCAAGATATCATCTCAAATATATCTATCAAGCATCAAGGAGCATCCCCTATGCATATAGGAAAACTCCAAACCAAGTCAAGAGCAATCATAGTGAAGTCCAAAGAACTTAATATCAAGTCCAAGAAAGTAATATCAAGTGTCAAAGAGAGATATTCTAATTGCATGCATATTGTTGAAAATATCACAATTCTACTTCCAATAAGTGGGATAACTACATGGGATTTGATTCCCTCTCAAGGTATTTCTATGTAGGAAGTGGAAGGGTGTTTCAACACAAGACACTAACCCTTTTTTATAGGACTTTTAAGAAGCTAGGGTTCTAAGAGGAGAATATTGAATTTGGAAACTTTCTTACATCTTCCAAATTTAGGATCACACATGCAGCCACATATTTAACAATAAGAAAAGGAAAAACATTCATATATTCATTTTTTTAGATTAGGACATAAGTAATGAACTTAATACATAACCGATTGTTTATTTTATCCATACTTGTCAATTTTGTCCCATATTAGACATAAATCTAGTTCTAGTGATGGACGAATTATCTCACTATTATTTTCTATTTCTCCTAGTTTTGAGCCCCATTCATCAAAGTACATTAAATTTAAATTCGGTAATCTTTTGATTTACTATGTTTTACATGCTCAAATATCTTATCATTTATCATTGTATCGTATATATACTTGAATGTTAATTTGGAAATATAAATATGCATCCTTTCAATATTTCAACCTATGAGTTATAATTTCACATATTATTGTAATATACGGTTTAATCAATTTTTCACAAAATATGTTTACCAAGGAACATTAGCCTTGATAGAATCCTGTGTGTGTAGTAGGATTATAATTTTGTAGTGAATTTTTGTGTTTAGATCATTTCCTTTTTATCACAAAATATGCACAAGACAAAATTCTGCCAAAAGGATTTTTCATGAATCACATGTAATGGTGTAACAAATAGAGTAATTTATTTCAAACATTATTGAAAATGGAAGCATTCATGATATTGTGAATCTCATATGTGAAATTACTCTCAAAATGAATAAAAATATCACACCTACATGGTGGTGCTCTAATCAAAATTACCAAATTTCTTCATTTTGAGATAAATTTCACATCTGGACTTGACAACACATGAATCATTTGAATTTCAATATCTTAATGAATATAGATCGATCAATATCCTAATAGAGAAAAATTAGAAAATAAACCTTGATTCACTTGCTACCAAAGTAATATTGAATTTACATGTTCGATAGGCCCTACTATATGGGACTTATAATCTATGTAAATTGAAATCTTAGAATTTGTCTTTTATATTGATTAATGTCAAGTGAGGAAGTAGTTTTGTAAACCCGTCAATATTTTGCATATGATAGTTTGGCATGAAAACATGTTAGAATATGTTAATTTGATTTGTTCAACACTTTTTAATGTTGCACAAACTATCCATTGTGAAATCTTGTGGGGTTTACAATATATATTTATCATTTGATGAGAATCAACATGTAGGTCAATTTTCAAACTTTCAAGTTGCGAAGAAAAATTTTGTATAAGATCCTATGTATCAAACGGGTAAGTTTTATATTGCTTCAATTGAAAACGATTGAGGTTTTGGTGCACACTACACACTATCATGTTTTGTGGGTCTATTGTTGATGGTGTAGAACCACGATCTTGTTTGCACCATTTTTAATTTTGATTAGGGTTGTAAAACTATAATCAAATAAAGAATATAATAGTAGCTACGAGGTGTTATTTTGACTAATTAAATTCCAACATTAAACATTCAATATCATAATAATGCATTAGTACTTGAAAAAAATATATGTGATGCAATACAAACTCATAAATACATGGAATTGAGTGTACTTAACAGATTACGGGTGATTACTGTAATGATTTGGGTCATCTGGATGATGAATTAGGGCACCTTGACCTAAGAATGCTTCGGAACTAAAATGTTGACTTGAAAATATACTTGGGAAGGACCATACAGTAGGGGTAGGAACATTTGAATGGTATTGACCTCTTTGTACAATTTTACATTGGCTCGAGAACCATGGTTTATGAATTTCTAGGTTTTTCACTTGTCTAAATCTCTTTTTCACTCTATTTCAGTCATTTTTGGTCACAATGTGAGGGTCTTTGAATGCTCTAATAAATATTTTAAACCCTAATTATGGATGAGAATTCCAAAAAAATAAACCTTATATGGGTTTTGGTCACTCCTGTGCACCATTGACATTGGTACTTCTTCAAAGAGGACTCAAATCACATGTCGTTCTCCATCTAGTATGTGGTGTCTAGTTGTATTTTAATCAAATTTGAAATTATTCCTTTTAAAAATCTTGACTTGAGTTTCTCTCTTGCCAATATACTTGAGTGGGTGACTTTGAGTGCTTACAAATGTGGGAAGTAGTCCCCTATACCTAGTGGGAAGCTTTAGAGCTATAGATAGTGTTGTCCTAATGAATTTGCAGAGGTATTTTCAGAGTTTGGGGAGCTATGGGTGCCTTTTATGCTATATTTTTCAATTGTAGACACTAAATCATGCACTTACTATGTACATCTAACCTCTAAATACTTCATTTATATACATGATTTCTAAGTAAGAAAACCATCATTATACAACACTTGTATTGCTTTGACAATGCTTTTATATTTCTTATATTTTTGTTTGTTGTTTTTGGACATACACCTTACATTTTTTCACACTAGAGAACATATTTCTCAGTCCTAATTCCACTATTTTATCTTTTTGGACACTACTGATCGATAAGTATAACAATAAATATGCAATATCTAGTTAAAGAAGTGCAAGCTTGTAATTATAGGTCTAGAATGATTATGGACTAATGAATAGGCTAGAAAGGACTATCTTGGACCATGTAAGAACTGATTCAGAAGTTGGTATGTGAAAATATTAGGGATAGAACTGTCTGCGGGAGAGGACACAAATTCTTGGGTGCTAGTGTCTATTCAAAGGTGTCGATGTCTCGAATAACTTTGGTCTTGGTTCTTCTTGTGCCTCATATTTTTGCAATTACTTTTTTTTAGTTCACGTTAAGTTTACTACAAGTTTTCTTAGTTGCACATGTACCTGTAAAATAAACCCTATCTATCTACACCATAATTAAGAGCACATTAGATGAATTAAAATATGCATATGTTTGAGTTAGATTGACCTCGTTGGTCACACCAATACAATTTTCATTTGAGAACTGCACTACATTTTATACTTAATGTAGTTCGTGTGTGTGTGTGTGTAAGTGATTGGAATAGTGTCCCTTAAGCTAGGATTCTCTAGTTCCAGTGGCACAAAGAATAATGGGCTAAAAATACTTTTTCCCAATGTAAAATGTGTGGTATGAAATTTACAATAAACCCTCATATGCAGTGAATTATGAAGTCCAAAAATGTTGTCCTTGATGTAGTAGATAGAAAATATTAGCTCCTTATAGATGTATATGCATCCTAAATTATTTCCCCCTAATGATGTTAAATAAGACATGTATATATATGATTCCTTCACTTAAGGTTCATCATTAACAAGTGAAAGGCAACCTAGGGTAGTAAACAAAGACATGAAATATGTAACATCTGAAAAATTAGAAAAAGGGAGGAGGAAATAATCCCTAGAGGGAGAGTAATGCCCAGGAACTCCTGTCCCTAATGGTCGGTTACTGTAGAGGGTGCTAAAAGATAAAATAGTGGAATTAGAGTATGTTAGGATGTAGGCTAGTATTCAAAACTGTAAGTTACAAATCGAGACAATAAGTAATAAATATGAAAAGGATAAAAGTAATGTTAAATCAAAATAAAGGGTTGTTAATGAGTAATTATCTTTCTTAGGGATTATGCATATAAATGAAGTATTTAGAGAATAGATTTACATAATAAGTGTGTGATTCATGACTGCAATCTCTCTTTCCCTTATTGTAGGATCTTACAACCTTGATGTTCTATATCACGTTATGCCTCCTAATTTCCATTATACTATCTTTCTAAGTCATCCTTAGCTATATATTATGCATAAAATTCTTTCCACCCATACCCTTTCTATACCTTCTTCCATGGATATTGCTACATGATTCTGCACTTCATGTTCCTACTCCTTGTGATATTCCCCTCATACATGATGTTGATGACATTACCTACATTACACATCCTTATCCTCTTGGGATGCACCCTAGTGCTACTGATTTACAAGATCAATTTTCTATTGGCACCCATGATACTCCTCCCATTATGTCTCACTCTTGATACACTTCTATTGATCATATGCTTAGTGATTCCAATGTTACATCTCTCTCTACACCTTCCTCATCACAAGTTAGAACACCATATGCTGATTTTACAATGATTCATAATGCTCTCACTTTCCAAGATCATATGCATGATTCATTTACTATGGCTACACCTTATCTTGTTACATTCATGGGGAAATCCATTCCCCTCTTTCTACATTTTTCTATGATCATAGGGGCTAGTTCATACTACTTTATTGCTTCTAATATTCCCAAATTGCACCTATTGCTTTTGATACATCTTGTGTCTCTCCCTCCATTACTTGACATTGATACTGATGAGCCTCCTAGCATTACATATGTTACACATATTTTGACTCACATGTTCATCCTTATGTTTACACTTACTTTTTCCACTATTACCAACATGCCCAATGTTACATCTATTCTATTTTCTCCTAATGTGTAAATTTTTATTGTTTATACACTTCCTACTCATTCAATTGGGATATTAGACTCTATAGGGTTTCCCCTCTCCATGTTAGAATTATTATTTGGTAGCTCTTGTGTTTACCAATGTTCTACTTATTCTAGTTTCTTCACATGCACGATGCAATCCTACTCTACATGTTATGATACATGCACTTTCACATGACACTAGGTCCTTGCCTCATGTTCACATATGTTCATATTATTTAGTAGATTGTGGGCCCTTGCCTAGTACTCTCATTGCATAGATCATCTTGGCATCCACATTTGGCTGCATCTTGTTCATGGTTCTTGACGCACTCTTGTTCCTAGTTCATACTTGACTGTTGAGGGCATCCTTACCTACATGAACCTCACTTTGTACACACACACACACACACACACACACACACACACACACACACACACACACACACACACACACACACACATCGAGGGGAATAATTTTCCCCCCTTATACTTGTTCTCTTTCACTTATTTGCAGTAAAATATCCAAAAACATGTGTGTTTGGATCTTGATTGGATGTAATCTTAATTCCTTATACTACTATACGTTGTGCCTTTTCATATCATGTTACTATGGTTCATAGTATGTTTTATCATTTTCCATACAAATATGTGCATTCACATAGTAGCTTGAGGTGAATGCATTTCACTTATAGGTTGTTACATGATGTATGATTTTTGGCCCTGTCTATTTCCAGTCCCACTGAGGCTCTTGGGGGAATCTAACTTTTCCCACATACTGTCGGGTTCTATCATTGCAATATCTCACATTTTCATTACTATATTAAGACATTACATTGTGGCATATTATTTACCTTTCCTAACATGATAATGGGTGCTTCATGTGTAGCATTTTCCTTGTAAGACTCTTTCTAATCATGGTTGTCTGATTTACTTGTATCTTGCTTTTTATTTGCATATGCCCTATGTTTTCTTGTTTCCTTGTTTGTACACTCCTTGAAAACTTATATTATCCTATAACATCCTGAGTGGTGTCCCACATATGCAACCAACTCCTCATTGTGTCCTTGTTTTTTATTTTTATATATGTTTTTAAGCATTGCTATTTCTGTGTGAATTTCTTGTTTATCACTAATACTTGTATGCTAGCATGTTTTAATATTTATGCTTGTGTCATGGTCACTACCATTCATAATACATATTCTCCCTATAGGAATACCTATATAAGACATGCATATAAGTTTCATCCTTCCTTTGAGTTCCTCATTTAGGCTCCATTTTCTATTTTCATCTCACGCACCCCAAATGAGTAGGGGTAAAAATTGGGTGAACCCTTTCACTATCCAAATAATTACAAGCGTAGTTACATAATCAAATTCATAATAATTAGAGTAGTAATCAGTCACATAACAAGGCCATCAATATACTTGGCCAAAATTTACATCCTAGACAGAACCACCCAAGTCACAGATAGGAATGGTGTGCATTGTCCCACACAGGTATTCCTTTCTTGGGAAAAAATATTTAGAGAGCAGTTGCACAATTACGGTCTTCACTTGTTTGGTAGCTGCAAGGTTAGTTTCAAATTGCAATCATTTACTAATAAGAACTAACTACTTACTAAATAACTAAATCAATAAAAAATAAGGAAGTAGCACTAGGGCATATGCAAGACATTGATATTCCTAGAGTAAAGTGTCACCCAAGGAAATTTATAAATCAAGTTTGTGCTCATCTTTAGTGGTACTTATCCGTAAGTGAAGCATTAACAATTGGAGGGAAAAACCTATGAGATCTCCCAATACACTTTTCCTTATCGGCGACAGGATGCCTAAATCTAAATTTTAACGTTGGGATGCTCAAATCCTTAGTTTGGCGAAAAGATCCCCTAATCATTTGTATTATTCCAACTAGTTGAAAGGAATGATAACCAAATCGTACCAAGCCAAGAACACAGATGCTAATCAAACACCATGATCAATAAGATGAAAGCAATTCACCAGAATAACTTTACATAAAACCTTTGCAAACAAATGAGCAGCAATATCATATATTATTATGGAACTCAATGTAATACATTGAGAATGGGCCTTGCTTAAATAGGAAAGGAATAACAATCTAAGAACTAGTCAAGGTCGTAGATCAAGCCATAAATCAAGGAAATAACTAGTCAAGACCATAGATTTAGGAGAGAACTAGACATCAAGGATCTAGTCAATACCATAGATCAAGGAAAGAACTATACCTAACAACTAGATAATATCTCCTAATATCTAAATAAGATAAAATAAATATCCACACACATAAGTGGGTGAGGATAAATACAATAAAGGTAAATAAAGTACCTAGGTGAACATGAGCTAAGGTAAATACCTACTCTAACACTCCCCCTCAAGTGAAGCTAGGGGCAAAAATAGATGTGGCATGTCCACAGTATAAGTCCCGAAACTATGCTTGATGAGGTACTCATGTACAATAACTGGGAAAAAAGGGACACCGTAAGGTACCCAAAACCAGTAACAACAAAGTAAAAGAGAGTAAAAACCCGCTCCAAGGCATCCCAAGAAGCTCGGATCAAAAACTCATACAATGCTAAAGAAGTTTGGTCTGAATCCAGTGCTCGATCATAGAACTCAAAAAAACTAGCCTTTGGGCTTCACAAGAATAAATCCATACAAGGAGACTGTCAATGGAGTGATGTCAAAAGTGCAAAAAATACCAAACATAATTCGATCAACTACTACAAATAGGTGTGCCACGATCCAAGAACAATAACCAAAGCAACAAGGCAAGGACACAAAATTCAGAGTGTCACGATCCAAGAAAAGCCAAGGTAACAAAGCAAGGACACAAAACCCAAAGAAGCAGGATCAGCACCACACCCTCCCATACTGTTGAATGGGTGGAGTGGCACTACAAATCTGTATGGGTTGCCCAAAATCAGCTACTCGAACACTGACAAAATAACACTGGACTTCCCCACAAGAGATACTATCAACATGCCAAAAGTTTCGAAAATATAGATACAAAATCTCTCAACAAATAAGAGAGATACACTACACCTGCTAAAGAAAAATGCTCAAAACAAGTAGCATCACAATGTATAAGGTATAGAAAGTGGAGAAAGAGGCTGAATGGTGGAGGAGCCACACATTTATAGTCCTCTCAACGAATGCCTATGTCGCCACTCCACGAGTGATCAGATATCCACCCCAAATCAACATGGATGGATGAAGAAGATGCTTGCATATGACTTGGTGTAAAATACACAATGGGTACATGTAAAAGAACATCAAAATGTGTGTTAGGTTGATCATGTTTGATAGCTGAAATCTCAGGTTTCTCAAGCCTGAGTGAAGATGTAGAACTCATGTGTTGCTCAGGATCCTCAGAAAGAGTTGAGTGAACAAAAAAGGAGCTCTGTCAATGTGTGATCCCAATGAAGTATCTACTCAAAACCAATGTCATGATGAGAATTCCACTTAACATGTGGAATAGAGGAAACAATACCTTGTGAATGTCTGCCAATGACTCCACTAGTGAGACCCATAGAATGGAGCATGCGAGAATTGAATGCAGTGGTATGCTTCTCAAAAAAGTCATGCAGTGAGCAAAAATAGGATACACAACATGTGGTATTGTAATAGGCACAAATGTGGAAGAGCATGTAGTAACAAGCTTCATAGGTGTATGAGCATCAAGAGTAGGAACAGGATCAAAGACTGACAGATCAATGTCAGTGGGTTCAGAGCAATAGCTACAAGTGGACTAGGAGCATGGTTGTGGTTGTCCACATGTTGGTGATGCTATAGGCTAGCAAGTTTGTTCTGCAGGAGTGTATTATTGTATCCTTATCATGAATGAGTGATTATAGAAGAGAATTTTGCTTCTTGAGCAATCTATATTCTTCCACAAATTTTACAATATCCTCTTGAATTCCACACACTTCAGATAAAAGTATATCATTCTTAGAATCCATGATAGGTATAAACTACAACTCCCAAAAATTTAAGACGTCGGGCTCAGCTGAAATTGCATCCATAATTGATTACAACACTCCTCCATATTTGGCACTTTATAATTATAGTGCAAGTCTCAAAATAAATAACTCCAATGGAAAGATCACAAAAAAACAAGCACTTTTGTAAAAATGGGACTCAAAACCGAGTTACCAATCAAAAGATACAAACTTTTTAATATTTTTCTCTGTTATTTATTTTAGTTGCCACTAAAACAAAATAAATTGTTGTTGCCTTCACCACAAAAATAAAATTAAAGGGGGCTGAAGCTAAACACCTACTAGTAGGAATCACAAGCTTTAAGCCCTCATATGACCATACCATATGACCAAGGGCTAAGGATTTTAATGGGTGTTTCCACAACTTACTATTCTGGGGTGTGTCGTGCCAAAAATAGCATCCTGCAGGATTTACAAAGCAAGAAAAACGTGCACATCATTCGTGAACCCTTGCCGAAAAGGAAAGATCCAAAACCTTCTGCGTGAAAACCGATATAGATACATTGCAGCAATGAAACAAACCCGATCTGAGATCTCGAGAAATAAAATCACGTTTTTTTTCTTGGCTTGAATCCTAAGGTGCACCTATGTGCTTCTCTGCAAAAATTAAAAAACCATAAAAAACGACTACCTCCAGAATTAGCCGAGTTTATAGTTGATCTTAGGGTTTTCACGCCTTCTAGATCCAATAGAAGCCTCTGTTTGCATAAAAATGCATGCAGCAACAAAATACAACCAAATCCCAAATATATGAATACACAAATAATTTATTAACAAAATAAAACTTACATTCGGATGTCAATAGCAATCTCCTACTCTGATACCATGAAAGGAACAATAACCAGATCGTACCAAGCCAAGAACACAGATGCTAATCAAACACCATGATTAATAAGATGAAAGCAATTCACCAGAATAACTTTACATAAAACCTTTGCAAACAAATGAGCAACAATATCATATATTATTATGGAACTCAATGTAATACATTGAGAATGGGCCTTGCTTAAATAGGCAAGGAATAACAATCTAAGAACCAGTCAAGGTCATAGATCAAGCCATAAATCAAGGAAATAACTAGTCATCAAAGAACTAGTCAAGACCATAGATTTAGGAGAGAACTAGACATCAAGGATCTAGTCAATACCATATATCAAGGAAAGAACTATACCTAACAACTAGATAGTATCTCCTAGTATCTAAATAAGATAAAGAAATATCCACACACATAAGTGGGTGGGGATAAATACAATAAAGGTAAATAAAGTACCTAGGTGAACATGAGCTAAGGTAAATACCTACTCTAACACTAGTTCCTAAGCATCAAGTCTACAAGCAGGAAAAAAAATTCTACCCATTTCTCTTTCAGCATTTTAGGTGTACTCTAACCCCTTAGTTTAGCGTTTTCCAATATACATTTCCAATTTTACATATTGTTCAAGTTAAAGTTTAATTGCATTTTTCTATATCATTGACTACACTTTTTTTCTTTTTTATGTCTTATCATATCCCAATGAAGGAAAATCACATAATCAATTATAAATAAAATCTTAAGCACACTCCGAAAAAGATGACATTCTAAGGAACTACATGCACACATCATTATGACTCCACACATGAAAAGGTTACCCCTAGGATCCTTATCCTTCCCTTCCCTTATAATTCTAGGGAACCCATTTTGCACTATTCCATTTGACACACTACAACACCCATTTAGCACACTATTGTGCACAATCTTCTTTCGAATCCGTAAGGTACGGTTTTTTCTACTTTATGTTATTGAATCCTTATTCACCAACATAAAGTGGGGGAAAATGTAGTCACTAAATTATGCACTTACTATGTACATCTAGCATCTAAACACTTCGTTTATATGCATGATTCTTAGGTAAGAGAATTACTCATTAACAACCCTTTACTTTACTTTTATATTTTCATTTTTATTGCTTGTGTTTTTATTTTCAACTTAAATTTTTGTACACTAGATGACATTCTAGCCTACCCCCCGATTCGAATGTTTTATCTTTTTGGCACCCTGTAGAGAATTAACCATTAGGGAAAAAAGCGCACGAGTACTACTACCCCCACTGGGTGCTTTTATCCTCCCTTTTCTAATTTTTTGAATGTTACATCTTTCATGTCTTTGTTTAGTACCTTAGGTCGGCCTTTCACTTGTTAAAAGAGAAACTTAAGAGAAAAAATCATATATATACATGTTTTATTTAACCTCATTAGGGGGAAATCATTCAAGAGGAATATACATCTTCAAGGAGATAATATTTTATATTTATTACATCAAGGAATGCATTCTGGGATTGTATATTTCACTACATAAGAGGGTTTATTCTAAATTCCATACAACACATTTTGTAATGGGATAAAGTTGTTGTAGCTCGTTATTCTTTATGTGAATGACACTGGATCATCTTAGCTCAAGGGACACTATTCCAGTCACACACACACACACACACACACACACACACACACAACTACATTGATTTTGAAATGTACTGCAGGTGCTCAGTGATAATCACATTGGGGTGATCGTCGAGGTCGGTTTAAATCATCCATATTCATATTTTTATTCATATAATGTGCACTTGAGTATTGTGCAGGTAGCTAGGGTATCTTTATAGCTACAGGTGTGGTCGAGAAAACTTGTAGTGAACCTGACGTGACCTACAACAAATAAGAAGCGACACAAAAATAACTAGATCCAAATATATCCCACATACACCAACACCCATAACAGACGTTAGTTCCAGACATCCCTATCCCATCCCAAGAACTCTTGTCCTTGAGATCTTCACATTCAAGTTTCGACACAAAGCTTATACAGTTTAGAATATTCCTTTCCATCTTGTTCATTATTCCGGACCTACATTATAAGTTGAGTCACCTTAATCTCTTATATTTTACTCGTACTTGTACTTCTTTAGCTAGATTATGCATATTTATTGTTATATCTATCCGATCGATAATGTCCTTAATTTTAAATTTTATTAAATCATTTGGTGAACCTGACATCCTTTCATTCCTATCTTATCAAATCTTTTTTCATCATGGCTAGTACCTTTCGTGATTTCTCTACTAACGATATCAATAAACTCAATTAATATCTTGTTGAGCATCTTTAAATCCTATACTTTTAACTTTTTTCTTCCCATGAGGAATCCCAAATGATTTCTACACCCACTTCTCTTGGTACCACTATTTCTACTTTTAACACATATTCTATCTCTCTTTCCTCTCCTCCTACTCATGCAAGAGATTCTACCAACCATATTCCTACTTCCACACAAATCCTAATCTTTCTTCTTCTCTTATCTCCCACATTCAGCCTAGTTCTTCTTCAAGAACCCATGCTTTAGAGTCTCTTTATCATTATTTTCAAGCACAAATTAGTCAGTTGCACCAAGTTACTACTTCTTCCTATCCATCCCTTGATTCTTCACTTCTTCTTCGAGTCCTCTTGCACCCTAAGTTTATTCTTATCCACTCTTTGTCAATTTTGTCTCACCAAATTTACTCTATGCAATGGCCATGGAAACCACTGAAAGAGCATCTTAGATCCTTTCATGTTGTTTTCTGGACTATGAATGTGTTTACACCCTCTTGACCAAGTTGTTTTCTAGGATCTTGCAGATTATGCTTTGTGTTTGTTCTATGACTTGCCCTTACATTCTCGTTAAATAATTCACTACTCTTGGTAAAAAAATTAGCTCATTTTTATATGAATATTGGAACAAAAATATCTTATGCACAAATGGCTAAAATTAAATAAGGATTTTCTGAACATATTAGTGATTATGTATTTCGTTACAAGAAAAAATGATGTATTAGCTAAATCTGAATTGCAAGATCTATTTATTAAAATTATTTTTCCTCCTTTGCAAGAATGTGTTCTTTTTTATTCCTATCATTCTTTTGAGCATTTTTGTCATACCTTGAAGATTCGTGAGACTAGGATACTTTCTTTTGGAAAACTCAAATATGATTTTAATACTTCTAATCATTCTTATTCTAAATTTCCAGGAATTTTTCCCTTTAAACCAAAGTCTAATGATGTTAAGCCTATTGTCAATGTTGTTTCTCAACCTCCTAAGCTTCATCTCCAAGCCCCTCGGTGTACATTTACTTGATTTCCTTATCCTCCCGTATGTTATTGCCCCAACTCATTGAAATAAATTTGATTTCTCTTCCACCTCCTCTTGAGTATGATCCTAATAGGCCCCATGGCAAGATTTTTGATGAGCATGCACATTGTGATTACCATAGATGCAATGGCCATTCTACTAATAAGTGTTTCAAGCTTTGTCATTTGATTCAAGATCTCATTGAAAATAATGATATTCAATTACCTAAATCCACTACTTCCATTTCCAAATCTACCAATGACAATGGAAATTTAAAAATCTTCAATGACCCATTACCTAAGCATGATAATTCATCCCCTAAGTCATCTTCCAATCATACCTACCATGTAGTTCCTCCTCCTACTTCTTCGGATCATCCCCTTGGATTTCTTCGTAGTCTTTATTGATCTCCCATCACCTATTATCACTTTCAATGATGCTCATTTTCATGCCTAATTCTCCTCACACATATTAAATATTGATGTTTTTGTTAGGACCCATGTCATCAAAAATGTTATGGTACATCCTACATTCAAGCATAATGCATGTTCATTATCTTTCTTGTAGTCAATTGGCTTCCCTTTATCTTATATGACATACAAGTCTCCCACTTTTCATGGCCATGTTATTATACCCATTACTATTGGACCTATTATTATTTCCATGTGATTTATTATTGTATCTACTATTACACATTGTGACATAGTATTAGAACTCCCTTAGCTCTGGACTACCAAATTCTTGCCTTTTATTATCCACTTATGTCTTAATTTCATCCACGAGCACCATTTCATTACTATTCAAGGTATTCCACTTTGTGGAAACCTTTGTCCTTAGCCCCTCCAACTCTCATATTCATTTTTCCTACTCCTAGTGCATCTTCTCCTATTCATGATGGCTCTTTAGCCTTGACACCTCCTATGGTATCTACAACTCTTTCTCCTCTGTAGTACCTTTTGCACATCGATTTCAATTTCCTTCACAAATGCTCCTACTCATTGACCTTGACACATTTTTAGATCACATAGCCCATCTCATACGAGAAAGTCTTAGCATAAGTCATATGATTCAAATGCTTTATCTATACATGTTATGTTCTCTCTTTCTCCACGTGCCCGGTCTATAACTATTCCATATACTTGGCCTCATGCACTCTCTCATGACCATCGAGTCCTAGATCATGTTCACATGCATGGTTATTTTACATTAGCTGATCATGGGCCCTTTCCTAGTACTCTCATTACATAGATCATTTTGGAATTCACATTTGGGGGCATCCTAATTCCCCCACACCACCCAATGATGCACTCTTGTTCCTAGTTCATAACTTGATTCTTTGAGGGAATCCTTACCTACATGAACCTCACTTTGCACACATACACCAGGGCGTCCTTATTCCTCCCTTTTAGTTATTCTCTTTCACATATTTTCAATTAAAAATCCAAAAAAAAATATTAGATCTTGATTGGATGTATTCTTGCTTCCTTATACTACTATATGTTGCACCTTTGTTTATCATGTTACTACGGTTCATAATATGCTTTATCATTTTCATACACACATGTACATTCACATGGTATCTTGAGGTGAATGCAAGTCACTTACAAGTTGTTACATGATGTATGATGTTTGGCCATGTCCATTACCAGTCCCACTGAGGCTCCTGGGGCATCTACCTTTTCCCACTTACTATCAGGTTATATCATTGCAATATTTCAAATTTTCATTCCTATATTTAGATCTTACATTATGGCATACTATTTATCTTTCCTAACATAGTAATGGGTGCTTCATGTGTAGCATTTTCCTTACAAGATTCCTTCCAATCATGGTTGTCTAATTTGTTTGTATCTTGTTTATTATTGTTTTATGGGATACGCCATATGTTTCTTATTTCTTTACTCAAGCCTTGACAAGTGTTGATTATTTTGTGACATCCTAAGTGGTGTCCCATGTATGCAACCAAATCTTCATTGTTTCCTTGTCTATTGTTTTCCTATATGATTTTACTAGTTGTTATTTTTGTGTGCATTTCTTGTTTATCACTAACACTTATATGCTATAATTTTCCAATTGTTTTCTTTGCGCCATGGTAACTACCATGTGTAATCCCTATTCCCCTGCAGGAATCCATTTATCAAATATGCATATCAGTTTTAGCCTTCCTCATTTGGGATCCATTCACTTTTTTTCATCTCACACACCCCAAACAAGTGGGGAAAACATTGGGTAAACCTTTCACCCTCCCAACGATTCTGAGAATCATAGTCAACATGATCAAAGTAGTAATCATTCATAGGATAGGGCCGAGAAAAAGAAGGCGGAAATTTAAAATATGGATAGAACCACCCAGTATAGACAAGATTAATGGGTGTTAGTGTCCCACCCTGAGTGCTCTTGTCCTTGGGGAAAAAATAGTTACAAATAATTTTTCAAATTAGTTACCCGGTTATAATCTTCTCCATTTTCAGCAATTACATAGTCAATTTCAGATTGTAATCAGTTACTAACATGAACTAAATAAGGAACTAACTACTTACTCAGGAACCAAAGCAAGAACAAATAAGGAAGTGACACCTAGGGCATATGCAAGACATCAATATGCCTAGAATAATGTGTCACATGAGGAAAGTTACAAATTGGATTTGTGATCATCTACAGTGGCATTTATCCATGGGGAAGCATTAACGGTTGGAGGGAAAGGCCTATGATCTCTCCTAATACACTTTCCCTTAGCAATTACAAGACACCTAGATCCGAAGATAAGTTCCATGATGCTCAAATCCCTAGTTTAGCAACAGAAACCCATTACCTTTGTATTATTCCCACCAACTCCTAAGTAATAACAAGTCTACAAGTAGGAAAAAATTTCTACCCCTTTCTCTTTCAACATTTCAAGTGTACTCTAACCCCTTGGTTTATATTTTTCCATACACATTTCTAAATTTTACATATTATTCAAGTTAAATTTCAATTGCATTTACCTAGAGCATTGACTCTACTTGTTTTCTTTTGCGGGTTTATCCTATCCTAATGAATGTAAAACACACAAGAAATCAAGAAGAAATTTAAAGCACACTCTGGAAAAGATGATATTCCAAGGAACTACACGCACACATAATTATCACTCCATACATGCAAAGGTTACCCATATGATCCTTAGCCTTCCTTCCTTTAGAATTACATGGAGCATGTTTTACACTATTTCATTTAGCATGCTACAACACTCATTTGGCACGGTACTGGGCATTATCTTCTTTAAACTCCCCAAGGAACGTTTTTATTTTCTACTTTATGTTACCGAATCCTTATTCACCAACATAAAGTGGGGGAAAATGTAGTCACTATATCACACACTTACTATGTACATTTAGCCTCTAAATACTTCATTTATATGCATGATTCCTAAGTAAGATAGCTAGGCATTAACAACACTTATTTTTTTAATATTGCTTTTATCTTTCTTATCTTTTTTTTTTTTTTTTGTTTCTAGACTTACACCTTACATTTTTCATACTAGTTAACATCCTCCTCAGCTCTAATTTCAGTGTTTTATCTTTATGGCATCATGTAAAAAACTTCCCATTTCAAATAGGATCACTCGGGTGTTATTATCCCCTCTAGGTGCTTATGTCCTCCTCCCTTTTTCTAATTTTTTAATATGTTACATATTTCATGTATTTTTTACTACACCAGGTCATCCTTTTACTTGTTCATGATGAAACCTTAAGAGAAAGAATCATATATATACATCTCTTATTTAACCTCATTAGGGAGCAAGCATTCAAGAGGCATCTACATATATAAGAAGCTAATATTTTATATATACTACATCAAGGAATCCATTTTGGGACTGCATACTTCAACTTTGCATAGGAGGGTATATTTTAAATTCCATACCACACATTTTACATTGGTACAAATTAGTTCTAGCCCCTATTTTTTTCTATCACTGGCACTAGGGCATCCTAGCTCAAGGGACACTATTCCAATCACACACAAACTATAACTACATTGATTATAAAATATAGTAAAACACTCGGTGAAAATCACATTGGGGTGACCGCCGAGGTCAGTTTAACTTGTTAATATACATAATTTTATTCATATAACGTGTGTTTGAGTATTGTGTATATAGTTAGGGTTTCTTTTATAGGTACAAGTTTGATAAAATATAAGTATAACAAACCGGACATGATCTAAATTGAATGAAGGTCACGAAGTGACATAGAAAGAACTAAGACATAATATATTCCATAGAAACTAATTCCCATAATAGACGCTAGCAGCCATGCGTAGCCTTGTCTCATTCCAAGAACTTATGTCCATGAGATTTTCACATTCCAATTTCTAACACAGAGCTTATATAATCCAAAATTTTCCTTTCTATCTTGTTCATCACTCTGTAATCATTCCAGACCTACAGTTACAAGTTGAGTCATCTTTATCTCATATATTTCACTCTTACTTGTACTTATTTATCTAGATATTGCTTTAATATGGTTATAGTTATCTAATCAGTTAGTGTCCTTATGTCAATTTAAATTTTAATAAATCATTAGGTGAACCCTTTCCTTACATGCACAATAGCATATCTTTCATGGCTTCCCATACTTTTTATTCCAATGATTCCCATTCTATATCCAGTTCAACTTTGTAATATCCTATTTAAGTGTGCCCTAGTTGATCCTGCATCTGATCATAATATATGAACTTTGACCTTTCTCCATCAAATAGGACTTTCTATTACTCATCTCAATACATCTACTTTTTGTATTTGTGGCTTTAATGATAAACCTAAGCAATTATTGGGCATAATCTATCTTCCCCTTACTTTGGGAGGTCTTACATTCTTAATTTTCTATGTCACGTTATGCCTTATGATGTCCCTTATACTATCCTTCTAGTCCATCCTTGGTTATATACTAAGCATATAGCTCTTTCTACCTATGTCCTTGCTACACCTTCTTCCATAGATATAGATATAATATATTCCACACATCATATTCCAACTCCTTTTGATATTTCCCTCATACATGATGTTGATGACATTACCTACATTGCACATCCTTCTCCTCTTGGGATGCACCCTAGTGCTACTGATTTACAAGATCAATTTTCTATTGGCACCCATGATACTCCTCCCATTATGTCTCACTCTCGATGCACTTTTATTGATCATATGTTTAGCAATTCCAATTTTCCATCTCTCTCTACACCTTCCTCATCATAAGTTACAGACATTGTATGATGATTTGACAATTATTCATAATACATTCACTTTCTAACATTCTATGCATCATTCATTTTATATGGCTACACCTTATCTTGATACATCTATGGGGGAATCAATTCCCCTCTTTCCACATTTGTTTCTATGATCATAGGGGCTAATTCATACTAATTTATTACTTCGATCTTCACAAATTACATCTATTTCTTTTGATAATTATTGTGTCTCTCCATCCATTACTTGACATTGATACTTGATGTGCCTCCTATCATTACTTACTTTTTCCACTATTTTCAACATGCCCAATGTTACACCTATTCTATTTTCTCCTAATGGGTACATTCTTATTGTTTATACACTTCCTACTCATCCAGTTGGGATCTTGGACTCTATAGGATTTTCCCCTCACCATGTTGACATTATTCTTTGGTATCTCTTGTGTTTACCAATGTTCTACCTATTCTAGTTTCTCCACATGCATGACACAATCCTACTCCACATGCTATGATACATGCACTTTCACACGACTCTAGGTCCTTGCCTCATGTTCACATGTGTTCATCTTCTTTAGTATATTGTATTCCCTTTCCTACTACTCTCATTGCATGGATTGTTTTAGAATTCACAATTGGGGGCATCCTAAGTCCCCCACACCACCTGATGACGCATTCTTGTTCTTTGTTCATACTTTCTTTGAGGGCATCCTTACCTACATGAACCTCACTTTACACACATACACCGGGGGCATCCTTATTCCTCCCTTCTAGATGTTCTCTTTCACATATTTGTAATTAAAAATACAAAAACATGTTTTATTAGATCTTGATTGGATGTACTCTTGCTTCCTTATATTACTATATTTTGTACCTTTTTTATCATGTTATTATGGTTCTTAGTATAATATATCATTTTCATACACACATGTGCATTCACATGGTATCCAGAGGTGAACGCATGTCACTTATAGTTTTTATATGATATATGATGCTTGGCCCTATCCATTACCAGCCCCAGTGTGGTTCCTAGGGTCATTTACCATTTCTCACCTATTATTAGGTTCTATCATTAACATATTTCATATTTTCATTCCTATATTCAAACCTTACATTGTCGCATACTAACTATCTTTCCTAACATGATAGCATGTGCTTCATGTGTAGCACATTTCCTTGTAATATTCCTTCCAATCATGGTTTTCTGATTTGTTTGTAGGTTGTTTGCTATTTTTTTGCGCATTACTCCCTGTGTTTACCTTTTTTCTTTCTTTCACAAGCCTTGATGGCTTTGATTATCTTGTGACATCTTGAGTGATGTCCAATGTATGCAACCTAATTATTTTTGTGTCCTTGTTTGTTATTTTTATTATACTTTTACTATTTTTTATTGTTGTGTGCATTACTTGTTTATAACTAATACATGTATGCTAGCATTTTCCAATTTTTCTCCTTGTGCCATGGTAACTATCACGTGTAATCCCTATTCCTCTATAAGAATCGTTATATCATATATGCATGTAATTTTTAGCCTTCCCCATTTGGGTTTTGTTATCTTATGTTCATCTCATGCACCTGAAATGTGTGGGGGGTACACATTACGCGAACCTTTTCACCCTCCCAACAGTTACATATATTAGTTACAAAATCATAGTGAGCATGATCAAAGTAGTAATCAGTTATAGAACAGGCCTAAAAATAGACTTGGTCAAAATTTACATCCTGGACAGAACCAACCAGTATAGACAGGAATGGTGGGTGTTAGTGTCCCACCAGGGCAATCCTATCATGGGGTAAAAATAGTTATAGAGTAGTTATCGGTAGTTTCACGGTTATATTCTTCTCAAGTTTCAACAATTACACAATCAATATCGGATTGTAGTTAGTTACTAATAGGAACTAAAATCAGTGGCATGTCACAAAGCACTTACATAGGAACAAAAGGAAGAAAAAATAAAGAAGTGGCACCTAGGGCATATGTAGGACACTGATATTCCTGGAATAATTTGTAACCCAAGGTAAGTTACAAATTGGGTTTGTGATCATTTGTAGCAAAACTTATCTATACGGAAGTGTTAACAGTTAGAGGGAAAGGCATATGATCTCTCCCAGTACACTTTCCCTAGTGACAAAAAGCCACCTAAATCCGAAGCTAAGTGTCAAGATGCTTAAATCCCTAGTTTGGTGACAAGATTCCCAAATCCTTTATATTATTCCAACCAACTCCTAAGTAACAAGTCTATAAGAAGGAAAAAATTTCTACCCCTTTCTCTTTCAACATTTTAGGTGTACTTTAACCCCTTGATTTAGATTTTGTCAAAATTATACATATCATGCAAGTTAAAGTTCAATTGCATTTACCTAGAGCATTGACTACACTTGTTTTCTTTTGCAAGTCCTATCCTATCCCAACAAAGGCAAAACACACAAGCAACCATGAAGTAAATATCAAGTACGCTCTGACAAAAATGATATTCCCAGAAACTACACATACACATCATTATCACTCCATGCATGAAAAGGTCACCCCTAGGATTATTATCCTTCCCTTCCCTTAGAATTACATGGTACACCTTTTTTACTATTTCATTTTGTGCACTACAACATGCATTTGACATACTATGGGGCACAATCTTCTTTCAAGTCCCTAAGGTACACTTTTCTTTTCTAATTTATGCTACTGAATCCTTATTCACTAACATAAAGTGGGGAAAAGGTAGTCACTAAATCATGCACTTACAATATACATCTAGCCTCTAAATACTTCATTTATATGCATGATTCCTAATACAAGATAACTAGTCATTAACAACACTTGTTTTTCTTTGACATTGTTTTTATCTTTCTTATATTCATTGCTTATTATTTTGGACTTACACCTTATAATTTTTCATACTAGCCAACATCTTTCTCAGCTCTAATTTCACTATTTTACCTTTTGAGCACCTGTATAGAACCTCCCATTAGGGATAGGAACACCCCCAACACTATTGTCCCCTCTAGGCACTTTTGTCCACTTTCTCTCTTTTTCTGATTTTTGGATGTTACTTCTTTCTTGTCTTTATTTATCACCCTAGGTTGGCCTTTCACTTGTTAATGACAAAAATTAAATGAAGGAATCATATATATACATGACTTATTTAACTCCATTAGAGGAGAGCATTCACAAGGAATATACATTTACAAAGGTGAGCTAATATTTTATATCTAGTACATCAAGGATTGCATTTTGGAACTGCATAGGAGGGTTTATTCTTAATTTCATACCAGACATTTTACATTAGGATAAAGTAGTTGTAACTCTTGCTATTATTTGTGTGGTGACACTATGGAATCCTAGCTCAAGGGATATTATTCCAATCACTCACACGCACGCACGTACGTACACACACACACACACACACACACACACACACACACACACACACACACACACACACACACACACACACACACACACTAGAACTACATTGAGTCTAAAATGTAGTGCATCCTCGGTGACAATCACATTGGGGTGACTACCGAGGTCAATTTGACTCAAGCATATGTATATTTTTATTCATCTAATGTATGCTTGAGTATTGTGCATGTATCTAGGGTTTATTTTATAGGTATAAGTATGACTGGGAAAAATTTAGCGAACTTGATGCAATATAAAATGAACAATAAGTGACAATAAGTGATATAGAAAGAACCATGATTGAATCTATTCTACAGACACAAGCGTCCAAAATAGATATTAGAGTCCCAACAACCCTATCTCATTCTAGGCACTCCTCTCCCTAAGATTTTGACATTCTATAATCAAAGGAAGAGTTGACATAGTCCAAAATATACCCTTCTAGATCAATCTCCAT
This sequence comes from Taxus wallichiana var. yunnanensis, assembly GCA_018340775.1. Taxonomy (NCBI): domain Eukaryota; kingdom Viridiplantae; phylum Streptophyta; class Pinopsida; order Cupressales; family Taxaceae; genus Taxus; species Taxus wallichiana. Next base: position 719,636,587 of record CM031238.1, read on the forward strand.
CCCAAAATCAATGCAAACCTATAGTTACAAGATGAGTTGTCTTTATCTTCTATCTTTCATTCCTTGTACTTCTTTACCTAGATTTTGCTTGAATAATGTTATATTTATCTTATCAACAATGTCCTTACATAGATTTAAATTTTATTAAAAATAGAAATATGAGTCCATAAGAGTTTTATGTTACAAATGAGGCGATCACTTACTTATATATGCTTTTGAAGGTGATTTAAGTTACAAAGGCCGATTGAGGAGGATTAAGTGACCAAAAGAATAATGTGTGACTGAAAATTCAGGACCAATGTAAATAAGGTCAAAATGATACACTAGGGCCAGCACCTTGCAAACGTTCTTTCCCCTAGTGTATGTTTTTGTTTTAGGAGGGATAACTTTGAAGTATGAATTTTGGAAGATGTAAAATGGAGTTTCTTATTGGGTTTTATGCATTCAATTCTGAAAAAACTGTTGACAAATGAGTGTGTAAGATCAAACAAGCTAGACAAGAGACCTAGAGATGTACTAGATGAGAATGGGTAAAGTGCACTTGTTTGAGAAAGAGAACAATGTCAAGACTAGAAGTGTCAAAGAGTGTAGTTACCAAATTTGAGTGTCTACATAGATACGGATGAGGATTGTGTTAAGTATTATCACATGTCTTTATCACTTTGATGCTTTTTGAAAGGTATATTGTGCATATATTACTAGGCATTACAATATTTCAATAATTTTTGTATTTAGTTGTGTATATAGTTTATCTTTTGAACTCCATTATTCATATATTTGTGTTTTCATTACATATAAGGACATTTAAGAGGATGAGAGGGAGTAGGGTGTTACGATGATTCGAAAGTCTTCATCTACTTCTAAGAACCTGCCACAAGAGTATAATTTTTAAATTTATTTTTAATGTGAAATATTTCAATAGATTATAATAAAAATTCATTATGACACAAGGATGAGTGTAGTGGGATGAGTACTCAATGTCCCTCATTTTATTTTAAAGACTCCCCTCATAGGTATAATTAATTATTTAACCTAACCCTTCCACACATCATGTTAGGGTATTGGTTAAGAATTCCCATGGCCTTCACACAAGTTTAGCATGCATTCAAAGTGGAAATATTTTTCTTCGTATGGAAAGAGAGAATTCAAATTTTTTTCTCATTATGTTGTTGATTGAAATATTTCATTTTATAATAAAGTGATGGTTGTTTCTAATGTTTTTGTGTAGATACTAGTGCAAGCATGGAAGGTGGTGCTACGGGTGGCTCACCTCCCGACCATATTGTACTATTTCTTGGGATTCCCCACTCCCTACCACTAAAAGTCACGAGACCAAGGGGAAGGGATAGTCGATTTGTCTCTCTCGCAATGGTTTTAGATGGGGCTCATTGTCTTACAGCCACTCTCCTCCACAACCTCAATGTGGGAGGTGTGGATCACCATTTCCTTGTCATCATAACTCATTTTCACCTCTCATGGATGGAAATTACCCTCAGGTGGCCTTAGTTATCTCACCACTTAGGGGTCAAGATAAATATTACGAAGAAACCATTGCCACTAGTTGAGAACCCATTCTTGATGGGAAAGACCTTCACGATGGTAGGTTAATTAACTAAAACGTGGATTTATTAAGTTAATCTAAACTAGGAACAATAGTAAATAAATATGGAAAGTAACCCAAGGAACTAAGTAAATAAATATATGAAACCCTAATTAACCAGTAGGGTTAGAAGGATCTTAGTTTATTCGATAGTTGTCTGGGACTCGTGTTGTTAGATGAACTAAATAAACAAAATGCAGATGTGACAATGCATGAGCTCTAGAAGACATATATATGAGTTTTTTTATGTACTTGGTATGCACCGGAGAGGATCAAGGTGCCTATGAGTGCCCTAGAATGTGTTACAGTGTGCCTCGGTCTATGTAAGAGGCCCCAAACTAGACTTACAAGGTCGTATGATGATGTGAAACCCTCGTTATCTGTTACATATAACTCGTTTCTCTGTGTCAAATGTCTCCAATGATCAGTGATGAAGAATAAACCTACAAGACCCCAAAACAAGCATCAAACCCTAAAAATAAAAATGCAAATGAAGGGGTCGGACTATCCTCAGTGGCCACAATGGTGGACTTACTAACTAAGTGCTACACTACATCTCAAACCTGATGTAGTTCTATGTGTGTGTGTGTGCAATCATGCCCTAGGTTGCTCTTGTGCTAGTCACACTTTGTGAAAGTAGTGAGCAATAACTATGTGTAGAAAATGTAATAGAATGGTGGATGGAATAGAATAAACTTACCTCCTATGCAGTGTGATGCAGATGAACCAACCTTTTTCCTTGTGATGGAGCTAGATGGATGTAAATGAGATTTAGATGGATGCAACCTTAGATGATGAAAGTAGTACCTAGTGCTTGGTCCCTCGTTATGGAATAATAACTTTGTATTTATGTGGTTCTCTTGATCTAATTTTGTAATTAACCACAAGAGGGTGACCGCCAAAAAGATAGAATGTTCAAATGGCTAGAAAGTGCCCAAAAAATGGTGAGAAAGTGTAAAAAGGATCGGGGATCCTGCCTAGGACCAGGGCACATGTGGGTGCCTTAGTACTAGCCGAAATGTCCCATTCAAGGCTAAAATGAAAGAAAATGATAAAAATGTACTTTGGGAAAGTATGTGGTGAACGTAAGAAATGGAAAGAAAAAATAAAGTAAAATGGCCAAAAGATGGGGGTTAACTAGTACTTTATTCATTTGAAAACCATATGAATAGTGGTATGAGACTGGGACTAAATAATGTCTAAAGTGCATGATTTTTTGTCTGCATTTTCCCCCACTTTATATTGGTGAGCAGAAAGCTTGGTAACATAAAGTAGATAGAGATGCCTCCCGATGTCCATATAGTGATGCAGAAAGTGTACTCAAGGAATAGACAAAGTGTGGAGTGACAAAAAGATGATGGAGCATGGAAACTAAAGATGTAAAAGTGCAAAAAAGTGATGAGAGTGAACTTAAGGTGGAAACGTGTGTGTAGTTATTGATGTGTGTGATGTACCGTATGGTTAATATCGTGTGTGTTGTCGTAAAATGTTGTTGTTGCCCCCATTTGTTGTAGTTATTGTTGTTGATTGTTTTCTTCTCATACGGTCAAACCTATAAGGAGAAGATGATCAAGTAGTCAAATACACATGTATATATGTCAAAAATGCATGTAAAAGACACATGTATATGTAATGAAAAGACTAAAATGAAAGTATGAAAAGTGTAAAAGGAACATGTGCACCTGATCCATGATGAGAGAAAGGGTATAGAAAGAGGATATCCTATCTTGGGTTTTTGGGTGATCTGATGCCATAGGCCGAAGAATTATAGGGAGGAATTATGTTGTATCCTCCAACCTTTAATTTTTTCCCGATAATGTGTGAAGAGATATTTGTACTACTTGGTTTTTTGGGCAATCTAACGCCATTGGTTGAAGTAGTGTAGAGAGGAAATTTGATGTATTCTCTAACATGTAATTACTCCCCAGAATGTTAAGGACAATAATTTCATGTAACATTTTTTGTTTATGGGGTTTATACACTGGTCTAAACCCACTCGTTGTATAACCCACAATGACAAGGGCAGAAACTGACTAAACGGAACCGGTGTAGAAGTATTGTGTAGTATGTAAAAACCCCAAATGATGCCCCCTTTAGGGGTGCATACAACATCAATGATAGGAGAATGTGGCCCCAACAGAGAACCAACCTATGAAATTTGTATCTCTACCCTACAGGAGGAAAGGAATGTGCTTGGTAGAAACCAAGGCGTACACAAACAAGAAGGCTAGCCAAAAACAAGTGTTAGTACGAACAAGCATGCATGTAGAAAACAATGTGTAAGCTACCAAGCAATATAGTAATGTAAACATGCAAGAAGACAAATTAGACCACAAAATTGGGTTGCAAACATGAGACACCACTCATGATGTCGCAAGACACACAAGGCCATAATGGTCGCATATAACAAACAAGCAGTGCACACTAAACATAGGGGAAATCCCACAAACAAGGACAAGTAATAACAAACAAGTATAGAAGTAAGTATCCCTACATAACGAGTGATACACATGAAACACCCATTAACATGTTAAAAATATAACCAAGATGTCAAAAGCGTGTATAAGCAAGTAATGAAAAGTGCTAAGTAAAAAATTAAACAATAGCACCTAGAAGAGATGAATATGGATGTGCCAAACGACCAATATAGTATGGGTAGAAGGAGAGTATCCATGCTGCATGAAAAATACATGTATTTGCAATCATAAATAAGTAAAGGCATGAACGTGCATGTGTGTATGGTATAGAAAAATGACATACAAGATATATATCTAGCATATGTAATAAGATGAAACAAGCAAATGCAAGCAAGAGTAAAAGCAACCAAGATATGCAACATATTGTGGATGGATGATAGGATCCACATGCCCTCTAAGTGGATGGAGTTGTATGCGTGAGGTTTATTTTTTTACCCCTCGGCGAGTCAAGAATGAACCGTCAATGAGAGTGCATCATCGGGAAATGATCGAATAGTGTGATTGTATCTAACGTGTTGTGATGAATGTGTATGTGTGACGATATGAGACCTAGAAATGATGTGTCATCAACCCTATAACCGATGCATGTATGATGACAAGAAGAATAAAGGAGTGAATATTTAGCCTTATGCATATATCAATACAAGATGAATAGTAGGGGAGTGGTGATATAGCCTAAAGTGTATACCACTAAAATTTGATAAAGTAAGTGACCATTTAGCCTATAACATATGTCAATAACCTAGGAATGTTGCATGATGAAAGGTCAAATGGTAAATGTGTGAGTGTGATAAATTCCATTTTATTTGTAAACCCTCAACATTCGAGTATGGACCGAGGAAATAAAGTACATCATATGGTAGTGAGTGCAACACATAGAAAAGATGTAGTATGTGTGATGATAACAAACGCGACCATGTGATGCGTAGGATGTCCATTGTATGATGTGTGAGATGCAATGTAAGATGTGTATGATACTAATAGTAGTATGTGTGATGTGTAATATGTAAGGCTAGGTGCAAGTCCGACACATGTATGGTGAAGACTAGTATGATGTATAACATATAGATGTGTAATGATGTAGACTAACTATATAATTTGTGATGTAAGATGCACAATGTGTGAATAGACGTAGTGTGTAGTGCCTATGGTGCAGTGTTTGAATTTCACATGTAGTATGCCCTCAATAGTCAAGTGTGAACTGAAGCACAAGAGTGCATCATTGGGTAAAGTGAAGCTAAAATTTGTGATGAGTATACCTATGCAATAATATTGATGTATGACTATGTATGTATGTGAGATGTAATGATGTTAAGATGAGAAGGGGGAATGTTATGCCCCCAAGTATGTGGTAATGTATGTGCTTGTTCGATAAAGGATGTATGAAAGTGGTGAAGTATCATAGATTGTGTAATATTAATTCAAAGTGATGGGAAATCGTGTGGTATGCGTGACGAGTGATAAATGATCCTAAATGTATGCATGTATGAGTAGTTATGTAATAGATTAACTCAAATGTGTATTTATTAAGTTAATCTAAACTAGGAATAGTAGTAAATAAATATGGAAAGTGACCCAAGAAAATAAGTAAATAAATATATGAAACCCTAATTAACCAAAGAGGATTAGAAGGAGCTTAACGGATTCGACGACTATCTAGGACTATGTCGTTACATGAACTAAATAAACAAAATGCAGATGTGAAAATACAAGAGCCATAAGACACATATCTAAGTTTTTATGGAATGGGGCACTTGGGAGAGGATCAAGGTGCCTGTGGGTGCCCTAGTTTGCATTTTGAGCGCCTGGTATGGGCGGGAGGCCCGAAAATAGACTTGCAGGATCATATCATGATGCGAAACCCTCGTTGTCTGTCATTTATAACTCACAACTTTGTTCCAAATTTCACCAATGATCGGTGATGAATAATAAACCCGTAAGACACCAAAACAAGCATCAAACCCTAAAAAAGAAAAATGCAAATGAAGGGGTCGGACTATCCTCAGTGGCCACAATGGTGGACTTACTAATTGAGTGTTGCACTACATCTTAGACCTGATGTAGTTCTATGTGTGTGTGTGCAATCATGCCCGGGTTACTCTTATGCTAATCACACTTTGTGAAATTAGCGAGCAATAACTATGTGTAGAAAATGTAATAGAATGGTGGATGGAATAGAATAAACTTCCCTCCTATGTAGTGTGATGCAGATGAACCAACCTTGTGCCTTGTGATGGAGCTAGATGGATGCAAATGAGCTTTAGATGGATGCAACCTTAGATGATGATAGTAGTGCCTAGTGTTTGGTCCCTCATTATGGACTCATAACTTTGTATTTATATGGTTCTCTTGTTCTAATTTCATAATTAACCCCGAAGAGGTCGACCACCAAAAGATAGAATGTTCAAACAATTAGAAAGTGCCCAAAAAGTGGCAAGAAAGTTTAAAAAGGATCAAGTCTCCCGAATAGGACCAAGGCACTTGTGGGCACCCCAAGATTAGCTCTCGGGTGCCCCAAATCAAGGCTAGAATGACGGAAAATGCTAAAAGAATACTAGGCACGTATGATTTAAAGATTGGAAATGACAATAGAAAACAAATTAAAATGGCCAAAATATGGGGGTTGATTATTAATTTCTTCACTCAAAACCATATGGATAGTAGTATGATATTGGGACTAAAGAATGTCTAAAGTGCATGATTTTGTGTATAAATAGGTTGGGCAAGCCCAATAATAGAGATCTTCCACCTTCCTCTCATTGGATTTTTTCCTAATTTCTTAGTTTCTTTTATGATGTGATATGTGGTTTTCAAGTGACTCATTTCCTTTTGTTTCTCATACTTGAGGGAGGGTTTGGAATTTGTGGCATGCTACCATACGACAATTTTATGTGAAAATTTATACGATTTGATTTTTAGAAATATAACCACTAACCACTACTTCGTTAAAAAATGGTTTTTTGTTTTATTTTGTTAGAGCTATGGAAATGATAAAATAATGCACTTTTATAATTTTTAAATATTTGTAGATTGATAGACCATCCATTATAATTGAGGGCCCTAATATCGAGAAGGGTATGAGGAGGAGGATATAAATTACGATGACATTGGGTACGAAAATGATCACAATGAAATATTGTAGTACAATACTTTGTCATGTTATGTTGTAATTTGGATTGGAAAGTAGCTTCTTACCACAATATCCTCCAAACTATTGAACATTCGAGTGCACCGAGAGGGGGATGGGGTGAATCGGTGCCCTTAAAAATTTGTACTAGAAATTGAGATCATATTTAGCAAATTACATTCAACTATAGATCAATCAAAACATGATATCAATGAGAAAAGAAAACAAAGCACATGGTGGCACAAGAATTTAGGTGGGAAACCCAATAAGGGAAAAAACCCACAAGGATCAAATAAATATTAAGAAAAAAATTTCTTCACCAATTACAATGATCATGAAGCACCTAATTCATTTAAAGTACCCACTTCAACTCACAACCAAGCACCTACTTATATTGAAATCACCCACTTTCAACTTGATGAGATATAACTCAAGCTTTCATCAATTTATCTTGACCACCCTCTTCATAGTTTCTTACAACAACATATGTGATCTTAGTTTCAGTTCATCATAATCACTTATTCACCTATTTTATTCACACTCACACTCTTTGATCTCTCGCCAAGACAGCTTACCTTACATACATAGCACTTTCAACAACTTATTCAAGTTCAAAAATCTTCTTTTGTATATGATATGCCTCTATTTCTGACCTTTCACATTCACTTACTATGTACAACAACAAAATGGTTTGTCTCTAGATTTGTCTTTTCAAGTCTTGGTAGTTTTCTCGACTTGTCTCTTTGTCTCGTAGGCATTAGAAGATCCATTTGTGAACAACTAGAATAAGAGAAAGGTCCTTTCAAGTGTCGACATCCATTCTTCAATGACACCATTCCAAACTGACCAAAGATTCTTCCTTTGTAACATTTTACTAGTCTGACTTGTTCCTTCACCGAGCACATTCTTGTATTTTAGCACTGACACCTTTGCAGAGGAGTTACACACTAAGTGCACATTACATACACCTTAATACCAACCTTTGGATTCCCATTTTACTCCTTACACTTTTCCATTCAACTTATTCCCTTCATTTGAATCACACAAAAATGCATTATGAACTGATACGTGGAATATCATCTAAGTTTTAACTTGTTTGCATATTACCTCAATCAATTGTAGCTTCAAAATCTTCTTTCAAGGATAGAAAGACCTTCACACAACATCCTTCTTCATATTTTATCTCCTACCTTTGTTGTTTGTCCACAATCTTCATATAAGTCATATGGACATTGTAGATACAAGACCAACTCATCATTGTTTTCTTATGAGAATGACATATACATGCAAGCTTTTCTCTAAACTTGTAAGTAGGTTGTGAAGAATGTAGAAGATTCTCATTTCTCATTCGGGTTTATGAAGATCAAAGGAAGAAGAGAGATTACAGATTCTTTATATCTTCAATTTCATAGTCACAAGCCACATATACACTTGTATCCCGCATGCCCCACTCAGCCTCTGCATGCTTTTTTTTCCCTTTTTCCCTTTTCTTCTTGTATTTTGTCTTCAGTGATGAAACCGCCCCTGCTCACTAGGGCGTCAATCAAGTCACCATCGCCAGGATAGGCGGCGGTCCTCAGTAACCACACACTGCACGCAGGCAACGGTCCCTGTACACATTTTCCATATCCTTTCGACGATCGCGTCAAACATAAATCTTGGATTTTACATGCTTTCTTCAACCACTTTGGCTTGCATTAATGTTTTTGGTCCCCTGGTAATAGTGTTTTTCCTTTGTTTATAGTAAAAGAGTTCTAATGGGAGTTACCCTCTGGTAAATGCATTGGTTATAAATAGCCAGCTTGTTTTCAAGCAAATGGCCCCTCATCCTCTCAATTCTCTTATTCATTTTTCAATTTCTTGCTTAGAATTCTTGTTAGTTTCATGTTTTGCTTCCATTGTTGGTATTTTAGAGGTCATATGATCTTCTTGTTTCAGTCTTGTTCCATTACTGCTTGCATATAATCAATTTAACATAGAATAGCTTCATTTCTAGACTAGAATCCATTAAAGTTGCAGGTTTTGTTTTGTCACAAGGATAGTTTCTAAAACTCTTGGTACACTTGTGTTGTATTCCTCATAATAAATCCCACTAGGAATTACATAGTCAAGCTCTGTTCACTTGCACTATCTCTCTCTACTCGCATTGTATTCGGTCTATATCCAAAGCTACCATTGTTCAAATACCATCTTCTATTGATATGATCATATACATACTTTTTGGATTCACGAGGACACGAAGGAACGAGGAGATCACACTGAGGGGATGAAATCACACACAACTAGATTTACCACTATTTTGTAAACACCAGGTTTGAGCTATCAAAGTTCTAGTTACAACATATCAAATAGAGTAGTGAATCATTTTATTTCAGTTAAGCTCACTTTCAATATTTCAAGGGAAGCTGTGGGGAATGATAGTTTTTGAGAAAATATGATTTGTTCCTCACTTATGAGGTAGATTGAAGGTTTTCAATTAAGTTAATTAGTTATCTTTTATCTAGATTCACACATCTGCATAGGTGAATAACCACACCGGGTTATCTCACTTGTTTAGTTTTAGTATAAAAGTAGTTTAATTGTTGTTCGTAATTATAACGTTTCAATCATATATTTTTTTAGAGTAGTTTCCTTTTCAACAGTAGTATAAATTGTTATTTTTAGTTTAAGTTAATTCGAGAGACTTCAAAACTAGATTAACACTTAGATCCTAGTTAGGAGGATAAACCACTAGGGAATTTATGCTACCCATTCATAGCCTCTAAATCTCCCCTTTGTCATTTAACTATCAGGAGATCACACTACCAGATCTTATTCACTAATCCTCCTACAGTTAGCTATAGGAAAGTTACTTTCCATTCTCATCCTCGCCTGTAGCTTTTCTATCATTGAAAACTGGCCATAATCCCAGCTGTGGCTTCATCTAAGTCACCCACATTTCAAACCACTGGCTGTCTCGACACGACCTCGGGAGGTCGGGTATGAGGAAGAGGTACTTATAGATTATCATCTTCATGTCACTTTTCCATCGTATAAAATTGGTGAACCCGGTGAACTCTACCTTTTGATTGGAGCCATATTTCTATGTGTTCTTCCAATTAATATACTTTTTCGATTATCACCAATTAGTGAACCCGACATGAACTTCTCATATTTCTTTTCTTCCATTAATATACTTTTTCATCTTTTCATTATTAGCCTTCACATCAGCTTCACCAACAAAATTGGTGAACCCGATGTGAAACAAACAATTCTTCCTTTTATTATTCTTCATTTCTCTCATCCACCTTCGCTCTTTCCCATTATTCTACGGGTATTCATATACCCCCCGAATATGTCGGGATACGATGCATATGGCAGACCTCTCTCAGGTCTTGAAACAAACTATAGTCAAACAAATAGACAACCATCACCCTCACTTTCTGCATGGGTGGATAACTATTCAAGTAATTACTTGTCATCTCAAACTCCCCCTCAAAGAACTAGCTCAAGTTCTTCATTCCGAATCGAGGAGTTTGATCAGTTTGCACAAACACAACAGACCTAGAGCCATCAGGCTCTAACAATATGACGTTTACTTGGAGAGTCCACTTCATCTCCTCGGGTCTTGTTCAGACCACAGATCAGTAGACAGTCAGATCCACTCCCCTTTTTGGATGAGGAATACTTAGCACGCTTCACTAAAAGTGAACAACATTTCCAAAACATGTATCCACCAATAGGAAGTTTGCAAATACAATCTGATACCCTATTCCAAGAAAACACCCCCATTCCTCCACCTATGGGAAATACCCTCGGTGAAGCTTGGCAGGGTAATGATCAATTCATAGCAGGGTATCATACCCCTTTACAACCTCAAGCTATACAACAAACACCCTTAAGGAAAAGCACTGTGTCTTCACCAATGGAGGTCATTTCAGCCTTAGTTGAAAAGGTTAGAGGGCTGGAACTTGCTCAAGCAAACCAAAATTCATACTTTGGGCAAGCAGGAATCCCCAACCCTCCGCATCATCCCAGTCAGGTCGACCTCCTTACAGGAACAAGCATGTTAGGCATGCCTCCTCAAAATCCTTATAGTTACCCACAAAAACACCAACTAGGACCGTGTTTTCAAATGCCTTCCAGTTGAAAACATGACACCTCTCCGGCTTGGCACCAAACAACCCATACTAGAACAATGTCCCTCCTTACTTAAACATTTATTCAAAGTCACCACAAGGAGACATGTTCTCTTCTCTCGGATGTTCGTTCAACCATAGGGATTCCCATATGTCCCTACAAATGCATATGCTATGCCATATCAACAACCCATCCCACCTCAACCCCCTCAGCAAGCCCCATCGATGGTCGAGGCCTACGCAGTAGGGACTTATTCAAAATATTTAAAAGAGCCCCTAGACTTCACCATATGAAGTGTTATGCTTCCAAGACCTCTCCCCAACTTACCCAAATACAAAGGGGAAGGGGACCCAAATGCACACATTAAGGCCTATGCCACAGCCATACGGGAGTTACTCCCTTGGGATGGGGTTGTCGCTAAAATATTCCCTAAAACCTTAGAAGGTATTGCCCTTGATTGGTATTACAGAATACCTAAAGCCTTGATACACTCATTTAAACAACTCATGTCAGAATTCATCAAAGCTTTTGACATGAACAAATTGTTAAGAATGGGAATCAGGGAATTCTTACATATTAAACAAGAACATAATGAATCACGCTCATTTTATCCAAAGATGGCGTACGGTTCTCTACTCATCAACAAGTGCTCCAAACATGGATCAAATGGAACTATGTGATTTATTCCTTAATTCTCTCAATAGAGAGATAAAGGAAGAAGTCCAGAAGTTCCCACTAAGAACTTACGATGAAGTACTCGAGAGTGCTCTCCGAATCGACCAAGTAGTGATAGATAGTGGTCGTAAGACATATGGGACAAATGGAAAATTAACCACTCCCAATCAAAACACCATGGCCTATCCTAATGCTGGGAATGCTAATCAAGGACCTAAGATCCTTAACAAGAACCACGGGGTTCTGACAATGGATGGACTAATCTGACCAAGTTAAAAGGGAAAACGTTGTAAACATTTCACCACCTATTAATAATCAATGAAATAACAATTTTACTCCAACAATCAATCGTGGTGGATTTTAATCATCCACCATGGCAACAACAACAACACCTCGATTAACGAAAATCCAAACACAAATTCCAAATCGAAACCCAACTGGATATCAGAGTCAAAACCAAAGGCAACAACCTCAAAATTTTAACTCTAACAACTAGCAACCTTATCAAAATTTTGGGCCACAATAGATTATAAATCAACAACCTCGAAATTATAATCCCAATTTATATTGTGGCTTCCACAAGATTCAAGGCCACGATACTAGGACTTGTCGTGAATACAATAAATTCATGCAGCGTTTGCCAGAAGATCAAAAGCAACTCTTTATAGATATGTTTTTAGCAAATTCTATAGTACCCATGCCAAATGCTTATGCAGGGGTAGTTTCCCCTCAAAATGCACCCCTCAAGATCTTTAATGATTCACTCCCAAACCACCCCAATAATAACATAAGGGCTAGATCCTAATGGAACAAACAAAGGTGTCATAATAGGAAACAATGATCATGAAGCTTCAACTTCATTAAATCCACCAGTCGCACCCCAATTAGGAACTCGACCTCAAACTAAGATAGTTGGTTTAGTGGAGTTAGACACCGAGCTACCCATAGAAACCATAACAAGAACACATGATTATTCATCCCAACCTATTCCAAGTTATCCATTGGAACCAGACAACAATCAACAAACGTTGGTAAAACCCATAGGCGCCTATGATTTAATTAATGATTTAACTAAAACCTTCTCGCACATCTCCTTCTTGGATTTGTTAAAGAACTCTCCCACCCATAGGGCTGCTCTCTTAGAAGCATTAGGCCTTGGTCATTTAATCAACATCACTCCTCCCCCGGAAACACAAGTAAACCATGTGGACTTTGACGTTTATCCTCCGGGCAGCTAGATAGGGATACGGAATTTATATTCGATATAAGCAAAATGCCAACAGACGTTGAAATTGCATGAAGAGGTGACCCAGCTTTACATTTACAAGTTTGGGTCTACAATAATTATGTTAAACGTGCAATGGTTGATGATGGGGCAGCAATTAATATAGTCCCCTTTTCTTTTCTTCAAAAGTTAGGATATGGAGAGACAACTGTTCCCAATGAAATACGCTAAGAGGTTATGATAGCCTCAAAGCCACTTCGATTGGAACCATAGTTTTACCAGTCACTTTAGGACCCAAGATGGTCCTCACCGAGTTTTATATTATAGATCGGGAAACCAATTATAATATGATCCTTGGTCGGCCATGGATACACCGCATGAAGGCAATCCCTTCCACGCTATTCCAAGAAATAAGATTTCTACACTTAGGGAAAATATTCATGGCATAAGGTGACCCAAAACCCTTCGATATACACCTAGCTGATTTGAAGAAAAGACCGAGTGTTCACTCCAAGTTTGAACTCCCAACAAATCAACTCATCAAACCAATTAATTCAAAACCAAAAGAAGAGTTGATACCCACCATGGAGTTAGAGATTACAAATCCAGCCGAGGACATTCCAACACTCAAAAATGAGACCAATGTTATAAAAATGGTGTCACTAGGGACTACCACCAAAATTGTCGAGTTGTTGGAGAAAGACTTACCTATTCTCCTACCATTTGATTCCATGGGTATGGGACACACCCTAGGAATTGCTTCTCTTCCATCAGACGAAGTTTTTATGGTAGAAGTAACCAAAACAAAAGAAATAGATACAACAGATATCCCAACATCCATTTTTCCAAACAAGTATTGGACTCTCCACTTCGATGGAGCTAGATGTCACTTTGGAGTTGGGGCGGGAGTGATCTTTACTTCACTGAGGAAAGATCCTACCTTTCGCCTTTAAATTAAACTTCGAATGTACAAACAATGGGGCTGAGTATGAAGCTCTCCTCCTTGGCCTCATTCTAGCTAAAATAATGGGTGTCGACAACATTAGAGTACTAGGAGACTCGCAATTGGTTGCAAACCAAGTCTCTGAGGTATATGAAACTAGGGCTGAACATTTACAACTCTATAAAACAACAATATTAGATCTAAGTAAGGGATTTAGCTTCATATCAATTGAAGCAATCCCACGAGAGCAGAACCTTCTCGCAGACTCGATAGCAACCTCAACTTCCCGTTTCACCCCAAATAGTGAGTTGGAGGATAAAAATTTCACGGTATCACTTCGTACCAAGCCATTAGTGTGCAAAATACCAACAAACTCACTCCTAACTCATGGAGAGGCTGAGGATGATTTTTCCATCATAGATCGCTTTGATGATGATAGAGTCACTCTCGAATATCTAAACACCTATGTGGAGCTACACCTTGCTCACCGTATAGTTGATCTTTCCTTAATACCACATTCCTCTTCCTATTTTGGAAATCCCATGATAGAGTCTCCTCCACAGAAGGATCTCGATATCTACGAGATAGAAGACGGAGAAAGTTTGGAACTACCTCTAGCCCCACCTGAATTTGAAGAAGGTAATGCTTCTTTAATAGAAGAAACCATTGACATAAACATTGGAATGGAGGAAGAACCAAAAATTTTAAAGTTGGGATCCTCGTTAACTCCAGAGGAGATAGAAATACACACCCAAATCCTCAAAGAACATCAAAAGGCTTTTGCATTTAATTATAAAGAAATGACGGGCATTGCACCACAAGTCGTGGTACATAATCTTGTCACTAAACCTAGATGTGAAGCCAATTAAATAAAATTCAAGACCAATGAAGCCAAAAGTGGCTCTCATGGTAAAAGAGGAAGTAATAAAACTTCTCCAAGTAGGATTCATCAAGCCCATTGACTATTCACAATGGGTGTCTAATATTGTCCCTGTCCTAAAAAAGAATGGGAAGATACGCATTTGCATAGATTTTCGGGATATTAACAAAGCTTGTCCCAAGGATGACTTCCCATTACCATCCATTGACGTTATCATTGATGCAACAACTAGATTTGAACTATTGTCCCTCATGGATGGGTTCTCAGGGTATAATCAGATTAAAATATCTAAACAAGATCAAGCCAAAACTACATTCATAACTCCTTGGGAACTTATTGCTACGTTGTCATGCCATTTGGTCTTAAGAACGCGGTGCTACGTATCAGTGGGCAATGACATATATATTCCATGATCTTATCCATAAAATTGTGGAATCATATGTGGATGACTTGTTGGCCAAGGCCAAGAAATGTTGTGATCATCCAGAAGTGCTCCGTATCATCCTCTCACGATTAATTGAATATGGCATCACATTAAATCCAGAGAAGTGCGTGTTTGGTGTGACAAGAGGCAAACTTATGGGCTACATTATATCTTCACGAGGGATTGATGTTGATCCAACCAAAATACGGTTGTTCTCAAAATGATCCCACCATCGGATGAGTCTGGAATCAGGTCATTTCTTGGGAAACTTGGTGCAATCCACAGGTTCATCCCAGATCTAAGTTTTTCCATTCATCCAATCAACAATCTATTAAAGAAATATTATAGCATTGATTGGACTGAAGAATGCAATGAGGCCTTTAAAGTAGTTAAACGCTTCTTGTTGTCTCCACCCACGCTAATGCCTCCCAAACCAAACCACCCTTTGATCCTATACTCACGAGCCACTCATGTCTCATTGGCCTGCATGCTTTGGCTCAAGAAGACAATGATAAACGGGAACGTGTGGTCTATTTCATCAACTGAACGTTGCTTGATTATGAGACATGCTATACACAGGTAGAGAGAGAATGCCTTGCCATAGTCTTTGCAACAAAACATTTAAGACATTACATGTTAAACCAAGAAACGAGGGTCATTGTAAAGATAGATCATTTACTGAATGTTTCTCACACAAGGGTCTTTATCTAAAAAGGTTGGACATTTCATAACCTTAATGGGTGAATTTGAGTTGACATTCGTAAACCAAAAATCCATTAAGGGACAAATCATTGCAGATTGGTTGGCTGACAATCCACTAGATGGAGGCGATCTAGTAAATCTGGACTTTCCTGATGAGTGTATATACTTCATCAAAACCAGGCCTCCCATCTCCACATGTCCCTGGTATACTAATATCATCAATTTCATCATAGACCATACATACCCGGAAGGTGCCACATCACAACAAAGAAGGCGGTTACGCATTATTACCACTAAATATGTTGTTTTAGAAGTACTCTATCGTAAAGCCTTCGACGACATGCTTCTAAGATGCGTCGACATAGAAGAATCCAAGAAGATTCTTCATGAATCCCATAGTGGGATATGTGGAGGCCACTTCGGTGGTCATGCCACCACTCGCAAAATACATCGGATGGGCTATTTTTGGCCCACTCTCGAGCATGATGCAGTGGAATTTGTACGTAAGTGCCACAAATGCCAAGAATTCTCTCACGAGATTCACATGCCAGCACAATCCTACAACCAATAGTGACTCCATGGCCCTTCTCCACATGGGGTCTGGACTTGATAGGGAAGTTCTCTCCCTCATCAACCGATGGCCATAATTTTATAATTACAGCCACGGAATATTTTACCAAATGGGTGGAGGCCATGCCTCTCACCACTATACCAGGTTGTAATTTCCAAATTCATTCTGAACCAAATTATCTGCAGGTATGGTGTCCCACAAGTCATTATCTCAGATAATGGCACGTCCTTTAAAAATGACAAAGTCCATGAGTTATGTAGCAAATTCAAGATAAACCATCATACGGCCTCTCTTTACTATCCTCAAGCCAATGGGTAGGCCGAAGTGACAAACAAAATGTTAAAGCTATTCTCCTCAAAATAGTCAAGGAGAATAAGTGAGATTGGCATCTAAAACTATATCCGGCCTTGTGGGCCCATCGAACCTCAGTAAGAACACCAACAGGAGCAACTCCTTTCTCACTAGTATTCGGGCAAAAGTAGTTCTCCCGCTTGAGGTTGAAATACCCAGTCTCCGCATCTCATTACAAGGGATTCTGGATGAAGAAGCTTATAGGGAGGCACACCTCTCTCAACTAGAAAGCCTTGACGAGGTCAGGCTAAATGCCAAACAAAGGCATAGAGCCTATGCCGACCGGATGTGCCGCAATATAACAAAAAAGTCTATGAGTGAGAAATATATGAAGGAGATCTAGTTCTAAGACTAGACAATGGATCGATAAGAAAACCGGTGAAGGAAGAAAGTTCCGGCCCAAATGGTTGGGCCCATACCGAGTCATGAAAGACTACGGAAATGGTGCGTATCTCTTGTGCACACTAGAAGGTGAGGAATTCGGTGAAACTATCAATTCCTTGCATCTTAAACGGTTTTACGCATAAAACATCAAAATCACCACTTGTACATTATAGTTACCTACATTGCATTAGTCTTTTAGCTGCTTCATTTTGTCCATTTCATAAAAATGGTAGTCCAGGAGCTTACTCTTAAACAATCTGTTACAAATTTCTGAAAATATTGGCAAAAGCATTCAAATCACATCTCTTCAAACATCATCAACTATTTTCAAATCTTCTCATCAAGTTCGATAGACAAGCATTGATGAAAACCATACCAAGGCCTGCATACTTGGCTTTGCTCTTTCTTTCTACTAGGTGAAGTTGTCCTTGCCTACGGTCTGTTCTAGAAGCTTCTTGGTGTCACATCTATCCCTCTTAAATCTCTTTGAATGAAAGGATATCCCAAAGTCATAGATCAGAAATGTCAAAATCAAATGAAATCAAAAGCACCAAGCAAACAAAATATTTTATTTTACACACTTCTTTGCCCCATCAACCTTCGGTGATAAGCCCACATCTCTTACTGGTGGTGTGAGGTTGGGAAAGGAAAGAAGTGCCCTTACTCGCCTATATCTTGCCTTTGGTGACAAACCCATGCTTCTTACTAGTGGCGTGAGGCAGGGTGTGGGGGGTCCAGTCACACAAATTAACAAATCTTGGTATGCTAAAAACACAAATCAAATTCTATTAAGAAAACAAATATCCAAATTCCAAAGAGATCAAATCCTCAAAACCAGATTTTGTCAACCAAGTTGCCATTTATGAATCTAAGTCTAGATAAACTGGAAAGTAAGTGGCCTTCTAAGCATGGTAGTAGTTCTGAGTAGGGTAGGTGTGTAGGTCCAAATTTGGTTTTTGTTACTGGTTTGTCTGTCTCTCATCATTCCATTCAATCAAACTCATACAACTTGTGCCCTTCCTAACTCTTGGTGTTGAGCCCTCACATCTTACTAGTTGCGTGGATTTGGGATTGGGGCAAGTTCATCTCTTTATCACTATGCATTCATCACATTTTGCCAACATAAGAAGAAATTACAAACATTTCCCAAAGAGTTCAAAATTTCAGTACTACCATATGTTAGTATCATCTCATATCAGCATTACAAAAACATAAAAGTAAAACATTTTGTTTACTATCATTTGTTATCCATTGCATACATTCTGAAAACATGAAAACAAATATTCTAAAAATATCTAAGTACACATGTGGAAACAAGTCACGAAATTCTAGATGCCAAGAGTCTAGATCCAAATATATATATATATATATATATATATATATCAAGTTTCATATACAATGCCATCATGCACTAGGCATGGTCAAAATGCTCAATGAGCCCAAAAGTACAAAAACACTCATATAGATATATGAAAAAATGCTACAAAAATGGTCTCTCAATCCCTATGGGATCCCTCAGAGGGTGCGCGACCATGCCTAGGACTCCGGCTACTGCCGTGCTCTGAATGTACTGAGGGCTCGTGGTCACGACCAGTAGCTACCATCTCACTACGAGAATGACTCCTCCTCATCAAGTGCTCGATTGTCCTATATCCAGCTACCTCATGCGAGAGAAGTCATGATCTTCGCCATGTGCCAGATAGAGGCAAAAACATCAGTATGCCTACCGGCTGCTGAAGGCTCCCCCATGTCCACGGAAAGCTCAGCATGAGTCTTCTCAGGGGAGAAGCAAGGTATCAATGCATACTCGGTGAATCAAGTCTCGCCACTCATCAGCAGTCACTTTGCAAGTAAAGGAGAAAACAAGTTAGAAAATGATCAAAAGATAAAACCAAGAATAAAAAAAACAAAGAGAAATAACAAACTAAGACAATTCTAACTAAAACAAATGTCAAGAAAAGAGTGGCAACTCACTCGGATCTCTAGGCCTCCAGGAAGGATCTCTAGGATCCACCCGCCACTGATGCCACCACTGAGTGTCCCTCTCCCACGTCTAGGGCAATGTGATGGCCTCTGAATGGACTCGCCATCTCCACCTAAGTCCTGAGAGAGAAACTCCTCTAAAACCAGAGTCACCCTCTCTGCGCTCCGCTCCGCCCTCTTGGCTGTAGGATCTCTTGGGTATCATGCCACTCGGGATCACTATCATCCCCCACCCATCTCACTAATCTCCATCTCCTCTATCTCCTCCTCGGTCTCTCCCCCAGTGAACTCCTCAGACTCGGAGTCCACGTCAATGGGCTCATCACTACTATGGGTGGGACCGGTGGCAATCCGAAGTAAGGGTGCCTGAGGAGCACCGACTCTCCCTCGTGCACGTACCACCCTCCTGGCTGCAATAGGAACACCGGGAGTAACAATAGTCCAACCTCGGCCTCTAGGACCTCCCCGAGCCTCGTGGATAGATCTATACACTGGCACCACCGGAGGAAGCATGTCACTGTAGGGGAGGCCAAACTGCTGCGTGGTACTCTGTCAAAGGGGTGGATCTCCAACTTCCCCACCCTATCTATCAACTAGCTGGTAGTAGTCGACAAGGCAATCAGTGTAATGGTCTCCTCTCCCCATACCCCTGCCATGGCCTGATAAGGAGTGGCCTCCATGTCTGCAGTGGTCAGAGAGGCCACTGGCTGGTGGGGTGCTCTAAGAACTGTCATCCCCATCCACCTCGCTGCTCTGACGGCCCGGGATCCTCCACCTCTACACCTCTCCCATATGGGGTGATATGCTCATACACCCAACTCATGACAAGAGTCGGGTGGCTCAGTGACTATCCCTGTAATCGGACTACCCTGTATAAATCATGGTAGGTAGTCCCGAGGATATCTACTCCCCAAGCGTAGACACGTCCATGGCCCTCAATCTGTGTAATAATGGGGGCCCAACAATATAAGAGGGTGTCCCCTCCCTTGTCCCCGATCAATCTGATGCAAGGATGCCCATGATGGCCTTGCGGAGCAAGGGAATGTCTGACTCAATAATAGAGCGGATCCTCATGCCCTTCTTCGATCCCATCGATACAACTACATCTCCCATGTAGGTGGCCCACTGAACCACCTGTGATCTAGATATTGTTGTCTTAAGAGATAGCCGCCACCCAAGGATCGGAACCCCCAGTATATGGTAAACATCCTCCAGGGTGATGGACCACTCACCCCTAACTCCTAGTCAATCGGAAGGTGTTCGATCCGCATCCCAATATGAAAATAAGTCACACAAGATGTGAGTAGCGGAGTCTGCGTGAGGGACTGGCAATCCTCCAAATACTAGCCCTCTGGAGAGTATCCCACTCTTCCAGGAGAGTGCCTCTAACACTGCTGGGAGCCAATCACACTCCCTCTCTGGCTCCATCTAATGTACTCCTCCTTCTGCATACACCCAAAAACACAAAAAGTGAGTTAGTATGAAATCTAGTTGGAAAAACTACTAAAAACATGTAAAAATGCTAAACATGCAAAAATAAATAAGGTAAAGCATTGTTTTGGTCCTCTGTCACACGGACCGCCACCTGCATGCGCAGAGCGGCGGTTCCATAACCACCACCTTAGAGGTGGCGGTCCCATAACCGCCACCCCTGCATGCATAGGGGTGGTCGGTCCTGTCCCGCAAACTTAAACGGGTCGTATACCCTAAAAATGCTTAAAAACAAGCAAATACACCATTTTTGCTAAAATGAAAACCTACCCTATGGGTGCCCCCCTAAAGACACATTTAAAACTAACATTTTCAAAAATGACCCCCAAGTAAAATATTTCATCATTTCCACATTTTAGGTCTAAAAACGATAAATCGAGAAGAACTAACCTGAGACTTCGCGGGTCGATGTTCCACTCTCGGAGGCATGATCGCTATCTCACCACGAACGTTTTGACTATACTCTCATCGAAAACCATCACCATGGGTCCCAGAGCTCAAAAATCTATCAAATCAATCCGCACAAATGAATAGTAAAATGACTTCATTTTATATAAATAGCCCCCTTAATTTGATTTTGAATGTCTTTCGCAGGGCGGAGCGCCAACGGAGGTAAGTTCTAAACCTCGCATAGATGGTAAGTCCTCTTTTCATATCAATTTAGCCTTATTTCTCAATTTGTTTTATCTATCTACACTTGAGTCCCTTGTTTTATTTTGTAGATAGCGGGACTTTGGATGGTGACTTTCCAACACACGGGCATGTCAGGTATAACTCCTAACTCCCCATTTCGGGACCGCCATACTCGGATCCACCATTTTACACCTCTTCATGGCTAAGACACTTCTCGAGGGGGAATATGTACGTACCCAAAATTGTAGGGTACTTGCCACCAGAACGATGTTACACATGCCCCAATGATGATACGGGTCTCCTTGCAAGGTGTTCGGAATCCAGAAAGGCTCACCAAGTATACACTTGTATCCCGCATGCCCCGCTCAGCCTCTGCATGCTTTGTTTTGCCCTTTTCCCCCTTTTCTTCTTGCATTTTGTCTTGATGATGAAAAACCGCCCCTACCAGGTGGGCGGGTCGGTCCAGTGACCGCACACCGGGACCAGGGCGGCGGTCCCGTGACCGCCGATAACCCCATACCACCTGCGCGGGCGCGGTCCTATGCGCATTTTCCAGATCCTTCCGATGATCACGTCAAACGTAAATCTTGGATTTTACACACTTTCTTCAACCACTTTGGCTTGCATTAATGTTTTTGGTCCCCTGGTAATAGTGTTTTTCCTTTGTTTATAGTAAAGAGTTCTAATGGGAGTTACCCTCTGGTAAATGCATTGGTTATAAATAGCCAGCTTGTTTTCAAGAAAATGGCCCCTCATCCTCTCAATTCTCTTATTCAGTTTTTCAATTTCTTGCTTAGAATTCTGTTAGTTTCATGTTTTGCTTCCATTGTTGGTATTTTAGAGGTCATATGATCTTCTTGTTTCAGTCTTGTTCCATTGTTGCTGCATACAATCAGTTTAACATAGAATAGCTTCATTTCTAGACTAGAATCCATTAAAGTTGCAGGTTTTGTTTTGTCACAAGGATAGTTTCTAAAACTCTCGGTACACTTGTGTTGTATTCCCATAATAAATCCCGCTAGGAATTACATAGTCAAGCTCTGTTCACTTGTGTTATCTCTCTCCTACTCGCATTGTATTTGGTCTATATCCAAAGCTGCATTGTTCGAATACCATCTTTTGTTGATACTATCATATACATACTTTCTGATTCACGAGGACACGAAGGAATGAGGAGATCACACTGAGGGGATGAAATCACACACAACTGGATTTACCACTATTCTATAAACGCTAGGTTTGAGCTATCAAAGTTCTAGTTACAACATATCAAATAGAGTAGTGAATCATTTTATTTCAGTTAAGCTCACTTTCAATATTTCTAGGGAAGTTGTGGGGAATGATAGTTTTTGAGAAACTATGATTTGTTCCTCACTTCTGAGGTAGGATTGAAGGTTTTCAATTAAGTTAATTAGTTGTCTTTTATCTAGATTCACACATCTGCACAGGTGAATAACCACACCGGGTTATCTCGCTTGTTTAGTTTTAGTATAAAAGTAGTTTAATTGTTGTTTGTAATTATAACGTTTCAATCATATATTTTGTTTAGAGTAGTTTCCTTTTCAGCAGTAGTATAAATTGTTATTTTTAGTTTAAGTTAATTCGAGACTTCAAAACTAGATTAACACTTAGATCCTAGTTAGGAGGATAAACCACTAGGGAATTTACGCTACCCGCTCATAGCCTCTAAATCTCCCCTTTTCATTTAGCTATCAGGAGATCACACTACCAGATCTTAGTCACTGATCCTCCTACAATTAGCTATAGGAAAGTTACTTGCCGATTCTCATCACCACTGTCTCGACACGACCTCGAGAGGTCGGGTATGAGGAAGAGGTACTTGTAGATGCCCATGCTCGCATGTCACTTTTCCATCGTACAGAACATTCAACATTCAACATATTTGAGGATGACCAAAATGAGTACTTCACCTTCTGTTATGCTTAAGAGATCACAATTTCACCAAACAATTTATTTGTAAACTTTAGACGGAGCATTCACAATTTCCCTAATACAGATCGCATCAAAGGGTAGATTTGAAGAAATTAATAACATCTTTGGTCTATTGTGACTATAACATCATCCTTCAAGTATAACATGAGCATTTTGCAACTTCTCAGAGCTCCTTTCTTGTCAAAAACCATGTTATTACATCGAGTGAGCTATATTTTTCACGATTGTTTCAAAGTGAGGGTTGAATCTCAAAACCCTAGCCTATCAATATATAAGAGTTCTAACCATCTCAAACTTCATAGTTATAACATTGTACCTTTATGAATATTTCAGGAGATATCCTAATTGCAATTCCTAGGTGTACCTTTGCATTTTGTAAGCAGGTGGGCTTGAGGTTTGAATCAAATTTGTAGTTTATCTTTACTTGTAACATAACACAGACCCTGTTACCAAGAAGAGTGAATGGACACTATGTAATTTTTGATCTCGGACTTCTTGTTTACATAAATTTTTCTCTTTAACACCTCACAATACTTAAACATCCTCGGCACTAAGCACACTTGTCATAAATGATGAGCATACTAGCTTTGAGATCACTTATTCATGTTGAATCGGTAGTTAAGTTCTAATGTGAGGGCTTCTAGCTAGCAATCCTGCACATTAGATGATTATCTCATGAAGATAACACTTCAGGTGGAGCACATATAATGACCTTAATTTATTTTGAATGCAAGAACACACTATACTTATCAAATGGCGTATTCATACCACCAGGTCATCTTCATAAGTCTACACAGGGCAATCATTAAATAACAATATTTAGACACCACAACACATTCAAGGCTCATTATGAATTGAATTGAGTCACTCCGGCCTTGTAAAATGAGCTCACACACATTTCATGCTTCCAAGACATATCCTCATATAAAAACTTTCTCATATCATCATAATCGCTCAAAAACATGTATATCTCTTAAGCACTAGGCAAGGTAAGTTCACCTTAGCCTCAAATTTCCTTACATGCCTTGTTTAAAGCACTTTGTGAGCACTTAGGGAGCATCAAGAGCTTTCTAAAACAACAAGAATTTCTTCAAGTACTCGCATATCTCTCGTACCTACAAGTTATGTCAAAGATTGTGAATTTTTATTTTGTATGCAAATCCTACTTGTACTGCACACTTGAATTTTATTAATCCTAGTGGATTCCTTCACATGCATAACTCATAATACTATCTTTTCCAATGCATTTTAGATTTGAACTTTGCATATTCCTTCTATCGCTTAAGGAGAGAGTTATGGAGGCCCTCAAACCAACTGAGAAAATGGTCATAACTTTTTAACCACATATTCAATTGCTCTCGGACCTTTTGCATTTTATTTTTATCCAAATTCCCCGCAAAAAAAAGTATTATATGATTATCTCAAGAAACCCTATCAATTTAGCACAATTGCTAAGAAGTCTAGGTGTTTATTTTGACCTTTTCAAAAATCCAATCTTAAGCAAAATGACTCTACAACCTTAATTTCCACTCTCCCTGAAATTTTTCTCACACCATCAAGAATCACTCCTCTACCATTTCCCATGATTCATTTGTCATGAAGCCCTATGAATTTTCTGGACCCATCTCATTTCAGGGAAAATTTTAAGGGTCCCTTTGAAAAAATGCCTTCAAAAATATTTGGCGAATCTGGGAAAATTAGCTTTCACATGAATGGTGAATATTAAGACATCACAAAATCACTATTAAATGCTACCAAATGGTAGCTTTTTTATATGCTACCGTCGATAGCATATTTTTATGCTATCACCGACAAAGATATTGTCAACCTAAGAGCATAAAAAATGCTATTGACGCACAACATTTTTATGCTTATGGCGACATAAAAACGTTGTCTTCGATAGCATTTTTATGCTACTCATTTCGCAACATACTATATGTCAGTGGCCCAAAGAGCATAAAAATATGTTACCCACCGACTATATTCAGCAAATTTTGCAAATTTCTATT
Organism: Taxus wallichiana var. yunnanensis; assembly: GCA_018340775.1. Classification (NCBI taxonomy): domain Eukaryota; kingdom Viridiplantae; phylum Streptophyta; class Pinopsida; order Cupressales; family Taxaceae; genus Taxus; species Taxus wallichiana. The sequence continues at coordinate 719,662,134 of CM031238.1, forward strand.
TCATGGGAATGACAAATTGACCCCTATAATTAACTTGTACCTAGAAAATTTTAGCGAACTAGTCCTAGCTTATACCCTAAATATTCGCCAATTTCGAAATTCAAAAACCGAAATATTCGTGAATTAACGAATATTCTCCATTAAAAATTTTCCTATCCCATTTTCTTGTGATTACTAGGCATGTTCTCACTCGTGTTTGCACTAGATCTCCTTTAAGTATCAAATATCTTGATTTTTGACCTTCTGCACCTTTATATGCCTTGTACAAGTCTTCTCCATCCTTCAAAAGCTTGGAATAACCCTCTCATACCTGCAAAACATCATATGCCATGGCCAACCTAGAAATAGACCTTTGTACTTGACCTAGTTTGACTTGTTTTCACTTTGAACACAGGGATATGACTTGGAGAGCACTAAGAAACACTCCTCACACCTCTGAAACACCTTTATGGATACTTTAAGACACACCTATGACATACCCGCTCAATCTTGTTTGACATCAATGACAACTTTTTCAACACAAACCGTTGGGGTCGTTGCTCCAAATGTTGTTCCCATGTGGAACTAGTCGGTTTCGAAAAATACCAAAGAAAGATTCACAAGTCACTCATTCAACTATCCTTCGAGAGCTCGAGCCATCGGACATACTTTGTCAAATAGCTTAGTTATATTCATCATACTCTCTTGATAATGTATTATCATACATTACAATATTTTTTTCTCGGATTCAACTTTTAATATTGTTGAATGTTCAATTATAATTCACACCAATAAAAACCAAATACAATATAAATATATACAAAAATATTAAAATTTCATTTATTTTACAAACCCAAATAAATAATTTATTTTGTAATATATAAAATTGTAAATTACAAATAATAATTATTTATATTTTCAAATTTAATTATATTATGTTTATTTTGTATTTTTTCATTCTTTATTTGTACCATATTTACACATGATATATTTTTAATTAGCTATGCAAATGCATTCAATATTGATGATTTACAAATGTATTCCAACATTGTTTTTACGTTGAATTTGTACCGCAAAAATGACACCAATTCCCGAAATTTTTGCATGCAAATATGATCAAATATAATAAATGTTGATTTCTACAGCAAATGTGGTGCAAATCTCACTTCGTGTAGTAATGAGATGATACTAAGTGATACAAATTTAATTTATCCACAAACGTTATTATATTCAATGTTCACCTTATAATGATAATAGCCCTCAATATCCTTTATTTGAGATAATCTTTAGAGACCCATTAAATTTTATTTAAATTAGTACACATATCATAAATCTATCTATATAAAAATGTTGTAATAGATATTAATTTTAAGGTCTTTATTTCAGATTTTTATAAATATTCTTAACTTCAATATTTTTGATGTTAATTTCTTACCGATGGTAATAAATAACGTCAATTTAGTCATATTATTATGTTGAGTTTGAAAAAAAAATTAGAAAAAACAAAGGGTCTTCAAATTCTACTATATAACCAAGATATTATGATCTTTGACATCTTCGAACAAAAAAGAAAGAAAAAACTAAGTGAAGATCAAATAGATGCCAAATTTAAAATCAAATCTTAATTATTATCAACTTCTCTCTTTGACTCACGTCATAAGACACATATATCATAACAAAAAATTATTATTTTATAATTGTAAAACCAAGTATAGACTACAACCTAATTAACTTGTGGCAAGATTTTTTAATATTTTTTTCATTTGATTTTTGTGTTTTTCCTTAGGTATATAGCTGAGTAAAAATTTTAAAAATCTCATTGAATACAACATCTAAATTCCGAATAATTTGAACCACAAAAAAGGAAATTGATTATTCGTACATCATTCCAAAAATACTCATCCAAGAATGGATATCCCTTTTTTTTTTAGGTAAAGGACTATTCACTAAATGACCGAATCTATTTAAAATTGACATTACCCTTTTATGTGCAATCATGGTGATTTAACACAAAGTTGGTCTTGACAAGGTGACCCATTGACTTTATAAATACACCCAAAAAATGAAATTTATATTGAAAAATAAAGTTGATATTATAAACACGTAAGATCTACTTTGATGGATAAGTGGAGATATCATTAAATTGTGTCACTTTCCTTAGGGTTGCATATTCTATGCACATGCAAAGATAAAATTAACAATGGTGTTATCATTTTAATTGATTTTTTTGTTTTTTGTTTAGGGAATTTTGAGTTACATAGATATCGATATCTTTGTCTATATTACGAATCATTTTCACATATTATTGTGAAAGGAGAGAAAGAAAAGATGGTTGAGTTGATGAGTTTATGTGGTAAAAATAAATAGTATGTTTATGTTTTATCACGAATTATATTTGGTGGTGTATAGTGGTCGTCTGATTTCGATATTTGTAGATTTATTGACTTAGTTGTAGAAGAAATGTATTTAAAAATTAAATATGTAGGCCAAGTCAACCATTGCACTTGGGCGCATCATTTTTAAATGAGGGAAAAAGATAAGTTCAAGTGGTAAAAGTTAATAGCTTTATAATTAAATTAAAATTTTAAATTTGCACATGGGTCTTAGGTTAGTTAGTTTGTAGCAAAGCAAGTGCGAGAATCATGTTCTCCACATAGGATTAGACCTCACCAAGTGCATAAGGCCTCTATCTAAATCATATAGAAGGTGTGGGGCAATTTTAGTATAGGATTTATCAATTGCTATAGTTTTAGTGTATTTGTGTGTTTATTGATTATTGGTCTAGATTAAGTAACCACTTATGTTTGTTTCTTGTGTTGTTTGACCCTTGATATGTTCCCTTGTAGTATGTTTGATTTTTGACTCTTCATTTTTCTTGTTTACTCTATTCTTCTATGTTTGATCGGATATGCTTTCATTGCTCTTGTTTTCTCTTTCCTATCGTAGTTTTCAAATGTTATGGATTTTTGTAAAACCATAGTGATGCATGACTATCTCGAGATAAAAAAACAATCCGCATCAACTAAAAATACACTTTCATAGTTGCGTTTTGCGACATCTGTCGAGGAGTTCAAAATTTTCATGGTATCTTCCATAGTCCATTATTCTTTTATGAGTTGGTGCAAAGCTAGTATTTTAATTTATGCAATTGATTGTTTTGTTTGTGTCGAATAAGGGCCATGTGCAAAAAAGGAGGGTCAAAATGCATTGTGACGTCTTTGTGTTATGTGAGTAACTTGAAAAGGATGGCACAATGTTTTAGTTGCTTGCACAAGAACAAGAAACTCAAGCCAATTAAAACATTTGCATCACCATATCTTTGTGCGTGGTATCATAAATTTTGTGCACAATATCGATTATTCATTTCTCACCATGGGTCCATCTAGATGACACAATTTCTACCATTGAAACCGTGAGGTCATTACATGGTCATTAGAATTCATTAGAGAAAATGTGCAAAGATTTACTTAGAAGGATTTCTATAGTATTTGTACACACCCGAATATAAGGTATTTGTGATCTTCGAGAGCGCAAGTATAAATGAATTCAAATTGTCTATTTGCATAAAAGAAAGAGCCAACAAATATTCACTAGCCATTAACTATATTTATTGAGTTGGCTCAAAGTTCTTCGAATTGTGTTATGATTATAAATACATTAAGGAACATTTAGGCCTTATCTTACGTAGTGGATTGTGACACGTTTAAATAGGAGGATTTAAAATGTTTCATATGGGTAGGTTGTAATCAAGAGCTAATAATATAAGTAAACGGTATTTGGTTCTATAATAACTTACCATTACACCCATGTGAGAGTTTGCATGTTGTTTATAGGAACTCGTCAAAAGTGGGTAGTTTTATATCATTTATTGTTGTGGATCGATTTACCCAGAAAAATAGCATTTTAATCATTGTATCTCCTCATGGATTATGTAAAGACTATATAGGTTTTTTTATCAATATCATGTTTGTATAATCTCTTGTTTCCTACTAAAATCAAATAAAGTGTTGTTTAACTCAATTGCTTTTGCACACAAGGGGTGTGAGTTAGCCAATTGTTGTATTGCTTTGAAACATTGTGGGGTTTAAGGGTGTTCTTAATTGGGAAAACTAATCATGGTTATATCACATAGTAGTACGGTTATGGTCTACAATTACCATAAAAATACAATTCTAATCACTTTGTTTATCGTAGATTTTGACTCTTGTTTCACATTCCCAAGTTTTTCATCAATCTTTGTCAAATTTTGCCAGTCATGTGCTAGTATGCAAGAAAATATGACACCGATTTAGATTCAAGCAGTTTGAAAATACATAAGTTCATCAATGAATTTGAGACACCTAATCAAATGATAAAGACCGTATTTATTTCATGATCATCGCCATGCCAAGAAAATCATTCAAGCATATAGAGAAAAATAACTTGTATTTATTTGTTGATATGAGGCAATTTAGATAAGGGTTGTGACACTTGCATTATATTGTTTTTGTTTTCCAATTTTTGTATAATTAAATGGTTGTGATAATAATGGAAGGATAACATAGGGCTCCATTAACTCTCTCCTTTTTTTTATTTTCCAAGGTATAGTTGAATTATTATGGTTCCAAGAAAGGGGATTTGATTACCAATGACCGATAAAGCAATTCGGGAAAGTGAAAAGGGTTTTCGATCCAAGGAGAAAAAAATTAAGCTCGTCAAATTAGTTTCACAATTCCTAACATTTGGCATATCCGCACTCGTATGGTTACGACAATGCCACTTAAGAAGTAATACACTTTTGGTCAAGTTTCTCCAATTTTGCTGATTTTTCTAGGTCTGTGCTTTTGCCTCGTTATTTAGACTTGTTTTCCACTTTTTTATGGCCATTATATCTAGAATTAAAATTAAATTTTTATTAATTTAAATCTCTAATTGTCTCTATAATTTCAACTATTTAAATTTCCCTATATTCTATAATATTCCAAGTATGTTCATTCATGCAATTAGGTCTAATTTATTGATGTATATTAAATTAAACTTAATTCCAATGGATATGGTTAGTTGTAGTGTATCACTAGCATAAAATGACCTTCCACAACAACATTTTGGTAAAACCCATGTAATCGATATTTTTAAGGTGTGTGATTCACATATTCATCCTTTAGCCCTCAATGACACTCCCTTTCTCCTTTAGAAGCAATCACATGGTGGTTTATCTAAGAATTACATAATATACCCTACCTAGTCTCATTGTAAGACACTTATAATTTATATTGTGGTCACACACACACACACACACACACACACACACACACACACACACACACACACACACACACACACACACACACACACACACACACTTTCCTCTTTTAGGTTTTCTCGGGTTAACTATTTCAGTTTTAAATTTCTTACAAATTTTGAGGATTAGATCTTTCGAGAATTGTGTTTCAATAGTTTTTGTATTTCAAGGTCTTCAAGTTTAGGGTTTCATTTGGGTAAGTGCATGGAAATGGGGGCCAAAAGGGGGTCAAAAAGGGACACATTCTTCCTGAAATCAGCAAAACCTAAACTTTATCTAATAATTCGCCATGCATATGCTCAAAAATTAACAAAGTGATAAGAATAAGTACCGTAGAGCTCGGAATCTAGTTTCTAAACTACTATTTAAAAAAAATAGTGGAGATTAAGATGGTCAAATCTGGTGAGCACACAAAGTATGTCTATTTTTGTGTCATTCAAATCCCTTTTTTTAAGTATAAAGTTAGATAATTCCATGTATGAGGTCCCACTATTTTTTCTTAATTTTTGGATGAATATATAATTTTTAATTAATTTTCAAATTGCACACATCCCGAAAATGAAATATTTATGCGTACACCCCCATAACTTTGAGAAAAAAATCATTTTTTTGTTTTTTTAGTGCGTGTAGAATGGATTTTAAAAGGAGTTTTTTAAATTTGGATGAAAAAATCATAAGTTGTGTACAAAACGTATGCATACGTTTTGACAAGAAAAGAGGGCACTAGTAAAAGAAATTAAGGATGAAAGCCTTAAACTAATTGGATTTTAGAAAGAAGTATATCGTCACCAAGGTAAAACTGAGCTTGACATCGTAGTATAATTTTTTTTTGGAATATTATGTTATAACACATGAGATATCGGGGTGTACACGTGAGAGTTTGATGTTTTTTTGTTAAATGGATTTATTCACGGATTACATAGTCCAAGCCTTAGGGTAGGATATCTAAGGAAAATCCAAGCCTATGGATTGGGATTCCCAAACCCATAGAAGATGAAACGTGAGTGCATTATAACAAGCTCACATTATAAAGTATAAGTTTTTTTTTTATTAATATTTATACTTTATTATTTCTTATACTTTAAATTTATTTTAGTAAATATAAGAAGTTAGGGTCACTCTGCACCTTATGGAACTAGTCTCACAACTCCATCTAGCCGCATTTTTGGAATTTTTAAACTGAGTAATATCATCACAGAGTTTAGAAGACAAATTTTCATATTCTAATATGGTTAGTACATAGGTATTTTTCAGGATTTCAGCATTCATCATTCAAGCTTTTAGGGTTTAAATTATACAATCGATATTTGTTTTGTGAAATAATATAGTCATTGTTTAGGTTTTGGGGCCTTTTGGATTGGTTATTGACATTTGTAGGAGTGTTAAATGTGTCAAAATTAGAATTTACAAACCTCACAACTCCCAAAGGTAGAGACAATTGATCAAATATATGGACTCATGAATTTTCCCATGATCATGGAGTTGATTTTTTTTTCTTAGAATATGGTAAAATCATACTATGGATGAGTACCTACTTTACAAGCTTAGAAAATGTATCTTTCCTTCCTAATCAATGTGTGTGTCCTTCCTCTGGCCAACTTGCCTCAATACCACTCTCAACCTGGATCAAAAGAAATTATTAACAAGTTTTTAAAGTTTATTTCAATGTGTAGGGATGATTGGATACAATGATTGATGAGTTCAGTGTGACTTGATGGAAGATAACTTCCTCCAGAGGCCTAAAAAGGCCATTCTGATCTAATCAAAAACCTCTCGGAGAGTTCAAGAAATATATTAAGCATCGGAGGTGATGTCAAATAATCTTTGAAGTTTTGAGGCAATTTAGGAAGATTTAGGAAAGGTTTGCTCATTCAAGGACAATCTTCTCAACAACGGGTTTTCTAGGTGTAGGGAACAAACACTCTAATGGTGAAATTTGACTTCTTCGGATGATTTTGGGAGCTTTGTAAGGAGTTAGGAGGAAAACAAATAGGAACTAGAAAGATATGTGAATCCTATACATGTTGGTAACATCTATTTTCTCTAAGACTTGAAGGTTTCATGAAGAATTTCAAAATAGTGTAGCTACCCCTTTTTGGTTCCAGACAAAAATGGCCCTAAATTTGCAAGCTCTAGAGAGATGATCACCACATGGTGATAGGTGAATATTTGTAAACGTTGATAAGTACCTCTGGAATGGGTACTTTCATAAATAGACTATTTTTACCATGGGTAAGGATCTCATGAGGATGGGGCCAAATTTTGTGAGTTGAAAACACCTTCGGGTTGTGTTTTTTGAGTGAAGAAACTTCTAACATGAAAAAGTGGTAAAACATGAGTTACCATGAGTTGAAAACATGTTTCTAAAACCTCAATTCATGACTTAAGTGTTTATAAACATTATTATGAGACCTACATTGTGATGGGAATAGGATGTTATCTTCTAATTACAAGGCAAAAGCGAGGATCACTCTCTTATTTTTCAAGGCCTCCAAAATTAAACCTAGTGATCACAAATAAACTCCATGATTCTCAAACCATTTTCTGATTATCTATCACTTACTGAAATAGGTATTCACCATGTAGATGGAAGGATTTTTCACTGAATGATATTATTTTCATGTGGCCACTTGTTGGACTGAAATGATGTGGTTATAATGTCCTTCCTCCTTTGAAGTGTGATCACACTACAAGGTTCAAATGAGTGTTTAAGAACACTACCAAGTGAGTGACATCAAGTGAAACTCAAATGATTTCTCATTCTTACATACATGGTTCTCTCTATGAATATCATCCTCTTACCCCTCCTGCTCCTCAGAATTCTCCTCAGATGGAATCAACTTTAGGATACTCATACACCTCTTTTCTCATATGCCTCTCATGGAGATAGATGATTCCTTGATCCTTCACACATGATGGTCCTAAATGCCTTGGTAGCTTGAATAGCTCATCTTGGCTTGTTCCTTGAAGAGGTTTTAACATGATGGTAGATTCAAGATATGATGATCCTCAACTCACTCCATGAGCTTCCCATTTCACCTTTGAACATGATGACACCCTTTTTAACTTCACAATTCACTTCCCTAACCAAGATGTCACATGAGTGGAAACATGATTATAGTATCTGGACACATCTTCACTCATTTCTCCTCATGGAAATAGGTTTCCTCCTCTATATGGAAGGATTGATCCTTGAATGATACTTGAAGGAATGTTTTAGGGTGAGCTCCATCTTCTTGAACTCCAACTGCATTGAAACATTATGAAAGCCACTCCTTGAATTGTAAGATGTGAGCACATCGCCAAATATTGATTAAGTGTTTAGAAATAATCTAAAGATATATACACCATTTGTGAGCTTGATATGACTACCATCACCACTCATGGTGATCCTTTCTCATCATGCTCATGATGATCATTCCCTTAATGACTTGAATTTTGATAAATTTATTGATGTTTTAGATCCTTCACAGACCTCATGATTCTCCTGATTACACCTGTTGTCCAAGTGATTGTTTATTACACATTTTGATGCATATTATTTCCCTCTAAACTCATTTGGGAACTCCCAAAATATTCCATAGAAGACAACATTCATCGTTGAATCTCTCATTCCCTACACCCTAAATACCCGATGTTGAACAGATGGATCCTGAATCATATTTTATTTCTTAAATTTTCCTAAATTACTTTAGACACCTTCAATTCTCTTCAAAATCACCCTCAGATGCTTTAGAATTTCCCTTAACATTCTGAAGTGTGTTTACCATCTACAAAATGGCCAAAAATGTTCTTTTTAGGCCTTTGGAGGAAGTTATCTTTCACTGAATCTTACTGAATTAATTTATCACCTTGGGTAATCATCCTTGCACACTAAAACAACTTTAAAACCTTGTTAGGAATTTCCTCTAAGCCATGGTGAAGGTTGAATGAAGGCAAGCTAGTCAGAGGATCTATATTTTCTCCCTATCAGGTTATCTAAAACCCTATTTTGGGGTTTCAACAAGAAAATATTGATATCTCAGCTGATAAGGATTCTTAGAAGATAAATCTACCTAGAATTGGGTTATAAAACTTAGGAGTCTTCTTGAGTCACACCATTGTGGAGAAGACTCTAATACCATTTCGAGAGAACACCCTTTTGATCAATTTTATCCACGTGGAATTAGAACTTGAAGGTGAATCACATGTTCCCAACCTCTACAATGTATTGAGCTCATTACCAAGCACTATTTAAGTGTTTAAAACAATCTTGGGAGGTATGTATTGCTTGAGAGTATGAGATGATTACTAGCATCATCTTTGGTGGCCTTGGATCAAAATGTATGCTCCCAAAATGTAAAGGATTATTCAATATTTTTGGTGCCTACTTGTTTTCCTCCTAACTCCTTACGGAGCTCCCAGAATCAGCCAAAGAATTCAAGGTTCACAATTTGACTACTCATTCCTTGCACCTAAAAACCTATTGTTGAACAAACTATCCCTAATGATCAAAAATTTCCTAAATCTTCCTAAAATTCTTCCAAAACCTTAAAGGATTTCAAATACCACCTTTGGATACTTAATACCTTTTCATAACCCTCCGGAGGATGCACACAAGCTTCGAAATGGTCAAAATTGGCCTTTCTAGGCTTGATGGAAAATTAGTCTTTTACTTGCACTTCAATGAATGGAATAATGGACCTTGTTAAACATTTTTACAAACTTATACATGTTCACCCAATGCATTAGGAATACCTTCAAGGACAAGGTGATCATGACATAGGAGGTAGGTTAGCCCAGAGAGGGATTCAAGAAGATTTGGGAGCAAGATTTCACATTGTGGCTTGGTTTTCATGGTTTAAGTTTTGCATTTTTGGGTCAGTCAATTCACATGACAACATATCCATATGAATATCATCCTCTTACCCTTCCAAGATTCAAAATCCTCCTTGAATGGAATCAGATTTAAGATGCTCATACACTTGTTTCTCATATCCCTCTCATGAGAATATGTGACTTCTTGATCCTTCACACATGATGGTCATGGATGCCTTAGTATCCTAACTAGCTCATTTTTATTTGTTTCTCAAAGAGATTTGGACACAATGGTAGATTCAAGATATGATGATCATCAATTCACTCCTTGAGCCTCACTTTTTATCTTTGAACATGATGATCTCTTATTCATCTCATAATTCACCTCCCTGCCCAAGATGTCACCTAAGTGGAAGCATGCTTATGATGTCTAGACACCCTCTTTCTCAATTTCTCCTCATGGAGATAGGTTTACTCCTCCTGATAGAAGGATTGAACCCTGAATGAAACTTGGAGGAATGTGTATCTAAAAAACCCATCAGTATGGTTCAAAACCCCTAGATTGAAAGGTACACTAGAAAATGCACAAAGACCAAGGCTAAAAATTAGAAAAGGTGATAACAAGATAAGTTTAAAGGGTTGAAATTTGAAATTTTTCATGCATTACACTAAGCCCAAAGGGTATATGAGGATGTGTTTTTTAGTTTAGTCAGGATATGACTAGATGTGCATAATCATGGATATTTCATGGGAATGGCTCTTGAGAGAGCTAAAACAAGGCAGATTGATTAAACTTGAGAGGATTAATGATTTCTTTGATTAATTATCACTTTTGTTGAATGGTTTCATGTTAGTCTAGAGCATGGTGAAACAATATAAATATTTGGAAGGAGCAAATGGAAGCAAAAAATTCCAAATTTGTGCTTGATTTGGAATTAGGACACTTAAAGCTAGTGAGAGGAATAGAGTGGAAGTCTGAGAAAATGAGGTTTTACAAGAAAATGAGTCATTTTAATAGTTGATTGGGCTTGTGTACAAAATGTGAGAGCATGATATGGGGGTTGGAAGGGTAAGTTTTAGGTTGATTGTGCCATTTTTGCATATTTGAGCCTATAGAGCTTGTTGGAAAGACTTCTAAAAACAAGATACTAATGAGAATGATTGAAATTGGTTGTTATGAGTTGATGAATGCATGCAAATGTGTTGGAGCTCTGCATCACCTCATGATGTTTCAGATCCTTCATAGACCTCATGATGACCATTCCCTTGATTATTTGAATCGATAAAAACTTACATATGTGTTTTGATTTATTATGTGTTATAAGGAATTGCATGAGTCCATATATTCGAGAAATTGTTGCTACCTTTGGGAGTTGTGAGGTTTAAAATATATAGTTTTGACACATCTAAAACTCCTACAAATGTCAATAACCAATCAAGAAGACCCCAAAACCTAAACAATGACTATATTCTTTCACAAAACAAATGATATCGATTGTAGAATTTAAACCCTAAAATCTTTAGGCTGAATGCTGAAATCCTAAAAATACCTATGTACTACCAGATTAGAATCAAAAAACTATCTTCTAAACCGTGATGACAGATGGAGTTGTGAGATTAGTTCATAAGATGTAGAGTGACCCTAACTTCTATTTACTAAAATAAATTTATATTAATCTTTATACTTTATTATTTATACTTAAGTATAAGAAATAATAAAGTATAAAGATTAATAAAAAAAACATATACTTAAACCATTTATTTTAGTAAATATATCCCTCCCACAAGCACATATACCACATAGCAAATAGGAATGTGAGCGCATTATAGCGCACTCGCTTTTTAGGCTTGGTAATTACCAACACCGGAAATTCATAACGTGCTCACACTTTCCCAAAATGTGCTCATGTTTCGCTTAAAATAAAAAATGTGTCTACTTTTTGGCCCCCATCTTTGTGTACTTGCCCATGTTTCGGATTTCAATGTGGTGTGTGAAAAATCCAAGATAAGCATGTTGATATTGATATCTCTCTCGCTTTTAGATTTAAGATATTTTCAAAGTTTTCAATTTATTAGGATTTCAAGTTTTGGGCTTCAAGGCTTTAAGATTTGATCTTTTTGCTTTAAGTTTTGAGTTTTGAGTTTTAAAGCCAAATTATATTTATCAACTTGTTTTGATTTCAAGTTTAGGTTTTTAGGTTTGGATTTTTTGATTTCAAGTTTCGGGTTTTGAGATTTGGGTTCAAGGTTTTGGGGATTTTAAGTTTCGAGTTTTTGGGATTTTCTAGTTTTTTTGTGTTTTAAGGTTTGAGACATTTTTAGATTTCAAATTTTGATTTTTGGGTTTTATATTAATGTACTTTTAGTGTTATCAAGTTCTCTTCATTAAAGGGTTACAAGTTTTGGGTTTTCGAGTTATAAGTTTAAGGGCTTACGGGGTTTTCATGGATTTTATGTTTGGATCTTTCAAGATTGGGTATTTAGGGTCTTCAATTTTTGTTTAGTTTATATTGTTAAGTTTGAGGGCATTTTATATCAATCAACTTGTGTGGTTTCAAGATTTTTAGGTTCACTATTTTCAATTTTTCGGTTTTGGGATTTCTTGTTTTCAAGATTCATGTTTCAATGTTGTAAGGGTTTTGCAGCTTAAAAATTCCAAGTGTTATTTATCTCATGTTATAGGGGGCTTTTAGGTTTGTCACATTTAGTTTTCAAATAATTAGTTTGACTTTTTAGGTCCAATTCTTTTTATTTTTCTTTTGGGGTTATGGATTTCAATTTTTAGATTTATGTTTTGAGGGCAACTTTATATCAATGTAGTTTTCATTTTTTTAGGGCACCTCATTAGGGTTTTGGGTTTTCTTGGTTATTATTTTCAAGGGGATTTCAAGTTTTAGCTTTTAGGTATCGTGGATTTTGAAATTTTCATGTTTTATGTTCAAGCTTTCCATTTCTACATAAGTTTTTAGTGGCATGATATATCAATGTATGTTTTTGTGTTTTCAAGGTCTCTAGGTTAAAATATTTCAGTTTCAATTTTTGGGTTTCATGGTCTTTGATTTTTAGGTTTATAGTTTTGGATTTCTAGTTTTTGGGGTGCATTATATCAATCAACTTTTTATGTTTTTAGGGTTCGAGATTTTGAGCTCGGGGTTTTGGGATTTAAATTTCTAAAGTTTCTGAGTTTTGGGATTTTGTTTCAAGATTTTTAAGTTTTGGGCTTTTAATATGTTTCTAATTTTTCATCTTTAGGGGCTTTAAGGTTTAAGGATTTCAATTTTTAAGTTTGAGGTTATAATTTTTTTGGTTTCCACAATTCTAGTTTCGAGGGAATTTTGTACACATTTCGTTACTTCAAGGGTTTACTCTTTAGAGTTTTTGAGTTTTAGGTTTACTTGGTTATGATTTTCTAGTTTCAAACTTTTTAGGATTTTGTTTTTGGCTATTTTCATATCCGGGTTTTGAAGTTTTCAAGGTTTAGTTTTTTTATTCTAGGATTTGGGGTTTTCTTGTTTAGGGTTGTTGAGTTTCAAAGTTCGATATCGTGTTATAAATAAGATAATCATGTTTCATATCAATTTGCTTTTCATATTTATGGGATTTTTAGGTTTGGCATTTTTAGGATTCTAGGCTTCCTGTGTTTAAGATTTCAAGGTTTATGAGGTTCTAGGTTCGAGTTGTGGGTTTCGAGATTTTTGTGTTTTCAGGGTTTTAGGATCGAGATTTCGGTAAGGTTTTGAGCTCTTCTGTGTCGTCGTTTTGGGGACATTTTGTATCAATCTAATTTTTATGTTAATAAGGTTTTTAGTTTAAGATTTTGGGCTTAAATATTAAATTGTGGGTTTTGCGTTTGGAGTTTTGACGGTTTTCAAGTTTGGATCTTTTAGGATTCAAGCTTGAACTTTTAGGTTTCGATTCTTTGGTTTTTGGTTTTGATTTTTGTGTTTTGGATTATGTGGTTTTTTTGTTTTCAAGTTTAATTTTTTTTGAGTTTTAGGTCGCAAATAGGATAGTTATGTTCTATATCAATATATTGTTCTTGTTGTATGGATTCAAGAATGGGGATTGCAATATCAGAACTGGGGTTAAATTTGACGGCCACCTATGCCTGTCAAACAATTTTTTGGTGACGGTTATTTTTAAATATTACCTTTCAAAATTATAAAATAGTATTATTTTTATACTATTAATAAATATATATATATATATATATATATATATATATATATATATATATATATATATATACTATTTTTAATAGATGTCAATGTATTTTACATATAAATCTATCTAAAAATGAATGTCATACTTAAAATATGCAAGTCACGTGTGACTGTTAATTCAAATATTTGCAAGTATTTTACGGTTAAAATCATGAAAACGCCTAAACGTCAAAATTTAACCCCTGATTGTAACCAATAATATATATTTCACTTTTGGGTATGGCTCCAATAAAATGATTAAATATGTCAACTTTATTAATTAGAAAGTGACATAAAACTTTAAACGTATCAAGAACATTTTCACGGTTTTCAGATACTAACTTTTTGAGTTTTACAATTTCAATTTCACATTCACATGTTACATCATACTCCTTCTTGTGATCTCTAAATTTTCAAATCAAAATTTGGTTTCAAATTCAAATTTCTTATTTCAGAATTTTGAAGTATTAGAACTCTCAAGGTTCATTATCTCTGAACGTCCTTATTGTTATGGAGTGTCAAATTAAATGTATTTGGATGTGAGCACTATTTGGAGGTACATGTATTGCATTGGTGATGTAAAACCACTTGTTGGAATAAACAACAATTGAACCCTACCTAGTGCAACTACATTTTAACCCTAGTGGAACTACAGGTGCTTTATATAATGACTTATGAATCCCAAAATATATTATATATTATAAAAATATAAGATAGGAGGGGAAGAAGAATAATGATAAGAACCATATATCCTAACTGGAATATTTTGTCAACTACGCCATCATGAACGTGTGATTGGGAAATGGAGAAGCCAGTAGGATCCTTCCATTCTATTCCCTGCCCTAAGGAAACCAAAACCCAAAACTGAAACCAAAACTGTCGTGTGAACGCATTGGATCAAAAGCATAAGGGGGAGATGGGAAAAGTTAGGGGATGTGTTGGCCTGAGATTGGTGTGTGTTCTTTAGGTAGCCGTCCCTCCCCGCCTGGATTGTCTTTCATAATACTATTACACCTATTTCTCTTCCGTATCCTTTCACAAGTCAAATTGCCTCTCCTCTTAAATAAACTTAACCCAAGTTCTCATTTAATCCAAATTGGGTCTTTGGGCAGCAAGATTTGAGTGAAAATTTGAGGATTATGGGATATTACAGGGCAATGACGGTATTGACATTGATTCTTGTACTGGTATTTGAAAGGGGATTGCAGGGGAGCTGCTCTAGAGTCCTGTTTCATATGAAGAAGCCACTCACAAAGGCTGCTGAGGCATTTTCAGTGGATTCTAATGCAATTCCCACGGAGAATTGCAAAAGTTATGCAGGTTTAATGCCTTCCATACAATGCTTGTCAAGGGGCCTGTGCCCCCATCTGGTCCTAGTCCCATACACAACTCTGTACCCAATGATAGATAACTGTGATAAATATGTTAGGGGTGGATTTCTTTGGGACAGGGTTCAGTACACATTCCTTTTTCTGTATTTTGTGAATAGAGAAACAGACAGGCCAAGAATTCGGTCATCCCTGACATGATAGCTGTGAAAAGAAAGAATAGCTTGGTGTTGGGGAGGAAATTTTTGGACAGGGTTAAGTATACTAGTGTTTTGTCTGAATATATTGAAAACATGGCAAGAGTTCAGTCATATGATCTGGTGAAACTTTTGAAGAGTTGAATGGGTGCAAGAACATCAGCTATATTGAATAGCCAGATGATTGTGAGATAGTTTCCCCAACAGCGTAATAGTTTCAAGGTTTCTAATCTATTACTGGATCCTTTATCAGGAGAAGAAGCCAGATGCTAATAGTTTCTAGTTCTGATGTTTCTAATCCACTATATGATCTGGTGAAACTTTTGAAGGGTTAAATGGGTGTGAGAAAATCAGTCATATTGTATAGCCAGATGATTGTAGGATAGTTTCTGGATATGACTGCGTAATAGTTTCGGGGTTTCTAATCTATTCCTGGATCCATTGTCAGGAGAAGAAACCAAATACTAACGGTTTCTGATTCCAATGTTTCTAATGCACCATTGGATCCTTCATCAGGAGAAGAAGCCAGATGCTTGCTCTGCAAGAATTGTAATGGGCAATTCAGCATCTGATTGGGGTGTGGAAGAAGGAGAAAACCGCGCAGTCATGAGAACATTCAATTGATCAAGGTTACAAATACTGTGGTTTTGGACAGATTTACATTATACTTGTGCATTTTTCAATTTTTTTTTACAAGGAGACAAAACTGTGAATCTCTTTGGTGGAAGTGTGTTTACAATATTTTTCGTGATAAATTTATATTTATATATTGTGCTTGGTTCTTATAAAAACAATGTATTTCTATAAATGTAATTTAGCATTTTTGCTGAACATTTTTATCCATGTTTGAGGTCAACCCTGTAAAACATTGTGTAGTAAAGTTAGCTGTTGCTACCTTGCCTTGCTACATGAATAGGCCACAAAAATGTATTCAATATATGTTGGGTATGAATCTTGATGATATAATTTTAAGCAAGACTCCTGATTCATTGCTATTGTAGTCAAGATTGGCACTGCTTGTTGGGGTACCATCTTTTTGTCCTTTTGATTATGAAAGAAATCTTAGGCAAGAAACTGCGAGTTCAAGGTTTGAGTTTGGACATCTTTTTGTATTTGAGGTTGGCACTTGGATCTCTTTTATTTCCATGTTTCCAAAAAACATGATGTCGGTATTTGAGATCTTTTTCATATCACAATTATAAATTGTTTCATTATTTTCTGTACAAATTTCTTACTGAGTGGCGAGATAATGCGTCAATCTAGCTACATCATTACAAACAGGAGAGAGGGCATTGGAACATTTTTCTTTCTTGTTTGGAGAAGTTGATCTAAAATATCATGACATATAAGGTATATGGTAGAGTTGCTTTTTTTTTTTTTGTGGAGAGTTATTTTGGAATCCTACTCAATGGTGCAGTTAAATTGAGGTTATTTAACTTCCTTTAATAGAACATTTACTTCCAAATCAACCAAATTGTTAAACAATATAGAACCCTTCAATAAATATGATTTTGTGATAAATCTCCGGTCAATTAACTTGTAAATGTAAGTCCACACCAAAACACCAAATCAAAGTGCTTGGTAAGACACTCACAAATTTTCATGACATATGATAGCCTCTCTCAAACGAAAATTTTAGACTTGTATTAACTTTTATATATATATATGTGTATATTTGAGATTTGTGTGATGTCATTCCACTCTATCTTATATAAAATTATAATTGTATCATTGTGTAAACTTCTCTCCTAAACATAATCCACTTGGCGCTCCTACATCTAAATGAATATGGTTACCAAAACTCAGGAAAAAGTCGCCCATTCCAGTAGTGCATTGTTTTATAATCAACATATTTTTCAATGAAATTATTGTTGAAGATATTTTTGTGCCAAATTCAAAAAGAAAAATGGAAATGCTTCCAAAGGTCAATACGTGTAACAGTGCAGGTAAAAATCATTGAAATGTACAAAGGCGGCTTCAAACATGTGCTGTGTAGTTTGACTTTAATGCAGAAGGGTATGAATGGGTAGGTACACTAGAATATCCTGGATTTGATTATTGATAGTTATTTTACTGTTCACAACTTTTAGCATTTAAAAGGGGCCCAAGTACATTGACAAACCATCCTTGTAGGGAAAAAAATTACAGAATGCACCTAGGTAAGTGGATGTTTTTGTTATTTGATAAACATAGTTGGTCTCTCTGAATGTAAAATAAAGTCAATTGCTTTTTATGATTATTTTAATTATAAAGAAGAGTGGAAAAAAAAGGACGACTTTAAGATTTGTGGGAGTCTTTATAGTGCACAAAAATTGTATAGAGAAAGATAAAAAAGAGTAATAATAATTGGTTTTATAGTCCTTATCTATTATAAGATTTGAACTTGTGACGCCTTTAAGAGTAGAAGTACTCTATTATTAGGCCAACTCAAATGTACGTAATAATTTGGAAACTCATAATTAAATGTTTACAAACATAATTACACATAACAATGTTCACATGAGAGTTTAGAAGGCATTAGGAAACTTAAAATATCTAAGTATATGTTAAAGTCTTTTGTTTTTTCCAAGTATCATTTTGAGGCCAATGTTAACATTATTAATGAATTAATGTGAAATGTTATAAATTAAAATAATATTTTTTTTTCACTCTTCAATAGTGTAATTTAGATAAATGGATCTTATTGTAATATAAATATTTAGAATATTTGATTAGGTTTAAATATATAAATCTAAGATACTAATTACGTGTAATTACTTAATTATAAAATTAGAGAAAATAGGAGACATTTAAGGTTTAGATGTATATCTTGAATATCGTGAGATTTAGTGAAGTCGTTATGATTTGACAAATGTGAATGTTCAATGTGTGCAACCACTTTTAAAATATATGATATTGTGTGCCATTTGGTTGTTGATTCCTTCTTGCCTTGGAGTTGATGTGGAATGTCATGCGAGATGACCTATCATTGAAATTTGAACTTAGAAATGCACAACTAGAGCTAAGATAATCAGTAACCCTAAAGTTTAGCAATGATATAATGTTACTAGTGTATCTAATAACTCATACTATTATATGGTTTAAAATGCACTATTATTATTTAATCAGAGATATAGATAGGCACATGTGTGTGCAAATTTATCAAGAGACAAGAGTATCAACTAAGTAATTGAATTAGTCGACTTCATCTATTAAGAGGAAAACACTTTAAAGTCTCATCTTTAAGAAGACTTGTTTCATAAGTAATCTACTTTCAAAATCAAATTTCAACCTCCTTATTCATATAAGGGAGTAGAAGGCTAGTGATAAGACAATTGTGGAAGAGAGGTTTATTGAAGAATTTCGTTACATATATTCCTCTATGGAGGCCCATTGGCCCTCCTTCATCAACGTGCTTTAGTATATTCAGTAGTTATTCTACCTTGACATATCTATCTTTATATTGTTTTATTGTTTCACAAGTATGTATGCATGTGGGTATTTGTTTTAAGGTTATTGCAGCAATCCTGGAACATGCTGAGAATTTGTACTTGGTATCAAAGCTATCAAAGTTTCACGTCATGCAACTTTTAAGCATAAAGATTAACACATTTTTTTGTTCCCGTTTAGGCAATTTTGGTCCACTTTCAAAATCATAAAAAATCAAAATATTCTATTTGAGTTGATTTTTTAGAAGACCTAGTTCCAATACAACAAATTATTCTTCTATGTCAAACTGTTGAATCAACTCAGTAAATAGTAGTCTTGGGTTACCTTGGGAATCATGTAAAAAAGTACCTCATTTGATCTAAAACTTTACCATAATGTATATCTTGATCTATACAAAAATATTTCCTTGTATAAGATTTCAATTGATGTTTTTACGATACTTTTGGTGTCATCAAAATTTGAGCCAAAATTTTAAAAGTTCTAGGTCGTGTTGATTTTTTCTAAACGTGTAGATTAATATTTTCTAAGAAAGTGATATATGATTCACTATGGTTTTCAAGATATTTTAAGTTCTTTCGACATTTATTTGTTAGCACATTGTTTGGGAGGATATTTGTATTTTTGACACAAGACTATCTAACCAAATGGTAGCCCTAACATTTGTCATTTTTCAACAATCAAGTAATGGATCCATGAGTTCCACTCATACATACTTTTTCTATACTTGATTTAACAAAAAATAAACTAATGGGTAGATTTACTTTGTTAAATTCTTATTTATGCTACACCAAACAAGCTATGACAGTAAAGTACAGTAATGACTCAAGAAAATAAGCAAAAAGAAGTAAAACCCTAATTACAATAAAGAGTTAGGTTAATTGATTTCACAATAATCCTGACAATGTGCGAAGGTGGAAAACTCGGAAGAATGACAAGACATGACCTAAAAACCAAACTCGAAAAGTACAGAATGCGGGAGGATAAGGGACCAAGGCACTTGGACTAGTACTAGGTGTTTGGGCACTAGGATCCCTTCCTATTCACCAGTGGTCTCTGCAGAGCTCTAGAGATGAATTTCGTAGGGTCACCAGTTAATCCAAAACCCTTGATGTTTGTCACTAGATGGTCACACTATGATCGTCGATGTCACTGATAACCTGCAATAAAGAGATCACCTACAAAACCCTCAAAAGAACATCAAATGCTAAAAATAAAGATGCAAAATGAGGGTCAGAATGTCCTTAGCTATCAAACAAATGATCTTACGACTGAGCACTACATTACATATCAGACCCAATGTAGTTATGTGTGTGTATGCGGAATCATGCCCTAGGTGGCTCTTGTGTGTGTCGCACTTGATAGGGAATAAAGTAGCTAGATGTAAAGAGATGTAATAGATCTGTACATGGAATAAAATGAACTTCCCACCTATGTGTGTGATGCAGAAAACCAGCCCTTATCTCATGTAATGGTGTTATATGAATGCAAAGATGATCTTGAGTACTTGTGAGATGTAACCTTAGGTGATAAGTATAGATGCTTAGAGCTTGGTCCTTTAATTTGGTCACATAAATTTATATTTATATGCTTATCTTGTTCAAATTTCGTAATTGATCACTAAAAGGCCAACCCCTAAGAGATAGGGATGCCCAACGGATAGAAAGGACCCAAAAAGGAGCAAGAAAGTACAAAGAGGTCTAGGGCACCTAGAGGGGATAAGGGTGCTCTGGGGCTTATGTCCAGAGCCATAAAAGGTGAAGTATGAAGGGTCAGACTAGGAAATGAGGTCTGTAAGGCCAAGAGGGAGGCTAGAAAGGAAACTAAGAGGCCAAGTATAATGATCAATTAGTACTTTTCTCTTGTAAGAAGCATATGAATAGTAGTATGTGATTAGGACCTAGTAATGTACCCAAAGTGCATGATTTAGTGTCTACATTTTCCCCCACTTTATGTTGGTGAGTGAAATCTCAGTAACATAAAGTAGATAGAGATGTGTACCTAATAACCATGTAGATTGATGTAAAAGAGCATGCCAAGACAAGAAAAGTGTGGAGTGATAAAAAGTGTGAAGTGTGGATGCTAAAGAAGAGGAAGTAAAAGAAAAGTGATGAATAATGACCCTAGGGTGAAAACGCACATGTAGATGTGATGTTGTACATGTTGTTGATGATGTGCTTGGAGCATGATGGTTGTGTGTTGATGTTGACTACTCGCTTCCCATAAGGACAGGCCTGCAAAAGAGAAGAACGAACAAGTAGTAAAATATGTGTGTATATATGTAAAAAGTGCATGTAAAAGTGTGTAAATAGTAGAAAAAGGAACATGTGCACCTAATTTGTGATGAGAAAAAGTGATAGAAAGGATCCTGAAAATGTTGATGAAGAGTGATTTTTCAGGTGATCTCATGCCACAACAGAAGTAGTGTAGAGAGAAATGTTTAGTGTCATTCTCCAACCTTTGAATGCTTCCCAAGTAAAAACACCACTGCAAATGGTGTGTACAAGTCCAATCCAATGTGAAAAAGTGCGATCAAATGTGATTTCCAAGTGTCAAGGACTACCCGTTATATGAAAAATTTTGTGTCAATGCTGAAAATTATACTAAACTAAAGATCAGGTGTATCTATCCCCTGGTCTCGTATACCCAAGAAGGAACAAGCAAATGTAGGTGCCCAAGTAATATTTGGGTGCTAGTGTTTGTGTTGAAGTAAGGACCCAAGTCTGATTTTGAGCCATGTTTGAGTCTATAGATTATGTTGTATTGTATCAAGTATGACCGTAGACTACTAAAATGTGATTATAATTGTTGAATGGGGTGACTAATTCACCTAATAGATTTCATCCATCGTTTGGGGTTCATGCAATGTCATTAGGAAGATGTGGACCAAAAGAGGACCCCATGCTAAAGTGATACTAGTATGTAGGAGGGAATGTTCTTGGTAGAAACCAAGGCACATGCAAACAAAGTGGCTAGAAGACAAGTGTTAGTGTAAACAAGCATGTATATAGAAAATAGTGTAAGCTACCAAGAAATAAGACAATGTAGACCGCAAAAAGCGGGTTGTACAAACATGGGACATAACTCACAATGTCGCAAGACAATCAAGGCCATAATGGTCGAAAGCATACAATGTGTACACAAGACAAAGTAGGACAAAGCCCGTAAACAATGGCAAACAAGAGTAAGCAAACATCAGATAACTATGGTGGCAAATAGGTCCTGCAAGGAAAATGTTACACATGAAGCACCCATTAGCATTTTAGAAAGATATAAAGTATGTCAAAGAGTGAATAATCTGATACAAGAATGTCCTATGTATAATAATGAAATAATAGCATCCGAAATGTGTATGAATGTGGATGCCTCTTCTAGAGTCGATGTGGGACTAGTATGAGGTATCGCACCAAGCATCCATACTGCATGTATTGGTTTGTGTATAGTCTACAATCACAACTAGAAATAAAGTGAACACACATGTGTGTATGATAAAGATAATGACATATAAGATATCTATCTAGCATGTGTAATAAATTGTACATGTAAGCATAAGCGAGTAAGAACTATGTGCAACCAAGATATGCAACATGTTATGGATGAGATGGAATGGAATGCAATATGAGTGTGATAGGGGTAGTGTGCCCCTCGAGTGTGGATGTATGCATGAGTGAATTGTGGTTCATTTATAAAAGACCCCTCAACAATAAAGAATGAACCGTATAAAAGAGTGCATCATTGGGAAATGGTTTGAACGATGTTGTTGTATGCAAGAAAAATTTATCATTGAAGTGCAGTGCATAGAGAGTGAGTAACATGAGGTTCTTATTGTATAGATCCCTCAACAATCATGTAAGAACCATAGAACATGAGTGCATCATCGGGTAGTGTGTGTTGTAAAGGTTTGATCATGATGCGTAGAGTGTAGAATAGAATAACATGATGTGTGAGTAGAATATGCTAGAAAGATGTAGATTGTAAGTGTGTAGTGTGTTGTTTTATATTGCAACACTAGAAAGATGTGTGTTGAATGGGCCGAGTGTGATGATGTGTAATGTGCAACATAAGATATGTAGATTGTGTAAGATGTGTGATGTGTGAGGATGTGTAATGTGTAGAAAGCACAAAGTGCATATGATATGTAGTAGAAGTAAGAAGATGATGTCAAAGGTGTGGATAGTGTAAAATATGTAAAATGTGTAGTAGTAAGGTGTGGATAGTGTAAATTATGTAAAATGTGTAGTAGTAATGTGTATAGAATGTGTAGGTGTAGAAATCACGATGTGTTTATGATGTGTAATAGATGTAAGAAGAGGATGTTGTAGATGTGTAACATGTGTAATGTGTAGAAAATGTAAAGTGCATATGATGTGTAGTATAAGAAAGAAAGCGATGTCAAAGATGTGTAAAGTGTGAAATGTGTAGAATGTGTAGAAAGCACAAAGTGCATAGGATGTGTAATGTATGCAAGAAAAGGATGTATGAAGTGCACAAGATGTATGATGTGTGAAATGTGCAAAGGTGTGTGAGGTTCATGTGTATAGTATGCCCTCAACAATCAAATGTGAACCAAAGCACAAGAGCATGTCATCAGAAATGACAATAAAAATGTATCAAGTGGTTTGTAATGATGCGTAGGATATATTAGACATTTAGGCATAGAGTACTACGTACATAAGATGATATAAATATTTGATAGCAATGCGAGGGGGAAGAAGCTATGATGCCCCAAGTATGTAAGTGATGGATATCTATTCAATAACTCTAAGTGGATCAATGTAAGGAGAATTTTCCTTGACAAAAGTGATTAGACACTGAAGTGGTGATTTCTTAGGAGCCTCGAGTGGTGGAAGTCGAAAGAGGCCAGCTAGATTTTTCTTGTCTTGCATAGAAATTGGTTGCTTGTTTTGTATTGTTGTAGAAGACTTGATAGGAGAGGAAGGTGGACTAATTTTGAGAGGCGGTTGCTTAGTTTGAATTGATGATGTCATAGATGACTTGAGATGAGGAGGTGTTAGATTGATTTTGAGAGGCGGTTGTTTGGGTGGCACTTAACATTCCGTAGAAGGAACATTAGAAGTGATGGTAAGATGATCATTAGACGTAGAAGGATAAAATTTAGGATCTCATTTGGATGTAGAATTTATAGATGGGCATGCAATAGAATGTTGTGTAGTGAATGAGATAAAGCCTTGAAACTCAAGATGTTTGATTCTTCGTTGTAAAGCATAGCAATCATTATCATTATGGCCATTGATTCGATGATAATTACAATATGGACGACCTTGATATTTTGTAAGAATATAAGGAGGATAGCCATGTGTAGATGGTGAAGTGATCAATTGATGACTAAGGAGATCGGTAAGAATATCATGTTGCTTAGCATTACGATCAAACATTAGAGGCTTTGGTAATGGTATGATTTGAGGCTCACTAATATGAGCATATGTAGAAGACATAAAATGAGGATGAGATGTAGAATGGTAACAAACATGAGCCTAAAGCATATTTAAAATGTTGGATTTCATATTTAAGAGATATGATCATGGATTTCATATGATTAAGCTAAAATTTAAAATAGTCTAATCTAGATGTTATAGAAGTAGTAAATAAATGCAAAAAATATAGTAAATAGACCCAAACAACTAATCTATGAAAATACAAAACCCTAATGTGTAAGGAGAGTTAAGAAAAGCCTTATCTATTTCAATAATATCTTGGGACTGTGTCATAGAATAGACCAACTAAGAAAGATGAAGAAATGACCACACAAGAGCTCCGAAACTGCAGATCTAAGCTATCTAGGTGGACCGGAGCACCCAAAGATGGATGGGGAGTGCCTGGGCACCCTAGTATGATATATGGGCACCCCGTATACTAAAATGACTAGGAGCCTCCTCTCGAGGTGTCCCTAAATGACTTCCTACCTTTTCTTCCTATCGTGTTGATGTCGATGAGGAGCATTGGGTGTCACTATAAATAAAAGATGAAGAAGGGGCCTAAAAACCCCAAACCAAGCATCAAAACCCTAAAAAAATAAAGATGCATATGAAGGGGTCAAACTGTCCTCAACGGCCATAATGGTGGACTTACTAACTAAGTGTTGCACTACATTTCAAACCCAAATATAGTTATAGGTGTGTGTGAGAATCGTGCCCAAGGTGCTCTTGTGCTAATCACACTTTGTGAAGTAACGAGAAATAACTAGATGTAGAAATGTAAATAGATGGTGGATGGAATAAAATAAACTCCCCTCATATGAAGTGTGATGCAGATGAACCATCCTTGTCCCTTGTGATGGAGCTAGATGGATGCAAATTGAGCTCTAGATTCCTTGGATGGATGCAACTTTAGGTGGATGATAGTGGCGCTTAGTGCTTGGTCCCTCATTATGGTCTCATAACTTTATGTTTATATGATTCTCTTGTTCTAATTTCATAATTAACCCTGAAAAGGATGACCACTAAAAATATAGTAAGCTCAAATGACTAGAAAGTTCCCAAAAGATGAATGTAAAGTGTAAAAGGATCAAGGTACCCTCAATACAAATAGGGCGCTTGAGACACCCCAAGATTGGGCCGGATGCCCCATTAAGGATGAGATGATGCAAAATGACAAAAATGACCGGGTGAGTACATCCAAGAGGTCAGCAATGGTGAAAAAAATCAAAGTAAGTAAACGGAAAAGTACATGGGTTAATTAGTACCGTATTCACTCAAAAACCATATGAATAATGGTATGAGACCGATACTAAATAATACCCAAAGTGCTTGATTTTGTGTCTACATTTACCCCCACTTTATGTTGGTGAGAGGAACGCTCGACAACATAAAGTAGATAGAAATACGTACCTAATATCCATGTAGAGTGATGTAGAAAGCGTGGAGTGACAAAAATATGGAGCATGAAGACTAAAGATGCAAAAGAGAAAAAAGTGATGAGCATGAACCTAGGGTGGAAACGCGTGTGTAGTTGTCGATGTATGTGATGTATCTCGCATGTTAGTATGAGGTGTGCGCTTTCACAAAAAAGTGTTGTTGTTTTTTATGCCTTTGTTGTAACTTGTTATTGACTCGCTTGCTCCTCATACGAATGGACTTGCAAAGGAGAAGAAGATAAAGTAGTCAAATACACGTGTATATATGTGTGAAAATTGCATGTATATAGGAAAATATTACAAATGGAAGTATGAAAAATACAAAAGGAACATGTGCACCTGATCCATGATGAGAGAAAGTTTAGAAAGGATGTCATGTAATGTCAATGGAGTTTGAGTTTTTGGGTGATCTCATTCCACTGTGGCCAAAGAATTGTAGGGAGAAAGTTGTGTTATTCTCCAACATGTAATTTCTTACCTAAGAATGTGAAGAGATTTTTGTAGTGCCTCGGTTTTTTGGGTGATCCGACACCGCTGACCGAAGTAGTGTAGGAGGAAATCCGTTATTTCTTCCAACCTGTAACTACTCTTGAGAATGCTAAGGACTTATTTTCCTATAAAATATGATGTGTACGGGTTAATAGATTAGTCTAAACCCACTCGTTGTATAACCCACAATTTCAAGGACAAAAACTTAACCGAACCAGCACTGCAGAGAGAGGTTGTGTAGTGTGTAAACCCCAATGATGCCCCCTTCTTTGGGGGTGTATGCAACATCAATGATAGGAGGATGCATCCCTAAAAGAGGACTGACCATGTAAATCAGTGCCTTTCGGGGGAAGGGAATGCTCTTGGTAGAAACCAAGGTTCCCATAAACAATTGACTAGGAAAACAAATGTTAGTATGAGAAAGTATGCATGTAGAAATTAAATGCAAGCTACACAAACAATATCTAAGCTAGTAAGCAAAATGATAAGGTAAACACTCAAGAAGATAATCATAGACCATGGAAATTGGGTTACAAACATGGGACATCACTCATGATATCATAAGACACTCAAGGCCATAGTAGCTGCATACAAACGAACAAGTGTGCACACCAAAAAGGGAAAGGCCCGTATATAATAGCAAACAAGAGACCAAATATAACAGATAAACAAGAAGATAACTATGGGAGCAAATAAGCCTCGTAAAATAAATTTTTCACATTAAGCACCCATTAGCATGTTAGAAAGATAGCCCATATGCCAAAAGCATGTATAAATAAATAAAGTAGTGTGCTAAAATCAAAATGAAACAATAAAGCACTGTAAGAGATGAATGTGGATGCCCCAAAGAACCATTATAGATGAGTAGGAGGAGAGCATCCATGCTGCGTGTAAGAGACATGTATTTACGATCACAACTAGAGAAAGACATGAACGCGTATGAGTGGATGGTAAAGATAAATGACATATACGAGATCTATCTAGCATGTATAATAAGACAACCATATACAAGAAAATGTAAGCAAAAGTAAATGCGACCAAGATATGAAACATGTTGTGGATGGATGTAATGGAATTCATAATGGATGATAGGAGTCGCGTGCCCCCGAGTGAATGGATTTGTATACGTGAGGTTCATTTAGTTTTCCCCTCAACAATCAATAATTAAGCGTAAACAAAAGTGTGTCATCGGTAAATGATTGAATTGTGTGTTGTGTCTAATGTGTTGTGATGAGTATGTATGCATAGTGGTGATGATATGTGACCTAGAGATTATGTGCATGCGTGACCCTATAGCTAGAGTGTATAGCATGACAAGATGATAGAATGAGTGATGATTTAGCCTAAATCGTATATCACTACAAGATGAATAAAGGGAGTGGTGATGTAGCCTAAAGCATATACCACTATAAGATGAAGGAATAGGTGACCATTTAGCCTATAATGTATGTCACTAACATAGTAATGTCACATGATAGAAGGTTTAATGATGAATGTGTGAGTATGATAAGGTCCATTTTATTTGTAAACCCTCAGAAGTCGAGTATGGACTAAGGAAGTAGAGTGCATCATAGGGCAGTGAGTGCAGTGCGTAGAAGAAGATGTGTGATGTGTGATGATAATAGATGACCATGTGATGTGTAATGTAAATATACGACGTGTAGAATGCAATCCAAGATGTCTAGACAACAAGAGAGTGTGAAGTGTGTGCTATGTAGAATGTAATGTGAGACTCGTAGAAAATAGGAGTGTGAGACATGTATGATGAATACTAGTATGGTGTGTAGAGTATGTATAATATGTAGATGCGTAATGGTCGAAATGATGTATACTAAATGTAGAATGTATGATCAAAGACATATGACATGAGATATGTGAAGAGACACAATGTGTAGTACCTATTGTGCAATGTGTGGGGTTCATGTGTAGTACACCCTCAATAGTCAAGTGTGAACTAAAGCACAAGAGTGTATCATCGGGTAATAACAACGCTAAAGTGTAGATGAATATGCATATACTAGAGATTGATGTATGACTATGCAAGTATGAGAGATGTGTTGATGCTAATATGGGGGATGTTATGCCCCCAAGTGTGTGTGAGTGAATGAACTATCTAATAATAGTGAAGGATGAAGGTCCTTCATCCGATGCATGTGGTGACGAAAGCATATGACCATGCTCTAGTAGTGGTGGTATAGTAGATAGACGTTGTGCTGGTGAATGAAGTATATGTGCATGCTATGAATGAATATATAATGAATGACATGGTGTAGCAAAATGTGTCGCCAATGGAGATCTATGTAAAGATGAATGTGGAGGTATATTATTAGTAGAGACAACCTTATTGTTATGGATGAATTTCAGACACAAATGATTCATGGAAATGATGGATTAAGACCTATGAATCCAATTGAGACTGAGTAGCATGTCACAACCATCAACCTGTTGGCCAACAAGGAAAGGTACAAGTAAAGTGAGATGACATACCGTAACATGTAGCTTAACAACATAAAATGGTTTATTCATAGGATATTCAATTTGCATTAGAGGGAAACAAATAACATTGAGAAGTGGAATGAAACATGCGTTAATGGGACAATATGGGTAAACCTTGGTATTGTTGATGGAAACCAAACCAAAAATGCATTGATATGTGGGTGGTTAGATGTGAAATTGGCATGATAATCATGGTTAGAGAAGGAGATGATCAATGGCGAAGTGTCAGTATGTGTGACAAAAATTCAATAGCCCCCCGATGTAGGAGGAGACACTGTGTGATATGCATGATTAGTGAAGGTTTAGCTATGCTCTTGTCATATTTTTGGGACTGGTTATTAAATAGTTTGAGTTTACCCTTGTCATTGTTTGGTGCAGAGTTTGTAGGCTCTAGAAACTCAAGCTTATTATTATCAATAAGATCTTGGATGATTTGTGTAGATCTTGAAACATCGATTCATATAATTTTGATGTCGGGGTATACACTTTTAAGTGTTAGTGTATTGAACATAATTACTTCTTGAGTCTCAAGATCTTTCTCAACACATGAGCACTATTGTTCATGGTGCTCTCTCTCTCTCCACCGGCTTAAGGATCTTATCACACAATTCTTAAGCAATAATCATATACTCAAAACAACCTTAGGTTTATTTCTTCTTTATATGCTCACTTGTGTTAGTATTAGCATTCTCTTGATAACAAACATGGAAATGATATTCCTTGGCTAATGATCCTAGCTCCCTAATCTTAGGATCCATCACATCCCATAATCATCCTTACACACATTTAATTCCTTTACATACTTTGATTCCCTTATACAACCACTTGCATGCCTTATCCTTGTTTTGACAAGTCTAGGCCTAATAGGTGTCTTTGGTCTAAATGCTCAAAAATTTATACAAACTCCTCAATCATTTCTAGTAACCTTAGAACCCTTTATTTATACAAACCCAAGGTGATTTGATCATTAGTTTCATCATACACCAACATTTCATATTGGTTCTTCAATTAGGCCTTATTGTTCTACTAGTCCTTCCACATGCAAATTGAGTTGGATATTAAATTTATCAGATACAACTCCACAAACTCAAGGTTGATTTAGAGATCCTTTATGGAGTTATTGATTATACCTAAGTTTCACCACTTGTCCCTTTATATAGATTTGTACCTCTAGACCACTACTCTAGGAAAAATTAGGTTTATTTTGAATCTGAGCTATAACAATAAGTACTTATGGCTATAATCTCACCTAGAATTTAACGGATCCACTTCTATAATATCAAAAACATGGAGTATACAAATTTTAGTGGATTTACAACATGGTTTTCTCATTCATGCAACTCCTTTATCCTTTGTTCTATGCACATTCATAGTTATCCCTGCAAAACTTGATGTATTTATTCCACATATGCAAATTTGAAGGTGATATTTGGCACACTCCTAACCCTCACCTAGAAAGAGGTTTCCATGAAGTTTTATGATTTTTGAATGGATAGAAATTAAGTTATTTAAGCCCTAGTTTGGGGCTAATAGCAAAGAATTAAGGCTACATGTCACAAATTTAGATTTCAAAGGATAAAAAAATTATATATGTCTATTCTTACCTCCCTTCATCTCCTCATACCATCACAGATCTTGAAAATTTCATGTTATGATGACTTTCACTCTCAAGATCTCGATGAGACATGTAACATCATACATAGTCCATATATTTAAATATGAAAACATGTAAAAACTCATTCCAATGCATGTAACATAAATATTAAGTCTTTCTTATTCACTTCCAAACTCTATTACATCATGTTCCATCATTCCTCTTTATTCAATATTTTGTACATGACTGATCCTAGTTGATTTATCCCCATTCTCCTCTAGTCTAGCTTACTAAAATGGACTATTCAAATTCCTCTATGAGCTCAACAAAAACATAAACTTAGGAAAGGATAAGAATAATCCCCAAGACTCGCTCCACTCATCCACACTCCTAGGACAACTCACTACACATCCATATATGCTTAATTAGGCTTAAAACAACCAATTCACTCTCTTTACACACCTAAACTACACTTTTACAAGCTTGTTCAATTTTCACTTTCATCTACTCAAGTAAATCACTCATTTCTATGAAATCAGCATGCTAGACTACATTTCCTATAACCCTAAGATATTCTAAGGTCTTGATGCTCCTGCATCAAATGTCCCACACATCTATGATAATCACATCAAAATTTCTCATTGTAATTCCTTCCTTTTGGTTGCGATGGGTATAATTCGAGTGGTGGAGGAAGCGTGATAATATTTCTCTCAAGAAGTTGTTGTAATATGAAATGTGAGGCCATAAAGTGTTATCCCATTTTTATGATTATCAAGAAAATGGAGATAACCAATTGAAAATTTTATGGTGATTTCCTTTTAAGTATTTTTGATCCAAAGTCTCCTTTGAAAATTCCTTAGGGAGTCTTTATGTCAGGTTTCGTAACTTCCTCAAAAATCAACATGTTTTATGTTCCCTGCTTCCCGATTCCAAAAATCCAAATTTAACTATGCTATTGGGTTTCGGGATCCAATCACACCAAACACGTGAAATTAAAATGCATGTAAAGTGTTATATGTTTTCTCGAACCCAAGTTCAATTTGAACTATGTGTTGTTGGATTTCGTAACCGCACTACATCGTAACACCTCTGCGCCCATGCACATGCTAAATTCCTCATGCTTTCCAAATCCAAAGTTCGACCCCATAAAGACCTCATTGTATTGGGTTTTTGGAACTCGAACACATAATGACATATGAAATCAATTTCTTGATTCGAAATACGCACATTAATGTCCAACTAGTGGGTAGGTGAGCACATGTGTTAGCTTATGTGTAATGAATGCTATGTTTTTATAAATATAGGATTCTCCACATCATTTGTACCTTGCATTTTCTTATGCCACATGGATTTCTACGCCGATGATGCATCTCCAAAACCTGACCCACATTTTTCTTGGTGATTTTGGATTATTTATCTAAGGATTGAAGAGTTTTCACCTTGAGGTAAGTATATTTTCACCTAAGTTATGTTTTGGGTTTTTTGTGGTCATGCCCTTGTTTTCATTTAGGCGAGGTTAAGTCTTTCCCCTTTTTCCCTTAATTATATTTTCACTCAAGTCACCATTTTTTTATATCACCGAAGGGTGAATTTTCATTCACTTTCATGGGCTTCAAGTGTTGAAAAATTGGAAAACAAAATCAAGAGTTTTTGTGCTCAAAGGTTTTCCTCATGCCTTAATAGGTTGTGTGCCCGATCAAAACAATTCATAGTTTGGAAGATTCTTGACATCTCCAAATTCCCAGCAGCTTTATCTGGACTTTTCCCCTATCAAACAAGACCCAACTTCTGCAATATTTTGTTTTTTCTTAGCTGTCAAGCATCACTCAAATCCCAATAAGTGTGTCAAGTTTTCATAGGTGTTTGATAGAGTCACTTTCCGACTAATTTTTTCATATTTTCATAAATGCTAAAAGGATCCCAAACCCGATTTTCTTGCATGAATTTAAGGCATATTTGTGACAAGTTCCCCACGTCCGATTCAGAAAAGGGAAAGGGAAGAAAATATTACAAAGGAAATGAAGTACAAGTACCAGGGTATTGTGGCTCCCTCTAACATTGATTCAAAATTTGATATTAGGGATACTGAGTTGGGACATGTAGACATGGACAAGTTTTGGGCCGATTTCAAAGTTCCTCACAAACTTCTTGGATGCAATATTTTTGTGCAATTGGATTACCTTTGCAGTAGCTTTTCCCATTCCTACTTAGTGTCATGAATTTATTCTTACATGTGCTATTAATTATTATTCGACTCAAGGTCACCACAATCGAGGGGAGAGGTAATAAAAATTTAGATGTGGATTATTTTGATGCACTTCTCAAGCTTCCTAATTTCAAGGAATATGTTGGTACAAATCTTCAACTAGCTCAACAAGCCTGGGATAATGATCTGGAAAATTGTGTTAAGCATGTGAATAAGAAATTCTGATTAAACCTAAGCCCATTAGTATCTAGGTTTCCAAAAATGGTTCCCAAGAGTGATTTCAGTTTAGAAATTTGTGATATCATTACACTCCTTAACAGAGTATTTGGGCTTCCAAAGCTAGAGAATTTCATGGATGGATGTACCAGTTCATCACTATCATTAAAAATAATGATTAATATCTTGACTGGGGAACCTTCATTAGAAATACAATTGTCACTCAAATGAAAACAACCCTTTCCATGGGTAAGTTTTATATGATGTCCTATGCCACCTATGATGCCTCCTAATGAGGAATTATCCCGGTTTGGATTCAAAAGGTAACAAGTCTACTAATCACATCTACAACTTCTATCCCTAATTGTCTCTACAAGGAATCTTATATCATTTCAAAATATTTAATGATGCCTTCTTCTACAAGGTTATCTATAGATTAGATCCTGATCTTACAAAAAGAAGAGTCTCAGATGCTATGTGGAATGAAGTCTCAAAGTGGGGTTTCATTTTCTTGCAATTTAGAAAGTTACATATTTGTAGGTTGCCATATTTTTAGAAACTCCAATGTATCTTCCAAGATACTAGAGTGATAAATTAATGCTTATGGAATTGGTCCGACACCTCTTGGATTCTCACAAATTTTAAAAGAGTAAGCATAAGGCTGTCATATCATTTCTTATACTAGTTGGGAGATATATGTGCTCCTCAGTAATTAAATCCAAGAGTGTGGTTTATGAGCTATAAGAGAAGCTTAAAAATAGTATGAAGTTGATTTTTGAGGTGTTCTCAAGGGCCATGGAACAATTTACTTTCATGTCCCAGACATCGAGGACATTTGGATTGATGTTAGAGATGAGGTTATTGTCAGCAGAAAGATAATAGCAGGTTGACATTAGATGAGATAAGGATGTTGAATCTCAATAATGTTCCCAAGGATGTGATTGATAATGAGAGCATTGTAGAAGATATGTATGAATAAGGTTCACAACAAATGACTGGTCGGTCAAGGAAAAAGTATTTATACAGAAAGGGCTGCCCAAACCCTTTTTGTATGAAGACATGGTTATATTCATGGGGTATGCAGCTGAAGGAATCCAATTTCCCAAAGCTACCTATCACATCAGCATCAAAGGTGGGCCCCTCACATGTGGAAAAGGATAAAGGTGCAAGCCCACCTAAAAAGTTGAAATTTAAGTTTGTTTGAAGTGGAGGAAAGTCTCATCCTTTTCCATCTGCTGCACTTTCTACATCGGTTTTGATTCTTGATTCTCCTCCATCAGCCTCTCGGGACGAAGTTCTAGTCAAGATTGTGGCTGATCTACTTGTCATTTCTTCTAGTCTTGTCGCTCCTTCCATTCATGTATCCACCCAGTCATCTCCAGTACTTCCTTCCATTTCTTCTCCTTCTCTCTTTATTTCCTCTCCTCCTCATTCTCCTCCATTTTTGTCATCACCACTTGCATCTACCATGGCCAGTGTTTTCTCATCCTTATCCCCTCTCTCGAGTGGAGTGGGATTGACCTTGAGTTACCAAAGTGTCTTTTGTAATCCCATTATCCATTCCTCTTCCGTGTTAAAATCCTTAATGAAGCTTGTAACAAACTAAGAGAATCAAAGGATCAAGTGTTGGATGCTACTAGTGAATTTGATGAAGAATTATCAAAGATATTCACAAAGGTTCTAGATGATAGCTTGAATATTCTACCTGTAGATGATATCTACAAAAATTTAGGAATTAGTTGAAAAGGAATCTGGAGACAGTGAAAATTTTGATATAACAGCTATTGACAAGCTAATCCTTTGTGAAAGCATTCTGAGTACCTTGGCCAAATATAACAAAAATATCAAATGCTTCCAGGGATTGTTAACAATACGCAAGAAACATGTGAGGTCCTAAATCATTACTCCTGTGGACCAGATGAAGAAGAAGCTTGGGTGATGATCCTAAAATTTCAAGAATTCCGTGAGAAGCAAGCAACATAGGATGAAGAAAAAGACAAGTCTGAGTGATGAACTTGTCATGTCATTTTTATTTTTCATTTGACATGTCTTTTTCAATATTATTTCGACATCTTATAAACTTGGAAGGATTGACTGGGTCTCTATATGAGAATCAGTCAAATGGAGTAATTACTCATATTTACTATTTTTAGTATGTTGTTGCAATTGTTTCCTATTTTCTCTCCTTCCCTTCTCTATATGTATGAGATGTTGTAGCATTCCACAGGGTTGGAATTTTTTGATTAAACATAGATTTTACATTTGAGAAAGTGAAAAACTGTGTTTTTTATTTTAATCATTGAAGAATACAAAATATAATCTATTGTAAACTTTGTGTTGTGGAGAATATATTTGTGGTTCGAGGTATTGTTCTTATGTTCAAATGCTTTAAATCATTCTTTGATTTAATTGTCTAGTTTAAGCAACTCTTCTATAATTTATTACAATTTAAATCACATGTGATTATCTTTTGATTTTTGTTTTATAAAGAAAAAACATGTTCGTGCTCATTCTATTCTTTCTACATTCGATAATTCATTTATTTCTTCCTATTACCTTACTTTCCAATCTTATTTCTTTCTAATAAGAATACGACTATTGGGATGAGATCCCAACCCTGATGGTTAGAATAGTGTGAATATTGTATATATCTTCTGTGTGTTTTAGATTAGTAATAAACAAGGTGCCTCCCCTTTATCTGAGGAGGGACATTGTCTCGTGTACTATGGTTGAACCTCATATTTTATCTTTGAAAAATATCCAACCAACAATTTTTGGTGACTCCACTAGGGAATACGCATGTAAAAGACTAAACCTATCTTACTATTTGTGACTATGTATTTGCCTTTTGTTTTACATTGTCTTTCCATGGTCAAACTGGAAAGAAGGGTGTGTTAGTGTGAAATCACAGCACCCCAAAATGAGTTATGGATCTATTTTTCTAAGGCAGGGTCATTTGGTGTGATTTGCATAACATGGGACCATCTCTCAAGCTGTAGGACTTGCGGACTTGAGATGGCCCTCTGGAGAAATCCGGATTCTTCTTCATGATCCTAATGCTAAACTACTTCTAATGCATAAATAACATCTAACTACACCTATCCTAACAATGCCAAGGAGATAGGGAGAGAGAAAGTGCATAAAGAGGGAAATCCTACACTAATGAGGTGATAACACCAAGAAAAGGGAGCGAGATATTCTGTTGAGGGAGAAAGAAACAGAAAAATAGGGATGAGGGAGGTTAGATAGAAGTGACATGGCCCAGATCTGTAAATCATCCATTAAACTCCATGAAACACAACATCTTGCACCTGCAAATGTGAAATACATGCACAAAAAACCAAGACTAAAAGCGAGAGGCATGGAGAAACAACAAAATGATGCAAAAACATGTTTTTATTACTCTAGAAGGTGCATAGACCATTACATTTTTGGAATAGAGGCACAAATACATTTGCTAGGCATAGGAGAAGGTTCATTGCTCAAAAATGGCATCGAGAAACAAATTTGACAGAGTTTCTCTATGCCTAGAATGTCTCTCCTTTTAAAAATGAGAAGTGTTACAATATATATAGAAAGAAAAGAGAGAGAAGAGGGAAAATTTGAATCCTACTCCAACCACCATGAGATACACATCGAATCCTACCTTGAAAGCTCAACCACTGAATATCAATGCCTTCTATAAATTTGCCCACAATATGTCGCTTCTAGTTCCCCAACGGATTGAATCGAATCAAATCTAGTAGTTGAAGAGATTGGATTATGTGTTAATGGCCTGGAAGACTCTTCTTCATTTTTCACCTACCAGGGCCACGCGGCATCCTGACACTCGTTTGGGCTTCCCTTTTTATATGGGACACGTGGCAACCAGATTAGAGAAAAAATTGGGCTTGTGGGTCCAGTAATTTTACCTTGTGCCCTTTCCTTCAATTCCCCACTTTGGCTTTGACTTGGGTTCAAACTTTAAATTTTTCCTTTTCCTCATTCTGGAATGCAATCTTGTAGGTATGAAACATTTTCCCTTCATATTTTCTCTATGTGTGGGGTTGTCTTGACCAAATTTTCTAGGGGGTGAATTTGGGATAACAATTTGGTGACTCACGGGGACATCTGCCTGTTAGATGAAGAGACTAGTGGCCTTGGGACATCCATTGGGCATGGAGTCTACCTGATAAACATGAAACTGATCTAAACTCTGAAACTCCAACCTTTGAGCCATTTGGAAACCCACTGAAACTTGGAGCTGATCTTCAACAAAAACCATTACAATGCATTGTGTAAGAGTAAAACAACAGCACCAAAAACTATGTACAAACTGAAAATCATACATACCCCAAGTGGGATATGCAGAGTGTGCAAAAGAACTTCTTCTGCTAAAAGCAAAATCTACTCCTACTCCTATACTAACTAGAGAGAAATAATGCTAAGCAAATCCTGCAACATGAAGGGAGAAGTAGCTTCCCTTTCTCAAGAGGGGCAGCCATGTAAATGATTTGACACTAAATATAGCTGTCTAGTATGAGTGAAAAATTGGCTATAAGTTTGTCCTCCACCCAAATCATCAAGATATCAATATTAATGGAAAATACCTCCTCAAGTTGACCTGTATTGGACTCCCGGAGGTATTGATGGTGACCTCGTACTTTGATTCTCATCCTCATGCCCCGATGTAGACATGACCGGTTTTGGTTTCTCCTTTGGCTCCAATGAAGCCAAGTACCTAATTGGCCACGGTCTAATCCTTTGGATGTGCCCATTTCTATGAAATTCAACTCCAAAAATGGAGTCTTCTGATGGACCTTCTTGGGTGGATGGTGTGAGAGAGATGATGACATCCTCCTGCCTTTTCCTTCCTCTTATTTTGAAGAACATGGAAGATCAAGATCTTCTAACCTTGGTTCCAGAGGGCCATTGTGAGATGTAGGTTATTGTCCTTGGATGTTCTCCTCCATGGTAGCAGACTCATGTTCTTGGAAGGTAGATGATGGAGGAGCAAATGATGTGATCTCCTTAGGCTCCTCTCCATCAAGACAATCCTCCAAGTCAGACAGATAATCTACCTCCTCGTTGTCCTGCTACATGTGTTCGACCTCCTCCATGGTGTCCTTTGAATCTGCAACTTGATCACCATGGCTCCCTTCACTCTCAAACATGAAGTTTGAAAGATAAAACTCTTCTTCAACATTGGAGTTTGAAGGGGATGAAGTGGGAGGAAGAACTGAAGGTTCTTCTGTTGCCTGTTCTACACTTGGGGCCTCTGAAACCGTATGGTCCTCCTCTCGCTACAACTCAGCCTCGGCCCACCACTGGTTCTTCAACCCCGACCTCCTCTATTGGCTTGACCATCAAGGGGATCTTTGTAAACCCAAATTTGGCAGCCCAACTCTTTAGATTGTCTATTATTTCTTTTCTGTTGGGCTCCTCTTCTTGTTGTCCTTGACTGGATTCTTGAGTATCTTCCCAACATGGACTTGGGAAAGTAAGAGGAGTGGTAGGTTGGGGTTCAACTAACTTTGCAATTGTTTGTGGTGGGGAGGGAGGTGGAACTTCTTGTTTGTTTGGAGGGGATGACTGTTTGGAAGGGAAAAGGGGAGAAGAACTGAAATGGGATGGAAGACTAGGGGATGGAGAAATGGATTTCACACTTGGGGCAACATACAATGGGAAGCTTGGAAATTGAAGCTCAAATTGAGATGGTGTTGCTTGAGGAGTGGAGAGAAAATTACCAGATAATGGTGTAGGATTTACCCATTGACAAGGTTGCCTAGCACTAAATTCATAGGCCTCGATCTCCTCAGTCCATTGTGCAAGTTGGGAAAACATTTCAACCATGAAGTCTAGCTTCTCCTGAGGGTTGTAATGTCTTGGAAAAGGGCCTTCCAATGGACAAGGTAACCTGCAACCAATCTTGAATGCCTTTATTCGTGCTATGGCCCTAGACTGCACCATGCCAATCTCCATTTTTTGAATTTTTCTAGCAGAATAATATCTTCTCGCATAATTATCGCCATCATATACGTCCCTTGTTCTTGATAAGCTCCATGGCTAAAATGACTTTGACTTTGCTCATATGGGTAAGCATAATGGTCATGGATCTAATCATAATGTTGATTTGGAGAATTTGGCAAATGCATTGGAGGTGGATTGCATTGCTGTAAGTGTGAGTTCCATGAAGGGAATGAAGTCATGATTGCACAACCTCATGGAATGGGAGAAAATGGAAGAGATGGAAGAGGAAAATAGATGAAAATGAGTGGAAATGGATGGAAAAGGTTTGCACTCAAAGAATGGGTTTTGACCAAATGCGGTCACCGATGTTGTATGTGCCTTTAAAGGCTGAAATCTTCACCAAGAGCACATTGAACATGATGAAGTAAAGTGGTAAAGTGCTTCAAACTTGTCCCACTGGGCGTGCCGAAACTGTTAGTGCAAAATCACAGCACCCCCAAATGAGTTATGGATCTGCTTTTCTAAGGCAGGGTCATTTGGTGTGATTTGCATAACATGGGACCATCTCTCAAGCTGTGGGACTTGCAGACTTGAGATGGCCCTCTGGAGAAATCCGACTTCTTCTTCCTAATCCTAATGCAAAAATAACGCCTCTAACTACACCTATCCTAACAATTCCAAGAAGACAGGGAGAGAGAAAGTGCATAAAGAGGGAAATCCTACACTAACGAGGTGATAGCACCAAGAAAAGGGAGCAAGATATTCTGTTGAGGGAGAAAGAAACAAAAAAATGGAGATGAGGGAGGTCAGATAGAAGTGACACGAGACTAGATCTACAAATCATGCATTAAACTCCATGAAACACAACATCCTGCACCTGTAAATGTGAAATACATGCACAGAAAACCAAGACTGAAAGGGAGAGGCATGGAGAAACAACAAAACGATGCAAAGGGTTGAAGAACACCACAAAAACACATTTTTATTGCTCTAGAAGGTGCACAGACCATTACATTTATGGAATAGAGGCACAAATACATTCACCATGCATAGGAGAAGGTTCACTGTTCAAAAATGGCATTGAGAAACAAATTTGACAGAGTTTCTCTATGCTCAGAATGTCTCTCCTTTTAAAAATGAGAAGTGTTACAGTATATATAGAAAGAAAAGAGATAGAAGGAAAAATTTGAATCCTACTCCAACCACCATGAGATACGCATCGAATCTTGCCTTGAAAGCTCAACCACTGAAAATCAATGCCTTCTACAAATCTGCCCACAATATGTCACTTCTGGTTCCCTAGCGGATTGAATCAAATCAAATCTAGTAGCTGAAGAGATTGGATTCTACGTTAATGGCCCGGAAGACTCTTCTTCATTTTTCACTTACTAGGGCCTTGCGGCAACTTGACGCTCATTTGGGCTTCCTTTTTGATATGGGACATGTGGCAGCCAGATTAGAGCAAAAATCAGGCTTGCATGGGTCTCAGTAATTTACATTTTTCCCTTTCCTCCGATTCCCCACTTTGGCTTTGACTCAGGTTCAAACTTTGACTTTTTCCTTTGCCTCATTCTGGAATGCAAGCTCGTAGGTTTGAAACGTTTTCCCTTCATATTTTCTCTATGTGCGGGGTTGTCTTGACCAAATTTTCCAGGGGTGAATTTGGGATAACAGGCGTATACTCACACAAGTCGAGTAAGGGGTGAAGTTGATCCTCTTTTTGATCTGCTGCAACAACACAACTATAATCTTGCACTGTAAAGGTGATCCTCAAGACGTACTCAACAGCTTCATCACCTATGCATAGGAATCGTGTTGTCCAAGGTCAAGATACCTCAACAACTTGTAGAGCATTATTACTCGGTTAATACACGATTCTCGCACTTACTACTTTTAGAAGGATGGCCGTAAAACAACCACCGCAAGCTCCAGTTCCTTAGGGCCCTACTATTGGTCTGCTTTCATTAGCTCCACCATTGCATGATTTTCCACATGGGTCTCGTAATAATATTCCTAAATTCAATGGTGATGGAAAACAACACCCGGATGAGCATGTAGCTTCATTCTTTATAGCTTGTGGAGTTCTTGGGGTAGCTCATGAAGATGTGTCTATTCGGTTGTTTGTTGAAACACTTCAGGGCACCGCAATAGAATGGTTTTACCATCTTTTGAATGCATGCATTACAAACTAGACGACTATGAGATCACAATTTGAGGCAAGATTCAAACCTGTAAAAGACTCACATGTGTTGTTAGCTCAAATCACCCATATGAAGAAGGAATCACATGAGCCTATGCATGATTTCGTGGCTAAGTTTAATAAAATAATCCACAAAATTCCTAAACTTGTAGTTCCTACTCTAGAAAACTAGAAGTGCTTCTTCATCAATGCTCACTTCCCGAATTACATTTTCTTTTGAGAAGTTCTTTCATTCCCGATTTAGCTACTATAAAGGCTATGGATCCGTAAATTGAAGATGATCTTATCTTGGTGGGAAAGATCAGGAAAGAATCCTCTAAGTCTAAGAATCAAAGTTCTTCTCAAGGCACCACTGATCCCATGATTCAAAGAATGGCTAATGATCTTATAAATTTGAAGAAGCAGATGTCTCAACATGCATCAAATTCTCCTTACAGGGATATCCCTAGGAGGAACTTCAATAATAACAATGGTGCTCCTATGAGAGATAGAAATCGTTTACCTCTTGTAAAAAAATATTGGCTATCGAGGCACCTCCTGTTAATGCAACTTGTTGAGATAGTTGAGGAGGATGAAGAAGAAGAAAATGAAGAGGCTAATGATGATTTTGAAGCTTCTAGTTATGCTAATGATTCGTATGATGATTCATCTGACAACTCTAATATTGGGTATTTGGAATACGAAGAAGATGATTATAAAACCAACATTCAATCTTTCACATTTTGTACTTGATCTCATAATCCAAGGAAAGAGATTGAGAGACCTAAAGATAAAGAGATTCTGATAGTTGTTGCAAAGAGAGGTACTCCTCTCCCTGTGCAACCAAAGGAGAAATCAGCTGCCAAGAAATTCACTACTTCTAATCCTTCTTCTTCCATTGTTCCCAAGACTAGTTCTCCAAGCCCACAGGTAAATGTTGAAAGATATGAACCTATCATTGTTCCTTCCTATACTAATTTTGATATTATTGATCATGCTAAGAGAACCAAGATTCAAATGTCTAAAGTAGAGTATTTGTAGTCTAACCCGAAATAGTTTGAAAAGCTTTCTAAATTTATTAGAAGCATGGTTTCCATTCCACCTAATGCCACGGCCTCTAAAGGGATCTTACCCAATCCCTCTCATCCTCTATCCCAAAATAACATGGCAACAACTTCTCCTCAGGGAATATTGAACCATTCTATCTATCCTTTCTCATAAATGGCTTTAAACTTAGCAATTGTATAATTGATTCAGAGCCTCAGATAATGTTATGCATGCAAAACTAGCCCACGCTTTGAGACTCACTCTTACAAAGCCATTTGGATGCTACTACTCAATGGAAACCAAGCAAGTTCCTTTGATCGGTTAAATCAAAGATGCAAAATTCACATTTGTTGTATTCCCAGAAAATAGGGTCAAGATGACCATTTTAGTAGTTGATATCCCAACAACATATGGTATTCTACTTGGGAGAGGTTTTGTAGGGATGTAGGTGGAGAGATTAATATGGATTGGACTAAATATAAGATCTCGGTCAATTTAACCATGCACATTCTCAAACCCGAAGCTCAAGAAAATATCTTGTCACTAAGTCTGAAGATCCTAAAGCTTAGATTATTTTTGAAGATGTTGGTTTAGGAAACTATTTTATGACCTCAGATCAAGACTTGTCTTTTTTGTCATCATGAAAGAAGATTCCAATGCTATTTGGACTTTAGAGTTCGATGGTAGTTGTTCTACTTTGGGATCCGGCGTAGGAGTAGTAATCATTTCTCCTGATTTTGAAATTTTTCCTTTTTCATTTAAATTGCAGTTTGATAACACTAATAATAATACCGAATATGAAGCATTGTTATTAGGACTAGCAGTGGTGAAGGAAAAAGGGATCAAGAATCTAAAAGTGCAAGGGGACACAGAGTTGATTGTCAATCAAGTTAGGAATGTTTATCAAGTGAAGAATGACCATTTGAAACACTACAGAATAGGGTTTGGGATTGTATAGAAGACTTTGATGCCTTTTCAATCAAGGCAGTACCAAGAGATCATAATGACAAGGTAGATTCCCTTGTGGTATCTGCTTCACTACTTCTTCCCCATCTTGAGTTCAAAGAAGACAAGTATACTATTGAGATAGTTTATCGACCAAGTGTCCCAAATAATTCTTCACATTGGCAAGTCTTCAATGATGATCAACAAATCTTGGCCTTTCTAGAAAAATATGATAATTTCAGTGAGCTTTATTTTGAGGGTTCAATCGGTGTTTCATGAATTTGTTTTTGATTCTCAACAAGAGATTAGCGGTGAGTTTATTCAGCTAAAGGGAAACAAGATCCCCAAAGGATTGGTGTCACTTGAAGGACTATTCGATAAACATGATCACTTCATCCAAAATAAGAGATAGTCCGAGGGAAATTCATCTACTGAAGTTGAACAGATAATTTAGGCTCCCCTGAACAACCATGGATTGTGAATATTGGTAAGTGTTTCTCTCTTGAATAAAAAATAATGTTTTTTTCACTCTTAAATAAATATTTTGACGTATTGGAATGGTCCTACATAGATTTTAAATCCTTCAAGACCAAATATGTGCAACATAGTATCCCACCGAAATCAGATGCTCAACCGTACAGGAAGAAACAACGACATTATAATCCAAAGATTTTAGGCACTATTCTTGTTGAGATTCAAAATATGTTAGATGCAATAGTTATTTTACCTTTTCACCATTCTACACGAGTAGTTAACATCATCCATGTACGTAAGAAAAATGGAGAGATTCACATCTCGCGTTGATTTCCAGAATCTCAACCAATCCTCATTAAAGGATAATTACCCCTTGCCCATCATGGATTAGGTATTACAAATAGTCACGGGGTCTGAAATGATATCTATGTTAGATGGATTTTCAGGATATAATCAAGTTGAGGTGGTTGTTGAAGATCAACATAAAAAGAGTTCATCACCGCATGGGGAAAATTTTCTTATCGAAGAACACCATTTGGGTTGATTAACGCCGTGGATACGTTTCAAAGGGATATGGATTTAGCTTTCAAATATTTAATGGGAAAATTTATAGTCATGTACTTGGATGACCTTATGGTCTTTTCAAAAAATAGGCATGATCACTACGATCACTTGGAACGTGTCTTGATGAGGTGTTGAAACATGGGATTTCTTTGAATCCTAAGAAGTCTATGTTTGGGGTAATAGAAGGAAAGTTATTGGGACATATTTTAACCAGATAAGGGACTAAAATTGATCCTGAGTGGGTCAAGGTGATATAAATTATCACCTTTACTACAAGAAAGACATACATAC
The DNA here is from genome assembly GCA_018340775.1 of Taxus wallichiana var. yunnanensis. Lineage (NCBI taxonomy): Eukaryota > Viridiplantae > Streptophyta > Pinopsida > Cupressales > Taxaceae > Taxus > Taxus wallichiana. Next base: position 719,706,668 of record CM031238.1, read on the forward strand.
ATTCCTTTTTTAGGATGATTAATTTTTTAAGACACTTTTTCCAGACTTGCAGATAAGATGCAACACATTTTGGAAATGATGAAAATTAAATTCCCATTTTGATGGATTACCAAAGGGAAGCTTTCTTTTGATGAAATCAAAGGATCCATTGCTCATGCCTATGTTCTAGTATGTCCAGATTTCCAAAAGGATTTCATTATGTATAGTTACTCCTCTTCTCATATAGTGTCACCATCCCGATGTAAAAGGATAACGAGGGGATTAAATCTACCATTGCTTTTATGAGCTTCCCTTTAAAGGAGCAAGAGCTGAAAATGTCTCAAATTGAGAAGCATGTGTATGTCGTGGTTAGAGTAGTCAAACATTTCAGGTACTATGTCTTGAGCTCTCATACATTAGTTCTTATTCCTGGTACATCTGTGAAATCCATCCTCACCCAACAAGAATTGGGCATCCAAAGAGGTAATTAGATTGCTAAGGTTCAAGAATATGATCTAGAAATCAAACCCACAAATTTGGTACAAGGAAGGGGTTTGTGTCAATTAATCGTTGAAAAAAATCCCAAAGAGGAAGCTCAAGAGGGTGAAGAAATTCATGAGGTATTGCCCATGGTGTTATTTTCAAGTACGACAGATGAATGGTATTTTGACATTGATTTCTTCTTGACCTATGGGAATTTCTTGCAAATCTGAGCCTTAAGGATAAAATGACGGTCAAGCTAAGGTCGACAAAGTACATACTCTAGGAAAACGGCCTATATAAGAGAGGAATTGATGGAGTGTTCCTTCATTGTGTAGATAATATTCAACAAGGTAGGTCATGCAAGAAGCATTTCATAATTTTGCAAGTGATGTACATTTTTCATCATTCATAACAACTCAAAAAATCCTACAAGTAAGATACTATTGGCCTACTCTTTTTCAAGATTCATTTGAATGGGTAGCTAAGTGTGAATCTTACCAAGATTCAATTTTGTCATCCCAAATTGAGGCATTCCACTTGAGGCATGTAGTGATTGAAGTACATTTTCAGCAATGAGGAATAGATTTCATTAGAGCATTGAATCCAACATCTAGTGCTGGACATAGATATGTCTTAACTACAACAGATTATTTCACAAAATGGGTAGAAGCCATCCTTGTGAAATAGGTTTCTTCTGAAGTTGTTTGTAACTTCATCAAAGAGAACATAATATTCAGGTTTGGCATCCCTCATAATATTATAGCTAATAAAGCTTCAAATTTTTCATCTTATGAACTCATGGAGTTCTATTATGGTTATGGGATCACTTTAGCTCATTCATCTGATTATTATCCCCAAGGAAATGGTTAGGCCGAATCAAGTAATAAAAATTTGGTGACCATAATCAGGAAGTTGGTCAACGAGAAAAATGAACATGACACAAAGCATTTTATGATGCATTTTGGGTGGATCGTATCACTCCTAAGAGAGCTATAGGGATGTCACCATTTCAGGTGTTATATGGAGTTGATGTAGAAATTCCCATCTCCTTGGAATTGCTAGCTTTAAAGTTAGCTAAGATAATTGAAGATGACACTTTCCAAGATTCCATTGAGAAAAGAATTATGTACTTGATGAATTTGGAGGAGGATAGAATCAAGGTATAAGATCACATCACAAAACATCAAAACAAGGTCAAGAGGATGTTTGACAAAAATCAAAGTAGCGAGATTTTCAAGTTGGAGATCTAGTTTTTCTTTGGGACAAGAGAAGAGATCCAAAAGGGATGCATGGAAAATTTGACTCCTTGTGGAGGGGTCCCTTCAAGATTCATCAGCTAAGTGGAGAGAATAGCTTCTACCTTTCATATCTTGATGGAACTCAGCTCCCGTTGCCTCACAATGGGCAATATCTGAAGTTATTTTACCAGTAGTGCAAGTGATTCTTACATTGTACCATAATTTTCTTTCAGTTGTGTGTTTAGTTTTTTTTGGTGTGTTTGTTTCTGTTTGTGTCTCTTTCTCTTTTTCGACTCCGTAGCCCAATGGTTCATACTTTAAAAATCTAAGTTCTCTTCCTTTGCTTCATCAAATAAATTCCCCAGTCGGAGCCGGTTGTTATCCCATTTTTATGATTATCAAGAAAATGGAGATAACCAATCGAAAATTTTATGGTGATTTCCTTTTAAGTCTTTTTTAATCCAAAGTCACCTTTGAAAATGCCTTAGGAAGTATTTATGTCAAGTTTAGAAACTTCCTTAGCAATCAACATGTTTTATGATCCCTAATTCCTGATTCTGAAACTCCGAATTGAACTATGTTATCGGGTTTCAGGATCCAATCACACCAAACACGTGAAATTTAAAACGCATGTAAAGTGTTCTATATTTCTCAAACCCGAAGTCTAATTTGAACTATGTGTTGTCGGATTTTAGAACCCAAATACATTGGAACACCTCTCTGCCGCACACATGATAAATTCCTCATACTTTCCAAATCCAAAGTCTGACCCCATAAAGACCTCTTTGTATCAGAGTTTTTGGAACTCGAACACACAATGACATATGAAATAAATTTCTTGATTCCAAAATAAGTGCATTTAATGTCTAGCTAGTGGGTAGGTGAGCACACATATCAATCTATGTGTAATTAATGTTAGGGTTTTTATAAATAAGGGATTCTCCATGTCATTTTTACCTTGTATTTTCTTATGACGCACGGATTTCTTGCCTACTATTGCATCTCCAAAACCTGGCCCACGTTTTTCTTGGTGATTTTGGATTATTTCTCTAGGGATTGAAGTGTTTTCACCTTGAGGTAAGTATATTTTCACCTAGGTTATGTTTTGGGTTTTTGTGGTCATGCCCTTATTTGCATTTGGGTAAGGTTAAGTCTTTCCCGTTTTCCCTTTGTTATATTTTCACTCAAGTCAGTCATTTTTTATATCAGCTAGAAGGGTGAATTTTCTTTCACTTCATGGGCTTTAAGTGTTGAAAAATTGGAAAACAAAATCAAGAGTTTTTGTGATCAAAATGGATAATTGGGTTTTCCTCATGCCTTAATAGGTTGTGTGCCCGATCAAAGCAATTCAGACTTTGGAAGTTGCTCGACATCTCAAAATTTCCACAGTTTATCAGACTTTGGCCACCGTCAAACAAAACCCAACTTCTGCAATATTTTTAATTTTCTCAACTCTCGAGCATCACTCAAATCCTCGACAAGTATGTCGGTTTTTTCAAAGGTATTTGACACTTTCACTTTCCCGACTCAAATTGTTGGATTTTCATAGCTGTGTTGAACAGGGTCCCAAACTTGATTTTCTCTCAGGACTTTCAAGAATCTTTGTGACAATTTCCCCATGTCTGATTCAGGAAAAGGGAAAGGGAAGAAAGAAGGTACAAAGGAAATGAAGTACAAGTACTAGGTGTTATGGCTCCCTCCAACATTGATTCAAATTTTGATATTAGGGATACTTGAGTTGGGACATGTAGACATGGATGAGTTTTGGGCCAGAGTTTAAAGTTCCTCACAAACTTCTTGGATGCAATATCTTTGTGCAAGTGGATTACCTTTGGCAACATATTTTCCCATTTTTTCTCAGTGTCCCGAATTTATTCTTGCATGCACCAATAATTATGATTTAGACTCAAGGTCAGTGCGGAATCAAGCGGGAGAAGTAATAATCAAATTGGATGCAGATTATTTTGATGCACTTCTCAAGATTCCTAATTTTGAGGAATATGTTGGTATAAATCTTCAAATAGCTCAACATGCCTGGGATAATTATATGGAAAATTATGTTAAGCACATGAATAAAAATTTCCTGATTAAACCTAAGCCCATTGAATCTAGGTTTCCAAAAATGGTTCCCAGGAGTGATTTCAATTTAGAAATTTGTGATATCATTACACTCCTTAACAGAGTTTTGGGATTCTGGAAGCTAGATAATTCCACGATGGATGTACCATTTCATCACTATCATTAAAAAGAATGAGCAGTATCTTGACTAGGGAACCTTCATTAGCAATACAATTGACGCTCAAATGAAAACAATCCTTTCCATAGGAAATTTTTATATGATGTCCTATGTCACCTATGTTGTCGCCGAAACGAGGAATTGTCCCGGTTTGATTCCAAAGGTAATAGGTCTACTGATCATATCTACAAGTTCTATCCCCAATTATCTCTATAATGAAGCTTAGATCATTTCGAAGAGTTAATGAAGCCTTCTTCTATGAGGTTATCTGTAGATTAAATCTTGATCTTAAAAAAATAATAGTCTTAGATGTTTCTTGGAATGAAGCATTGAATTGGGGTTGCATCTTTGTGTAATTCAGAAAGTTTATATATTTTTAGATTGCCATATTTTCAGAAAATCCAATGTGTCTTCCAAGATACCTGAGATATAAATTAATTCTTATGGAATTGGTCCAACAGCTCTTGGATTTTCACAAGTTTCAACAGAGTAAGCATAAGGTTGCCATATCATTTCCTATATCAATTGGGAGATATATGTGCTCCTCAGTAATTAAAGCCAAGAGTGTGGTTTATGAGCTACAAGAGAAGCTTAAGAAGACTATGAAGTCAAGGCCAAGATTTGATTTTTGAGGTGTGCTCAAGGCCCATAGAACAATGTAGTTTCATGTCCCAAACATCGAGGACATTGGATCGATCTTAGAGATGAGGTTATTGTCAGAAGGAAAGATAATAGTAGGTTAACATTAGATGAGATAAGGATGTTGAATCTCACTAATGTTCCCGAGGATGTGATTGGAAATGAGAGTGTTGTAGAAGTTATATATGAACAAATGAATGGTGATACCAGGTTCCTAGAGATTGACCGGTCGTTCAAGGAAAAAGTATATATATAGGAAAGGGCCACCCAAACCCTTGTTTGTACAAAGGTATGGTTATATTCACGGGGTATGCAGCTGAAGGAATCCAATTTCCCAAAGCTACCTGTCACATTGGCATAAAAGGGGGCCCTCACATGTTGAAAAGGATAAAGGTGCAAGCCCACCTAAAAAATTGAAATTTAAGTTTTTTCTAAGTGGAGGAAAGTCTCAACCTTTTCCATTTGCTGCACCTTCTACATCAATTGTGGTTCTTGATTCTCCCCCTCCATCAATCTCAAAGGAAGTTCCAGTAAGCATTGTGGCTGATCTACCTATCATTTCTTCTACTCTTGTCACTCCTTCCATTCCTGTATCCACCCAATCATCTCCAGTGCTTCCTTCCATTTCTTCTCCTTCTCTCTTTCTTTCCTCTCCTCCTCATTCTCTTCCAATTTTGTCATCACCACTTGCATATACCATGGCAAGTTTTTTCTCATCTTTATCCCCTCTCTCGAGTGGAGTGGGATTGACTTTTGAGTTACCAGTGTCTTCTGGGATCCCAGTCTCCATTCCCCTTCCACCTCTAATGTCATCCACCATTGTTACCACTATTCTTTCCACTCCTCCATCTCTGATCACCACTCTGCCCACTCCTCCACCTTCCTCCAGAACCATCTCAGTTCCTCTCTTAGAGTCATCTTCTATTTCAGCTCCCTCATGGTTAGTTGGCCAAACCCCAAAGAAGAGGAAAGTAATTGTTCCACCTGAGGCCTTTAATTTTAGTTCATTAAAGCCAACACCTACCCGAACTGTCAAGAAACCCAAGACTATTTCACGGCTCTCAGTTGACACATCTAGCTAGAAATTTGTAGAGGTTGTCATGCCCATAGGAGAAAAAAAAAGGAAGACATAACGGCTAGATTACCAACTCATGAGGGTTGATCTTAGAAAGGTTACTTCCGAGGGTGCCCAACAAGATGCTCAAAGTGTTGTAGATGTTCTTTGTAAAGAAGCTCAAAGAGACTAAGGTCTCAAGGGATGAATTAAAGGAAAAGTTGAACAATTGATGAAAGTATTACTCAAACTCTCCAAGCCTTCCTAGATGCAACTAACAACTCCGTGCCTAACCCTATTCATTTTGATTTCTCATCAGTACCCAAAATGGAAAAATTCAATGAGAAGGGTAGAGTTGTTGATGAATGGATTCAACGTCTTCCGATTCAAAGAAAAATGGTTTTGGGTGATTTGGTGAAGGTTTTCAATTCTCTGGAAGAGGATGCGAGGAAAGATGTTGATAAGTTGAATGATGAACTCCTTGAAGAAATTGGTAATTTGGAGTTAACTTTGGAAGCTCTCAACGTGCATAAAAATATTCCTTTAGAAACCTTGGTTAAAGAAGGAGTAGTTCCAGATGTGGATAAGCATTTTGAGTTTTGCAAAGTGATTGAATTCCGAGTTAAAATCCTTAATGAAGCTTGTAGAAAACTAAGAGAATCAAAGGATCAAGTGTTGGATGCTACCAATGAATTTGATGAAGAATTATCAAAGATCTTCACAAAGGTTCTAGATGATAGCTTGAATATTCTACTTATAGATGATCTCTACAAATTGTTTTAGGAATTGGTTGAAAAGGAATCATGGCGAGGTGAAAATTTTGATATAGCAACTATTAACAATCTAATTCTTTGTGAAATTTTTCTAAGTACCTTGGCCAAATATAACAAAAATACCGAAGGATTCCAGGGATTGTTAACAATACACATGAAATATGTGAGGTCCTGAATCATTACTCCTGTGGACCAGATGAAGAAGAATCTCGGGTGATGATCCTGAAATTTCAAGAATTCTGTGAGAAGTTAGCCAAGATGAAGAAAAAGACAAGTTTGAGTGATGAAATTATCATGTCACTTTTATTTTTCATTTGACATGTATTTTTCAATATTATTTCGACATCTTATAAACTTGGAAGGATTGACTGGTCTCTGTATGAGAATCAAAATGGACTAATTACTCTTATTTACTATTTTTAGTATGTTGTTGCAATTGTTTCCTATTTTCTCTCCTTCCCTTCTCTATATATATGAGATGTTGTAGCATTCCAAAGGGTTGGAAGTTTTTGATTAAACATAGAGTTTAGATTTGAGAAAGAGAAAGACTGTGTGTTTTCTTTTAATCATTGAAGAATACAAAAGATAATCTATTGCAAACTTTGTGTTGTGGAGAATATATTTGTGGTTTGAGGTATTGTTCTTATGTTCAAATGCTTTAAATCGTTATTTGATTTAAATTTCTAGTTTATCAACTCTTCTACAAGTTATTACAATTTAAATCACATGTGATTATCTTTTGATCTGTGTTTTCTCAAGAAAAAACATGTTCTTGCTCATTCTATTCTTTCTACATTCTAGATAACTCACTTATTTCTTCCTATTATCTTTCTTTCCATTCCTATTTCTTTCTAATAAGAATACGACTACTGAGATGAGATCCCAACCCCAATGGTTAGAATAGTGTGAATATTATATATATCCTCTTGTGTGTTTTATATTAGTAATAAACAGGTATCTCCCTTTATCCGAGGAGGGAAATTGTCCCGTACTATGGTTGAACCTCATATTTTGTCTTTTACAAAATATCCAACCAACGAAAGTTAGGAAATGTACGCCGAGGCGAGTGGGGACTCAACCTCGTTAGTAGTAGTGATCGCATTAAAGTAATTTTAGTGTTGGTTGGTTTAGTTGTAAAAGGCTTGAATGACGTCTTTCTTTGAAAACAAGTGGAAGATGATGCTTTCTCCTTATACTTAAGCTTTCCTATGGATAAACTTTTGGTTTCATGAAGCTTAATAGTATGACAAAGTTGGTCAAATGAAGGAGAGGTCTCAAAGAGAACATTCTCCGGAGAGGTGGCAAGAGAATTTATATGAGTAAGTCTTAAAGCTCGAATCGGTGATCATATTTAACATCTTAGCCAAGTTATTCTTGTACCTCAAGATATAATATGTGAAATGTTCATTGGATCCTTGTTTAAGTTGTGCTAGTTAGGCATAAGAGATCTTAGAGACGATGTTGATAGATAAATGAGTAAGAAAGGCATTGGCTAAATGTGTGAATGAAGTTACCGAATGGATAGGTAGGTCATAAAACCAACACATTGCATAATCATGGAGACTATGAGGAAATATTTTAGCTAAGAGAACATGATCATTTGCGAAATCAAGACAAGCTACATGGAATGCTCTAAGATTTTCTTACAGTCACCATGCCCATTGAAAATGGGAAGCTTAGGGGTGAAAAAACTAGGAGGAAACAGATAAGTGGATATAGCGGGTGTGAATGGAGTGTGCAATAATAAGGTAGAATCCAAAGATGGAGACACATGATAAGTAGTTTTTGTAACTAATGAATTTGTGCTTGAAGGTCCTAATAAAGGGAAGTTAAGTCTTGAGAACCAACAGATGAAAACTATCACATATGAGAAACTATATGTGGTGTGAAGTTATTGGTATGAGTATTGGAAGCAACGGGAATGGTAGAAATAGGTGGGAGAGTAGAAGTAGGTGGTTGAGTGACAACAAAAGTTGGTATGGCTAGGGAAGTGGTAAGCTCTGCCAGATTAGTAGCTTCCTCACGGGCAACATGTAAAAGTAAGTCTAGATCTTGGGGATGTTCAACAATACGATCATTAATGGCCTTAAGATATGATTCAATAAAATCATCATGAGATCGAGTCATGGTGAGAGACAAATAGACCCTACAAAAAGGTGGATTCGAAGGATGGTTTCACCAAAATGATTAAACTAAAATGGGAAATGGGGTGCCAAATTTAGTTTAATTTAGATGTTATACACATTAGTAAATGATAGATAAATGCATAAAGAAAATGACCCAAATAATCTAAGCTATGAGAATATGAAACCCCGATCCGCAAAGAGAGTTAGAAAGAGCTTAGTTGATTCGATGATGTCTCAAGACTATGTCACGTAATAAACTAGATGAACAAGATGCAGATGTGACCACACAGGAACTCCATAAAGTGCAAATCCAAGTTGTCTCGCCTAGAATGGGGTGCCTAGAGAAGGATGGGGGTGCACAGGTTGCCCTATTTAGAGTTCTAGGTGCCCTAGTATGTGCATTAGGTCCAAAACCAACTTTTCAGGTCATTGAGTGATGCGGAGCCTTCACCTCCGTAACATGTATGCCGATGGACTATGCTTGATGTCACCGTAAATTAGAGATGAAGAAAATACCTGTAAAACCCCAAGCCAAGAATAAAATCCCTAAAAAATAAAGATTCACATGAAGGTGTCAGAATGTCCTCAGCAGCCACAATGGTGGACTTACTAACTGAGCATTGCACTACATTTTAAACCCAAATATAGTTCTAGGTGTGTGTGTGTGTGTGTGTGTGTGTGTGTGTGTGTGTGTGTGTGTGTGTGTGTGTGTGTGTGTGTGTGAAAATTGTTCCCTAGGTGCTCTTATGCCACTCACACTTTTCGAAGTAGCGAGCAATAACTAGATGTAAAATGTAATAGATGGTGGATGGAATAGAATAAAATCCCCTCCTATGAAGTGTGATGTATATGAACCAAACTTGTCCCTTATAATGGAGTTAGATGGATGAAAATGAGCTCTAGATTCCTCAGATGGATGCAACCTTAGGTGGATAATAGTAGTGCTTAGTGTTTGGTCCCTCATTATGGTCTCATGAATTTATATTTATATGGTTATCTTGTTCTAATTTTGTAATTAACCCCAAAAAGGCCTACCATTAAAAATATAGAAAGCTCAAATGGCTAGAAAGTGCCCAAAAGATGAGTGTAAAGTGTAAAAGGATCGGGCACCCCGAATAGGACCAAGGTACCCGGGTGCTCCAAAGAGGGATGAAATGACACAAAATGACAAAAATGAATGGGTGAATACATGTAAGAGGTCAAAGTGGTGACGTAAAGCAAAGTAAAATGGTCAAAGGACATGGGTTAGTTAGTACTTTCTTCACTAAAAACCCATATGAATATTAGTATGAGACTGGGACTAAATAATTCCCAAAGTGCATGATTTTGTGTTTATAATTAGTAACAATACCGAGACTTTAGTTGGTGTAAAAGAAGGATAAGATGATTGAGCCATGACTTGATAAGAAGATGACATTGTCAAAAGGAAGGATTGGATCGGTCAGGTTCACCAAAATGATTAAGCTAAAATGTAAAATAGTCTAATATAGATGCTACAGAAGAAATAAATAAATGTGGTAAAATATAGTGAATAGACCCAAACAACTAAGCTATGAAAATACAAAACTCTAATGTGCAACAAGAGTTATGAAAAGCCTTAGTTGTTTCGACGATGTCTCGGGACTTTATCACGTAATAGACTCGGGCCGAGTAGGATGAAGAAATGATCGCATAAGAGCTCCAAAAAGTGCAGATCGAGCTATATGGGTGGACTTGGGTGCCCAGAGAGGGATGGGGGTTCCCGAGACACCTTAGTTTGAGATCCGGGTACCTTGGTCTGCTGAAATGACCAGGGAACCTCATCCGAGGTGTCGCGAAATGACTATCCGCCTTTGCTTCCTTCCATGTTAATGTTGTTGAGGTGTACTGGGTGTCTTTGTAAATAAAAGATGAAGAAGAGATCTACAAAACCTAAAGCCAAGCACCAAAACCTAAAAAAAAGAAAGATGCATATGAAGGGGTCGTCAGTTGTCCTCAACGGTCCACAATGGTGGACTTACTAACTAAGTGTTACATTACATTTTCGACCCAAATGTAGTTCTAGGCGTATGTGAGAATCATTCCCTAGGTTATCTTGTGTCACCACACTTTGTGAAATAACAATCAATAACTATATGTAGAAATGTAAATAGATGGTGGATGGAATATAATAAACTCCCCTCCTATGAAGTGTGATGTAGATGAACCAACCTTGTCCCTTATGATGGAGCTAAATGGATGAAAATGGAGCTATAGATGCCTTGGATGGATGCAACCTTAGGTGGATGATAGTAGTGCTTAATGTTTGGTCCCTCATTATGGTATCATAACTTTATATTTATATGGTTCTCTTGTTCTAATTTCGTAATTAACCCCGAAAAGGTTGACCACTAAAAATATGGAAAGTTCAAATAGCTAGAAATTTCCCAAAAGATAATTACAAAGTGAAAAAAGGATTGGGGTGCTCAGATGGGACTAGGGCACTGGGTGCCCCCGCACTTGAGCCGGATGCCCTAGTTAAGGATAAGAATGATGCAAAATGACAAACCGACTAGGAAAGTAAATGTGAGAGGTCGAAGTGACAATAGAAAGCAAATTAAAATGGCCAATGTATACATGGGTTAATTAGTACCCTCTTCACTCAAAAACCATATGAATAGTAGTATGAGACCATGACTAAATAATACTGAAAGTGCATGATTTTGTGTCTATACCATAGCCTGAAATTTGCTTTGAAATAAATAATGTAATGCTTGAATTTATTCCAACATGGGTTGATTGGATGGAGGATCACGAAGGCTAGGGTTGTTAGATAAACGATGGAAAATAGGACTTATTTCATGTGGCGACATATATTTAGGAAGACACATGGAGTCTAAGGATTTTTGTAGAACAACCTGGCAATGGGATGCATTTTAAGTAAATCAGACAAAGGAATTTGAGGAACTTTATGACCCATGATAGAATAAAGATGAGGATCCAAGTTTATTCGACTGAGATAGGTTCACCAACTAATTTAACAAAAATAAACTAATGGGTAGATTTAATTTGTTAAATTATTACATATGCTACAATAAACAAGATATGACAAAGAAAGTAAATCAATGACTTAAGCAAATAAGCAAAAAGAAGTAAAACCCTAAGTACAATAGAGAGTTAGGTTACTTAGCTGATTTCGCAATAATCATGGCAATGTGTAAAGGTGGAAGACTCGACGTAACGATAATACAAGACCTTGAAACATAACCTAGAAAATTATAGGAATGCATGAGGAGCAGGGACCAAGGTGCATGTGCGTTAGGATCCCTTCCTAGGTGTCTGGGTCTCCGCATAGAGCTCCGAAGATGAATTTTGTAGGGTCGTTGGTTGATCTAAAACCATCTCTATTTGTTGTTAGATGGTTGCACTATGATCGCCGATGTTGTTGATAACTTACAATAAAGAGATCACCTATAAAACCCTCAAAATAACATCAAATCCTTAAAAGAAAGATGCAAAATGAGGGGTCAGACTATCCTCAATCACAAACAAGTGATCTTACGACTAATTGTTGCACTACATCTCAGAACCAATGTAGTTCTCTGTGTGTGTGTGTGTGTGTGTGTGTGTGTGGAATTATGCCCTAGGTGGCTCTTGTGTGTGTCACATTTGATAGGAGAAAAGTAGCTAGATGTAAAGATATGTAATAGATGTGTGCATATAGTAAAATGAACTTCCCTCCTATGCATGTGATGCAGAAAACCAACCTCTTGTACCTTGTAAATCTGTCTAGATGAAGTCAAAGATTCTCTTGAGTACTTGTGAGATGCAACCTTAGGTGATAGTATAGATGCTTAGAGTTTGGTCCTTTAATTTTGTCACATAGCTTTATATTTATATGATTCTCTTCTTCAAATTTTGTAATTGATCACTAAAAGACCAAACCCTAAGAGATAGGGATGCCCAACAACTAGAAAGGACCAAAAAGGAGTGAGTAAAGTACAAAGAGGTCTAGGGTGCCTAGAGGAGATGAGGGCATTTGGACGCCGACGCCCGGGCCGGGCGCTTGTGTCCGAGCTAGATAAGGTGGAGTATGAAGGGTTAGACTATGTAGTGAGGTTTGTAAGGCCAAGAGGGAGGCTAAAAAGGAAACCAAGAGGCCAAGTATAATGATCAATTAGTAATTTTCTCCCATAAGAAGCATATGAATAGTAGTATGTGATTAGAAACTAGTAATGTAAACAAAGTTTGTGATTTAATGTCTACAATATTTTCAACATGAGACAATCTAATCGAATGGTAGTCCCAAAATTTTCATTATTTAGTGATTGTGTGGTGGCTTTGATTTACTCACATAATTTTTTTCCTAATCAACCCATTTAACATTATCAGGGGTATTTCATACAGTTTATGGAAATTAGTTAGTGAAATATTTTGTATTTTTGACTTGAGATAGTGTAACCAATTGGTATCCATAGCATTTATCATTTTTAGTGTTTGAGAAGATCTACTTGGTCCACTAATATAATTTTGAGCTCTATGCATTTTTCATCCATTTAATTATAGCTTAAGTAGTTCTGATATGTGTAAGGATCTCGATCTATTTATAGCTTAATATAATGTTAGCTTGAGTTGTAAAAACATGCAAATCTATTTGTAAGCACGACTATCTCTAGGAGGGTGCATGAAGGCAATGAATGTAAATTCCCCACCCTATAAATATAAGTGATATTACTCTGTAATAGGTTTGAGAAGTTAGTGCAATGCTTGAGAGATCTTTATGTAATGTTCTTAAGTCTGTATGAGCGCGTACAGTTCAACATACCGATGTAATGGATTGTAATGTATTCATCTCCTATGTTATGTTATGAATTGTGGTTATAATGGATAATTGTGTATGGATTGTAAAGATCTCTATGTCTGAACATGGCTTGATGGGTATTCAAATCTTAATATTCATTATCTATGAGTAATTTCCTTATTATATGTGTTGTTGATTTGTCATGGTATGATGTATTCTCTTGATTGAATGGTTAATAAACATGCATGCTAACATCTTGCTAAGCATAAAAAAGGAGGGACCTGATGGTCGCACGCACTTCGTGAGATTCCATACTTGTCTAGATGAAGTGTTAATGCACATAGCTATATTGGGTAATAAAAAGACTACGCAACATAAAATAAAGCCAAAACAAGTCATGAGAGTGAGTTGAAAACACATACCTAGGAGCATGTTATGAACTTCAAGTGATGAAAACCTCTTCTTCCGTATGGTGGAATAATTTAGTGTCCCACATATCCCTTTTGGAAAGGTAACAAAGGGACATCATCCCCGTCAAAATTTTCCATAGGTCTTCTCTTCATGAAGGAGGGGTCGGATCTGAAAGGTGAGGTTGAAGACATGTTCTAACCATCCAGTTGTGACTTTAAGTGAAGAAAAATTAACTCTTCCCATGGTGGCACACTTTTGTGTCCTCTATGTCCCTTTGGGAAATGGGACAAAGTGACATCGCTCACTCAAATAGGCCAAGGGTTAGGTCATCATGAGAAGTGGTTAGATGGGTTAAGTGAGTGCAAGACATTTTCTAACCACCAAGTCATCTTTTAAGTGACAAAAACTTTTCCTATACCATGGTGGTGCACTATTTTTTCCCCATGTCCCTTTGGGAAAAGGGATAAAGGAAAAAGGGACATCATGGGTCTCCAAGTGCATATTTTTCAAAAATAGATGCTTGCCTTCACCGAACACTACCTCGAAATAGACACTTGGACACATTTTCTTGCCATTGGAGCTAGGAGTGGAATTATAAGGGAATACATTATATTATTTTGACTCCAAAAGATTTGATGAGAATATTCCCAAAAATTTCATGAGCCAATTCTTCTTGAAATTTGACATTTACCCAATTTTAGTAAGAATCAAAACCGTGGATGAAAAGAAGGCCTCACATATGTCACATTTTCCTTTGAATAATGTCTCAACTCTTCCTATAACTCCCAGAATATTCAGCTGAATCTCCATCAAGATCAATAAACTTTACCTTTACTACTAGGCCAAAATATACAAATACACTCCACAAAATCTCTAAGAACATTTTTCAATGAAAATTAGGACTTATTATCTTTCTAATGATTATCCGATCACCTTCCCGATTCATCCCGAGGCTCCTGAAATATTTGAAACTTGAAAGGATGTTTTTAAGGAAAATACAATCCCCATCATTGACTAGAAATAACCTGGTTTTGAAGAAGATTCTCTCGAGGTTCCAAATATTTCCTAAATTCCCTAAATCACTTCAGGAAATCCTATATCTTCCCTATAAAACTCCCATGTGGGTTTTTCCTCAACAAATAGCTTCCGAGGGGTCTCCACAAGTGTAAAAACCTTGAAAATATGTCTTTTTAGGCCTCCAGGAGAAATTCCTTTTGAATGGTCTTGAATGAATCTATGAATCACTTCCCTAAACATGAAACACACTTGAAAATCAAATCTCGACCATTATGAGGCTAACACAATAAATGAGTTAGCCGGAGGATAGGTTTACTTTGACATGGAGAGGGATTTTCAAGTATGGGTTAGGTTGTCATGACATTTTTTTGAATTAATCATGTAAGAAATTTTGCATGACAAATGTATAGAAAATTGGGGCACATTGAGAAATAGGAAGAATTTTAGAAGAAATATTGGAAGGAATTGAAATGTGAAAATGATTTAAGAAATTTGAGAAATGACTTCATGAGAAGATAAAATATGACAAGCAATTTTTAAAAATACATTGATGTATCTAAGTATTTCATACAAGGTTTTTGTGACACTTTTCTAATTTTTACAAGATTTCCAATCCTATATTGTTGTTCTAAGTAAGAATTATGATCATAGTATTATTCACACTCATGCACATTACCTATTTGAGATACATGCATACTATTATATTCTTGAGAAAGAGACACCTTTTATAATAGAAAATGTACTTTTATTTAGTAACACTAGATATATTCTAATTCGATCTCCTTAACCAAGTAAATATGATGAACATAATGTCAATGGAGCCTAGGTATCTTAAATATAAGTGCTTGTGGTGACATTATTTGAAATCTAACATGTCAAACTTTTTAAAAGAAAAAATAGGCTTAGGATCAAACACCCGAAACTAGGATTATTATATAAGAGCATGCACAATATAATTAATCGTGGGGAATCTAAAATCTAGATAAATTCATATTTAACATTATATTAAACAAGATCTAACCTTACGAGCAAATCTAGGTCTTACGAGACCCTAAAGAAACATGTCATATAATTAATCATAAGAAAATAAGATCTATCACAAGATTGAGCAAAATCTAATCTTGTAAGAGATGTAAGAGAAAAAAAACACCAAAATATAATATGTATAAATGGATTTACACTAAATTGTGACACAAATACTCAACTAGTTTTGACTAGGTCAATTGATATCTAGAATACCTAATTATAATTAATCTAATTCCATAAGGAGAGCATTCACCAATTTTTTGATACTTATCATTATCATCACGAGATTTGGTGACATTAGTCAAGATCTAACAATGGAAACAAAAGATCAAAGATGCCAATCACAACATACGAGATGAATGAAAATGATCAAAACAATGTTTAAAGCATCATTACCACTTATGACGATGTTAAAAGTGTCATTAACATTATTCTTTGAATGACATATGTATAAAAATATTGTGACTATTGTGTTTTCCTAGTTTTTCTCTCTAATAACCTCACTCATTTTTGCATTGCAAATTTGATCACTTAAAACTATTTTTTCTTGTTGCCTTGGATGGGTAACAATACCTCAAATCTTTTAAAAAATAAATGATGTTTTGGGACATGTGATAAGCACAAGAATGACATAACTACTATGATATTTGTTAGGTCCCACGTAAAAAGCCACAATACTACAAACAATCAATGGATAGTTATAATATCATACAAATCTAGCGTTGTGAAGTGTGTGTCCTCCAATGATTGCTCTAACATAAACTTGTGTGCTTCAATAATAAATGCTTTAATGATTGATTTATTTCCCTACGATTCATTGAAGCACCCAATAAATTCTTATGAACATTAAATGGATCCTCTGCGATTCCATAGATGTGAATGTAATGCATATATATTTATAAATAATTGAATTTAAATCAAGACAAGATTGCCTTACTAACCAAACAAATATTGACTAAAAGCATAAATGACAAGAACAAAGAAGACATGTGAAAGTTGACAAAAGGGGCCACTAAAAGCCCCCTAGAGCATTACTAATGCTCTAGATAAACCCATAAGCATTTCTAACGTTCTTGACAAGCCAATGAACGTTACAAATATTCCTTAAACATAACCCAAAATATTCAAAACAATAGATAGGAAAGAGGAAGGATTTTTTTTTTTTTTTTGGGGGCGACATGACAAAAACCCATAAACACAAGAGGGAATCACAACAATAAGTGGATGAGGAAATGACATATTGACTTGAATGCATGTCCCAATAATAGCAAGGAAATAAAGGCATTTGTTATAGATAAATTCTGCAAGTATATGTGAAATAAAGTGTTGAGGAAGAAGAAATATTACCTTCACGAACTTAGCTTTGAGTGTGATCTTCAACAAAAAGACTATATAGGGGCTAATATTCCTTGGAGAGCAAAGTTTTTCATAGCTCAGTTAAAGGGCAAATTCACATAAATATGTAGATGTTAAAGGGCAAAAGAGGCACGAGAAGAGAGAGTTTGTGTCTTCTACTTGAATCAGGCAATGGAATCAGAAAAATGCTTTAATTTTTAGTATAATGCTTACAATAACATCCAAACCAAATATACAAGTGTTTTAATGGCAGCCTTGTTACATGATATGTTCAAGGTGTAAAAATGAGAGATTTCATTATCATAAAGAGGTGACGATCAAAAATTCAAAATGCGAAATTGAGTCTCCTATATACTTCTTTTGGCCTCGTGGACGTCAAAATATATCGATCTAACAGACTTACCTCTACACAAACATAGAAAAATCTACAAAAGTTTGGGTATACGAAGTTTTTCCAGTTCAAGCTCGAAATCAAGAAATTCAATTTTAGCGAGGAAGGACTTTTATTCTTGTTGATTGGAATGCTTCTGCAACTTTGAGCATGGGATTTGGCTAAATAATAAATAAGCTTGGTGGGTACTCTACAATTTATGACAGGCACATTCTAAACCTTGTCTGTATGCTCTTCTTATTTCCAAATTTAGATAACTACCTGTGCAAGATTTTGTTTGAGCCTATAAATTACCCAGTTTATGCCCAATTTTTTAATTTTTTTTCCCCTAAAGTTGTCATAGAAACATTCCCGTGATTTGTTTGACAAAAGTCCGGTAGAGAATTTGTTGTGGAATTATACACCAGTTGTCAATGCGTTTCTGTTTTTTTTTCCATCTTTTCTACAAAGCACATCAAGCTTATTTGGTACAGTTGTTGCTATGTGTTTAGTAAAAGCCTGAACACCAGATTGCAAATTTTTAAAGAAAAAACCTAATTTTGAAATTCTGTAAGCAGCTGCAAATGAGGGATATAACATGCAGCATGATAAATACTCCAAATCTTTTGGGCTAAGAGGGGGCAATGTTGAAAAAGGCATCGCCTTTTACATTTACTAATACCGATTTCTTCAATACCCCATCGTTTTTTGAGCCCAATACTGTTTAGGAGAATAGATTCAACCTTAAAATCCTAGAAGCAGAAAAAACTACCGAGAAACAAGCCTGGAGGTGAAATAGCCGTCCTTAAATTTCATTGAATTGCTCACACTGCTACCCATTTCTGAATACCCTATCTTTGGTTGAACCCAATACTCTCTGAGTAAACGTTGCAGTCATTAAGCCCTAAAGAAGTATAAACAGCAGGAAACGAGGTCTACTGTTGAAAAAGAAATACATTTTTTTCCCTTTCAATTACCCCTTCTGATAGTAGTGTCTTGAATATCCCATTTTTAGTCGAACCCAATACAGTCTGAGGAAAAATTCCAGTTTTAAAAACCTAGAAGCAGCAACAACAGCATGAAAAGAAGATAGAGTTTGATAGCTCGTTCAAGTCTTTATAATGTAAGAGGACTACAGCTGCAAAAGGCATTGCTCATCGCTGACACCCATTCCTTGAATACCCCATCATTGGTTGGACGGGGACTCAATACTGTCTGAGAAAGGAATTCCAATCTTAAAAGACTAGAAGCAGCAGCAGTACAGGAAGTAAGTTACACTATGATAAGTACCCCAAGTCTTTATGGGTTTAGAAAGGCCACTGTTGAAAAATGCATCCCCCTTTTCACTGAATTGCTCTCTGCTGATGCCCGTTGCCTGAATACCCCATCTTCATCTCTGTTTGAACAAAATATTGTTTATTTTTCTTCTTCATATCAGTCTTCAATGGGAGGACATGAGAATGTCGCCAACATGATTTTTGAGAAGACAAATGCCCAGGAAGCCCTTCGTGCCTTTCGGCAGGCAGAAAACCAACAGGGCTTTGTCCACAACTGTCTAACTTACAGGGTCCTCATTCACAAGCTTGGACTGCAAAGAAGATTCAAGACTGTGAAAGAAATTCTCTATGAGATGCGAGTTCGGAGAAACTGTCCACCAGATGAATCAATTTTCAGTACAATAGTTCATGATTATGGTCGAGCTAAAATGGCAGATGAGGCAGTCCATGTATTGGATTTAATGGAAGAGCTCGGCTGCACACCAACTATTAAAGTTTATAATGCAATTCTCAATGTTTTAGTCAAGCATGATTTTTATATTGCAAAAGAATTCTTTAGAAAGACTATGATGAATTGTGGGATCAGCCCAAATGTTTACACCTTTGGGATCCTGATAAAGGCGCTTTGTCTGCTTAATCACATTTGGGAGGCATTCAGAATACTGGAGTCTATGAGGCATCAGGGTTATGAGCCAAGTGTGGTCATTTATAATACTCTTATACATGCATTCTGTAAAAGAGGAAAATGGAATGCAGGTAAAGGAGTTATGATGCAAATGAGGAGGAGTGGGTGCAGAGCCAAACGAGGTTACTTACCATATATTGATAAGTGGATGTTGTAGAGTAGGAGAAATAACAGAGGCACTTGAGCTTCTTGAAAAGGGACTAAGCAGGGGCTATTTCCCTGATGCAATTACATTGACAAAGTTGATCAATGCACTATGCGAGGGAGGTAGAGTGCATGAGGCTACTCAATTTATGCAACGAATGGAGACAAAGGGATGTATTACTGATGTTATAGCTCATAATACATTGATCAGGGGGTTATGTAAGGCCAATAAAACAGAGAGTGCCCACAAAATACTCAAAGGAATGGCAATCAAGGGCTCTACTCCAAACGTAGCCAGTTATAATACATTGATCAGTGGTCTTTGCCAGGATGGCAAGATAGACAGGGCTGCTGATATGGTAGGTCAAATGGAAAAAATGGTTGCACCCCGATGCTGTTACTTACAACACATTGATTCATGCCTTTTGTATACAAGATAAGGTGGAAGAAGCTTTTAAGATTTTCGATATGATGAAAAGACAGGAGTGTATTCCTGAGCTTGTTACTTACTACACACTTATTTATGGTTTTTATAGGCAAAGTCGATTGGGGAGGCTTTTAAATTCATAGATGAGATGAAGTGCAAAAGCTGTTTTCCTGATACTGTAACTTACAGCGTACAGATTCACAAGTTGTGCAAGCAGAATAAAGTGGCAGAGGCTGAAGATCTTTTGGGTGAAATGTCATTCAGAGGCCATATACCTGATGTTGTCACTTATGGCATCCTCATTGATGGACTTTGCAAAGGAGGTTATCTAAAAATGCATTTGACTTACTGAATCGAATGCTGGTCAGTGGTTATTATCCTAATGTGTTAACATTAAATGCACTGATATGTTGCTTTTGCAGGGAAGGCAAAGTGCGTGGTGCCATTAAACTTAAAAATAAAATGATTGAAAAAGGTTGTCGCCCAAATGCCGCCACATATGATATTTTGATTGATGGACTCTGTAGGGAAGGAAAGCTGCAGGATGCATCTGAGCTTTTAGAAGTTATGAGTGGTGAAGGGTTTTCCCGATTTTTGCTACATGGAATAGTTTAGTTCTGTATTTAGACACAGAAACGAATTTGAAAGATACTAATGAAATTATGGATGATATACTCTTTCCTCTGCAATATATCTCATAAGGGTAAGTGTCCATGATATGCAGCGGGCTACTTGTTCTGTCATCTGCACTAAATGGTGAAGGTCTGCTATTGCAATGGATGGAAATGAACTGGCATGGTTCAAGGGGCAAATGTCTTCATGCAATGGATGGAAATGAATCGACATGGTTCAAGGGGCAAATGGCTCTGTCCAGTGGATGGAAATGAACTGGCATGGTTCAAGGGGCAAATGTCTTCATGCAATGGATGGAAATGAATTGACATGGTTCAAGGGGAAAATGTTGTCAGCAATGAATTATTGTATAAGAGCCTCATTGAAAGAAACACGCTTCACCAAAAAGATGTTGCCTTAAGTATGAAATGCGAAAGCAACATTGCAAATGTTTTAAATGCAATCTGTCAAAATCTTCCATCAGTGAGGTCAGAAATAATTGAAGTATTAATAATGGTTGATAATAGTATAGAGTCTAGCAATTGAAGCCCATTTGTATTGTTCCTCTCCAAAATAAAGGAAGCAGTGAAGTTAATTTTCTTATATTTCGGATAGCATCTAGGAGAATTTAAGATAGCATTTAGCATTCATAAAGCTGTCAAACTTATTTCCTTTCACATTTAGGTTGAATTGGCTTGTCTTGTTAGGAACTTATTTTCAAAAGAAAAAGAATTATCCAATTCAAAATTGTTTCTATATGGCTATCTTCAGTCATTAGAGAGGCATTTCGAGTGAAGTTCAAAAATTAAAGCTTGTATTCTTTAGCTGAAACATGATGTGACAACACAAGGTTAATAGCCGTTTTATTAGATGCCAATTATTTAAAGAAAAATCTTGATCTGTAATGTGGTCTCCAACAGTTGGCTTTCTCCCACACATTGTGAAGATGTCGCTTGCCATCACACATGGCGAAGATGTTGCTCGCCATCACACATGGTGAAGATGTCTCTTGCCATGGCATGTGCTACTAGAGCAGGTCCCATAATCTCTCCTGATTTTTGATAAATGAGAGTCAATAGATGTTTCAGGTTTCAACAAGCAAACATTATTAGATTATCGCATATCTGGATGGATGCACAGAATATTTTCCTTTCTATTGCCACGTTGTATCAAAAATGCAATACTCTAAAAATGAGAGTTGGTGATAGAAGATGTCTTATATTTACCAGTGATTACAAACAAATGCTGTTTTTTTAGGATGAAGATTTTGGAGGAAGATATTTGGCACAGCTCCTGTATAACATGTGCAGAAGTTTATTTGTTTATTTTGGGAAATTCTACCCAGGGAGAGGGGAAGATTTCTTCAATCGTTCAACCAATTACTTTAATCAATGTTTGGGCAACCCAACTGGCCAAAACAATTTATTTAATCCACAAGGTTTGGACAACCTAACAGGGTGAAAAAGAAAAAAACCCTATTGCACATAGTAATATAAATGGAATTAAAATATAGTGCTCGTCTTTATTACTTCTTTTCCAAGGCAGGTTAAACAAGAAGAGTCCAAGGTAATCTATGGCATTTCAGGTGGGAAGAGCCCAGGGATTGTGAAGGTTGGGGTCAAGAGGGATAATTGCAAATCACACTTTGCTAAGAGGAAATACATTTTCTACACATTTTACTCGTCTTTATTACTTCTTTTCCAAGGCAGGTTAAACAAGAAGAGTCCAAGGTAATCTATGGCATTTCAGGTGGGAAGAGCCCAGAGATTGTGAAGGTTGGGGTCAAGAGGGATAATTGCAAATCACACTTTGCTAAGAGGAAATACATTTTCTACACATTTTATTGGGTATTATAAAGCAATATGGTCTAACAGATGCTAAAAGGCATTAACTCTTAATCCCAATAGTTTTGTTAAAATGAGTGAAAGTTCCGGTTTTGTAGCTGATGTAAAAGAATATTATATTATATGTATATTCACATTGGATGCACACACACGCACGGATGCACATGCACATGCATGCACGTGCACACGCACACACACGCGCATGCACACACACGTCTTAATTCCAACAATTTTGTAAAAATGAGTAAAATATTTTGTTATTTTAGTTGATGTAAAAGAATATATTATTCGTATAATTACATTTGATGCATACAAAATTCGTATGAAGTGCACACAGACACACATGCACGTGTACTTGTATGTGTATACATCTAAAAGGAGGTTTTTAAAAATTTGGAGTAAACAAATATTGGAAGGTGCCCCATGGCGGTCCCATCATTTAGAGAGAGGATCTGAATGGTGCCCACCCTTTTTGTAGTAAACGTCCCGACTAGCTACTCTACCAACCTCACATGGTCAACCCAAACAAAGCTTGGGTGAAGTCTTATTACGTTTACTATATATATTTTTACGATTGTATGCAATTGGCAAAGAATTATGATGAGTATTTGTTGTGGGCTTTCATGAATCATTGCCTTCCCTTGAGGCTCTAGCAATGTAGGAATAGTTAATTTGGAATGTGTTTATAGGGTTGTGGGGATGGTTTGCTCTTTCAATGACTAATTGGAAAAGTACTTTTCGGTACAATAGATGTCAAGCATCTATTTCTTGTGTATATATATGCTTTTAGGAAGTGGTTGACCAAGTTGAGCATGTCTAGGTTCAATACCCTTTACAAATACCTTTCTATAAAGGATGGATCTTGGGCATTTCTAAGAGTAAAATAACATCAATCCACTTTGTTTTTGCATGCAAATTCACGTAAAGATTAAAAAAGCATTAGGGCTAAAAGATCTTATACTAATGAAGACATGATTAACATAAAGGACTTGAAAAAATCAAAATTAAGAGTTACACCAATAAGGTTTACCAAGTCTTTGGGTTCCTTGACTTTGGTCAACTTAGATCTTCACATATCCATCTCGACCTCATCTAAAACCATCTCTCACAAAATGTTACAAGCTAAGGGGGAGATTAATGTACCATCAAATCAACTGAAAGTATCCCTAACCCTAATTTTCTTTTTTTTGTACTTTGGTTGACATTGTGGATGTTTTATGTTTCATGTATTAGATAGTATATTTTAATAAATTATGTTTATTGCTTTATTGCTATTGTGTACAAATCGAAAAACTAAAAGTAAGTGAATAAGTAAGCAAATGACAAAAAGCAAACCTTCCTTTGAGTCTTCTTACAACCTCAAGATGAGATAGTTGAAGTGTTAATACACTTGTTGGATCTCTTGGGATTGTTTGATTGTGGATGCTCCAATCTTGTCTCCAAATGAAGAAGAAATGCTATAAGCAAGAGTGAACACGAGGAAACCTTTTGGTATGCAAATTTGAATGACAAATGAGCAGAGGTTTGTTGCAAATGCTTAAAGCTTCCAAGGATGAATTGCAAAGGAAAGAGCCTCATATTTATAGTTGAAGGAGAGGCCATGGATTGTGGATCAAGGTTTGAATGAGTTGTAGGATCATGAATGCATTTTCCTGAAATAGCCATTTGATTTGGTTTGTGCAATTGAATGGTTTGAATATTCATTAAGGGGCAATGAATATTTGGTTGGCTTTTGGATTTTATTTGAGAATGTGGTTGTACGTGAATTATTGTTGCTTCCACCTTTGTAGGGTTCTAGAACTTGAGTGGAGTGGGCTAGTTCAACTTGAGTGACTAGGATAATGAAGTGGAGCTAAGTGGAGGGTGAGTGGATAATTAGTTATTTATTTAATTAAATAGCTAATTAAATTAGCTAAGGGATATAAGTGTATGGTTTAAACATGATTATAATTAATTAAATTAATTCTAAAGGGATGTGGGTGACTTCTAATAGAATGTGAAAGGGTAATGGTCTAGAATGCATTCTAGAGTTGATTTTGGCATATTATGCAAAGGATAGGGATAATTAGGAATGACTAGAAATATGTATGTATTTTTAGGGTGTCTACATTTGCCCCTCTTTAAAGTGTTATTATGAAGTAATAACATTTTAAAGATAGTAGACACATGTAGATCAATGAGTGGATGACATAGAAGCATGGTGGACCTACTTGATATGCCTTGATGAAGCATTTAGATGCCCCAATGAGTATGGATGCTAAGGGGATGCCCCTCAAGTGGATGGGTGATGCAACAAAGCGGTGGACAACCGCTTGATAGGAAGAAGGAAAAGGCGAATGATTCAAGGAGTAAAAGGAGGATGGGAGGGATTTTTCTCATAACGACGAGCTTTCATTTAGATAGTGAAAGTTAAAACAACCTTATTTTGTTGTTGCACAATAGAGTTGTCACCATGATTATTAAAGAATCGTGATGTTTAACCCATTATATGCATAAACACACACACACACATACACAACAAAACAAGTAAAACAAACCCAATATACACAATATATGTATGAACCATGGCTATAAATGAACCAAGATGTTAACATAATATTTGTAATTGGTCCAAAACAAAACAAAAGATAAAGAGAAAACAAACCCAATATACACAATAAAAGTATGCACCATGGTTATAAATGAGCCAAGATGATAACAAAATACTTGTAATTGGTCAAGAAATAATAGCAACAATGCAACACAACTTGAAATAAAGACAATTAACTATGCCCCTAATGTGTTCCACAGTGATAATTAAGCAGATTTAGATGCCCCCAAGCAAGGATACTGACATGCAAGGGGATTGGATCAGATTGAAAGAGTGGAGTTAAGCAACTCCTCATGACACTCTTTGTTGGATCCGCATTGAAGATTGATTTGAGATTGAAAAGGGTCATTGCCCCCAAGAAAGGATACTAACATGTAAGGGAGAGAATGAGAGCCAAGATTGCCCCAAACGAAGATGCAAGTGAGGGAGAGGATTGATTTAACTTCTTTGTAGACACCTAAAATCGAGTATCTCTACCCTTGTTTGCCTGTGTGCACATACTTATTTTAATTCATCCCCTTTTATTTAAATGCCCACTTAATTATCCTATCACCTTTAAAATGCCCATCCAAGTCCCATTAATTAATTAAGCCACATTAATTAATTAATCAATCAATTAATATCTTACCTTGCCCTAACAAACCTTCTAATTAGGATGTTTTTATCCTACACATAAATCCCCTTGCTTTTCTAGCTTTCTTCCTATCTATTTTTATGCCCTAACTACCCATGATTTATCCCCAAGCAAGCTAATCCCACACAATGCTTTAAAGCACCCTTCCAACTCTTAAAAACACAAAATCACGCCAAAAACACAAAAACTTGCCCATTAGGGAAACTTTCCCGTAATTGGCGGTGACTCAAATCCCTCATCACTATCAACCCTATAAAGCCAAGTTAAATCCTTCCAAAAAAGGGATCTAGAAATCATTAGATGCATGCAAATTTTAGAGCTCTCTTGTGACTAGTGAATTGCCTCTTGTGCTTGAGCATTCTTACGACAATTACAGACCTCCCAGACCTCCTTTGGATGCGCTTACATCACTCACGTTCATCCTTCGTGAGCTTATCATTATCTTGGTATTGCTTTAATCAACTTTTTATCATAATATCATTGTTTTTCTCGCTCCTAACATTTCGCAGTTCATATTAGTCTCTGTAACACTCAAAGCTTCTTCAAGAACCTCCTTTTCAGCCTCATTACAGGTTTCCTTTTTCATCCATTTACCTTTGGCCTTGTCTAGCTCGACGATACGATAGTCGGCTCGACCCACCCACCCTAGTCATTGTCGATCGGGGTCTTGATTCTCAATCTACCCTCATCCATCTTTGTTTTTGCCATTTTCCTAGTTCCCGCTTCCTCGTAACCCCTTTACAAAGCCGGTTGACTCCAACATCTTCGCACCTCTCTCGTAGTTCCAATATTGCACTCAGATCTTGCATGGTCTGCATATTTCTCTTACATTCCGGATCCTTTTGCTCAAGTTGTTGTTGACCTGCCTGTGCACAATTTGGGTCACCGTCGACCCAGAGCAGGTAACCCTCAATTTACTATTATTTCAATCATATCAAATTCTAGATAAGTTTTAATTAGTTTCTCAAATTCAGTATACATATGTTTTTGCATGCTATCTACTATTCTTGCTTTATTTCACTATTTCTAAACAAACGAGGTTGACATCCATGAAAGGAAGCTAACCACTTATTGGAGTTGGATTGTTCGGGTAGCCCCGCATAAATCTATCTAATCAATCATGTTTCTTTTTATCTTATTTACAGGTCATCAACTACAACGAAGATTCATCATCACTTTGCACCCATTTATCCACCACATCACATCTAAGGTACTATAAACCCTCCATGTAATGAGTTGCTAGTTTCTTTTAGTAGCTAGTCCATTCATTTGATTAGGAATTAATAAACTCTGACAACATTCTTGGCACACTTGGTGGGAACACCCTTTTGGTGATCTATTTCTTTTCTATTTTCTTGTTTCTTCTGTCTTTTACTAACACTCGTAGCACAAGGCTCTACTTCTACTTGTTTGTGTTGGTTCGGTACATTAGATTGCTCCTTGCTAAAGATCAGATAAAAAAAGAAAAGTTTTATCCAAGTTTTTCGTCTTTTTCCTTATTTTCTCATTTCTGCATCGTATTTCCCATTTCTTTGTGCGTCCTAATCGAAAGATCACACTTCAATTTGGTTTTAAAAAGAACCTTTATTTTCTGCATCCTGCTTGCTCACATAGCTTAAGTAGGAGGTTAATCTGCTACATTTCACAATCCTCACACACAACCTAGAACCTCACAAATCAATTAACACATCAAAACAACCTTCTACCCGACAACCTGATTGGGATTTCATCACCCAACAAGAAGCCTCTTGAGACTTCCCAAGCCATAAAAAACCTGAAACCAGACATAAAATGCCTTCTTCTAGGTACCTGTTATCCATCCCTTTTTCTTTTTCACATTCTTAATTAAAAACAATAAAAAAGAACCGTTTGCTTGACTTGCTTGATTTAAAATGGAACACAAATTTTCCTTGAAAAATTTTACACGAACCACGATTAATATTTCATGCTCTCCTTCTATCCCCATCTTTGAGTTCTTTCTCCATAGATCATGCCAACTAATAGAATCTATCCCACCACCTTAGACCACCCCTGCTTCATATGATATCCCCATGTCCATCCTATCTAATGACATTCCCATCCCTCATGTACCACATCTTCTTGTCCAGTCCCAACCATCTTATCATGTTTCTCCTCCCCAACATCTTACGTCCCCTCAACCAATATGATCTTCACCACTCCCCGACATCTTCAGACAACCCTTTCCTAACCCACCACCAACAAACCCATCTTCATCAACCCCACCAAATAAATATAACCCATTTTCAATCAACACCATACATTGGACATCCCATTCCATATCTACCCCACTTATCTCATCATCACCTACTCCCATCCTTGATATTCTGCCCATGGCTCCTTCGAGAGATATCCTTGTATCAACCATATCCACCACCTTGACTTCCACCGCTTCTCTCATATCTACATCCAGTCTAGCTCTTACCACATCCACATTGGCTTCGACTGCACCCACTTCTTCATCCACACCTATCCTACCTCAACTTATCGTGACTACCCCATTATCCACATTTATCCCAAACACACCCATCACTACACTTATATCTACTACGCCAACAAATCCACTGCGTATGTCTTGACATCATTATCACACATCTCTTTACCCATGCCCACATCATCAACTTTATCCCACTCATCCACATCTACCATTCCCATCTATCTACATCTACTATCACACCAATCACACCTTCTCAATCTACAAACATATCCATAGTGCCTCCTGAAACACCTAAGACAAACATTGAAGGAATTCATACCTCTTCCAAAAAACCCCTCATTTCCACACCAAATGATCCAAAATCTACATCACCTCCCTCTCACATAGACTTCATCAACCGCATGATCCAAACACCCCTTCTTTTATCCACACCGCACCTATCATCGACTCCACACAAGCACATATCTCACCCACTTCATTGGATACTACTCCTTCATCCACACCTATTCCACCATTACCCATTATACCATCAGTAGAATCAATCCCAGTCCCCCTTTCTACACTTCTACCTACACCTACCACATCGACCATCATAACTACATCTCCTACATCATCATCTACTCCTCCCACATCTTTTGAAGAATATTGGAGAGAACTACAACTTAGCAACAACCATAGGTGACCCACCTGTCTCCTCTACACAACCAAACATTTCTTCACCTTCCTTAGAACAAATCATGCAAAATTGCTTCCCCCATCAGCCACAACAACACCTTTAGATCCACTGGCTGAAATTATTTTCATTTCTACCAAGGGCAATCCTTCACAAACCAAACCTAAGAACCTTGGTACCCTCCCACAATAATCCCTGTGTGCCTTCCCAAGAAGATAAAATTTCCTCCAACAAAAAACAAACCTACATAATCCATCTTGGGCCCACATCCATCTATCCTAGGACCATCTCCTTAATCACAACCAATTAACCAATCCAAATCCAAAAATCCGACTCCCTCCTAAGACTTGCTCCTTCATCAAGTACACTCCCATCTATCTACACAAACAATCAAATTGACACTATCTAGCCCTTCTTCCTCTAGGACACCAACCCCCATAAAAATGAAAACAAACCTCCAAGACCTCAAAATAATCGGCCCCCATCATCGACATCCAAAACATCTTCCAAACCATCTCTTGCCACATACATCGAATCCTATGTGGAAGTCCTATGACATCTACTCCAAATTTCTGCCATCACACTTTTTCCTATCAGGTCTTTGATCCAGACTATCCGAAACCATCATGGTTTGACCCTCACCACATTTTTTCTTACCATCGTACCCGTGTCTTGACATTGAACAACTGTAAGGCCCTTTAGACTATTATCCACCATCTTATCAAGAGAGGACATTCTCGAGGACTCTCCTCCCCCATCTACCATCCATCCTTGACTTACTCCACTATTATTTCCACCTCCCCATTAGTAGGAGTCCCTCGGTCTTGTCCTTCATCCACCACTTCTTCACATGCCGATCCCCTTAGCGAGGGTCCTCCTTTATTCATCGATACAATTCACCTTGATATACCATCCTTATGATTTTCAATCACATAACACATCTATACTTATCATCCCATCTCATTTCACTTATCCTACTATCCACTTGACTATCCACACTTTTTTCGCTAGGGGGAGTACCTCGCCTTGTTGTTGTGTCTTCAACATATTCTTCCTCATCATCTTATCCCCGCAGCTTCTTTCACACTGGGGGAATTTGCTCTAGGGTATGTCTGTTTCCGGATGGGACCCTCTCCATACTTGACGCCATCTTATTCTATCCAGCCCATGTCATCTGATCATATCGACTAGTTTTATCCATTATCTTCTCCTCCTAGCACTGCCTTCGTGGCCATATCTGTGCTTCCTTTGGGAGCACCATGGCTTTATCTAAGGTCCACCCTCATGGCCGTATGATCTTGTCCTAAAATCACTATAGTAATTATTATTCTTGTTTTCCCAAGAAAAGGTGTGTTTACTCAAGGTTCATGATCCTTATATACCTTATCTCAACTTACATAGACCCAAACTTTCTATGTATCTTCTTACCCAAACTCCCCTATCATAGACATGTCATAAACAGGGGTCTCATTAGTCTTATTAATCCTTGATCTTCACAACAACATCATTCTATCATCACTACAACTGAATACTTCACTAATTGGGTGGAAGCAATTCCCCTCACTTCAACCAAATCTGGTCCAATCATTAACTTTATCTACTAGCATATCATTATTGGCCACTTTGGTGTTCCTCAAAACTCATCACGGACAATAAAAAGGTCCTTTAAAAACAAATATCTTAAGAAGCTTTGTGATTCATTTAACATCCAACTCAACTTCTCTTCTCCATATTATCCTCAAGCTAACGACCAAGTCAAGCCACAAACAAAACTCTTTGAAACATTCTTGCCAAGACTATTGACTAGTCAGGACGTGACTAGCATCTTCATCTTCCTTTCACTCTTTGGGATTATCGAATATCATCCGTACTTCCACGGGGCTACACCTTTTTCTTATGTATGGTTCCAAATCCATTCTTCCTCTCGAAGTTCAAATTCCATCTTTTCCGTGTCCTTTGCGACTTCATCTCTAGATGAAGAATATTTCCAAACATGTTTAACACAACTTGAGTTGTTAGATGAGTGTTGCCTTCTCGCTCTTTAACATCATCATGTTTATTAAGAGCGCATAAAATTTGTTTACAATAAGCACATCAAAGAACGTGACTTTAATGTCGGTGACCTTGTTCTCAAAGAAAATCATAACGTTACTACTCTAGAAAGGATCCAATGTAGAAAGTTTGCCCCTAATTAGATTGGACCATACATTATCATGCATAAGTATGGGTCGGGAGCTTATCAATTGGCCTCCCTTAATGGTAAACCGGAAGTGAAATCTCTTAACGCACTACACTTGCGACCATTCTACTGTTAGCGCATCTTCCAGTGAGCTCTTAGTCACATTCTTAGATCATCCCTCCATCATTAGCCTCTTCCATCTCTCATCGTAGTGATTTGGAACTATGTGGTCATCCGTCACTTGTCTAGATTTGACCTTAAATATGAGTACCACGACTCTTCTCGTAGCATTTTCCTCAAGGATAGCTTCTCCCTTTTGGTGAGAACTCCATGATCATTACATCCATCACCATCTCATTTGCCTATTGAAACCATGCAAAGGGTCCTAGGGTGTCTCTTGTACAATCATTGTCCCCTCCTAAGTGGTCTACTTAGCTAGTCCCAACTCTCCCCCATGTCAAAATCAAAGTCAAAGGATGCTTATCAAAAGTCAAAAGCTATCAAAAATAGACTGCTCCCTCGAAGGACAACTATTCAATAAAAAAGAGAAAATAAATCGATCAAAGAAATAGACCGATCCCTCGAAGGACGACTATCATATATGTTATCTTTTGCCATATATATTACACATGTATAAAGTAGACCATACCCTCGAAGGATGGATACTATTTTTATCATGACATTGAAGGCTTCCCACATTGATCAACCTTCCATTTATTCACATCCTAAGAAAGCTTCCCGCATTGATCAACTTTCTTCTAGCATTACTTTTTCCCCTTCCTAGAGCTGGGGCATAGATTTAGGGAACACCACTAATGGAGAACCCTTTTCCCACGTGTACAAGTTACATCTCAAACCCCTTTGTCATGTCAAAATTAGGTCTTTTGAGTTCACTTCATCCATTATCTCTCTATGATCTTTGATATGACTAACTATCATTGGGTTCATCCTAACACATGTTTTGGTCACATATGCCTTGCGTTATTAGATCCACTCTTGTTTACCTCCAATGTAATTGAGGCATATTTTCTTCATGTGTTCCTTTATATGACATAGTGTCATTTGTACCTATAGGTCAACATCGTTGGTCATGTGCTATCATTAATCCTTTACGTGCCTCTCTCATCCATAATTAAACACATCTTTTGTTATCTCAATCACTTCTCAATCTACCTATCTATCCTAAACACATCAATATTTACTTATATTAATCAATAATCACATCTACATTACTTTTTCATCCACATCACATTGTATCCATTCATCCCATCATCATGATCAAATTCAAAATTAACATGTAATCCTAATCCTCATTAACCATACAACAAATCCACATCATCAATCATCCATACATATACAAATCCAAAGCAACCATACATAACCAACAAACATCATCGTCAAATATAATCCAAACATGCAACTAATCCTCATCATCATCGCGTAACCAATAAACATCATCATCATCATCACAAATCAAATGATCAACATTACACAACACACATATATCAAATTGTGACAAAATCATAATCATATATATATATATATATATATATATATATATATATATATATATATCAAAATATAGTGTTTCAATACATCATTGCCCTATAATGGGGCTCTCTCAGAGAAAAATATTAGTGAAACATGAAAAGTGAATATTAGAAAGCCCGATATCTCGCCCCTGTGGCCGGGTCCCTCCGCCTCTCTATCAGCCTCAACACCTCTACCTGCCCTCTCCTCATTGTGGCTGAGCCACACTCACCGTGCTACTGATGGCCCACTCCACCTATTAACTATCCTCTGCACATGCTCCTAGTATTGGAGTGTCTTTGAAATCTTCTTGATCATGATGCCCTCATAATACTTAGCCTCTGTGGTTAAGGCCATGTACTTATTGATCATGATCATACCAGGGGTTCCATCTCTCCTCCTCCTCCAGGCGGTGCTTTCCTCCACCCACCCTCAACAACCAAGGTATAGTAGCAAGATCTCCAAATCGACCCTATAATCCTCCCGATGTTGGTGGTATCGATCCTTGTCCTAGATCACGGTGTCCCTCTCAACCCTCATTTGATCTAGCTCGGCGTGAAGCTGTGCTAACTATATAGTCTCCTCACCTCCAGATACTCTGTCTCCACCTCCTAGAGCTGCCTCAGCCTCAACCTCTACCTCCATCTCCTCTACATCATCCTCTCCTCCCTCCACATCCACCCTAGCTACCCAGATAGTGGTCATCCAATCATTAAACCCCGCTCGAATCTTACATTTTCATCATCGTCCCATGGTGCAACCTCCTCCCTAATGGATTTGTAATGATAGGGGCCAAAAACTCCTATCTACCTCCTCCCACCTATACAAAATGGGAGCATCCGGTATAGTCTGGATGACCCCAAAATTTCATTGTACTCGATCGAACTACATGACCTCGATCATCTTTGGCCATCTCCCCTAAATCCACCATGTCCACCTCACCTAAAAACACTATATCTACTCCACGGCCATGTAGGGAAATACCTATACGGCCATCATATGATCCGATTGGTCTCTAGCTCTGCAAACCGATCAACATAAAAATCAAATCCTCTATCCCCTATCTCTAAAGGCCTGATCGGCCCTCCATCTTAAAAATCTAACCTCTAACTAAATATGGTCTCTTGTGACCCATGGAAGCCCTAGTGGCCAAATCATTGCTACATGCTCATATGACCAACAATGTAATAAGAAGCCCACATCTAGACATGATCCCCTACTTACCCTATACATGGAAAGCTCATGGTAAACTTGAGCCAACAAGGCAGTCCCAAATGAAAACTTTGTCTCGTGATCCACAATGTCTACCACTACACCAAATAAGCACCCATGGAAACAAAGCTCCACCCAAGTCCAGAAATGCATAATGAGACATAACCATCATCACCATATAAATCAATTGGTTGCATAACACTCCAGCCTCATATCTCAACTCATAAGAGAAAGCCCCTAAAGAAAACTTGATGTGGGGCACGTCGGCTCCAAATGGCCTCTTAAACACTGTCAATCTCTCATCACTAGTAATGGGAACTATTTTCTCCCCTGTATCGACAACTTGATAATCTGACACAAATCCTCTAGGGTGATCGTCATCTCCCCTATCCTAAACCAAAAGGTACCTGTCTGCGGTCCCATCTTTCTACTAAAGCAATCATAATCCCCACATTGCATGGAATGCTCTGATAATATCTGAAGCCACCTAGCCCCACTGTAGCCAAGTGATCCCACTCGACGTCTATAACATCTCCTCTAATATTCTCATATAGAGAAAGCACTCTGTCTCTCAAATAAAGGGTCTCTTGGGCTTCCAATCACAAATAAACCATTCAAACATCACATCATTGATCCAAAATCTAATCAAAATGCATTAGATTCCATCAAAAATCCATTTAATCGTAAAATTTGCCAATCCAACCCTAGTCGGTGCTGACCCAAGTTGGGTCGACGTGTTTTAGGTTCAATCACTATGCCTTAGGGCCCATTCGCCATCAACTCGCCTCAGGTCACCACTAATCACCCCCGAGATCATCCACTTTTTCTTAAAAATGTAAAAACAAATAACAAAACAATTAAACCAAAACAAGTTTGAGTTTTGTTACTCACCATCCTCCGCACCCTTTGGTGTTTCCTTGTAGCTCCTACGGCCTCCATTTCTCAACTTTCTCTTTAATCTCTATGGTCTCCCATAAATTTTATGAGTGAAAATAAGCATTGTTGGCCAACTCCGTAGGCTTATATCGCCACTAACACTTGGGTTGCCGTTGCCCCCTTAGGTCGCTATCAATTGGCCTTAGTCATTGTCGACTGGCCTTGGTAGCCTTCGCTTTGGCTTCCCGATATTTTTATGACCTCTTCTTGGGCATTCTTCAAAGTCCACCTTTGTGGCCATCTTTATTTTCCCTTTAGGGCATTTTTCTAAGTCCACCTTCATGGCCATACTTATCTCCTCTTCGGGTATTTTATTTTACAATCCTCTTCAATTTACACACAAAGTCCACCTTTATGGCCATACTCATCTTCCCCTTTGGAAAATATTCTTTCACCTCTCGCCTTTTTGACCTTTTCCCATGTCCTGTGTTGGGGCACCATTTGTTTTCATCCTCGTCCTTTGTGGACGCATAAATTTTCGTTCGATTCCTTATGTATGAAGGATTTCACATATTTTTACATTTAATTGCGCATACTTTGATGCTCGCCTATGACTCATCCGACTTGTATCCATATGAAAGCTTTCCCATTGGATTCTCTCCATTTTGCAATGATTTTCACCCACTCGCTAGCCTATAGGACATTGTTTCTTGTCTCTGTTGAGACCAAAATTGTCCCTCTATCGATGTGATATTGGAGTCACCGCCATAGTTCTTATTTTTATTGTGATCCTTTTTTCTTAGGGCATCTTGCCTTATGCTATTTGTTTCCCATCTTTCTTCACCCACCCGCCCTTAATCATCTACCTTTCAAATGCGTCATCGATCTCCCTTGGCATCATTGATCCCCCATTTTAGGGGGAGCTCATCATCTACCTTCCGTCAATCCTCAACACACTCCTCTTCTTACTATTTTTGTCTCATGGCTTGCTAGAAAAAACCACTCAACAAAAAGGGGCAAATGTAGACACCTAAAATCAATATCTCTACCCTTGTTCACCTGCGTTCGCATATTTAATTTAATTCATCCCCTTATATTTAAATGTCTACATCATTATCCTATCACCTTTAAAAAACATATCTAAGTCCCATTAATTAATTAATCAATCAATTAAATATTTTACATTTCCCTAACAAAACTTCTAATTAGGATGCTTTTATCCTACACATAAGTCCCCTTGCTTTTTAGCTTTCTTCCTATCTACTTTTATGCCCTAACTACCCATGATTTATCCACAAGCAAAGTAATCCTGCACAATACTTTAAAGCACCCTTCCAACTCTTAAAAACACAAAATCATGCCATAAACATCAAAATATTGTCCATTGGGGAAACTTTTCCCACAGTTGGCACTGACCATTGAGCCCAGTCGTCATCGACCCTATAAAGCCAAGTTAAATCCTTCCAAAAAGGTATCCAAAAATCATTAGATGCATGCGAATTTTGGAGCTCTCTCGTGACTAGTGAATTGCCTCTCATGCTTGAGCATTCTTGTAATAATTACAGACCTCCCATACCTCCTTTGGACATGCTTGCATCACTCATGTTCATCCTTCGTGAGCTTATCATTATCTTGGTATTGCTTTAATCATCTTTTTATCATATTATAATTTTTTTCTCACTCCTAACATTTTACGAGGTTCGGAATAGTCTCTGCAACACTTAGAGCTTCTTCAACAACCTTATTTTCCAGCCTCTCTACTTACATGTTTCCTTTTTCATCCATTTACCTTCGGCCTTGTCTAGCTCGATACAATCATTGTCGACCCACCACGGTTGCCATCGATTAGGGTCTTGATTCTCAATCAGTAAATTGAACAACGAGGGCGGAAGCTTGATAAATTATATTAAACTCAATCAACTAAAATACAAAGGTGCGGGCTGTGAATATATATATATATATATATATATATATATATATATATATATATATATATATATTGGGCTGATACAAACAATAAATATGTTGTACGTGGTTCAACAATATTCCTTAATGCACAAGCTTCCAAAATACCATCCGGAAGCATAACAAAACTAAATACAACAGGCATATAGTTACACCAAATAAATAAATAATATGGTTAAGGAATATAACCATATAACAATGTAACTAATTAACCTATTTACCATAGTTACCTATAGTAATAATAAATACTAGGCAAAATTACTATACTTGGATAATTTCTAAGTCTGGATTTATGTCGTGCAATCGTTCATAGACGGATGGGATGGCTCATAGTGTGTGCACTATGACCTTATTACTCCCCATCGATTTAAAGGGTCGATGCCTAGATGAAGTTGAGTAGTATTTGTGACGGCTTTACCTGTAAGCGCTTCCCGGAGGCACCGTATATAGTGAATGTTATGAATGAGATCTAGGATCTTGTGAGTGTTTTAGAACCAATTTTTGATTACAAGTCTATGCCATTTTATGAGTTACATTCTGATATTTGTGGTTGAATATGGCAACCTACAAATTAGTATAATATACTAAAGCATGCAATTACATTAATTTTTTTTAAAAATTGAATGATGAGTAATTTTTTTGTTTTGCGCCCGGTGGCCTCTGGAGCCCAATATAACCCTCTATGCAAAAACTACAAAAATGGCATAAAATGTAGTTTTGATCACCCCTCCTTTGGCAAAAAATGCTTGGAATGAAAAATATGCAGAGAGGAAGAAAAAAAATTTTGCCCTAAAAATAGGGTTTTCTCGCTAAAAATTTAGTTGTGGATTTAGCTACAACTAACGGGTTTAGTGGCCGCTAAATGTAGCGGTTCTTCCAAATCTGCCGCTATGTTTTAGCTCTAAAAAATCAAATGGCTTTAGTGGGATTTGACCCATGCACCTCCCACTCCTAAAGCTGATGCACTATCCACCAAGGCGCTTAGACTTGTTTGAATATAAAACGCAACATATTTTATTTAAACAAGTAAAAAATCGACTAACCTTGCAAAATGGTGACGTGGTGCATGCAAGATCCATGTGTTGCTCTGCTAGAGGAGAGTGGGGGGCAGATTAGGGCTCCATTTGCACCAAAAACGGATCTAAAAACTTTCCTCCACCACTTTATAACTGTTGCTATCTCTTATTTTTTTATTTTCCTTAACCGATTCCTCTCCACCATTTTTAATTGAATGGCTTTTTGATTGATCCACTTTTGATTGTTTGATTTGCAGGTTTTGCATTGAGATTGGCTTTGGTTGCTTCATTTTTTTGTGCGGATTTGTGTTGGAGGAGTTCGAGACGGATCAAATGGAGGTGGATGCTCGTTGGCTCAATGCTCTTTGTATATTTGTTTACATGTGTTGTTCTATTTGAATGCCGCAA
The DNA here is from genome assembly GCA_018340775.1 of Taxus wallichiana var. yunnanensis. Taxonomy (NCBI): domain Eukaryota; kingdom Viridiplantae; phylum Streptophyta; class Pinopsida; order Cupressales; family Taxaceae; genus Taxus; species Taxus wallichiana. The sequence continues at coordinate 719,744,662 of CM031238.1, forward strand.
AGTGCTTGGTATAGGAGTGGTCGTGGATCAATCCACGTGTGTCTAGTCATGAAATGACCTTCAAACAATGCAACATACTTTTGATACACAACAAACCCGCCATGCATACGCAATGAAACAATCCGCCTGTTGGCTCGCTATGAGGGTAGTAATAGATCAACGACTCATTTGAATGCATAAGGGGATTGGTATTCTCCAATGTTGTGTTGATATCCCACTCGACCTCTTTAAATGCAACAAACCGGTACGGCCAACAATAACTCAACTATAAGACATACCTCCTCCAACAACAATACCCGGTGCAAACAATAATACATCCTCTAAATATGATAGTGCAAATAAATTATTTGTCACTAAATAATTTAAAGAGAACACCCCTGATGGGGAAATTTTTATTTTATTTTGCAAGTTCCAGAAACAAATTTTCTGGTGCGGAGAGGTACCAAGGAAAAAAACATATTCACTTTACGTTTACTGGATTTCACATAGGAGGTTGTGGGACCGTGTGTAGGAGATGTGGGAAGGCTGCTGAGGCACCATTGGCTCTCTGAAGAAGCGATTTCTTCTCCATAATTGTTCTTCCTCTATAACCTCTCTCCTACCTTGCCAGGAGCTTCATTCGCTCTAGTACCAAATGTAAATTGAGCAACAAGAGGCGGAGCTTCGATAAATTATATTAAACTCAATCAACCCAAATACACAGGTGCATCTTTGCCGCATATATATATATATATATATATATATATATATATATATATATATATATATATATATATGTATGTATGTATGTATGTATGTATGTATGTATGTATGTATGTATGTATTGATAACTAGATACAAACAATAAATATGTTGCATTAATTCAACAATATTCCTTAATACACAAGCTTCCAAAAAACCATCAGGAAGCATAACAAAACTAAATACAACAGGCATATAGTTACAACAAATAAATAAATAATATGGTTAAAGAACATAACCATATAACAATGTAACTAATTAACCTATTTACCATAGTTACCTATAGTAACAGTAAATACTAGGCAAAATTACTATTTACCCTAACACAATCTACCCTTATCCATCTCTTTTTTATTCCATTTTCCTAGTTCCCGCTTCCTTAAACCCCCTTTGCAAGTTGACTCCAACATCTTCAAACCTCTGCAACTTCTAGATTGTACTTAGTTCTGCACGGTCTATATATTTCTCTTACAATCTAGATCCTTCCGCCTGGTCACCATTGACCTTCCCGTGCATGATCCGGTTTGCCATCAACCTAGACACGATAACCCTCAATTTACTATTATTTCAATTATATCATCTTTTAGATCAGCTTTAATTAGTTTCTCAAATTCAATATGCTTCTATTTCTGCATGATATCTATTGTTCTTACTTTATTTCACTCTTTCTAAAAAATGGGGGTTGACATCCATGAAAGGAAGCTAACCACTTCTTGGAGCCAGCATTGTTCGGGCAGCCCCTACATGAATCTATCTAATCAATCCCGTTTCATTTTATCTTATTTGCAAGTCATTAACTACAACGAGGATTCATCATCACTTTGTGCCCATTTATCCATCACATCGCATCTCGAGGTACTATAAACCCTCCATGTAATGAGTTGCTAGTTTCTTTTAGTAGCTAGTTCATTCATTTGATTAGGAATGAAGAAACTCGACAACACTTGCCCCAAACAGGGATACATGTAAGGGATAAGATTATTGGATGTGATATTCGTAAGATGGTTGGAGCAATCACTAGGATAGGGGTTAAAAGTTCGATTTTGTTGAGTTATGTTGATGTGTTGGGATTTTTGATGTTTTGTAAATTTTTAGGATTGTGTGAGCATTTGAATGTTTTTAAATTTGTGATTATTTGATTTTTTTGAGTTTTTATGATTTGTGAATTTTTTGAAGTTTTAAAATGTTTTTGAATTTTTTTCGATGTTTTGAATTTGTTTGGACTTTTTTGACATATGCGAATACCAATTAGAAAGACAAGGTATCTTTAAACCATACCAAACATTGTACAAATTAATAAGCTCATTAAGATAGAGGGATGTAATATGATGGATGCATATGAATATGGTTGTGATAACACGGGATACACATCCTAACTAAAAAGAACACATGAAAAATATGGTTTGGAATGATGCAACAAGCGGAACATAATGAAAGTGTGAATTAGGTGGTTATGTTGATATGCCCCCAACATGAGGTATACTCATAAAGGATTCAGGGAATAAAACTTCTTCAGATGAACCACATTCATGGGTTCTTTGAGCTCTTTGCCATTTTCAGAGGATATCTTATAGGACCCAAATTTAGCAGTGATAATGTAAGGTCTTAACCAATTAGGTTCAAATTTGCCTTGTTTTTCATGCTCCTTGGTTGTATTCTTATGATTTTCCTTAAGCACAAGATCACCAATTTCAAACTATCTTGGTTTTATTCCTTTGTTGTAGTTGTGGTGGAGTCGGTTATGATACACTTTTAAATGGTCCAAGGCACAAACCCACTTCTTGTCTAAGAGTTCTAGCTCTGCAAGGCACACTTTTCGGTAATCATCTTCATGAATCGGATGTTGTAATAAGATGCGAAGGGATGGGAGCTCGACTTCTACGGGTAATACAAATTCAAAGTTGTATATAAGGGAGAATTGAGTGGCTCTGGTGGGGGTACGAAATGAGGTTCAATAGGCCTAGAGGGTGGGATATAGTCGTTTATGCCAATTTAGACCGTGCTTATCAACGATACTTTCCAATATTAATTTTATTGTTTTATTTGATGCTTCATCTTGACTTCTACATCATGCGGATAGTATGGAGTTTCCCATTTGAGTTGCATATGAAACCTTTTGGCTAACTCTTTGACATTTATATTTTTAAAGATGTGTCATTTCTGTGACAAGGGAGGTAGGGATCCCAAAACAACATATGATATGGTTAAATAAAAACTTGGATATATATGACCCAGTGGTAGAGGTTAAATGCATGGTCTCTATCCACTTGCTAAAATATTCAGTTGCGGTGATTATGAAGGTGTGACCATAAGAAGATGTGGGCTTTTTTTTCCTACTAGGTTAAGCCCCTATCTGGAAAAGGCCATGGTGAGGTGATTTCTTGAAGGGCTTGTGAGGGTGCATGAATAAAATTACCATGTCTTGGGCATGCCGGTCACTTCTAAATTTTTTTGCATGCATCCGACTCCATAGTGGGCCGACAATAACCCACATGCAAGATATTTTTGGTTAACACCATTCCTCTTGTGTGTGCACAAAAATACCTACATGTAATTTGACTAGTGTTTGGTTTGCTTCGTCTTGATTGAGACATCTTAAGAGTCTCATCATAACATCTTATGTATAGGGTGTCGATGAGGATGGTGTAGTGCAAAGCATGTTGTGTTAAGGCTCTTTTGTTGGAGGAATTCATATTTGGAAGGTAGGTTTTATCTTAGATAAAGGTGTATATGTCATGGTACCAGGGATTTTCAGGACCAACTATTTCACATACCATGGTTGAATTCGAGAAAATCATATGCGAGCACCAAAATATGTTCAACGAGAATCTCACTTTGTGCATTTGATTATCAAATCCAATAAGGGATGTAATATTTTCCACGACATTTTCTAATTTTTTCTATAGATGAGAAACCTTTTTGAAAATTTGAAAGTAACCTTTGATACTATCGACCATGCATTTGTAAGGAATTATTTTGTCATCCTTAACCTGATATTCTCTATTGACTTGATTAATGATCAAAGGAGAATCCCTATAAACTATTAATTCTTTAAGCCTCCAAGATATAACAAAATTTAGGCGGGCTATAAGGGCTTCATTCTCGCGATGTTGTTGGTGCAAGGGAAACCGATGCAATAAGACTTTGGGATAACATTTCCATCTAGTGTGTGTAATATAATGCCAACTCTTGACCCATGAATGTTGCAAGAGCCATCAAAAAACAAATTCCATGAAGGAATTGCATCCACATACAATAGATCTTTGTTTGGGAATTCAAAATGAAGCAATTATGATCTTGTCAAAGGTGATGTGGCAAGTTGATCTGTGAGAGCTTGCCCTTTGATCGCTTTTTGATTGAAAAATTTGATATCAAACTCACTAAGGAGAATGACCCAACTAGACATGTGGCCGGTTAGAGAACAGGTCTTGATAGTAGATACTTAAGAGGATCTACTTTAGAAATGAGTTTAGTTGTATGATTGAGCAAGTAGTGACACAACTTGTGAAACACGAATGCTACTGCCAAACATACTTTTCTACTCGTGAATAGTGGATTTCATAATCTCTAAGAGTTCTACTAAGATAATAGACGAATTGTTCCTACCCTTTGTCATTGTGTTGTGCAAGAAATGCCCCGATGGCATGTTCTGTAGTTGATGTATAAGGAAGCATGGGATTATCTTGAATAGGAGACATTAGTACCAATGGAGTTTCTGGATATTATTTCAACTTGGTGAAAGAATCTTGACATTCTTGGGTCCATTTGAACTAGACATATTTTAAGTACTGATTGAAATTGTGACATTTATCTGCTAGCTAAGATATGAAGTGCCGAATAGACTGAATTTTGCCTTGGAATCCCCATAGCTAATGAAGATTCTGTGGGGGAGGTATCTCCATGATTGTTTTGAATTTAGTGGGGTTAAATTCAATTCCTCTCAATGAGACTATGAATCCCATAAGATTTTATGAAGTGACACCAAAGACACATTTCTTAGGGCTAAGGTGCACCTTATACTCCCACAATCATTCAAAGAAAGTCACAAGACAGTTGGATGATCTACTTTAGTTTTTGATCTAGCAAGGATGTCATCGACATAGTCCTCCATGATGTCATGAAGAAAATAATGTAAGATGAGAATAATTTTTCATTGATAGGTTGTTCTTGCATTCTTAAGGCCAAAAGGCACGACCTTATCACAAAACATGCCCTAGGGTGTTGTAAATGTTGTTTTATATTGGTTTTCTTATGTAATTTGAATATGATTATAACCTGAAAAAGTCATCCATTAGAGATAACATTTCATGGCTAGCTGTAAAATTTATGATCATGTCAATGTTAGGAAAGGGAAAATAATCTTGTGGACAAGCCTTGTTGATATTTTAGAAGTCTATATAAATATGGATCTCTAGTGTCTTTTTTGCCACCGATACTTGTACACACCCAACATTGCATATGCTACATTGTCAAAAAATGGTTACAAAAGTCCCTAATGATGATTCATGTCCTTTCAGAAGATGTTTGAGCTCCTAAACCCATTCGTAGTGTATATTTTTAGCCTAGACGTCCTTACTTATATTTTCCACACTTTTTCTAGCTTCTTGCTTCATTCTATGCATGTTTTGGTCTTTAGTGTCAGGAATGCCACCCAAGAAGGGTGGTGGTTCTGTGATCGCCGCCTTGCATGGGGGTGACAGTCTTGAGTGATTTTTCTAGATTCCTTCATGCGTGTTTTTAACATGCAACGATTCACTTAACTTCACTTTTAGGATGCGTTTGTGAACCGATTTGTCTAAAAATAGTTTTGATTTTTGGTTCTCCTTCCCTCTTCTATTTTTGCATGTGTTTTAGTTAGTTGGAATTGCCTCTTCTTTCCTTATGCATGAAGGCACATCCCATCCCCAATTCTTATATATTCCATGCTTGTGTTTAAGAAAAAGGCTTGAGATTTTTTGTGTATCTTGCATAGTATTGTTGTCATAATCCTGCTAGGAATTTCATAGCCAACCTCAGATATCTTGTGCTATCTCTATTCTAATTACATTGTAACCATACTACCTTGAAGCTACCATTGCTCAAGCATCTTCTTCTGCTGCTATTCTTGCATTCCTAATTCCTTGGACTCATATGAACACACAAAGAAAGAAAGGAAAAACTAAGGGGACAGACACAATACAACCAGATTTTCCAAAGCTCTTACTTATCGAGGTTGGAATTACTTGTTTGTTTGCTTCATTTGCCAAATTGTCAATTTTGAATCATTAGTTTCAATTACATATCAAATAGAGTAGTAAAATTGTTCATTTCAATTGATTAGGTGATTACAAGTAGATAAAATCATTAGAAAGTTTGCTCTTTGACATTGCCAGGGAAGTTGTGGGGAATAATAACTCTTCTAGGGTCATGATTTGTTCTTCACCTTTGAGGTAGGGTTTGAAGGGTTTTTGATTAAATTAGGTTATTTGTTTTAGATTTAGATTCACATATTCGCACAAGTAACCAGCTACATCCAGCTGATTAATTATCCTTACTTTATTTATTAGATTAGTACACATTGTTTAAAAACAAGAAAAGATCAAAAACATTTACTTTTGTTAGATTAGTTTGCTTTCATTGTTTTTCTCTGATATATTGTGAAAACACCAAAAACATAGATTAGATTTCCTTTGATAGTTAGTTTGTTTTATCAAGATCATTTCAATTCATTTTGCATGATGATCAATTGCCCACCACAAGAAAAGACTTATGGTTGTGATCCTTTGGTCCCAACCGAACGGGTTGGAGTTGGTAATGGAAATTGATACAAGTTTACGTTTGACCGTATTGTGCACACTTGCTACATTCTCTGAGAAAATAGAACAACTAAACACGCTAAACATCGCTAATCAAGCCTACGATTATTGGACTGCTCTTGGAAACATGGTTTGATTACGCGCATGACCATAACAAGACCACAACCTCCACAAGTTTTTGGTTGTGATCCTTAGGTCCCGCAACCCAACGAGCTTGCTAACCAATTAGATATTGACACTGGTTTGTGTGCATCAATATTTAGATCATCACCACTACCACATGATATTATTACACAAATTTCATTATTGAACATAGCGATCGATCAGGCTAAGACCTTTTGGACCGAGACTAGAAAAGCGTCCATAGTCCCTATGGCTTCATTACGCCTCTCGTTCTTACTTCCATGACCTTATATGGAAACCTATATGAGTCGCCCACAGTCACTTTTTGCGTGTTTAATAACCAAAGTGAATAGAATCTTGGCAAATCTCGATTTTGACCAAGTCTCCAAGCTATCATATCGATCGATCCATCACGCTGCTTCAAGTTAGGAGAGCATTCTTTGCCTTAGATTCATAGATCCCATTATTACGTGTCAAAGATATAAGGTTACCTCATTAGCTTATCCATCATCACCACACATACACATCCATTTATATTCTACACCAAATGCCTCAACACAACCTCCTGGAAGTCGGGTGTGAAGAAGGTCACGTGTTGATTTTCTTTCGTATAAATTGGTGAAGCTGACATTAAGAGACAATCTCTAAGCATTTCCACTTTCATCATCCATCCTTTATTCTACGGGTATTGTTATACCCCCAAAATGATCCGAAAATGATCAGGTTTTTATCTACCTAATCTCGGACCCCTATATGCTTTTAATATTTGCTGAAAAGTTGCTCCTTTTAAGTAATCAATTTAAAACTAATGCAAGAATGTAATGAAAATTACGCACCGATTGATTGATTACTTAATTTCATGAATAGCCTACGTCTCAGTGGTATTTTGAACCATTACTAAAAATTTGTAAGTATAATGTTATTTCTTACAATACAATCTAATGGAATTTCCACTTGCCTAGTAGTATGCCAGTCCTTTGAAGAACTTCCATGATCATTTGAATCGTTCTCCACCTTCCTGATGCACAACCTCCTTCGAAACTGGATCGGCTTTCCCAACGCTATCAATGTGTCCTCTGGCACTCCAATCGATACTCGAGGCGTTGCACGTGAAAAATATTATGGCTCAATGGGCCTATTGGGTAGTGTGATACTCCCAATCACAAATATTTCATCTTCTATTGCCTAAAAATAATAGGCCAATAAACAATATTTGCATATAGTAATTTTAGGATTTTTAATATAGTTCCCACAACTATATTAAAATTATCCTATTACTAATTCTCCCAAAACCCACAATTAAGCTTAACAAATAATAAGCTTCTCGGTCTTAGTGTGTCAGTGTCTCCATGTGTTTTTTACAATGTAATGGGTCCCCTATTTATACCCAAATGGGACCCCAAAAATAATGCTACATTATTTATCCTAAGGTTATTAAAATCCTAACCAGTAGCATGTAGATGGGAATATAATCCCATAGTGGGTGGCTTGCATGTTTGAGTGGGTTAAATCCCACATTAGGTAGAGGGAGACCAAATTTAGGATTTATTAAAGCCTTTTCCACACATGTATAGTGGTCATGAGACCACTTAAGGCTTACCGCCCCTCCTCCTTCTCACGTGGAAACTTCCACGCATGGCTTTGCATGCCCACCGCTTCCACGTGGTCTTTGGCTTATCATTGGGGTTGGCGGATTATATGTTGGCCACTATGTTTGGAGTGGTTTTCGGTTGGTTTAATGTGCTTCGGTTGTTGATTGAGCCATGATCCGAGCTATATGCCGATTCCTTCAAAGTGTGATAAGCTCTCCAAGCTAGTGGAAATAATACCGAGCAAGAATAATACACTTTGTCAATTCTCAAAACATCAGCAAATAAATAACATAGTAACATGGTGAATAATTACCAATGTAATACAAAATTTGACCATATAATACTTTGATATTAAAAATGAAATATGGCTAAGTGGTGGCAAGCCACATGGTGGCTTGAGGACCCACCACGTCGGCAATGATATAATCATCCTCACGGTGCCCGGGCTCCCCTCCGTTCAAAAAGTTAAGCCTCTTGTTCCGCCGAGCTATACCATTTTACGATTGTCGAAGACCAGTGGTGAAAACCTCTCCAATTTTTCCAACACCCTTTTTCCACATGTTGCAGTGCGATTGGTCCATTATTGACCTGTTGACTAGAGTTGAATTTCTTGTTGACTAAACTTTGACCGGATATAACTAGAGCTCCCAATGTCCATTTTTCACGTTCTTATAGTTGATGGAAAGCTCTTGAAAATATATTCTGCACTGACACAATTTAGAGATGTTTATGGAAATTTTGATATCCAAAATGATCCCATGATCACCGAATATGTCGGGATATGATGAATACGGTCGACCCATCCCAAGTTTTGACATATACAACTACCAAATAGGTAAACCACAACAATCACCTTCACTCTCAACATGGGCGGGATAACCACTCATCTGCTCAAAATCCTCTTCTTCGAGTGAACCAATGTTGGTTCCTCTCAAAAATATTGAGGAACTTGACTAGATCACACAGAGATATCCACATGAACAATCAATTTCAAACAACACAACTTTCACTAAGGAAGAAAGTTCATCTCCTCGGTATTGTTACAACAACCCACTAGCATGCAATCGGAAGAGCTCTCGCATCTAGATGAGTACTTATCATGATATACTTAGGAGTGAACAACACTTCTAGAATATGAACCGAGCTTTCGATAGGTTACAAGGAAAAGTGATGTTCTGCTCCAAAATAATAACGCTACCCCTCCACCAACCGAAAATATTGCCAACGAGGGGTGGCAACATAGTGAACAATTCATAGCAGATACCACACTCCTCAACAACCTCCAAGAGTTCAACAAAAAGTACCTAAGCAAAGCACCACCCCATCAATGGGTGACATCATCTCGACGTTAGTAGACAAAGTCAAAGAGTTAGATCTTGCCCAAAATTCTCAAAGTTCATACGCAGGGAAAGTAAGAACTTCTCCCTATCCATAGAATTACAGGATAAATACCTACTATGTAGAATCCTCTAGTTTATACAGTGCTCCAAACCTTGGAGATTTGCTTGGGATGGACGAGCACCTTGGGTATGCCCCCTCACGCCACATATGGATATCTACAATAGGCACCATCCGGAAGTGCATTCTCAAATGCCATACTAGCTAGAAATGCAACATTCCCTGGCTTCGTGCCTTCGATTCCATATCAAAGTAATCAACCCCCTATGTACACATGTATTCTAAATCACCATAAGGGGATATGTACACTTACCTAGGTTCATATGGGCAGCCACAAGGGATGTCATATGCCCCAACCAATGTTTATGCTTTGTGTCATTTCAGCAACCGATGCAACCTCCACCTCCCCAACAAGGATCTTTAATGGTGGAAATGTATGCAATGGGGACCTATTATGAATATCTTAAGGAGCCTCTGTAATTCTCCATCCGGACACTCATGCTCCCAAGACGCTTACCCGATCTTCCAAAATTAAAAGGGGAGGGTGATCCTAATGCTCACATCAAAGTTTATGCAATGACCATTCGAGAGATGCTCCCATGGGACACAATAATTGTAAAGATTTTCCCTAAGACATTAGAAGTTATTGCTCTCGATTGGTACTATAGGATACCAGAGGCTTCAATACACTCCTTTAAACAACTTGTATCATAATTTATTAAGGATTTTTATATGAAAAAACATTGAGAACAAGAATTAGAGAATTCCTTTATATCAAACAAGAGAAAAATGAATCCATGAAGACACTTCATTCAAAGGTGGTGACAGGTTCTCTCTCCTCTGCAAGCCCTCCAAATATGGATCGAGATGGATCTTTGTGATTTTTCCTCTATTCCTCAACAGGAGACAAAGGAAGAAGTTCAAAATTTCCCTCTAAGGAGGTATGAAGAGGTGATAGAGGGTGTTATTTGAATTGACCAAACAACCATTGACAATGGTCGTAAGACTTATGGAGAAAATGGAAGGTTAGTCACTCCTAACCAAAATAACCCGGTTACTCCAATAACAAAAGCAATAATCAAGGGCTGAAGGTCCTTAATAAGAATCGTGGGGTCATGATGGATGGCGTCACTAACTAGCCCAAGAATCCTAATGTTGTTAGTCCTCCTAATATGAATACTACTAATAATAAAAAATGGCAATAATAAGAGAAACAATAAATTTTCACCCTCAGTCAACGTTGTAGATTTTAATCATTAATAACAACTACCTCAATAATCAAGTCAATCTACCCAAGGCCCCAACCAATACCCAGGCGGGTATCTGAAGCAATTCCAAGACCAAGGGAAAGAGTTCCCATGTTTTAACTATAACAATCAACAATCGAACAATAATCATAATTTCAGACCACAACAAGGTGTAAACCAAAGGCCTTGAGATTATGATCCCGATTTATATTGCGGTTTCCATAGGGTTCACAGGCATGACACAACAACAAGTTGTGATTATAACAAGTTTCCATAGTGTTTGCCAAAGGATTAAAGAAATTTATTTGTTGACATGTTTTTGGAAAACCCAATAGTGCCAACTCAAAACACCTACATGGGACCGGTGTCCCCACAGAAAAACCCACCACTTAGAATCTTTAACGATCCTCTCCCCACATGCCCAAAGGATGGTAGAATAGATCCCAATGGTTCTAACAAAGGTATTGTAATAGGGACCCATGATCACAAAGCCTCAACTTCGTCAAACCCACAAGTGGTACCTCCTTTGGATGGTCGCCAACAAACAAAGATTGTGAGATTTGTGGAGTTAGACACTTGAACCTCGATTAACGCTACCACTAGAACCAAATATTATTCTTCGCAGCCAATCTTGATCTACCTAACTATATCGATGACATTCATAACACATTAGGCAAGCCAGGATCTTATGACTTGATCGGTGATCGACCAAGACCTTATCTCAAATTTCCTTCTTGGATCTATTAAAGAATTCCCCTGCTCACAGAGCCACTCTATTGGAAGCACTAGGTCTTGGCAATTTGATTAACATCACCCCTCCTCCAGGTGTCGATAAACCATGTGGACTTTGATGTCTATCCTCCAGGGAAGCCTGAAAGAGATGTTGGATTCGTATTTTACATCAACAAGATGCCCACGATGCTGAAATAACTCATAGAGGTGATCCGACGTTGTTTTTACAAGTATAGATTTACAAAAACTATGTAAAGCATGTGATGATTGATGATGGGGCAGTAGTTAACATAGTTCCCTTCTCTTTCCTTCAAAATTTAGGTTACAGAGAGACCAATTTCTCTTCAATGTGAAACACGCTGAGAGGCTATGACAACCTTAATGCAATGTCAATCGAAACTATAGTATTGCCAGTCACCCTCGGGCATAAGATAGTTCTAACTAAGGTTTATATTATAGATGGGGAAACCAACTATAATATGATCCTTTTCCATCCTTGGATTCATCGCATGAAGATGATTCCCTCCACTTTGTTTTAGGAAGTCAAGTTCCTACATTTGGGGAAGGTATTTGTGGCACAAGGTGATCCAAAACCCTTTGACATACATCTAGCTAACTTGAAAAAGAGGCCAAGAATCCACTCCGAGTTTGAGCTTCCTACAAATCAGTTAAATAAACCTATAAGCTTAGTGTTAGAGGAAACGATGATTCCTGTAACGGAATTAGAAGTCACGGGTTTGATTGAAGGCATTCCAATAGTCAAAGATGAAACCGTCATCATAGAGATAATGTCATTGGGAACCACATCAAAGATTTTCGAGCTATTGGAGAAGGATTTACCTATCCTCCTTCCTTTCAATTCTATGGGTATGAGACATACCCTAGGACTCGAGTTCTCTTCTAGCAGATGAAGTTTGTATGGTTGAAGTAACTGAGGTAAAAGAAGAGGACGCAAAGGATGATCCAACATCCATTTTTCCAAGCAATTGTTGGAATCTCCATTTTGATGGAGCCAAGTGTTATTTTGGCATCGGGGCAGGTGTAATTCTTACCTCTCCTAAGGGAAGGATTCTAGCCTTTTGCCTTCAAGTTAAACTTTGAATGTACGAATAATGGGGCTGAATACAAATCCCTATACTTGGTCTCATTATAGCCAAAAGAATGGGTGCTCTTAATATTAGGGTGCTAGGTGATTCACAACTTGTTGAAATCAGATATCTAAGGTATATGAGACTAGATTTGATCATCTACAACTCTACAAAATAAAGATGTGCTAAATCTAACAAAGGGGTTTGACTTCATATCAATTGAAGAAATTCCACAAGAGTAGAACCTCCTCACAGACTCAATAGCAACTTCCGCTTCTTGCTTTACTCCAAGAAGTGAGTTGGAAGATAAAACTTCATGGTCTCGGTTTGTGTTTGAACCTTTGGTTCATAAAACATCGATAACTCCAATGTTGACATACATAGAAACTAAGAGCGAGTCTATCATTTCAGATCACGTTGACATTGATAAAGAAACTCTAGGATATCTAAATGCTCTTGTAGAATTACATCTTACTCATCATGAGGTTGATCTTTCCCTAATTCCACACTCTTCTTCCTATTTTGGAAATCCCATGATAGAATCTTCCCCGGGAAGGAACTCAAAATTTATGAGGTAGGAGAAGAGGGGGATTTATAGTTACCTCCACCTTTGCCTGAGTTTGAGGAAGGAAATTCCTTCTTAATCGAGGGAATGATGGATGTAAACATTGAGACGAAGGAGGAACCAAAAATATTGAAATTGGGATCCTCTTTAACTCCCCGAGGAGTTAAACTACATACCATTATCCTCAAGGAGCATCAAAATGATTTTGCGTTTAGCTATAAGGAAATGACGAGAATTTCACCACACATTGCAGTTCACAACCTCGTCACCAAGCCATATGTCAAGCCAATTAAGTAGAAGTCAAGGCCCATAAAGCCAAAGGTGGCTGTCATGGTTAAGGAATAAGTTATGAAAATCCTACAAGTAGGATTCATCAAGCCAGTTGACTACTCACAATGGGTGTCTAATATCGTCCCCGTTCTCAAGAAGAATGGAAAGATATGCATTTGCATAGAATTCAGGATATCAACAAGGCTTGTCCCAAAGATGATTTCCCGTTACCATCCATCATGTTATTATTGAAGCAACAACTAGTTTTGAGTTGTTGTCTCTCATGGATGAGTGTTTTGGGTATAATCAAATCAGAATATTTGAGGAAGATCAGAACAAAACTATGTTCATAACTCCTTGGGGAACCTATTATTATGCTGTCATGCTGTTCAAAGCTTAAGAGCGATGGTGCGACGTACAACAAGCAATGAATTATATATTTCATGATCTTATACATAAGATTGTGGAATCCTACATGTATGACCTTCTAGTTAAGGCCATAAAATGCTGCAATCACCTAGAGGTGCCTAGTATTATCCTTTCTCGCTTAATCGAACATGACATCACATTGAGTCCATAAAAATGCATATTAAGTGTAATAAAGGAAATATTTTGGGATAAATCATATCTTCACGAGGGATTGATGTAGACTTAGCCAAAATACGAGTGTATACATTCCTCCATCGGATGAGTCTCAAGCATAAGCTATTTTATTGGAAAACTCGGTGTAATCCGAAGGTTTATCCCTGATTTGACCTTTGCTATTCACCCAATCAATTTTTTTTAAAAGGATTGTTACATTGATTAGACAGGAAGAATGCATTGAGGCATTTGAGTTGGTTAAATGGTTCTTGCTTTGTCTCCTCCCACACTCATGCCTCCTAGGTCAGATCGCCCCTTGATCCTGTATTCACGAGATATCTCATTAGCTTGCATGTTGGCTCAAGAAGATGATGATAAAAGAGAACGTGTAGTCTATTTCATTAGTCGAACATTGCTTGATTATGAGACACGTTATACACAAGTAGAGAAAGAATGCCTTGTTATAGTCTTCGTGAAAAATTCTTAAGACATTACATGCTAAACCAAGAAACAAGGGTTATTGTTAAATTAGATCACCTATGGACGTTTCTCATGCAAGGATCCTTATCTAATAAGGTTGAATGCTTCATAAATCTGATGGGAAATTTTGAGTTAACATTTTTTAATCGAAATCACAAAGGACAAATCATTACAGATCGGTTGGTCGACAACCTTGGATGGAGGCGATCTAGTAAATTTAGACTTTCTCGATGAGTGTGTGTATTTTTTTGAAACTAAGCCTCCCATTTATGCATGTCCATGGTACACTGATATCATTAATTTCATAGTGGACCATACATATCTAGAAGGGGAAACCTTGCAACAAAGAATATGGTTGTGTATAATAACTACCAAGTATGTCATCTTGGAGCAAGTGCTCTATCGTAGATCCTTTGATGGAATGTTGCTAAGATGCGTTGAGAAAGAAGAATATGGAAAGATTATTTATGAATCATATAGTGGAGTATGTGGAGGTCACTTTGAGGGCCACACCACCGCTAGGAAGATACATCATATGGGATGTTTCGGCCCATAATAGAGCAAGACGAGGTAGATTTTGTGTGCAAATGCCATAAATGTCAATATTTCTCCCATGAGATCCACATACCGACATAGGCTCTACAACCAATTGCAAAACCATGGCCCTTTTCCACGCGGGACTTGAATTTGATAGGGAAATTCTCTCCCTCATCAACAGATGGTCATAACTACATAATCACGGCCACAAAGTACTTTAATAAGTGGGTAGAAGCCATGCCTCTTACCACTATTCCCGGATCGAATCGCAAAGTTCATTATGAACCAAGTTATTTGTACGCATGGGGTCCCACAAGTCATTATTTCAGATAATGACACATCCTTAAAAATGATGAAGTACGTGAACTGTGTGAAAAATTCAAAATAAGTCACCACACCGCTTCTCTCTATTATCCTTAGGCCAATGGACAGGTTGAGGCTATGAAAAAAACATTGAAGTCTATTTTCCTTAAGACCGTCAAGGAGAACAAACAAGATTGGAATTTAAAGCTTTTTCCTACCTTGTGGGCTTATCAGACATCGGTAAGAACACCAACATGGCAACCCCTTTTCTTTGGTATTTTTGTGCGAAGCGTTTTATATCGCTCAGGTCAGATACCTAATCTCCATATATTGTTGGAAGAAATTATGAGAGAAGAAGGCTATCGAGAAGCACAAATCTCTCAACTAGAAAGTATTGATGAGGCTATACTCAATGCTAAACAATGACATATCGTTTACGCTAACCATATGGCTCAGAAATACAATAAGAAAGTTTGTGAGCGTGAAATATATGAGGGAGATTTTGTTCTAAAACTTAACAACCAAATAGACAAAAAGGCCAGCGATGAAAGGAAATTTAGACCCAAGTGGTTGGGTCCATATCGAGTAATATAAGACTATAAAAATGGGGCATTTCACCTGTGTACACTAGAGGGTGAGGAGTTTAACAAATCTATGAACTCTCTTCACCTAAAGAGGTATTACACATGATCCATTAGCATTTTCATATGTACATTACTGCATCTACATTGCATTTTCATCTGCTAGTTCATTTTGTAAAATTTTTGATCAAGGGACTTATTCTTATAGAAATTCCTAAAAACTTCTAAAAATATTAGCAAAACATTAAAATCATACCTCTACAAATTTCCACAGTGTCATCAAATTTTTCCAAATCATTTCATCAATTCAAACAAGATAAGACAAAGCTTTGACAGTAACCATACCAAGGCCTACATACTTGGTTCTTCTTATAGTTTCTTCTAGGTTAAGTGTCCTTGCATATAGTCTGTTCTAGAAGCTTCATGGTGTCGCATCTACCCCATAAACGTATCTTTGGAAATAAGAACATTCTAGCCATTTTTCCTAGATAAATAAGCCAAATGCAAATCCACAGAAAATTTTATTTTACACATTTCTTTTCCCTACCAACCGTTGGTGTTGAGTCTGCATCTCTTACTAGTGATGTAGGCTTGGTAAAAGAGAGAAATAACCTTACTCGCCTATGCCTTATCCATGGTGATAAGTCCATACTTCCTACTGGTAGCATGGGGCAAGGTGTAGGGGGTCTTTTTGAAAAAAATGAAAGTTAGAAACAGTTCATTCAAATATTATGAAATCATAAATCAAAACAAAGTGAGTTAGATGTCCAAAATTCTAAAAGAGCTTAAAACTTCAAAACCAGATTTTGTCAACCAAGTGGCCATTTGTGGATCTAAGTCTAGATAAACTAGAAAGCAATTCACATTCTAAACTATGAAGCAAACTTGAGTAGAGTGAGGTTATAGTGTCCCAATTTGGTTTTTTCAAAACCTTGTCTTTCTCTCATCATTACCATTCAACAAATTTCATAACTTTTTCCCTTTCTAGCTCTTAGTGTTGAGCCCTCACATCTTACTAGTTACGTGGGGTTAGGAGTGGGGCAAGTTCATTCACTTATCATATCATTGTATAACCAAGTTTTGTCGAAACAATACGAAGTACCAAAGGTTGTTTAAAGAAACTAAAGTTCAACATTAGAATGTATTTGCATTATCATATATCAACACTATAAAATACAAAAATAAATCATTCTATTATCATTCACATCCACTACATACATTCTGAAAAGAATAGAAAAGTGGAAGTTCTAAACATCTAGAGTACACATGTGAGATGAGCCAAAAGGAAGTCAACTCAGATACAAAGAATTATCGAACCAAAAAGAAGAGTTTGTATATATCATGATGAGTCAAGTTTGTATACAATGCCATCACATGCTAGGCATGGTCAAAATGCTCTCAATGAGCCCGAAATATACAAAAAAAGTCATATAATGCTCAACAAAATTGTGACAAAGCAATAAAAGGCCCGGTGGCTTGTCAATCCCTCTAGGATCCCTCGATGGTGCACGACTGTGTCTGCGGGACTTTTGCTACAACTATGATGATGATGGAAATGAACCGAATGGTGTGAGTGTTCATGGTGGTGGCTGCTAGTCATGGCATCGTTGCAAGAGTGACTCTGCCTCATCAATCTATCATCTTCCTCATACCCAACCACCTAAGTATGAATGGAGGTCATCACCTCCACTACTCTCTAGATAGGTGCAAACACATCAGTATGTATTCCTGATACTAGCGGCTAGCCAAAATCCTTAGTCATCTTGGATCGAGTCTTCCTTGAGGGGATCAACAACGTGTCCACGCATAGTGGTTGAATAAGATCTTGCCACTCCTTCGTAGTCACTGCAAGCAAGAAAATAAGAAGAAACGATGAGTTAGAAAATTAAAAACAACACAAAAGAAGTACCAACTAATACTTCTAACTAACAAAGTCGAGAGAAGAGTGTTAACATACTCGATCTCCGGCATCTAGGTCGGATCGGTGGTGTTGCTGCTTATTGGTGGCTGCGGGGCCTCCCCAAAGCCAAAGGCGAGATGCTATCCCATCAAAGACTCGTCATCTCCCTCTCCATCTCGAGGAAGTGGTACCTCCGAGACCAAGATCTCTCTCTCGGCACTCACCTCCTCATATGCCACTCTCAATATATCCCGAGTTTCATGGCACTCGGGATCGATCTCCTCATCGTCCATGTGGCCTACCCCACCAACCTCATTGCCGACTCCTCATCCCTTGTCTCCTCTTTGGCTGAATCCTCCTCGATCTCATCTCCTGTGTACTCCTTAGAACCGAACTCTACAACTATAGGCTCATCCTCCTCTCCGTTGTCAGTGGTAGGGAACCCAATCCAAAGTAAAGGTTCTCGAGGAGCACCAGCTACCCGTTGGGCGTAGAACAACATGCATAACTGTAATGGGCACACCTGAAGTAACCACAGTCTAACTGTGGGTCCTCTCTAGGTCCCTTCCAAGCCTCCCCGAATAGTCTTGTATACTGGTGCCACTAGAGGAAGCATAACTGCATAAGGGAGGCCAAACTGTTGAAGAACCTAGTCGAATGGATGAATCTCGATTCTCCCTACCTGTCAACTAATTGCCATGTGGTGGAGCAAGCCAACAATATGGTCACTACTTGCCTCCACATCCCCGGCATTTCTTGGTAGGGTGTGGAAACCATGTCTTCCGTGGTCAAAGAAGCCACTGGCTGGTGTGGTCTGGCACCGACATCCTGTCCACCTCATTTTCCGAACATGCCCTAGATCCAACACTGATATTCCCCTTTCATAAGGGGCAATGTGCTCATACACTGACTCATGACTAAGGTAGGGTGGCTTAGTGACTGACCTTGCAACCTGACGACCCTGTATAGGTCATGATATGTAGTCCTTGGTATGTCTTCTCTCCATGCATAAATATGGCCATGTGCCTCAATTTGAGTAATAATGGTAACCCAACATTAGAGTAGTGTTTCACCTCCCTTGTCCCTAATTGAACGCGAGGCCAAGATGCCCATGATGGACTTGCAGATAGTGGGGATGGGAGCAGTAGGAATGGATCAAACCTTGATCCCCTTCTTCAAACCAAAAGAGACCGCAAAATCCCCGATATAGGTGGCCCATAGAGTCATAACCGCTTTGGATCATGCCATCTCTAGGGTCAATCGTCTCCCAAGTATCGGGAGTCCAAGCATGTGGTATACATCCTCCAGGGTGATGGTCCACTCACCCCTGACACCTGGCAACTGGAAAGTGTTTGGTTTGCATCCCAATAAGAAAACAAGTCCCACAGTATGTGACTAGCGGAAGTGACATGGGGCACCCATGCAATCCTCCAAATCCCTTCCCTTTGGAGAGTTTTCATCTCATCCTGAGTCAACTGATCTAAAATCCTTAGGAGCCAATCACACTCCCGCTCACGCTCCAACAATGTACTCCTTCTGAATTCACCAAAACACAGAAAAAAGAGCAAGTTAGTAACATATATCAAAATATAAGCTCACCAAAAACATGAAAAAACATCAAAAATCCAAGTTAACACGCATTTTGGTCATTCTATCTAGAACCACCACCTAGTGCAGGGTGGCGGTCTTGGACCGATTTTCTGAATATGTCTTTAACCCTAGAAAACTCTCAAAAACAAAAAAAAAACCATTTTGAACCAAATAAAAGATCGCCCATGGGGTGCCCCCTTAGAGACTCATTTAAGACAATAAATTTTGAAAATAATCCCCTCGTAAACTTTTTAACATTATACCATTTTAGGTTTGAAAACTTAAAAGTGAAAAAAACCAGCCTTAGAATGTGCTGGTCGATCTCCCGCTCGTGGAGGCATGATCACGATCTTGTGATCATTTCGGCTCTAATTTCGTCGAAAATGGTCATCGTGGGTCCAGAGCTCCAAAATCAACAAATCAAATAAGCACAAATGAATTAGAAAATGAGTTTGTTTTGATATATATATATATATATATATATATATATATATGTTATTTTAACCTTGTTTTTAGTGTATGTTTTCACAGGGATGGAGCATTGGTATATGTATATCTCTATATCCCCAAACAAGTGGTAAGTCTTCTTGTCGTTTTGATTTAGTATTTATTTTTTGATATTTTATCTATCTGCACTTGAGTCTTCTTTCCCTTTTGCAGGTATCGGGAGCTTGGATGGCGACGTTTCGACACACGAACATGTCAGGTATAGCTTCTAACTCCCCATTTCAAGAACGCCATACTCTGACTCCATGTTTTATGAGTTTTCATGGCTAAGATGCTTCTCCGAGGGGGAAATATGTACGCACCCAAAATTATATGTGCTATATTATCGATATGTTATAATTTGAGGATTCTAATAAATACATATTTAATCAACTTACATATTATATAACGTTATAATAAATATTACATCATAATTTAAGTAAATAAAAAATACTTACAGGAAATAAATAACACAAGTGACACCGTATTTATAGTGGAAAACTCTAATAGGTAAAAATTATTTTGAAAATAACTTTTACTTTAAAAACTTATTTTACATCTAGCAAAATCACCTCCTCCTTTGAAACCCTATTTACTAAGGGTAAAACCAAATCACTTGATTTGCACACCTTTGATATATTTCCTAATATATCAAATGAGGACCTAAAGTCTCTTTTATATAAGATGACCGGGTATGTCTCCCAACCCACCTTTTCAACCTAAAATGGTTGATACATACACCTAGGTTTATAATATTTAATATTAGTAATATAATTGTTTCATGATATTAAATATTTAACCTAAAATATATACATAGGTTAACATATTTAATAATAGAAATAGAAATAGAAATATTTCATATTATTAAATATTAACTCATATATTAGTGATGAACCCATATACATTAAGGGTTGGCGGACCAATTAATCATTATGTTCCAATACTCCCCTTAATGTTAAGTGAGATAACATAACATATGCCAATAGATTACCCGCCCGTGGTACACTACATGATTTACAATCCTTAAACCATAAAGGTTTTAGGCTAGCATATCGGTTGAAAGAATTATAACACTTTCATTATACTCAATTTATCTTTTGGTACAAAAGGATTTGGAATCTTAAAGATCATCCCATGATTAGTGGCTAAGTATGACTTGTGAGTTTTACATGTTCTCACGTGTTCTCATAAAAGATTATTGAACGCAAACATATAGGAGCCTTTTATAACCAATGACCTTCTTAACAATATGCTTGTCTTCGAATGTTTACCAAAGAAACTCAATAACACTAAAGAGTTTACTCAAAACCGCATTTAAGATCTTTTTACACTTCTTTCTAAAAAGAAGTCGATGAGGTATACATGCCCGAAGGTCTTTTACACTTGCCCAAGGTCTTTTTACAAAAACTAAGTTCCATTAGGAGGTGACATTTTCATGCACACTTCCCCTTAATGGCACCTCCGATAATCCAAGATTTTCACGAAAGCGACAAAACTTTGTAGCACTCGGGGACTTTGTGAAGATGTCAACCAATATACTTTTCACCAACATGAACTTGTGATTTATCTCATCATTTTGCACCTTCTCACGGGTTGAGCGTATATGTATCTCAATGTTCTTTGTCATTTGATGTTGAATTGGATTATTAATGAAGAGTAATATAACTCTGACCACCACATAGAAGATAAATACTTCCTTTAGCTTCCATGTGTATCTCTACCAATAATTGCAGCCACATGACTTCTTTACTTCTTCTATTGTACTTCTTTGCCTCAGTAGAAAAAATGGAGACTGTTGATTGTATTTGTTGTTCTAAGTAATGGTTCTTACACCAAAAAAATTGAACACATATCCAATATATTTTATAACACATCAGTATGGTTAGAATCACAAAATCCATATAAGATAACATTTTCATTTTTATATAATGCAACCCATAATTGATTGTTCCTTTCAAATATCTAAAAATTCTTTTTGCAAGATTCTAATGATCTCTAAAAATGTTCCTGCATAAACCTTGAAGTAATTCCTTTTGTATAGGAAATATTTGATCTAGTTATAGTTAGATAAATCAAACTATCAACTAACACCGTATATAAAATAGGATCAACTTTTTTCATATGTAGATTTATGATTAATATTTATTCCAACTTCCATCAAGTAGAAAATGGTTTCTAATCAATCATAAGAATTTTTTCAATACAATGGTTGCATATTGTGTTTTGAAAAATAACAATAGAATGAAATAAATCATATAAATAACATTTGTGAGAGACCTAACTCATTCATTTTAAAGTACTTTCTTCAATTTCTCTTTAATCATATGAATAAAATCAAAATTGTCACCGAGATAAGCAAATCATCAACATATAATGATAATATACTAGCCTTATTGCTTAATGAGTATATCATTATTAGAAGAACAATTAACAAAACTTAACCGTTTAAAGAATGAAACAATTTATGCATACCAAACTCCGAGAGTTTGTTTTAAACCATACAAAGATTTCTCAACTTACAAACATAGTTTTTCTTTACCAATTTCTTCAAATCCTTTATCTTGAAACATGTAAAGTTCTTCTTTTAAATCACAGTTCAAAAAAATATTTTTCTTATCCATTTGGTGGATTTTCCACCCAAATTGAGCTTCATTGCAAATAAGGCCCTAACGAGACTCATTTTAGCTACATGAAATGTCTCAACATAATCAATACCAAGTTTTTGAGTGAAACCTATAGCAATAAGTCTAGCTTTATGTTTGTTGATACTACTATCACCATTATATTTTACTTTGTATATCTACTTAGACCTATAATACTTCACGACTCATGTTCATACAAGGTAATTAATGCATGGTACATATGATGACTTTTGGTCATTTTCTTAAGGATAATAGGATTTGAGTTTTCTAACATAGATTGAGCCCAATTTAATTTCTTATCTAGGAAGATAAGAGTTTCGAAAACATCTATAAAGCATCAAAACATCATCATGACCATTTACTAAATCGAATCAAAACCATTATTTAGAAACATTTAATGAAGTAATTTCAAGAGAAGAAGACAACACATATAAACCTTTTACTAGACTATATCTATACATTTCATAGAAGCTTCGATAATTAACATGTCCTAACCTTTCATGCCATAGTTTTGAATTATTCAAAATCTGAGATATAAAACAAGATATAGAAGAGAAATCATAAAAATATATAGATCATTTCTTTGAATTCCTTCAGTTATTATACCATCATTACTATCCTTAATATACCAACTATCCTTCATGCATGGATTCTAGTTGTGTCCATACCTCTTTTGGATGTTCGATATTACCAATGTGTAGAAGGTACTCATCGTTCACATTACATAGAAAGAGCATCTTACATTCGTTGCAAGAATACATTCATGTTATCTACAATTGCTTGACGACCGGTGGGAGCAACATAAAATCCAGAAACAAACGTCTAGAGTTTCATCGCCATAAATTCGATTTTGACCCAAATGTTGTAGTTGGTTCATCCAAGATCCGGGTTTTGTCAAGACAGAAATAGGGACGTCATTGTTTTCTTAAACTCCGTAAAATACACCCCATTATAATATACAATATATCACAAAGTTAGATACATATTTATCGATAAAAATACTTTTAATAGAATCGAGCTAAATTTTACATATCTGAAGAAACTATTTGATCATAACTAATTTTGTCATTATAATGCATACTAATTAACCTCCCATGATCAAAATAATAACTCGCATTATAAAGGGCTCGCATTATACCCTGATTTATATAAAAAATATTTCCAACCATATAGAAGTGAATAAGAGACCCCTAAGAATGCATAACAACTTCAGATTTATGAAAAAATTAATGTAGACAAAAATTTGGCCAACTTAAATTTAATGTCTAAATGACCATGCATAATGACTTATTTTTTGATCTATCGTGACAATCATTTGATTGTCAAATTTAACACAATTAAAATTTTCTAGAACCTATGAGCTTAAATTTGACGTCTAAATGACCGTCATATTATCTTATATTTGGCCTACCATGATGGTCATTTGACCATCAAATTTAATGAAGCCAAAACTTATGTATTTCCAGAATATGAAATTCTAGAATTTCTTCTTCTGTATAATATTAGGGAGGTTATATTTTAACACATTATAATAACCTATTATAATTTATAATGTAAAAATATATACACTTTTTTTAAAAAAGTATATAATTTATATAATGAAAATAAAAAACAACATATAGTTCATAAACATTGTAAACTATAGTATATTATTTTTATATTAAAAACACAACCCTTATTAAAGGGGTTTAAAGGACATAGCCCATGTTAAAAGAATTTTACTAGGTGCAGTAGATTTATGAGAGTATAGATTAAAACTTTAATGTGGCTATAACTACTAATATTTTAATAAATATTTACCACACTTCACATGGACCACCAATAAACTAACCTTTTTTAATTCTCCATTTATACTTGAGAATTCCACAATAATACCTCGATATTATCTCATTTAATTCTCCACTCCCACTCTTATATACAAGAAAACTTTTAAATATGTTTATTTATATAATTTTTATAAACTATAAGATTTAAATGAATGGGGACGCCCCCTTACATGGATAATATAAATGGTTAAGAACACATGTTAGGTTTTATTTAATAAGTATTAAGATTTAAAAAGTAATCCCTTCATGGCCAATAAATAAACACGGGCCCCTTACTAAAAAAATAAGCACTTTGGTTTTTTAAAAACATATATAAACTAAATCTAATAAAATTTATATTTTAAGCGGTTTAAAATAACCATATATATAAAATATGATTCAAACTTAAGTTTGTTTCTTTTAAAAAAATATACATGCCTAGATTTATAAGTTAAGTTTAAATATGATTTAAATTTAGGTTTAGAATATAGTATGTTGACTCTTCCCTCAATCCCATGTAATTTTAATATGGTTTAAGGTTTTAATATATATATATATATATATATATATATATATATATATATATATATATATATATATATATATATATATATATATATATATATATTAAAACTATATTAATTTTAATATGATGTTTATATAAATTATTATATAAACTTTATTCTATATTATATACATTTTTATTTAAAAATAATAATATAGTTTTCAAATTATATAAGATATAGTTATAGATTAATTATAAACTATAGTTTTTCAAATAAAATTCTTTTAGAGGGGACCAAATAACACGGTATGAATTTACCTTCCGAAATATTTAACCTGCAAACATTTGAAATTATAGAAAACATGAAAATTATTTCATATAGTAATAAATCATTTCTTTTTTTGTATGTGACTTTCACGTAGGTAAATATTTGAAGCCCCTTTCACTTGTGCACACATCAATCTCCAAATAAATATTAATTCCATATAATTTACAAAATGTAAATGAAATTAAGAATCATATCATATTACATCTTCCCCCAAAAATTAAGGATTTAAAATTGAAAAACCCTAAAATTTTTACCAAGAGTTTAATTGCACAAATGTAATGCCAAAATAAATTGAGAAAAAAAGAAGGAGATCAGATACTTTTAAATACCCTTTCGGGTTGATTGAAAAAACCCGTACAAATTAAAAAAATAAAATACAAAAAAATTGATCTTAATTTATTTAATTTACCTCGCTCTGTTACCATGTTAGAATTTGAGGATTCTAATAAATATGGATTTAATCAATTTACATATTATATAATGTTACAATAAATATTTAAATAAAGATTATATCATAAGTAAATAAAGAAATACTTACAGAAAATAAATAACACATGTGACACAATATTTATAGTGGAAAAATCCAATAGGGTAAAAACTACTTTGAAAATAACCTTTTACTTCAGAGAACTTATTTTACATCCAGTAAGATCACATCCTCCTTTGAAACCCTATTTACAAAGAGTGAAACCAAATCACTTGATTTACACACCTTTGATATATTTCCCGAATATATCAAATGAGGACCTAAAGTCCTTTTTATATAAGGTGATTGGGTATGTCTCCCGACCCACCTTTTAAACCTAAAATAGTTGACACATACACCTAGGTTTATAATATTTAATATTAGAAATATAATAATTTCATGATATTAAATATTTAACCTAAAAGTATATACCTAGGTTAGCATATTTAATAATAGAAATATAAATATTTAATATTATTTAATATTAACCTATATATTAGTGATGGACCCATATACATTAAGGGTTGGCCAAACCACTTAATCATTATGTTCCAACAAGATAATGGTTACAAAACTCCCTAATGATGATTCATGTCCTTTTCGAGAAGATGTTCAAGCTCCTAAACCTTTTCGTAGTGTATATTTGTAGCCTAAATGTCATTTATTAGCTTTTCCACACTTTTTCTAGCTTCATGTTTCATTCTGTGCATGTTTTGGCCTTTAGTGCTAGGACCGCCACCTTGTCTGGGCACTAGTCTTAAGTGATTTTTCCAGTTTCGTGTGTGCGTGTTTTTAATATGCGACATTCACTTAACTTCACTTTTAGGATGCGTTTGTGAGTCGATTTGTCTAAAAATAGCTTTAATTTCTTGGTTCTCCTTCCCTCTTCTATTTTTGCATGTGCTTTAGTTAGTTGGAACCTCCTATTCTTTCCTTGTGCATGAAGGCACATCCTAACCCCAATTCTTACATATTTCATGTTTGTGTTCAAGAAAAAGGCACCGAGAAGTTTTATGTATCTTACATAGTATTGCGACCATAAACCTTCTAGGAATTGTATAATGCTCAAATCTCTAGTGTTATCTCTCTTCTACTTGCATTTAAAACAGATCGCCTTGAAGCTACTATTGCTCAAGCGTCTTTCTTCCGATGTTGTTCTTGCATTCCCATTCCTTGGACTCATATGAACACACAAAGAAAGAAAAGAACAAACCGAGGGGTCAAACACGAGATATAACTAGATTTTCTAAAGCTTTTGCTTATCGAGGTTGGAATTACTTGTTTGTTTGCTTAATTTTCCATATTTTTAATTTTGAATCATTGGTTTCAATTGCATATCAAATAGAGTAGTAAAATTGTTCATTTCATTGATTAGGTAATTACAAGTACATCAAATCATTAGAAAGTTTTCTCTTTGACATTACCGGGGAAGCTATGGGGAACAATAGCTCTTATAGGTTTATTCTTTGTTCTTCACCTCTGAGGTAGGGTTTGAAGGCTTTTTCATTAAATTAGGTTATTTTTTAAGATTGATTCACATATTCACACAAGTAACCAACTACATCTCGCTTGATTAATTATCTTTAGTTTATTTATTAGATCGAATACCGTATTGTTTAAAAATTATAAAATATCAAAAACATTTATTTTTTTAGATTAGTTTGCTTTCATTGTTTTACTTTGTTATATTGTGAAAACGCCAAAAACATAGATTAGATTTCCTTTAATAGTTATTTTGTTTTATCAAGATCATTTCAACTCATTTTGCATGACCATCAATGACCCACAACAAGAAAATAATTACGATTGTGATCCTTTGGTCCAACAACCCAATAGTTGAAGTTGATAATGAACATTAATACAAGTTTACGTTTGACACTCTTGTGCACACCTACTACATTCTTTGAGAAAATAGAACAACTAAGTATGTTAAAAATCACTACTAATCAAGCCTATGATTATTAGATCACTCCTGAGAACAAGGTTTGATTACGCACATGAACATAACAGGCCACAACCTCCACATGTTTTCGGTTGTGATCCTAAGGTCCCGTAACCCAATGATCCTGGCCAACGATTAGATATCGACAATAGTTTACGTGCATTAATATTTAGATCATCACCACTACCACCTGATATTATTGTACAACTTTCATTATTGAACATAGTAGCCGATCAGGCTAAGACCTTTGGAATAGACCGGAAAATCATCCATAGTCCCCGGGATTCATTATGCCTCTTGTTCTTACTCCCATGACCTTATCTGGAAACCTATACGAGGCGCCCACATGTCACTTTATGTGTGTTCAAAAACCAATGAATAGAACCTTGACATAACTCGATATTGATTGGATTCTCTCTCGAGCAACTATCATATCAAATCGATCCATCACATTGCTTGAAGTTAGAGAACATTCTTTTACTTAGATTCACAGATCCTATTATTACACATCGAAGATAGAAGGTTATCTCATTAGCTTATCCACCATCACCACATATACGCATCTATTTCTATTCTACATTTATTATTTCGCCTGACAACAGGGAAGTCGAGTGTGAATAAGGTCACATGTTGATTTTCATTTGTATAGGTACCATATTAGATATCCATTCTGAATAGTTTATTGATCCGATGAAGATGAATTCTATTAGTTTTTATAGTTCTACTTTAATCAATAATGCCACTTTAGGGTGTATTTTCCTAAGTTTTTGTTTGATTGGTTTCACATCTGGGTGAACCACACAATTTTGCACTACAAGTGAAGGATCTAAACATGACATATCTTTGTGCGACTATGCGAAGACATCCTGAAACTCAATAAGTAGTGTCATGAATTCTTCTAGCACTGTTTATGATAAGCTTACACCAAGATGTAACAGATTAGGATTCTCATTTGTGCCAATGTTAATTGTGATAATCTCTTCTACTAGCATTTCGGATGTATCTATTTCCTAAAAAAATGATGTAGGTTGATGGAGTTCATCTATTCGATATAAAAGTGAGTCTCCTCTCTTTGGTGCTTAAATTTTTTTACCGGAGATGCATCCTTTTCCTTTTTTATTTCTTTATTTCTTTTTTTTTCTCTCAAATAATGCCTCATTGAGGTTTTCACTATGAGAGATTGTATTTTTATTTTTCTTGTTTTTAATTTTTACTTTGTTGGAGAGGAGTACTCAAGTTCCTCATAACAATAAGATGAAGCGTCGAGGTTTATATCAAATCCATTCTTGTGATCGATAGGGGAATAGGGTCTCAAGTCCTAAGAAACTCTTCAATGGCCTCATCATTATAAAAGATGTCCATAGATATGTGATTTTTCTGGTCTTGATGGATAAGGATGGGATATATGATGCTAAAGTCAAGGGTACGAATGAAATTTTTTTCAATGAACAAATTAGTTTCAACTAGGTCTTTGAAGAAGCTAAGTGTGGAACTTGTCTCAATGTTGAAGTTAAAATCCTCCTCACTAGTCATTATATCAAATATTAGTGACTTCTTTTCAAAAATTTCAAAACCTAGACCATGACAATATAGATTTTCTTTGTATTACAAAGGTTTGAGACACACTTTTTCTTGTACACCAAGTCCCCTACCTATCCATTGCAAATTCTTCATAAATTTATGAGCTTTACTATAGTTAGAGGATTCATAGAAACTAGCCATCCAATAATTGTATAACTAGGAGCTTGAAGAGCCATGAATGTATTCATCCTCTAGATATCCATACCATTTCCATAGAGTATTTCCAAGGTGGTAGATCAAAGATTCTTTTATATGGGGAGTGTTAGGTCTTCGTAGCGTGCGTAGATAATGAAAACTTACCAACATGAAAATCATTTTCAAAATCATATTCACTAACCCCTCTATGAGATATTTTTAGTCTCGGTGGTGGATTGGACATATAAGGTTGATATTGGAAGAGTGTGTCAGGATCTATATGGTTATCAACACGACGGGGATGACACGAGGTGTGGAAGATTCATCGGTGGAAGGACAATAGTTTTCATGATTATAATTTTCCTCCAAGAGTTTGTAATATTTGAATGGTTTGGCATATGCTAGAAAGGTAAACTATTTTTTTATTATAAGGGAATTTGATACATTGGTGAAAGGTGGAAGGCACTTTCTACATAGCATGTATCCATGGTTGACCTAGAATAATATTATGCAGAGGTCGCAATATCGACAACATGAAAAAGAGTTTCTAGTGTTTGCGGAACAATTTGTATAGGTAATGCGATTGTTCTAGAAGATTTTCATTGATATTGTCATAACCAAGAATAGTTATAACATTATCTCCTAGACTCTCTTCGGTGTGACCAAGGCATCTCAACATCTTCATAGAGCATATATTTAAGGAAGCCCTATTGTCGATAAGAAATATTTTAATATTATGATTGGAGATATAAGCTTCATGTATAAAGAGTTGTTGTTTTAAAGGTTAGAATTCAAGAGGGCATGGGAAATAAAGGACAATAGAGGACTGCAAGGAAAAATATTAGTAATGAGTGCTTAAATGTTGCACATTAATATATTTAGGAACATGTGCTTTAAAAATAGCATGTTAAGTGATTCCATGAGGGAGATATGTGTGGGTGTTGTCTCTAACTATTTGATAAGGCCATAAGCACCGGATGAGAAATATTAAACATTGGATGTTGTTTTTGGATTGTTGGTAGCTATAGTATTTGACACTTGAGGCATGGTGGATGAGGATGGTTGTTTATTTTCACACACCCAAAAAAATTTCTTCCACGTGGCCATTGCATAATTAGGATCTTGAAACTTGAGTGTGATGATGGAGTTAGGTATTTCTTCAATAAATGAAATGATTGAATTGAATCTAATGTTGTTTAAAGATTGGCCTTTTTCAAGAGCTTTACCATTTGTACCATGCTTTGGGAAAGTATTTTGAAACACCTTTAAGTTGTCATTTAACATTTTATTAGGTGATGGATCTTTGATTGCAATGTCTCCACTATCGATGAGATCTTTGATATAATGGAAAAGTCTCATGCAACGATATGTAGTATGGCCATCAATGCGATGGTAATCACAATATTCATGTTCTTTATACCAAGACAATTTTGGTTGCCCTTATTTAAAGGGTCTTATGATGGGGTAGGTAACCATGTTGGCATTTTCTAGTTGACGTAGGATGCTTGAAAGAATTTATCCCAAAGGCATGAATTGTTGTTTATAATCATCGGGAGTAGTTTTTTTTGAAAAAAATGGTTTGTTTTGATTTATATTTCTTCATTTGATGGTTTTGAACATTATGTACGTTATGATTTTTAGTGACCCCATCATTGACAATATTGTGGTTTTGATTGATAAATTTGGATTTGTCTTGAAAATGATTATTATTATTGTTTTTGGTCCTTGGAAGAAGTTTTGATTAGCCCTTTTACGATGAGATATTTTTTGATTTGGATCCCCTTCTAAATAACTTCCTCAAAATAAGTGAGACAATACATCTACATTTGAAAGGATACTTTGTTATTGAAGTTAGGAATAAAGATCCTAACCAACTATTTTTGGGAATAGAGCATGGGAATTGACTCGTGATTATTCACCATCGTTGGATAAATTGGGTGAAGGTTTCATTTTTACTTTGTTTTGTATTATAAAGGTCCATCATTATAATCTTGAAGTCTAAATTGAAAGATAAATGTTTAACGAAATTATCCAAGAGGTTTACGAATGTGGTGATTAATCCCTTTGGAAGTTGAAGGATCCAGTCTAAGGCTTGTCCACTCAATTTTTTTGGGAATAATTGCAAGAGATATACATCGTTATAGGCCACCTTTTGGCATGCCATAAATTAATTTTTGATATATTTGTGTGGGTCATGTTTTCCATTATATTTTTTGAATTTGGGTGTTTCGAAAGCTTTTGGTGAGGGTATGTTTAACATGTCCCTATTTAATGGATAAGGAAACAAATATTCAAATTTGATTTGCTTTGTGCATTTTTGGAGCCTCATGAGAGTTTCTTTCATAATCTTCCATTCTTGTGTGAATGGAGAGTTAGCTCGAAGAATGCCTAGTCATGTATTGATTTGTGCTCTTCCCTTGTTTTAGTATTTGTATTCTTTTTTAAGTTGCCGTTGTAATTCTTCAATTTTAGCCAACATCACTTCTTTGAAAAAATAAAACTTGGTGGTTGATCTAACATTTTTCATGCTAAACTCAGGCTTTTCGATTAATTATTTCACGCCAAAAGTCGAAGGGTAGTTTTTCCCCTATTTAAAAAAGGTGAAGAAATTATTGATTGATATTTTGCATGATAACATGATCAATGGCTTCCTTCTCACTTGTGGATAATTTAGGTTGTTATGTAATTTCTTCATCGTCAAAAGGTCCATGAAAAAAAGATTGAATCATTTGGAATCATCAGGGACTGCGTACTCTTACTACGTGTGTACACCATCATGTTATATATTATTTTCAACTTTGTGGGAGATAATCAAAATGTAATGCTACTGATACTTGGGGGCATCTAAATGCTTCACCGGGGCATATCAAATAGGTCCACCATGCTTCCCTGTCATCCACTCATTGATCTACATGTGTCTATTATATTTAAAATTCTATTACCTCGTAATAACACTTTATAAAGGGAAAAATATAGACACCCTAAAAATACCTACCTATTTCTAATCATTCCTAATTATTCCTATCCTTTGCGTAATATGTCGAAATCAACTCTAGAATGCATTCTAGACTATTACCCTTTCATATTCTATTAGAAGTCACTAACATCCCTTTATAATTAATTTAATTAATTAAAATCATGCTTAAAATATACCCTTTATATCCCTTGGCTAATTTAATTAACTATTTAATTAAATAAATAGCTAATTATCCACTCACCCTCCACTTAGCTCCACTTCACTATCCTAGTCACTCAAGCTGAAATAGCCCACTCCACTCAAGTTCTAGAACCCTATAAAGGTGGAAGAAATAATAATTCACCTACAACCATCTTCTCAAATAAAATCCAAAATCCAAAAAAATATTTATTATCCCTTAATGAATATTCAAACCATCCAACTGCATAGACCAAATCAAATGGCTATTTCAGGAAAATGCATTCATGATCCTTCAACTCATTCAAACCTTGATCCATAATCCATGGCCTCTCTTTCAGCTATAAATATGAGGCTCTTTCCTTTGTAATTCATCCTTGGAAGCTTTAAGCATTTGCAAAAACTCTACTCATTTTCCATTCAAATTTACATACCGAAAGGTTGTCCTCATGTTCACTCTTGCTTGTAGAATTTCTTCTTCATTTAGAGACAAAATTAGAGCATCCACAATCAAACAATCCCAAGAGATCCAATAAGTGTATTAATAGTTTAGTTATCCCATCTCGAGGTTGCAAATAAGACTCAAAGGAAGGTTTGTTTTTGTTATTTTCTTACTTCTTCATTTACTTTTAATTTTTTCTTGTACACATTTTGACATTACTAATGAGAGACCCACACAATTATTTATCTTTTTTAGCTCATTTCTTGTTAAATTGACTTCATTTGTGTGTTCTTTGTTTTGTTTCAGACATATTGTCCAAATTTGAGAGTGTTTGGTGAAGATAATTGAGAGAAAACCTCAAAAAACAATCAATTTGTTGTATTTTTCATAAAATTTTGAGCACATGTAGAAACCTACACTAGCATCACTCGTGAAGTGTGCTAGAGTAGCGATGGATGCGCTAGCGTCCAACCTCCTCTTTTTTTCTTCCTTTTCCTTGCACACACTAGCATTTAATTTTTTTCCTACTTTGTGTTCAAAAATGATTTTAATCCAAACATGTTTACTTACACACGATAGAATAACCTGCCATGCTAGCACCTTATTGCAAGAAACGCTACCATATCATTATATGCACTAGTGTACTCTAACTATCTTTTACTATTTTCTCTATTTTTCCAACCCATTAAATCATTTCTCATCTCTGTTTTAGCAATGTTTTAACCCTTTTCTTTTAGGTTTTTCATAAATAATCAGTCTAAGTATTTAATGTTAGGAAATATTATTGATAACATTATTATGTGTGTAAATAATAAAATACAATCTCATATTGAGTTGTATTTTATAGTTGTACGTGAGTTGTAGTACAACTTACTAGAGATATTCTAGGTGAGAGAATAAAGGGATAAGGAGTGATTCTAGGAGATAGACTAGAGAGAATTGAGGGATTGGTGTTGACACCATCTTTATAGGAGTTGTTATCTCTATATAATGTAATCACTACTCTATGTAATATATCCTGGATCAATACAGAGAAATAATAGAATTGTTATTGTGTTCAAATCTGGTGCTTCTTTGTCATTTAATTCACCTTTAATTTTTGTTTAATCAAATATAGTTTGAACTAACCATGTATGCTCTTTTATCACACTCTCTTGGGTGATCTTGAAAATCAAAAATGGGGAAGTTTTCCTTTTTGTTTTATATCATGATCTCATTGCAGGAAAAACTACTAACTTATTGATTGCAGGACCATATCTTACAAAGATTACCTTGAAAATTCAACCAAACTACTAATTGTAGGTTGCCTTAATCGTGACAACCAAACTTTATCATATTTTCTTTAAACTTTATAAAACACTTTTTTAATTTAAATTTTCGGAGAAGGGTTTATTCCCCATCCATTGTAACTATGGGAAGTGCATGGCTAGAGGCTAGAAACTCATTGTGAGGAGTACCACAGGAACCCCAAAGTAGTTAGCACCTTAAGAGAACTGGCCAATGAAATAGGACCCCCACCTACTTGACTAGTACACCTTGTGAGAATTAGAGCCAATGATATCCATAGTGACGGCCCCAATTTGATTGATCAAACAGAGTAAAATCTATTTTTTTAATCAAGGGGGTAAATTAAAGCCAACAACTAGAAATAGTGTACTGCACTCATTTGGATAATCACTTGGTATTTAGGGAGAGATCCATATCTAGGAAGCTTGACCAATTGAGCCAAGTTACTTGACAAATCCTCCTTACTACCGTTATTCTCATCCACATTTTCTCAAATCATTTTAATTTCCACTTCACTTTCTTCTCTCAAGCTACATCTTATTCCACTTTCATAAAAATCAAATCTCTTCTCAACCCTTGTAAACCCATTATTTTTGGATACCCATTCCAAATTAAATTTCTCACATCTAAGCCTTATTATTTGGATTCACTTTCCAAAGTTTAAGCACATCATTAAATCTCTATCTCGTCTAAGTCTTAAATTTTGGATACCCATATCCTAATTTAACAACATCCATTTTAATCCAAGTATTGTCCTTTGGTATTCATTTTATCAAGGTCAAGCACAATCACAATTCAATCACAAATCCTTTGTGTAAGGATATTACTTGTATAAATCGGAACATATACAACGATGAATAGCATGAGAGAACACCAAAATATAGATAAATGATGACAATATGCTCATATAATAGCTTTGCCACTTTGAGGGGGCAACATCCAATACCACTTTGAGGGGTAACCTCCAACCATACAATAACACTCCAATACTCAATATGATGATTAATTACACCTTCTAACCCCTATATATACCATTCTAACCTATGGCCAATACTGAGGCCGACCTTCTAAGCATAATAAATCATAAATGAATGATATAATAAGATAAGGGGATGTGTGCCACATGTTAGCATCTCCATCAATACATATACATCATAACATCCTTTCCCTAGGTGTATAGCATTCCTTCCCTCCTTGACATATTTCATCCCGAAACATAATAAGAAACCATATAATGAGTGTGTTGTAAATTTTTACACACTTTGCGCCATGATCGATCATCCATCCATATGTGATCCTGGTAGATGATACATATATGAACTAATATCCATATTCCGTTGCGCTACTCTGATTCCATTCGTGACCATAATTTATCATCCTCATATTCCATGTATAACCAACATAAGGATTTAATGCATAACCATAATAAGGATTCCATGCTTCATAATTGTTGCTCCATTGATCCCCTGTATAAATAAAGTGATTATTCCTCCAATTACCTGTATATCTATATTGGTTGGAAATATGATGTGCCCTGGGATATCTCCATGATTTTTTTCTCTCATGTTGACATGGATTTCCATATGCTGCAGTTGTAGTATCCTCAACCTTATCAACTTGTTTCTGAACTTTCTTTTCTTCTTCCACCTTTGCATTTGATATTTTATTTTTCTCTTGAGTAGATGAATCATCATTTCCTTCTTTTTCTTCATGTTCCTCTTTTGAATCATCCTTATTCCCTTCTTCTCCATATTCTAAATCATCCTCATGGTCTATATTGACTTTTCTTTTATTTCCATTAAGCCTGATATCTTGTAAAGTGACCTTCTTCTTTTTGTACCAAATCTTCATAAACTTATTTTTCATATTAATATAATTGTCCCCAATGTATCTAACCAAGGATACCCAAGAACAATATCCAAACCATCCATATATAAGGCAAAAAAATTTGAATGTAAAATATATTTGTTCATAGTAAGTTTTAAATCTTCAAAAACTTGAATTTTCTTACCATTCACTTGAGCTTCTTTGATATTACTTCTTGAATATGTAGATGTTGAGCCATATCCTTGTTGATGAAGTTATACTTTTTGTTAGGGTTTATGGAAACAATTATCTTATTCCTTTGAATGCATCCATGAAACTGAAATATAGTATCTTCCTTCTTGGGAGCTATAATATCTTCTTCTGCATCAATATCTTGTTTTTCTTCTTCTTCATAGTCTTCTTCAACTTATTCTACATTTGATTCTTGATATATGCTGCACCATCATCTTCCTTGAATCTTCTTCACCTTCCTCTTCATCTTATTTCTCTCTGGATTCTTGAATATATTCTTCCCCATCATCTTCCTTTGACTCTTCTTCCTCTTTGTGGTCCCATCTATACATAAAAAGTTGTTCCATTTCCTCCTAAGACTAATCCTTCCTGTCATTTTTAACTCGTAAAACCAAATCCATGCAGGACCACCAAGATAATGTGAAAACCTATTCCTTGTCATGAAATATGAGAAATATATATTCTTAAATTTTATCCACCATTCTTTAGCATCCATCTCACCATTTCCATAAAAATTTGTTATCCCCGTGATCATGATTAGGGTTTAGGAATTCTAAAAATATTTCAGCAGATGGATAAAAACACAAAGAACAAACCCTAACTGAAATTTTAAGAGATTTCTGAAAATATAAATTTTGCTAAAAAATACCACAATTTGCTTCCTGAAAAGTGAATTTATGAAAAAACCTAAAACACCAATAACATCCACAAAACAGATCCAATAGAGCTGAAATTTTCAGATATTCTGACTTAGATTGTTTCCAAATTATGATGCAAAAATTGGGAAAAATTAGATACCCTCTTCAAGATATATTTGAAACAAAAATTAGGGTTTTTACCCTAATTTTGGCCGAAATCACTGCTCTGATACCACTTGTAAGGATATTACTTGTATAAATCAGAACATATACAACAAAATAACATGAGAGAACACCAAAATATAGATAAATGATGACAATATGCTCATATAATAGCTTTTCCACTTTGAGGGGGCAACCTCTAATACCACTTCGAGGGTAGCCTCCAACCATACAATAACATTCCAATACTCAATATGATGATTAAATACAACCTTCTAACCCCTATATATACCATTCTAACCTATGGCCAATACTGAGGCCGACCTTCTAAGCATAATAAATCATAAATGAATGATATAATAAGATAAGGGGATGTGTGCCACATGTTGGCATCTCCATCAATACATATACATCATAACATCCTTTCCCTAGGTGCATAACACTTTGCTTTATATACCTATCTCATAGAAGCTTAGAAAATCTGCAAACCCCTTCTTTTCTAAGTATTCTATTTTAACATTCACATTGTTAAAATCTAAGCACTCTCTTTCATTCTCTAAGTCTTCTATTTTAACATTCACGTTGTTAAAATTTAAGCACTACCTCATCTTTGAATCTTATATTTTAACATTCACTTTGTTAAAATTTAAGTAATCCCATTCATCCCTAAGTCTTATGTTTTAACATTCACTTTGTTAAAATTTAAGCACTTTCTTTCCTTCTCTAAGTCTTCTATTTTGGCATTCACTTTTTCAAAATCTAAGCAATTCATTTCATCATTATACCTTATATTCTGACATTCACTTTGTCAAAGTATAAGCAAAATCATTCTCTTCCTCTCGCATCTTATATTTTGACATTCACTTTATCACATATTTGATCAATCATCCTCACCATTTACGTCTTCTACTTTGACATTCACTTTGTCAGCATTTAAGAAAAATCATTCTCGAACTCCAAGTCTTATATTATGATATTCACTTTATCAAATTTTAGAAAAATCATATCCAATCAAACCTTATCAAACATCTTATATATATAAAATTTCCACTTTATTTATTTATAGGAAAATCATATGCAATCAAGTCATGAGTCCTATTAATGTCTTATATGTTGAATATTCCCATTATTCACGTATGAATTCAATTCAATACAATTTTATCAAAACAATTTTCAAATATCACACTCACGTTTTGATTGGGTGTGCTAGATTATGTACAAGGAAAAACTAAAACTAAACGAAGAAGTAAGTAAATAAAAAGAAAACCTTCCTTTGAGTCTTCTTACAACCTCAAGATGAGATAGCTGAAGTATTAATACACTTGTTGGATCTCTTGGGATTTTTGATTGTGGATGCTCCAATATTGTCTCTAAATGAAGAATAAATGCTACGAGCAAGAGTGAATGTGAGGACAGCCTTTTGGTATGAAAATTCAAATGGAAAATGAGAAAAGTTTTTCTGAAAATGCTTAAAGCTTTTGAGGATGAATTAAAAGGAAAAAGTGTCATATTTATAGTGAAGGAGAATCCACTGGATTTTTGGTCAAGGTTTGAATGAAATATAGGATCATGAATGCATTTTCCTGAAACAACCATTTGATTTGGCATGTGTAGTTAGATCATTTGAATATTCATTAAAGGGAAATGAATATTTGGTTAGATTTTGGATTTTATTATAGAAGGTGGTTGTACATGAATTATTGTTGCTTCCACCTTTGTAGGGTTCTAGAACTTTATTGGAGTGGGCTAGTTCAACTTGAGTGACTAGGATAATGAAGGGGAGCAAAGTGGAGAGTAAGTCAATAATTAACTATTTATTTAATTAAATAGCTAATTAAATTAGTGAAGTGATGAGTTGTATTATTTGATTTCATGACAACTCATCTTTTTGATTTCGATAATACCATTGTAGCCATGTATCAGATATTTCCTAAGTACATTGTTGAACATCACTATTACAACCATGAACTTTTGGCATAATGACTAATTGATACAGTTATATCTAATTGTATTTATTTTTTTGGTATTATGTGTGCATTTTTTTGGTTATTCAAATATTTTTCGGATGATTATATGTGTTGACTTCACTCTTGGTTGTAAGAATTTTTTCATATGCAAAGAAAAAGAACCTCTCCATGCCTGAACTCGTCTGCAGCTTTAAAGAACTTATCCACAAAAACTGCAGCATAAGGAAATCTTTCATAGAAAGTTACAATGCATTTATGAAGATATTTTGAAAAATGAAGTGATGGCACTTAAGTCCTTACGTGCCATAGGATAAGTAGTTACAACAAAAACATGTTAAATTTAGAAACAAATCAATCTTTGATTTGGTCATTGATTAAGAAGTAGTGAAGAACTGATTGTTAGTTAAACACTTGTGTTTTCAAACATGAGTTAAATATCTCACTTGTTCTATTGAAGACTCCTTGTTGTTTTCTTATTCTTCACACCTATTGTAAATGATAAGATATAAAGGAACAAATTGGTGCCTTGTAAGGAGCTAGTCAGGTAGAGAGAAGTAAGTCAGTTAGTAGGATTTGTAATTAGAAACAAATATTACTTCGATATTTTGTTCTTAGCTTTAATGTTTAATGCAAATCAATAAAAAAATATGAGTTGTGTCATTTAGTTTTTAGTTACATAGTAAGGAAGGGATTAACACCCATTCGAGGTTGTAGTGCCCACATTTTTATAGCTCTAGTTATCTGTTGGTTCCTTTATTCCTAGACATGTTTTGATTGAGACTCTGATAGACTTTGAATATTTCACTATGATATTTTATCTTCATGGACGCTATGGTATTTTGGGCGCATAGCGCCAATTGGACTAGATTCGTATACTGATATATTTCTTATGATGTTGATGACACTAACAGGGTTATATGATAGACTTATTGGTTAGATGTTAGTCTCTTGTGGTTGATTTGATTAATGATATAGTGTTTGGATTTAATGATGGTAATTTTCATGCTAACCTAAGTGTATGTCGTTGCAATTTTATTTGTGGATGATTCATGGCAAACTATGTGGATAATTGTATGCATTGCACTATCAATTGTAAATTATGTTCAGACATTATAAGTTTGATTGATATTGAGATGTATAGATGTATAGATGATGTTTATTATATTGGACAGATGCGGTTAATGTGTGCAATGAGTGTGCAAGTGACAGGTATAGGAGAGCATGGGTGTCAGGGTAGCTATGCAATTGTGCACAAGCAGCCCACGGGCTGAGTCCTAACCATGCTAAATGTTTGAGGCCTTAGAATAGATGTATTTAATTGGGCACCATGGGTGAA
The DNA here is from genome assembly GCA_018340775.1 of Taxus wallichiana var. yunnanensis. NCBI lineage: Eukaryota > Viridiplantae > Streptophyta > Pinopsida > Cupressales > Taxaceae > Taxus > Taxus wallichiana. The sequence continues at coordinate 719,785,120 of CM031238.1, forward strand.
CCCCTCAATTGTAATGTAATATTGTTTTGTAAAATTAATTAGGTTTAGTGTGTGTTTTATTAAGTAAACTAGCTTAGGGGTTTAATGATCTTATCTTAAGTTAAGTGTTGGTTTTGGGAAAGTGTATGTGTGTTGGTAGAAAGGATTGGGGACCACATATGAACCTTGGGTGGACCCCACACCCTCTACCCTTGTGCCCAAGCATGCCAAACCCGAAATTGGGTTATTTTGGGCATTTTTAGGGACCCCTTTTGAGTTTGGGGGTTCCCTTAGCATGAAAATGGGCCCTTGGACCCTACCTAATATGTAGGGGGGCCTATTTCCAAGGTTTGGAGGAGTTTCCTCCCATTTTTCCCTCTTTAGTCACCATCCATATAAGATGGTTGGGTTGTGTGGAATTGTTAAAAGTTGCTCCACTTTGTTTTATTTTAGTTTTTGGTATTTTGGGTGATAAGGGATAAAAGGTGAGTTTACTCTTACTAATTTGGTTTTTGGAATCTTTGACTCTTGAGAGGAGAGGGGGTGACACTTGTAACTTTCTCATTGGTGAGGAAACTTTTGGGTTCCTCTTTTATTCTTCCTCATGTGGAAGGAAGGGGCCTTCTTGGTTCATTTTTTTTTGGGAGCACTTGGAGAATTTTTGGGAGCTTGGACAAGGGGGAAAATCTTAGAGTCTTGGAAAGCATTATAGAGGTAGGATACTTAACCTTCTTCTTCTTAGTTGTGCTTATCTTGTAAGTATGCTTGATCAATGAAATAATGTGTGTGAAATAATGTGTTGAGAAGTGTATGATGAATGTAGTTGTTGTTTGTTCTTGTTGTTTTCCTTGTTTTCTCTCCACCATCATTTGGATTGATGGTTTTCGAAGAATGTAGGGGAAGAGAGAGGGATTTCCCTCTCAAACCTCATGGTTGTTGTTCAAGCCATGAAGGTCCCTTCTCATCCCCTCATATGGTTTGAGGTGGGAGAAAGGTTCATATGGCTTGCACCTTTCCCCATTCTTGGTGAGGAAACCCTCTTGGGTTTGAAAATCCTCCCAAGAAGGATTTCTATAGCATAAAAGGAGGAATAAGGAGGATGAATGATTAGGAGGTATAAGGAGTATTGTACATATGTATTTTTGGTCCTCCTATGGTTGGACACTTGATTTAGGCATCCTACTTCATCTCTTCCCCCTTGTGAGGATGACCTTGTTCTCCTCATATTGTTGTTTTCATTGTATAGTAGGTCTAAGTGGTTGATTGGTCTTATGTTTTTCTTGTTGTGTATTTTAACCCCATTATACTTGTACACATTACGGAAGCTAGTTCCTCTCTCCCATGGGCTTGGGGAGGCTAGCATGACTTCCAACCATGGAAAGACATGTGATGATGCCTATTGGTTGGGTGGTAAACAAGCCATGTTCTCTTGGAGTTGGATTCTTGTAGGAGTATTGGAGTTTGGAGCTCAAGTTGGAGATAGTAGAGCCTCTTGCCATCTTGGTCTTTCTCATCTTTGGAGGACATTGCCTTCACCTTGTAAATAAATGTGGCTTGTCAAGTCTATACACTCTTGTAAATAACCATTATTGTACTTATTGCTTCTTGTAAATTTTGGTCTTTACCAAGAAAGTTTTTTTATTTTATTGTGGCTAAAATCTTGTAATATTATCATTTGAGATCAAAATAAAACCATGAACTTTTTACTTCAATGTCTCTTGTTGGAAGGTGTTGTTTGTTTAAAAATCTGCACAATATATAGTCATGCAATATACACTTGAAAACTTGAAATATTTAGTTGTGCATTACATATAAAATCTAAAAATTTAGTGTGCTTGCATTTAAAAAAATAAAATTATGGCATTACATTTTGGTATTAGAGCCGTGGTTCAAACACACAGACTCTTTGGGTAATTTCTATTTTATTTTATTTTTATTGTTTTGTTTAAAAAAAAAAAAGGAGAAAAGTAATAAATGTTGCAGAAATTCAAAGCCATCATAGTTTCCTCGCTAGCCTTAAACTTGTATTAGAGTATTCTGTTGATTATAATTACATACTCCAATCTCAAATAGTGATTTATGATAAAATAGATAGTCTACAGAAATAGTAAGAATTTCATTTAAAACTGGTTATGCTATATAATAGTCGATATAAAAAAATAAAAATAAAAAATAAAAATAAAAGAACAGATGGAAATAAACAAAAAAGGAGACATAATGGAATACTTGCAAAAAAATCTATTTATTTAAAACTCCTTTTGGAACTGTTTTTAATGTACAATTTTTATTTATTTATTGTTTTTGAATCAAAGTGGAGGGCCAAACCCCACTGCGACTTCCACCCCGTGCCCGACTGCTGCAACCACCCTTTGCCTTTGCGACTCTAGCCCCCTCTGCACCCCACAACACCCCTCTCGCTGCCTGCGCTGCCCTCTGCGCGATCTGCAGCACATTCCCGTCTCCATACGCGGTCACCATACTCGACTAACTGCCGGACCTCCACCTTCCTCCACGGCACTTTGCCGTCCATGCAGCACCACCACAGCCCACCACGGCACCCAGGCGCTGCGCCCACACGGACCGCGCGGACTTCCGCCGAGACCCCACACCACCCCCGGCGTGGTCATCTCCCTCCACCGACGCAACCTCCCCTCTGCAGACCCCCTCATTCCTCTCTGCTTTCACCATGAAACCATTCCCAGCCTACCTCCGCCCACGCAGCGTGCCCCCACCTTTTTCCCACCACGCGTCTCTGCCGCACCCCTTGTCGTGCGGCAAAGACCCCGAAGGCCCCGCTACCAACCTCCCCTTCTCGCATCCCCCAAACTCTCTGCGTAGCCATCCACCACCGCACCCACCCACTCTACCAAAGACCCATGTCGTCGTCCCCCACACGCGGGTTTCCACACTGTCCCGACACCACGGCGACCTCCCGCACACAACCCTACCACCGAAACAACACCCCGACACCTGCGCGACGCACTTGCTCCTCCTTCCACACCACACCACCGCCGCCACTAGCCATGCTACCTCTAGTCGCGCGACCCCCTCCACCATCACAGATCTCCTTGGTGCCACTGCATGTGCACCCCATCGTCCGCGATCCACGCTACCTCCTTCCACTGCCAGGATCTAAACCTAATACGCCACCTTCACCTGCATACAATCAAAAAAAAAAAAAAACAAAACAAAAAGGGTGAAAGGAATAGGGTTAGGATTAGGGTACTAAATTTTAATTGTGGATGAAAACATAAGGAAATGTTAGGGTTGTCTTAGGGCGAATTTAGATCTAGGGTTAAGAAACATTTGATCCTAGGGCCACAATCTAACCATGCAAACCTAAAGTTTTAGTGTGAATGGGAAATAATTTTAAGAGGGGTGTGTGTAAATTTTAATTATAATGGAAGACAAATAAATATAAAGGTGGAAGTAATTATATTGTTTAATTAAATTATTAATTAAATCAAAGTTGACTTAATAGGAATATCTATAACTACGGGTTACTATAAAAATAAAATAGAAAAAATAATAATAATAATTAAAAAAATAATAATAATAATAATTTATAAACCATTTGTTTATTTTTTTTTATTTTTTTTTATCTCAAGTACGAGAATGACACCCAAAAGGGGACGATCGGCTCGAGGTTCGGGACGTAGTGCACCTACGCGGGAGACACCGGCCCCTGATTTTGGGCCTCAGATATTAGAGACCCTGCAGCAGCTGATAGGTGTCGTACATGAGCGTCTTCCACCACCGCAGGTGCCGAGAGAGGAGGACATTTAGTTGGGGGACGAGGAGTTGATTGGCGAGGATTCACATCCATAGCCACCCGAGCACGACATTCTCGAGACGAGAGAGGTCACGCAGCCCTTCCATCCTTGGTGAGAGGGTGGCCTCGTTTCGTCACAGCCGATCGCACAGCTTCGAGGGACCATTTGGAGATGGGTGACCTCTTTCACCTGTTAGACCACATAACTAGGATCAAGACACGCAGGACAGTGTGATTTGAGACCTTCTTCGCCTTTAGCCGCCTACGTTTACTGGTTCGACAGATGGCTTTAGGGCAGAGTCCTGGCTCCTTAGCTTGGATAGCTACTTTGGTTTACACTCTCATGAGAGCAATGTCAAAGCCAGGTTCACCATACATCTCCTCCGAGACACAACAGGCATTTGGTGGAGGAATGAGGAGTGAAAGCTCCATTTGACTCGAGATATAGTGACCTGGGAGTTGTTCGAGGAGCGATTCAGGGCCCGGTATATGTCAGAGCATTTTGTGCAGAAGAGGATCGATGCGTTTCACAACTTACGATAGGGTTCTGGCTCAGTGGCGCAGTATGAGAGCCGGTTCTTGGATCTCTTGCAGTATGTAGACTACCTGCAAGACGAGAAATTACAGTAAACAAGTTCATTCGGGGCTTGAATGCGAGATATAACAGAGGCGTTAGGATGTTATCTCCTCTCACACTCGAGAAGGCCATTGAGAAGCCCTACTTGGCCGAGGAGAATAGACCAAGGCTCAGAGCACAGAGAAAGGAACAAGAGCAAGCTCCGGGACGATTCGGGCATTCCAGAGTTAGAGAGCACGGGGAGCAAGATACACCCCTAGAGGAGGATTTTGGTCTTCTCCAAAGAAGATCGAGAGCTCCTCCACACCCATCACAAAGCAGACACGGCATCGGGACACCAAAGATCGTAGGGTAGATAGACTCGATTTTTCAGCGAGGTGGGTCTAGAGGTGGTTTTGGTGGGTCTAGAGACAGGAGGCCGGGTACTCATCACTCTCAGCCAGCCTACTCGCAGCAGTCTACTAGGGTTGGATCGGCGGGATCGGTTCGCGAACACAAGAGGGACCCCATTTCAGAGGGGTACAGGAGGATGTTTTATTTGTGGGGCTCCAGACCATTATGTGCATATGTGTCCACACAAGCCCACTACTACGGATATGTAGAGAGCTCCTAGATCCGAGCAGACGGTGGGTGACGTGGGACGCGCCCATCGTGTGTATGCAGCGGTTGACAACCGCCAGGCTGAGCATCAGGCCACAGTCATTGAGACGACAGGTACTATCAGGGGTATTTCTGTCTCAGTACTTTTTGATTCAGGTGCTTCTGATTCTTTTATATCACCTTCTATAGTGGACCAGTGTGGGCTAGTGGTGGCTAGGCAGCCAGATAGTTGGCAGGTTGAGTTGGCCTCTGGGGCTAAACTCGCCGTGGACTCGTATGTGGAGAGTTGTGTACTCGATTTGGGAGTCTTCTCCACTACACTTGACCTCCGAGTTATTCCTTTAGGATCCTATCAGGTAGTGTTGGGTATGGATTGGCTCGAGGCTCATCGAGCCAAGGTGGATTGTAGAGAGAAGGTCATTGAGTGTCAGGATGATTTGGGTAGTGCAGTTGTGATTTCAGGGATGTAGAGACCTATTTCCTTGCGTATGATCTCGGCTAAGCAACTCAAGCGAAGCATATGTAAGGGTTTCCAGTTGTTTGCTATCACTATCAGTGATCGTTCGACAGTACTCCAGAGCATTCACCCCTTGATGATCACGCAGTTTTGAGGGAGTATGCAGATGTGTTTCCAGGGGAGCTTCCAGGTTTACCACCTAGTAGGGAGGTGGATTTCACCATTGACTTAGTGCCTGGATCTGCACTAGTTTCTAGGGCACCCTATCGGATGATGACTTCAGAGCTTCATGAGCTCAAGATTCAGTTAGAGGAGTTACTAGAGAAGGGTCTCATTCACCCTAGTGTATCTCCTTGGGGAGCACCAGTCATATTTGTGAAGAAGAAGGATGGTTCTCTTAGGCTTTGTGTAGATTTCAGACAGCTCAACAAAGTCACAATAAAGAACCGTTATCCGCTCCCTAGGATTGATGACTTGTTTGATCAGATGCGGGGAGCTAGAGTGTTCTCCAAAATTGATCTCAAGTCAGGGTATCATCAGTTGCGCATTTCAGATGCAGACATTCATAAGACAACATTTCGCACACGTTACGGGAATTATGAGTTCACAGTGGTTCCATTTGGTTTGACCAATGCCCCAGCTGTCTTCATGAGCCTCATGAATGGAGTATTTAGGACATTTTTGGATCACTTTGTTTTAGTGTTCCTTGATGACATATTGATTATTCTCATTCGAGGTGAACATGAGGAGCATTTAAGGCGTACTTCGGTTTTGAGAGAGAAGAAGTTGTATGGGAACTTGGAAAAATGTAGCTTTTTTCGATGAGATTCAAGATACTTGGGTCATATCATATCAAAGCGAGGTATCTCTCGTGAGATCCCTCTAAGATTCAGGCTATCTTGGATTGGCCAACACCCACATCAGTCACTGAGGTGAGGAGCTTCATGGGTTTAGCAGGGTATTACCGCAGGTTTGTGCAAGACTTTTCTAGGATTGCTCACCCTATTACTTCTCTTTAGAGGAAAGGGAAGAAGTTTGATTGGTCAGAAAAATGTGAGCAGGCCTTTCAGTTGCTTAAGGAAAGGTTAACCATGGCGCCCATCTTAGCAGTTCCAGACCCGACAGAGGATTTTTTTGTTTGCACTGATGCATCACTAGAGGGTTTAGGAGCAGTTCTTATGCAGGAGCATCGGGTTATTGCTTTTGAGTCTCGTAAGCTCAAGGACTACGAGCTTAACTATCCTACTCATGACTTAGAACTTGCGTGATTGTTCATGCACTTGTGCGTTGGCGACATTTCCTTTTAGGTAGACCTTTCATCTTGAGGACAGATCATCAGAAGCTTACAGATATCTTCTCACAAACCGAACCTTAACGCTGCCAACGCGTGGATGGAGTTCATTTGTGAGTATGACATGGAGGTCCAAAGATATCAAGGGAAAGGAAAATGTTGTTGCAGATGCACTTAGTAGATGACGGCATGTGCTTGCTTCTTTGACACTGCAGTCAGATTTGAGAGGTAGGATACTTGAGCATCTTCCGTGAGGACAAGTTTTATGAGGGTCTTTGGCGATGTTGGATTCTCAGGGTTCTTTTGAGGGAAGATATTCAGGATGCATGCTAGAGTCAGATGGTTTGCTTGGTTCCATAGGTGCATTTATGTGCCTAAGGCAGGTGATCTGCGTAGTTTCATCCTTACTGAGGCTCATCGAGCCCCATACGCAGCACATCCAAGAGTGAAGAAGATGCATGCTAATTTGAGAGAGTTATATTATTGGCCAGGTCTTCATCGAGACATAGCAGATTTTGTAGCACGTTGTCTTGAGTGTCAGAGAGTTAAGGCAGAGCATTCTCATCCCGCAGGACTCTTATACCCTCATGACATTCCCAAGTGGAAATGGGATGTGATCTCTATGGATTTCATAGTAGGACTTCCTATGTCCTCTTATCGTCATGATGCCATTATGGTCACTATGGATAAGTTGACCAAGGTTACACATTTCTCGCCAACCAAGGTTACCTATAATGCATAGGCCATCGCCAAAGTGTTTATGGAGGATATTGTCAGATTGCATGGGATTCAAGACGATCATCAATGACAGAGACACCATCTACACATCAGTTTTCTAGACTTCTTTTCAGGAGGCCTTGGGTACACAGATTAATTTTAGTTCGGCATATCATCCAGAGATAGATGGGCAGATAGAGAGGGTTAATCAGGTTCTTGAGGACATGTTGAGGATGTATGTGATGGACCAGCAGAAGAAGTGGGAAGACTATTTGCATTTAGTTGAGTTTGCCTACAATAACAGTTATCATAGCTCCATTGGCATGGCTCCCTATCAGGCTTTGTATGGACGACCTTGCAGGACACCTTTGAGTTGGGATAGACTAGATGACAGGATTATTTTGGGGCTAGCTTACCTTCAGGATTTAGAGCAGCAGGTTGTTCTGATTTGGCAGTGTCTTGAGCAAGCTAGAGCATGCCAGAAGGCGTATGCGGAAACCAAGAGGATCGATCATCACTTCTCAGTGGGTGAAAAAGTCTTCTTGAGGGTTCGTCCTCATAAGAGTCCGATCCATTATAGAAAGGGTTCTAAGCTATCACCTTGTTTTGTGGGGCCTTTTGATATTCTTGAGGTCATCGGTCCAGTTGCCTATCGTCTAGCTTTGCCACCACGCCTTGCATGGGCCCACGATGTTTTTCATGTTTTTGTACTACGTAGATATGTACCAGATGTTTCTCATGTTTTGGATTGGTCGACATTACAGGTAGAGGATGGAGGGCAGTGGAGATTGGAGCCCATACGCATACTAGAGCACCGGAGGTTGGCCCTTCGGGGTCGAGATTTAGACCAGGTTAGAGTGCAGTGGGACCGATATGACGAGTCATCAGCTACCTGGGAGGATGCTACACCACTGAGGGCTAGATATCCCTATCTCTTCCAATGACTTCTAGGAGGAAGTCTAATTCTAGGAGAGGGGGATGTAGTGCCCACATTTTTATAGCTCCAGTTATCTGTTGGTTCCTTTATTCCTAGACATGTTTTGATTGAGACTCTGATAGACTTTGGATATTTCACTATGATATTTTATCTTCATAGGCGCTTATGGTATTTTGGGCGCATAGCGCCAATTGGACTAGATTCGTATACTGATATATTTCTTATGATGTTGATGACACTAACAGGGTTATATGATAGACTTATTGATTAGATGTTAGTCTCTTGTGGTTGATTTGATTAATGATATAGTGTTTTGGATTTAATGATGGTAATTTTCATGCTAACCTAAGTGTATGTCGTTGCAATTTTAATTGTGGATGATTCATGGCAAACTATGTGAATAATTGTATGCATTGCACTATCAATTGTAAATTATGTTCGGACATTATAAGTTTGATTGATATTGAGATGTATAGATGATGTTTATTATAATGGACAGATGCGGTTAATGTGTGTAATGAGTGTGCGGTGATGTATAGGAGAGCATGGGTGTCGTGGCAGCTACGCAATTGTGCACAAGCGGCCCACGGGCTGAGTCCTAACCATGCTAAATGTTTGAGGCCTTAGAATAGATGTATTTAATTGGGCACCATGGGTGAACCCCTCAATTGTAATGTAATATTGTTTTGTAAAATTAATTAGGTTTAGGGTGTGTTTTATTATGTAAACTAGCTTAGGGGTTTAATGATCTTATCTTAAGTTAAGTGTTGGTTTTGAGAAAGTGTGTGTGTGTGTGTGTTGGTAGAAAGGATTGGGGACCACATGTGAACCTTGGGTGGACCCCACACCCTCTACCCTTGTGCCCAAGCATGCCAAACCCGAAATTGGGTTATTTTGGGCATTTTTAGGGACCCCTTTTGAGTTTGGGGTTTCCTTAGCATGAAAATGGGCCCTTGGACCCTACCTAATAGGTAGGGGGGCCTATTTCCAAGGTTTGGAGGGAGTTTCCCTCCCATTTTTCCCTCTTTAGTCACCATCCATGTAAGATGGTTGGGTTGTGTGAAATTGTTAAAAGTTGCTCCACTTTGTTTTATTTTAGTTTTTGGTATTTTGGGTGATAAGGGATAAAAGGTGAGTTTACTCTTACTTATTTAGTTTTGGAATCTTTGAATCTTGAGAGGAGAGGGGGTGACACTTGTAACTTTCTCATTGGTGAGGAAACTTTTGGGTTCCTTTTTTATTCTTCCTCATGTGGAAGGAAGGGGCCTTCTTGGTTCATTTTTTTGGGAGCACTTGGAGAATTTTTGGGAGATGGAGGTGAGCTTGGACAAGGAGGAAAATATTAGAGTCTTAGAAAGCATTATAGAGGTAGGATACTTAACCTTCTTCTTCTTATTTGTGCTTATCTTGTAAGTATGCTTGATCAATGAAATAATGTGTGTGAAATAATGTGTTGAGAAGTGTATGATGAATGTAGTTGTTGTTTGTTCTTGTTGTTTTCCTTGTTTTCTCTCCACCATCATTTGGATTGATGGTTTTCGGAGAATGTAGGGGAAGAGAGAGGGATTTCCCTCTCAAACCTCATGGTTGTTGGTCAAGCCATGAAGGTCTCTTCTCATCCCCTCATATGGTTTGAGGTGGGAGAAAGGTTCATATGGCTTGAACCTTTCCCCATTCTTGGTGAGGAAACCCTCTTGGGTTTGAAAATACTCCTAAGAAGGATTTCTATAGCATAAAGGAGAAATAAGGAGAATGAATGATTAGGAGGTATAAGGAGTATTGTACATATGTATTTTTGGTTCTCCTATGGTTGGACACCTTGATCTGTGGCATCCTACTTCCTCTCTTCCCCCTTGTGAGGATGACCTTGTTCTCCTCATATTGTTTTTTTCATTGTATAGTAGGTCTAAGTGGTTGATTGGTCTTATGTTTTTTCTTGTTGTGTGTTTTAACCCCATTATACTTGTGCACATTGTGGAAGCTAGTTCCTCTCTCCCATGGGCTTGGGGGAGGCTAGCATGACTTCTAACCATGGAAAGGCATGTGATGATGCCTATTGGTTGGGTGGTAAACAAGCCATGTTCTCTTGGAGTTGGATTCTTGTAGGAGTATTGGAGTTTGGAGCTCAAGTTGGAGATAGTAGAGCCTCTTGCCATCTTGGTCTTTCTCATCTTTGGAGGATATTGTCTTCACCTTGTAAATAAATGTGGCTTGTCAAGTCTATACACTCTTGTAAATAACCATTATTGTACTTATTGCTTCTTGTAAATTTTGGCCTTTACCAAGAAAGTTTTTTATTTTATTGTGGCTAAAATCTTGTAATAATATCATTTGAGATCCAAATAAAACCATGAACTTTTTACTCCAATGTCTCTTGTTGGAAGGTGTTGTTTGTTTAAAAATCTGCACAATATATAGTCATGCAATATACACTTGAAAACTTGAAATATTTAGTCATGCATTACATATAAAATCTAAAAATTTAGTGTGCTTGCATTTAAAAAAATAAAATTATGGCATTACTGAGAGGTTTGCTAAATCCCTGCATTGTTCCATTTCATTCATATTTCCTTAGGATTAATATTCTCTTGAAATCTACAAATTTGTTTTAGTAATAGTCCATTCTCATGTCTGAATTTTATTTTACTTTCAACATTTTTATGTGATAGTTATTTCCTTTCCAACCTCTTAGATCAACTATAACGTGTATACAACATAGAAAATATTTCAAGTCTACGCTCCCTGGTTTGATAACTAAATGAACGTAAGTTAGTGCACATATTAATTGTTGCGTAAGTTTATTTAAACTACCATTTTTGGTGCCATTGATGGATCTAGTTTGGTTGGAGGATTCCTATGTGTGCGATGTCATCTTATGGAAGTAAACAATTTCTAGGTTAGGGTTTGTAGAGCTATGACATGAGATTTGAAGGAGTTTTCACAGAGGAGTAAGGCTAAGGGATTGGGAAGAGTTTGAGCAAGAAGGAAAGAAGAATTTGAGTGAACTCGGTAGGAAAAATGACACCAAGGAAAGGATCTAATGTTTCACCAAAGAAGGGAAATAGGGCGGAGTGAGACATGATTTTGGCCGAGGTAGACAAGAAATAAGAGGTGATCGAAACCTTAAGAGTTTTGATTAAAAATAATCTAAAATATTTGTACCCCAAGTCACTTGCAGGATGGATGCGCTGGGAGACCTTAGCAAGCAAATGGAAAGCATTGAAGATATGCTTGAAGGATAAGGGGGATGAGATGAGTTTTGATGAGGTTAACACGATGGTGGGTGACTTAATTCAACAGGTGTAGAATGAGGTGAATGCTTGGGTTAATATTGAATCCCCTGTGAAGAAATATTTCCCACTTCTCATGCAGCAGTAGTAGGATTCTTCCATTCTTCCATTATTTATTCAATCACATATTCTTTCATTTTCCCTATTCTTTATTCTTTGGTGGAAGGGCAGAGTGTTTCGAGGACATAAAACACACGTAGTGTGGGGTAATGTTGGCCTATGAATTGACTAAATTCCAAGGAAGAAATTAGCACATGCGGGAGATAGTAAAGAAGGAATGTTCTCAAGAAAAATCATGTAAGGGAAAGGCACACAGAGATGAAGTTGGCGCATGCGGGAGTAAGAAGGTCATGTATAAGAGAAACACGTGAAAAGCTTGAGTAGGCATGAAAATGGATAAGGTGCCAACCTAGAGCCTTGGAGGTCAAGAAAAGAATATTCCATGTAAAGAATATTCCCAGGATGATCATTACAGGTAGTGAAGGCATTTGTAATTTGACATAGGCATTCAACCATGAGGAACACACTTCGACTTGGAATGTAATTTTTCATGAAGGAACTGAGGCAAAGTGCATCTAGATCCTATTTAAAGGAGTGCATGGGTCCAAAATAGAAGAGATGAGAGTGATAACGAAGTGTTGGGGAAATGAAGAGTCAAAGTGGGTTTTAAGTGGTAATGAGGTGTTGCGAAATACTTGCAAGGATCCCATTTAGCATGTATGCATGGGTTTGGGTCTGAAAAAGGGTTGTAATGGGTATTATAGCTAAGAAATCTCTATGCATAGTATTTTTTTAGGGTTTAAGATAATATTCCTTGACCTTATAACATGGTATAAATAATGCCTAGTAGACGTTAGCCCGTATAATGGATTCTAATATTTTATTTTCTCGGTATCTTTCACTAGTATCTTGATAATTTTGTACTCATGTTCCTAGATGATATACTCATCTACTCTAAGAATGAATAAGAGCACAACACACATCTAGAAATTGTGTTGGGGATTTTGAGATAGAACACAATTTATGGCAATTTGGCTAAGTGCACTTTCTATTAGAAGGATATATAGTATCTTGGTCATGTAATTAATGAGAATGGAATCTCTGGAACCTGCTAAGATAAGAGCCATTGTAGAGTGGCCAACATCGAAGGATGTGCACGAGGTAAGAAGTTTCATGGGTTTGACAAGGTTTTACCGCAAATTTGTGAATGACTTTTAAATATTGGAAGGTCCAATAACGTTACTTTAGAAGGACAAATTTTTTTGTGTAGATTGATAAATGTGAGCAAGAATTTAATCTATTGAAGGAGCGTTTGACAACTACTCTAGTGCTAACCATTCCTGATCCAAATGGAAATTTTACAATTATTACTGATACATATAGGGAATGATTAAGAGGGGATATGCTCTAGGATGAACATGTTGTGGCACATGAGGGAAGAAAACTGAAAGTTCATGAGTATAATTACGCCCCTCATGATTTAGAATTCACTGTAATAGTTCGGTCTTTACAGGTTTGGAGGCACTATTTGATGGGAAAACCATTTGAATTAAAAATGACCACTTGGGGCTGAAGTATATCTTCACATAGCCCAATTTAAACACACGAAAATGAAAGTGGTTGGAGTTTCTATCACAATATGACTTTGATATCAGTTATATCAAAGGCTAAGAAAACAGGGTAGCAGATTCCTTGAGCCATAATAAGTACTTAACAATTGTTATAACCTTGAATTTTTTTAAGGAAGAAGTCATGAAGGAGTTACGTGTACATCCATACTATTTACAAGTATAGGTAGCTCTAGAAGCTAATCTTAAGGATAAGAGGTATGCTGGTTTTAGTTTTGATAGTGATAAAATTCTCGTGTTTTGAAAACATAATTTATGTTCCAGAAGGGAACAAACTCAGAATGAAAGTGTTATGAGAGTTCCATGATGCACCATATTCTGGTCATCCAGGAATAATGAAAATGACATTAGACATAAAACAACAATATTTCTGGAAAGGTATGAAAATACCATCACAACTTATGTTTCTAGCTATTTAGAATGTCAAAGGGTAAAAGTAGAGCCCACACACCCTACTGGATATTTATACCTGCATAACATTCCACACTTTGCAAATGGCAAGTCATTAGCATGGAATTTTCCAAGGGCTTCCCTTGACTAAAAACTGACATGATATGATCTTGGTAGTAGTGGAAAAGTTGACAAAGGTAGCTCACTTTATACCTGGGAACCTTACTGATGATTCCCTAGTTCTTGCTAAAAGGTTTTTACATGAGTTAGTTTGATTATGCGGTTCCAGAAACAATCATAATAGAAAAATATCCAAGGATGACATCTCATTTTAGGAAAACATTCAATACTAGTTTTGACACTAAACTAAATTTTAGTTCAGCTTATCATCCAAAAATAGATGGTCAAACTAAGCATGTTAACCAAGTGTTGGAAGACATTCTTCACATGTATTGCATGGGTCAAATGTTTAGGTCGGAAGAATACCTACCACTAGTTGAGTTTACATACAATAACTCATATCACTCTTCACTGAAAATGGCACCATTTGAAGCATTATGGAAGAAAATTTTGAACACCTGTAAGTTGGGAAAACATAGAGGATAGAGAAGTGGTTGGGCTAGAAATGCTAACTGAAATGGAAAAGCAAGTTAAGAAAATTTGAGAGCACTTGAAAGAAGCTGAAAATCAACAAAAGAGTTATGCATATCTGCATAGGAAAGAAAGAATATTTGAAAAAGGGGACAAGGTTTTCTATGAGTAAATCCCAAAAATATTTCAATAATGTTTGGGAAGGCTGCCAAAATTTCCCCACTCTATGTTGGGACATTCAAAGTTCTAGAGGTTCTTAGTTCGATTGCATAATGTTCATCCCCCTTTCTTTCTAGTGTTATCACCTCCCTTAGACTAGTTTTTCATTTTCACATATTCTCCTTCTATCCGTAGTCCCTTGACATCATTAGCTTAGGATTTACTTTCAACATTAGGAGTAGCAATAGTAGTAGAAATAGGTAGAGGAACCGGCCTTTTCTATAGGTTTGTTTCAAGCATGCAAGGTCCTGACAACTTGGAGATAGTCCCATTATTTCCTTAATGACTCGAGTTGACCTAATCGAGATGGGTGCAAGTTTGAGCTCCAACAAGATCTTAATGATAAACTAGTTGGTTAGATAACCAAAGTAATGGAGTACAAATTTAATATCAAAGTGACTAAGCTATTCATAGGAAAAGGTTTGTGTGAGAAACTAGTTTCAAAACTGTAGAATGAGGAGTCTATTCTAGTTCTCCAACATGATCGGGAAAACCCCGTAGATGATCCATTTACACATTGCTAGATTCGTGACATAGTATAATTTATCTAAACAATTCAATGCATGTAAGACTTGATAAAGGACAAGAGAAGGTATTTCAGAATTCAATCTATCCCCTTTGTGCTTATTAATGGCATCTTATTTAAGAATGATGTCGATGTATTTATTTGAGATGCATCAAGGAAGATCGGATTGAGAAGATTTTACACAAATTCCATGATGTCGTGGCTGGAGGAAATTTTCCCCCAAGAACAACCAAACTCAAAATAATGAAATAAATCTATTATTGGCCAAGTATTTTTAAAGACTATTATGCATGGGTAAAAAGTGCAAAAGTGTGCCTTTTTCACATGCACCCCATATCTATAGATCAACCATTTATGCAATGGGGGTTGGATTTAATTAGAGTAATAAATCCACATTCAAGATTGGGTCATAAGTGGATCCTTATAGACACAAATTACTTCACCAAATTGATAGAGATAGTCACTTTGAAGGAAGCAAATGAAGCTGACATCCTAGATTTTTATGAAAACATTGTGACCATATTTGGTGTTCCTTCCACAATAATTTCTGATAATTCTCGACATTCCTCCCGGCATGAATATTTATGATTGGATGTTAAGAATGGAATATATTTGAGCTCATATTTAAACTATTACCCGAAGGTAATGGACAAGATAATTCAATGAACAAGAATCTTCTCGAGAATCATTATAATAACTTTGGAGGATAATAAGAAAGCTTGGCACACATATATAAAATCAGTCTTATGGGATGATAGAATCACTTCTAATAGATCAAATGATAGTTCACATTTCAAGACCTGCATGGTAAGGATGAAAAGTTTCCACTATTTGTTAATTTTCTAGTACTCGATCTCATAAATCATCCGGAGAGGTTTAAATTTGAGGCCATGGAAGTCAGGTATGTAGAGCTTATGGAGCTATAAGAGTTAAGAGATTAAGAAATGCAAACAATGGAGAAGGATCAAACTTGGATGATGAACTATTTTTTTACCGCAAATCAATAGATATAATCTTTCAATAAGGAGATCTTGTCCTCAAGTGGGACCAATACAGAGCCACACCAGGAAGGCACTCAAAATCTGATTCCATATGGAATAACCCTTATGTTATCTTAGGATGAAAGTCACACAATGCTTTCTAATTGTCAAAATTGGATGGAGTAGAGCTTGAAATTCCCATCAATGGGATCTATCTCAAGCATTAATTTTGAGGAAAAATTCTCAAATTGTACATATAAAATTAGTTTCAATTTCCTAAGTTCTCTTCAATGCATTATTTTATTGATAGTGTAGTTTTCATTTCCTAAGCAATTTGCACATGTTTTTGGTTTACTCGAGTGGCATTTGCATTCTAATAGTTTAAAAGAAATAATATTTTTATACGGTATCCTCATATGTGAAGCAATCCAAATTCAAGGGAGATATAATTTGAGGATTATAATTTCAAATATATGTACTCGACTTCATGCCCAATGGATTATCAAGGTAATCGATCATCTATCCGTAAGAAGATAACCCCGTTGAATCAAAAAAATGTTATCCAAAACAACACCCATTTTTCTATTTTGGATGACTCACCAAGTTACAAACAAAGGAAACTTCTTTCTTGGTATCAAGGTCTAAAAAAATCTAAGTATAAAATTCATGGAGTGTAATTACGAGAAAATTGAGTTTGTTTGTGGATTCTCAAAATCCATAGAACAAAGACATAACATTTCGTGCCTTCTGCAGACATTAGGTTCAGTCTACCATGGGTGTGAAGGATATTTCAAATGTTGTAGGGATGTTTGCATTCACAAAAGAACAAAAAAATTGGTTAAGTTTCAAATTCGTGAGCCAAAGTTGAAGACAAGAGTTGGAAATCTATGGTGAAGGAGAAAATATTGGTGTTTCATGGAATCCATCTTCCATGGACCATATGATTACGAAGTCCCATGGGAATAGAGGGAATATAGTTTCATGGAGTATCTCAAATCCACTTAGAGAAACGTAAGTTCAATGAGAGCCACGATGGAGTGGAGAATGCTGCCAAACCTCAAGATAAAGGAAGTCAATTGAGAATCGATAAAGTCTAAAAAATACAAAACACTATCTTAGTATTCCATAGGTTTTCCAAATGTATTATTGTGCAAATTTATAAGTCCATGAAATGAAGAATAAAGAAAGCCTTCACATATTTTGTGTGAGTGGTGAGTGTGAAGAGTTGGAAATCTATGGCGGTGTGAGTAAAGAGTTTTGCGAGATATGTAAAAGTTAGTGTCTCATGGGTTTCTAAATTTTCATGGGAGTTTAAATTCAAAAGGCTTCATAATGTTATAAAAACCGCAAAAGAATATTAATTCAATAACCTATGAAAGGATGTCGTGGAAGCAAAAGTGAAAGAGGGAGTTTGTAATCTTACAAGTCTTGCGAGTTGCGATTGCGATGTGAAGTCTAAAAGCGTCTAAAGGAAAACCTACCACATAAAAATTCAAAGCAAAAAACACATCTAGGTTCCATCAAAGAGGACTAGTTTTCACCATATATTTTGATCTAGAGCTCCATTTTTATTGATAATTGTTGCATTTGATTTTTCTCCTCGAAGGCTTCATGTTTGAATATAGAATTGTAGGATTGGATGAAGTTTGGAGGTAAACCCATGAAAGCTCAAAAAGATAGAGGAAACATGCAATTTTCTTGTTTTAAAGAACTTAACCACACCACCAACCTAATTTAAATACCCAAATGGCACCCACACTCTCACCTAAAACTTATAATGGTGTGTTGCAAAGGAAAATATTGTTTGTCTCCAAGAATTAATGGCAACAGGATCTGTTGGTGGAAGATTTTCTTCATTCATTACAAAATTCAAATTCGAGTTTCCCTCTAATCTCTCTCTCTCTCTATTCCATTCTCATATTTTATAAATGTAAATGTAGAGACACACTTTAAGAGTTCCATCCAAGAAATTTACATGTTTTTCCTTGGAGCCATGCATTTTATTGCTTTCATACCTCTACAAATTCATATTTTGTGACATATTTCTAACCTCTTCTTTATAAATGTGATGGATACATTCTAAATGCAATACATCTATGGTATTTTCCCTCTAAATGTTCTATTTTCATTTTGGATGTTTGCCCTCTTTTTTTCTTAAGTTTTATTCATTCATGTCTTTTAGAAATCTATGTTTGCATTAAAATATATGCATATGCAATTGTTCTATATTATTTAAGTTCATATTCGAACCTTGTATTAGTTTTGATGCATCACCATCCATTCATTATGCAACTTTCTCTCTTATCTCAATCCTAAATCCCGTGTGTTTTAGATTTATTTTTAGTTTAGTTACATTTTTAGTAGTTTAGGTTAGTTTGTGTTGGGATAGGATATAAGGAACCAACCTTCTTTGGAGGTTTTTCTCAAGAAACAAGGTCCCACACCTTTGAGAAAATCCCATGTTAGCCAAAGTATTTGATCTTCCATAATTGAACCAAGGGTGCTAATTCTAATCTCTAACAATATATTATCTAATTTTGGTAGTGATCTATGGTCAACATAGAGCTCTCCATTTAGTGCCAAGTGGGGGTCATCAAGAAGTCCCTACTTCCCACACCGGCTTTGATTGATTGTGGAATATTTTATACCACGGAGCTACTAGTTGGTGCCATGTCGCACTAATCAATCCTTTCTTTATGCATGTATTTTTCAAACTTGAAAAATTTATGGACCATGGGGAATCCATTAGTGTCACATCACACTAATCGGTGCTATATCATCCTGCACTCCTTTCCACTCTAACATGACAAACTCATGGGTGCATTGATGTGCGAGACATCACACCAATTAGTACAACCTTAGTATGATCAGTATTACCTTGTTTTATTCCTACACGAGCTAATATATTATCTTTGGAATGGTATAAAACATAAGTTGTTTATTTATTAAGGTGTCTCCAATTCCTTTTTCTTCCTACACAAGTTATCTCTAGCTTTGTGATTTAGTAACCAACTTGGTCTTAACTCTATGCAAAGTGGCTTGATCTAACCTAGCTCGGTGAGATCAATTAAATTGGTTAGTCGAGATATAAAAATATGATATTGACTCAAGAATTGAAATGTAACTCAGTTGTTTGTTCAAGCTTAGTTAGATTATAAAGCAATGTGACTAGGTTAGCTCTATTCGAATGCAACTTAGTTGACAATGTAAGTTTACTTGGTTCTAATACAACTTAGTCATATCAATGAAATAAGATTTAGTTGTAAATACTCAATTAATAACATTAGGAAATTATTCCCAAACCCATTTTCATCAACCTTGAATATTCCTTCTTTCCTAAATGCATACTTATAATAATGTATCAAATACGACAACAATGTAATTGTAATTTTTCCATTGTCTCAAAGTGATAATGCATTGCTCAACTAATTTTACAAAGATACATTGTGCCCCTCATCACAATGAGAGCACACAACACCATCCAATTGTCGTAATAAAATCAAACCAACCCAATAAAATCAAACCAATACTAAATCACACAAAAGGGAATATATGATCAAATTTTACAGTTTGACACCATCTCTCTTGTATTAAAACATGCATGGAGATGTTATAGTATGTATTTACCTTAGCTCATGTTCACCTAGGTACTTTACTTATTTTTATTGTATTTATCCTCACCCACTTATGTGTGTGGATATTTATTTTATCTTATTTAGATATTAGGAGATATTATCTAGTTGTTAGGTATAGTTCTTTCCTTGATCTATGATATTGACTAGTTCTTTTCTTGATCTATAGTATTGACTAGATCCTTGATGTCTAGTTTTCTGCTAAATCTATGGTCTTGACTAGTTCTTTTATGACTAGTTATTTCCTCAATTTATGACTTGATCTACGACCTTGACCGGTTCTTAGATTGTTATTCCTTGCCTATTTAAGAAAGGACCATTCTCAATCTATTACATTGAGTTCCATTATAATATATGATATTGCCACTCATTTGTTGGCAAAGGTTTTATGTAAAGTTATTCTGGTGAATTGCTTTCATCTTATAGATTGTGGTGTTTGATTAACATCTGTGTTCTTGGCTTGGTATGATCTCGGTTATCGCTCCTTGTCTTGGTTAACGTGTAGCTTGGTCATATGGTATGGTCATATGAGGGATTAAAGATTATGATTCCTATTAGTAGGTGCTTAACTTGAGTCCCCTTTAATTTTATTTGTGTGGTGAAGGCAACAACAATTTATTTTGTTTTAGTGGCAACTAAAATAAATAACAGAGCAAAATATTAAAAAGCTTGTAACTTTTGATCGGTAACTCGGTTTTGAGTGCCGTTTTTTGTAAAAGTTCTTGTTTTTTCATGCTCTTTCCATTGGAAATATTTATTTTGAGACTTTCACTATAATTATAAAGTGCCAAATATGGAGGAGTGTTGTAATCAATTGTGGATGCAATTTCGGTTGAGCCTGACGTCCTAAACTTCTGGGAGTTACATTTTGTATCTATCATGGATTTTGAGAATGATATGATTTTCTCTAAAGTATGTGGACTTCAAGAGGATATTGTAAAATTTGTGGAAGAAAATAGATCGCTCAAGAAGTGAAATTCTCTTCTACAATCACTCATTCATGATAATAATATAATAATCCACTCCCTGCAACAACACTTGCTAGCCTACAACATCACCATGATATTGTGGACATCCATATCCATGCTCCTAGTCCACTTGCAGCTATTTCTCCTATACCCACTGACATTGATCTGTTAGTCTTTGAGCATGTTCCTGCTCTTGATGCTTCTAAACCTGTGAGGCTTGTTACTACATGCTCTTCCACATCTGTGCCTATTACAGTACCACATGTTGTGTATCCTACTTCTTCTCAGTTGCATGGATTTTTTGAGAAGCATACAACTACATTCCATTCTCGTATGCTCCATTCTATGGGTCTCACTAGTGGAGTCATTGACAAACATTCACAGGGTATTATTTCCTCTATTCCACATGTTAAGTGGAAATATCGTCATGACATTGGTTTTCAAGCGATACTTCATTGGGATCACGCATCGACAGAGCTCATTTTTTTGTTCGCTCGACTCTTTCTAAGGATCATGAGCAAGACATGAGTTCTGCATCTTCACTCAGGCTTGAGAAACCTTAGATTTCAGTTGTCAGACATGATCAACTTGACACACATTATGATGTTCTTTTGTATGCACCCATTGTGTATTTTACACCAAGTCATATGCAGCATCTTCTTCATCCATCCATGTTGATTTGGGGTGGATATCTGATCACTTGTGGAGGTGACATAGGTATTCATTGAGAGGACTCTACAAGCATGGCTCCTCCACCATTCGGTCTCTTGCTCCACTTTCTATACCTTCCGTATTGCGATGCTCCTTGTTTTGAGAATTTTTCTTTAGAAGTGTTAGTTTGTCAGTGTTCGAGTAGTTGTTTTGATAAATCATATAGATTTATAGCGTCACTCCACCCATTCAACAATATGGGAGGGTGTGGTGTTGATCCTACTTCTTTGGGTTTCGTGTCCTTGCCTTGTTACCTTGGCTTTTCTTGGATCGTGACACTCTAGATTTTGTGTCCTTGCCTTGTTGCTTTGGTTATTGTTCTTGGATCGTGGCACACCTATTTGCAGCAGTTGATCAAATTATGTTTGGTGTTTTTTTACACTTTTGACATCACTCCGTTGACAGTCTCCTTGTATGGAGCTATTATGGTGAAACCCAGTGTTAGTTGTTTTTGAGTTTTTGATCGAGTAGTGGATTCAGACCACAATGCACACCAAACTTCTTCAACATTGTACGAGTTTTTGAGCCGATATTTTTGGGATGCCTTAGAGCAGATCTTTACTCTCTTTACTTCATTGTTATTGGTTTTAGGTACCTTGTGGTGTCCCCTTTTCCCGCTTATTGTACATGAGTACATCATCTAGCCTAGTTTCCGGGACTCATCACCGTGGACATGCCACATCTATTTTGGCCCTAGCTTCACTTCGAGGGGGTGTTAGAGTAGGTATTCACCTTAGCTCATGTTCACTAGGTAATTTACTTACGTTTATTGTGTTTATTCTCACCCACTTATGTGTGTGGATATTTCTTTTATCTTATTTAGATATTAGGAGATATTATCTAGTTGTTAGGTATAGTTCTTTCTTTGATCTATGGTATTGACTAGTTCTTTCCTTGATCTATGGTATTGACTAGATCCTTGATGTCTAGTTCTCTCCTATACCTATGGTCTTGACTAGTTCTTTGATGACTAGTTATTTCCTTGATTTTAGTTCTCTCCTAAACCTATGGTCTTGACTAGTTCTTTGATGACTAGTTATTTCCTTGATTTATGGCTTGATCTATGACCTTGACTAGTTCTTAGATTGTTATTCCTTTCCTATTTAAGCAAGACCCATTCTCAATGTATTGCATTGAGTTCCATTATAATATATGATATTCCTGCTCATTTGTTTATAAAGGTTTTATGTAAAGTTATTTTGGTGAATTGTTTTAATCTTATAGATCATGGTGTTTGATTAGCATCTGTGTTCTTGGCTTGTACGATCTGGTTATCGTTCCTTTCACGAGAATCTCTCTATCCGTACCCATTATCTTCATGTTTTTTTATCTCCTAATGATACCCTTTCTTGCTTCAAAGAAACCTACACACAAGTAGACAATAATACCTAATTGCTTACCCATTCAATATAATCAAAATATCCTAAATGAATTGTAAACAAAATATATGTATAAACAATAATCCATAACTATAATATGAATCAAATCATCATATACTACTAATCAATCATTAAATAATTGTTTTATTCCCTAAACATATCATATTGCTTAACCAATGAAAATCAAAACACTAATAATATTGTGTATCAAATGTGATAACAACCATTTAATATTAGAATGTTTCGAAATATTAAATGCATAGTTACGGGATGTGACATCCTTCCCCCGATAGAGAAGAGATTTTCTTGATGATTATTACTAATAATAAAATAAACCAACCAATGAAATAAATACAGGTACCCGTATGGAATTCATCATAGTCATCCCATGTACCACTCTCCTTTAAATATTGGTCCTATTAGACCTTGCACTAAGAGACTTCCTAGTTTCACAAGTGAAGTTTGTGAACCTCAAGCTCCAGTAGGGGCTTGACCATAAGCACTCCTAGATCTTCTATATGTAGATATCTCCAATCAATAAGATGAGATACATTAGAGTGATATCATATCAATAAATACACATGAAACATATTATGCAACATTCTGAGATAGAGCTGAAGGTAATGCAATTCTATATGCCATTGAATCGCCACTTTAATAAAATTGAATGGTCATACGTAATAAGGTGATAGTTTGGAAGACTTACCAATCACAATAGACCTCTTATTTGGTTTAACTCTTAGAAAAAATTATCACCCAAAGAAAAGAAATCTCTAGGAATTTGTTTCCTATCTACATAACTCTTCTTCTATCTACATCCTTAAATAAGCATTGTCCAATCAATTTTACCTACTCTTCCATGTTTTTGAACATGTTAGGATCTATAACCACCCTATCCTCAACCTAATCCCATCTCATAGGTTTGAGACATTTTCTCTCATATAAAGCCTCGAAAGGAGACATATCAAATGTTGAATGATGTGAGTTGTAAGAAAAAGTAACTAATGGTAAGTAATCTTCCCATTTGTACTATTGATCCATACAATACATGGGTAATTACATTGAAATGGGGTACAAAAAAGTGGACAAAATGAAATTTTAAGAAAAATGTGTATGCGGTTTGTAAAATCATGTTCGTGCTTTACAATTCTAAGTTTGTAATTCAAAAACAAAAGTGCATACATGTTCCTTAATCTATTGTGAAAAATATGTGTTTGTGAGAGATTTGTATTTACAAAAATAAATACTTTAAATTTATTTGAGTAATATAAGAAATTATGTCACTCTACACCTTATGGAACTAGTCTCATAGTTCCATGAGTCATGGTTTAGGAGATAAATTTTTATAATCTAATCTAGTCGGATCATAAGTATTTTTCAAGATTTCAACATTAAACCTAAATATTTTAGGGTTTAAATTCTACAATTGATGTCTATTTGAAAAGGAGAGCTCATGAGGGTGACAACACACAATGGGAAATAATATTATTGTTGTTTAGGTTTTGGGGCCTTTTGGATTGTTTACTGACATTTGTAGGAGTGTTAGGTGGGTCAAGATAAGAATTTACAAACCTCACAACTCCCAAAAAGTAAGAACAATTGATTGAATATACATACTCATGAATTTTCCCATATTGTGGAGTTGAATCCCTAATTTCATCTTATTATATGGTAGAATCATACCATGGATGAATACTTACTTTACAATCTTAGGGCATGCATCTTTAAGAGGAACACTCATGTGATCCTCACAATCAAAAGGAAAGGGGCGACCTTGGTTCCCATGTTGGTATATATATATACCAACATAGGAACCAAGATCGCTCCCTTTCACCGTGATAACAATAGTAAGGTATGGGTAAGAAGATGATCTATCGAAGGACCCCATAATATCTTCATTTGTTTAGTAGAAAAATAAGAGGTCACTTGAAGTGTTAGAATCTAAAAGTGTGTATCACATCAATATATTTATAAACTTAACAAAAATTGGGGTAGGAGTAAGTGAAAATGTACAAAATATTCCACACATTCATTTAATTTCCATGGAGAAATAAACTTAGGACTTTTATCAAGATTTATGCTAAGAAAATTAGTTGCATTCTCACCTTAGTGTAGGAGTAGAAAGGTTAATTCAAGTGCCACATACATCATAAACTATCAAATCTACATCAACATTAAGAGAAATGCTTTTCATATATCCTTTTGTGTTATTGCCAAGACACCATTGAAATAAATTCATATATGGCCAAGACACCATTGAAATAATTTTTTGCATTGCAAAAATGGAATTTGGTGAAAGTGGTAAGAGGGAGATAGTAAATGAGAGTGTACTATAAAATTATCATCATCAGTTTCAAGAAGATTAAAATCAAAGCCTCATGGGAACTTTCCATTTAGAATAAAATAAGAAAGACTCAGTTATGAATATGAAAATAAGATATTGGACCTATGATCATGAATACTCCCACACTAATAGTGATTTCTCTCAATCTACACTAATCTAATGACTTTTATGATGGTATACTCATATACTCCTAACTAATTGTGATTTCACTCAATTCAACCCAAATAAAGTCTTGCACACAACCTGCACAGTATAGGATGTAAGAGATATCCTATAAGGATACTTTTACACACATATAAAACTTTAGTTTCTTTTTTCCTCTCTACTAAAGGTTTAAAAACCATTCTCATCATAAAAATATATTTCTACATGGGAACACCAAAACTTATCACAATAAATTTCTAGGACTAAGCCTTATGGTAGAACAAAGATTCATAACAAGGTTTTATCAAAAATTAGAGTCTTGGAGTATTCTAAATTAATGTATACATGATTCAAACCTTCCTAAACATCATCCACACATCTACATACCCATAACATGAGTAAGGATGTTAATTTGATTATGGTTACTATATTCAGGATTTGACTATTCTCATGAAACAAATAAAAGTTAGGTAAATAACCAGGTTGAGATGAGTGTTTCTAAACCTTGGAACTATGCAACAACTTCATTCCATTGTTAAGATAGGATTAGTGAATCATGAACAACACAACTCTATGAAATTCATTGGTATATTATTACAACCTTGCATATAAAACTTGAAAATATATTTTTTCCATTTCCCACTCCATTACAAACTCTTTTTATTCGAATGAAAATCCCCCCATCCTCTCTCCCTTATCATTTAAATTCAGTTAGAGAAAAATAAACACTTTTTTGGTTTCTCAACCCAAGGTGGTTACCAAGCTGGGTTGCACAAGCATTTACAAGTTGAATAAGTTGATCTTCCATCCACAATGTGCCTCTAAGTTTCCATTCTATTTCCTTGAAGGATCAAGATCAAGTAAGGAGAGAAGACTAAAGGAAAAACCTATTAGATAAAATAGGAATTTGAATTCTTAAAATATTAGATTTTAGTAGGAAAACAAGTTTGAAAAGATATGATATAAGAAGATAACAAGAAATGACAAGAAGATAAAACTTTATTCACCCAAAATGAGGTCTAAGACCTCAACACACCAAAATTTCTCTATATACCTCTTGATTTCCCTTGCATCATTTACCCTAGTTTACCCTATTTAAGTCATATGAAATTAATTATGATGATGTGATGAGATTTAGGGATTATTTGGTCTCAATAACATCATGCATAGTAAATCAAATGTGACTATAAACTATGTATTTGGGTTTTGTTGTCTATTTTTGCACCCCTTGCAAAAATTGGACAACTTAATAAAATTGAGCTTGGGAAGTTTCGGAGGTTTCAAAACAAAATGCCGTGGAGGGATTTGGGCAAGCCGTGGGAAGTGGAATAAGTCACGGGAAGTGGAACAGTTGTGAATGCAAAATAAAAGGACATGGATTTAAGAAAAGGAATCATGGTTGATGATTCAAAGACATGCCAAACTAGAAGAGGCCGTGGGTCAAAATAGAGCCATTGATGAAGTCGTGAGAAGAAGAAAATAAACCACAACACTATAAAGAACAAGTTGTGGAGGATTGCAAAAGCTATGGAATATTAGAAAAATCCATAGCTAAGGGGAAAATGTCGTTGAGGTCAAAATCGAGGAACAAAGAAACAAGAAAAGTTGTGGAACGAGGAAAAAAATTGTGGATGTTAACATAAAGTTACACTACATTGAGTGTTGTGAGATGAAGTGAAGAGGCTAGTAGAACCATGGAATGAAGAATATGAATCTGCGGAGGTCAAAAGCCACACAATACTAATCATCAAAGGAAAAAAATAGTTTTCCATGGGAAGCTTAAATGCATATAACCTTCAATTTGATGATCAAATCCTTACAAATCTGATACTATTTGAAGGAATCTCGACCTCCTCTATGCGATAAAAATCAAATTTCATGAATTTAATGGAGGTAGGTGGGTGAAGGAAAGAAATACATCTACAACATGCCAAAGGTTTATTCCAGATGACTCAACCACCAGAATTAAATGCAACATGGGTGTCTAATAAGGCGTGTGGCAAGTGGATGACAAGAGGCACCCATTTTTCTCGAGAGAATTTAATGACAATTGTTGGCGGTTAGATTTAAAATTCATTTTTCCTCTTTCTTTCTTCTCCTCTTTTCTCCCTCTTCTTCTATAAATTATAGAGCTCTTCTCATTAAAAAGGATCCCTCTTTGTTGTAATGATACCATACAAAAATGGTGGCCGAATTCCCATAGGTTTCACCTTGAGCTTGGTATTTGTAATGTATTTTTGCCTTCTCGCCATTAATGTAAACAAATTTGAATCCCTTAAGAAATAAAATTAGATTTTGTGGCTATATATCTACCTTGGTATCACGTTTTATTTCTCCTTGACTCTCTGTTTGCATGTCTTGGCATGTCGTGTGTTCTCCTTACTTACAGGCTCCATTTCATGTGTTGATCACACGTGGCAATGCATGTTCTATGCGGTTCTTGAATGTGTCATGCTCGTCTGCCATCTCTCCCACATTTTCCCTCTTTTTTCACCTTCGTGGAGACATATTGACCCTTTTTCCTAGTGCTATCGCCACCGCTCTTAGCTTAGGCTTTCCCTTTTCTACATCTCCTTTTATCACTTTGGTCCATTACATGTTTAGGTTAGGATTTTCTTTTAGTATTAGGATTAGTTTATAATTAGGATTAAGTAGAGGAAGCTGAACTTCTCCGAGGTTTGTCTCTGTTTATAGGTCCCATAACTGAGAGATAGTCCCATGTTGTCTCAAATCCCAAGTTTCCTATGATCCAGTACGTACGGTGTATATTTGAGCTCCAAAAGGTGTTATGGACCCTAACTACTTCATTATCTGAAATAATTAGTTATATGGGTGAAGAGAAGTCACCCGAAGTACATGGTTATGCACAAGAATTTTCTAATGAGGAAGGAGGTTTCCATAATGGAGAATATGGTGACTATAACCCATCAATGCACATGAGATTCCACGAAGCCATAAGATAAGGTGGTAGAGAAAATAAAAGAGAAGGGAGAGTAGATTACATAGATGAAGAATGAAGGGTGTTTAAAAACATCACTGAAAAGGACTAGAGTGAACAAGATATTACCATGCAACACAAAATAGGAGAACCTAGTGGAAATGTGAGAGAGCGTAAAGGAGTGTGCAAGTAGAGAAGAATCCAAGCCAAGGAGTTGAGGAGTGTGAAGATAAATTAATGCATGACAATGTGAGAGAGTAGAAGCCATCTCGAGAGAGGCTATGTAATTCTAGGCCATTAGATCCAAGTAGAGAGAATAACCACTCTAGGATAGGTCCCTAGGAAGAACAACAAGAGTCTGTAAAATCTCTAGAAGAGAGTTCCAAGCTCCATGGAGAAAAATTGCATGTAGATAGGTCATAAAGGCTTGTTTGGATAATAATTTGTCACAAAGGAAAATTAGGGGATTTCAAGACATGATTCAGCTTTTAATTTTCCTTTTTAATTCATTTTCCTCTTTAGCCCTTGCACGTGCACCGATAAGTTGAGTTGCCACCAGATTCCAAAATGAGTATGAACCAATATGACATATGTAACCTAAGGAGATTTCAATGTACTCCACTTTACCTTTTTTTAGGCTCATAAATCTTCCAAATGTTTCTAAAACCCTTTGAGCAAGTTTCATCTTGTAAAAAGACCCTTGTGTTGCACCTGGAAAGTTTTCTATATTTTTATACTCCCAAAATTATTCCTTGATTATTGAACCACGAAATAGGAACTTTCATATTTTAAATTCTTGGGATATGATCTCCCAACACTTCACGAGGCTGCTGAAACCTTTTAAACAAGGTGACTAGCTCCTTTAGAACATGCATTCCCTAGTGTCTTACCGAAAAGACCCAATTTCACTCAACTTGTTCCCGACCTCAATTATATTTGTAGAATATTCCTAAAATTCCTCGAAAAACTTAATTGATATATTATAAAACTCCCAAATGATTTGAATTTTCCATGTAAACTTCTGAAGGATTTTCATTAGTGACAAAAAGACTAAAAATAGCCCTTTTGAATCCTCTCGGGAAAATTGTTATTTCTTTGGATCTTCATAACCTCACGAATTATCTAGATAAACTACCCTACACATGAAACATGTTTTAAAATCATGTTATCATGTTCCTCTTGACCTGAATGAGGGTGAATTAGTTGAAATGTTGTTCAGAGGAAAGGTTTACAAAGTGTGACCAAGAAAGGGAATTTCAAGTGTGGGTTTAGTTGTTATGACCAAAAATTCAAATTTTGTATACTAGAAATTTAGAATGAAAACAAGGCCATTGAGTCAATTAGAAGAAACCATTGAGTTTCATTCCATTGTGTTAACTCTACACAATTTGTCAAGTGGTCACCACCTTCGTGTCATCATTAGTCAATTCATTCAAATAAAGAGACAATTTAGGAAAATTTGAGACCCTAATCATAGTTGTTACTATGTGATGTGAATTTGGACTCAATTGCCCCCTAATTATATCATGCATTACATAGTTATTTGATTGGTTCAATAAGAGAAGAAATATTGATTAAATTGAGCCATGTGAAACTTATTTGAACTATATGATTTGATTTTTTACTTCATCTAGGACTAATTAAAAATATAGGCATGAATCAATTAGTCAACTTGATTGAAATTGAAGATGCAATTAGTGATGTTGGAGTATCAATTGGGAATTGAATTTCTTACATAAGTTTTACAGTATTAGTTAAGTATGGGAACACACAAGGATATTGATAAGGATAATGAAGAAAGAAAAGTGTAGACACCAAATTTGTGTCTTACGACCCCCTGTGCCCCGCATCTCATTGCGCAACCTAACCTCATCACCTAAACCTTACACAATTATTTATTAATTACCTTATAATTAATAAATCCACATTGCCATACCTACCACCTCATTTCGCCACCTCATCATGACCTAGTCTTAACCCTAAATTAACCTAATTAAGACCTATAACTTAGTCCACATCCACACCCATGACTAATTACTCCTCACCCGCACCTAAAACCAACCTCATAATGACTTGACCAAGCCCACAACTAATCCCTCGGGAGAAAAAGAGGAAAAGCTGGCTATTTTACTAAAAATAGCCCGCTTTGACCTGACCGATACCGGTTCCTACTCGACCGCCGTCGGTTACGTAACCATCGGTTCCCTGTAAATGACCACTCCCAACCAAAAACAAGGGGTTGGATTTTAGTGGATCCGAAGGAGAAATCATTGGAAGAATCCAAAATTTACTTGGCTGAACAGAGACAAGTGAAAGAAAGAAGAAGAGTTTGCAGAGAAGGACATCAAGCCCAAAAACTGCAACTGAGTAACCAGAGCCTTGTGACACTCATCGAGTATCAGGAGAGGAGATAACTCATCTTGGGTTGTCAGATCATCCTACTTGAGCCCTGTCTTCGTCATCACAGTCCCAGAACCTGCATTTTCCATCAAGAACTAGTAAGTAAGTCTTATACGTTCTTTTAATAACATTTCTTGAATTTCTGAACCACTGCCATCATAAGTCTATTCCTAGATCTACTACCCAGCAACACACTACATCTAACTGTCATTCCTCCACCCTTACATTACCCCCAAGAACACCCTCGTATTCTCTGAGTCCTTCTCATCACCCCATTACCCAACCCCACCCATTTATCAGCCTTATAAAACAACACAACCACCTTACAACCAGCCTTCACCAAAAGCCCCTAAAACATTTCCCCTACCGATATCGGTTAGAGCCAACCGACATACTCGGTTATAGTGGATCGGCATCACACCTTGATTCTAAACCAAGACCAGCCCTTTCTCTATTGTTCTAATAAGGTAAACAAATTGTAATTGGACAATAGCTTATTTGTTAGAATTTGTGTTAATTCATATTAGCAGGGGAACTGACCACCTTCGAAAGGAAGTTTTATATTTCCTGGGCCCAAGGCAGTTCCCTCATTTATTGTCTAATCAAAATCTGGTGGTCTTGTATTCTTATTTGCAGGTAGTCCTTCCAAGACAAAAAGGAGTTCTTCGCAATCAACCTGATCTCTCTCTACGGTACGCGCACACCCTCTCGACATTTAACAGGTATTCCTCCTAACCCTAACCCTTATCTATTTCTTAAAGGAATGAAAGGATAGAAGCAACTCTATTCCCAAAAGTTGAAACATTCTGTGCGAAATAGAAAGTGCAATACAAAAGTTGGGTAATGGTGACAATTACGCAGGGTTTTCATGAATTATTTGTGTAACAATTCAATTATATAATGTGCATTGATTACACAAGTGAAAGAGTCAAATGTGTGACTGAAGTGATTCAATTCTACCATTTGATGGACTAGAGTGAAAAGGAGTAGAGAGCGATCTCGAGTCACGCGAACAAGGAAATTTTTGAAGGGTCATTAAGAAACACCATTATAATAGCTTTAGGATTTTTGTAAGAGTCTCAATAGTGGGAGTATTATTCATAGATTTCATCAAGGATTTTTAAATTAATAAAAACATGTACATTTGTTTTGATTTATTATGTATTATAAGTCATTTCATGAGTCCATATATTTGAGAAACTGTTGTTATCTTTGATATTTATGAGGTTTATAAAATCTAATTTTGACACATCTAATAATTTTACAAATGTCAGTAAAAATCCGAAGGCCCCAAAACTAAACAAGGACTATATTCTTTCCCAAAATAGACATCGATTGTAGAATTTAAACACTAAAATTTTAGGTTGAATGTTGAAATCCTGAAAAATACTTATGTACTGACCATATTAGATTATGAAAAACTATCTCCTAAACTGTTACTCATAGAGCTGTGAGACTAGTTTCATAAGGTTTATATTGGCCCTAATTTCTTCTATTTACTAAAAAAATATTATTCTTTCTAATTTATTATTTATTATACTTAAAAATTTATTTTTGCAAACAGAAATATCCTAACACATATATTACACCATACTCTAAGCAATGTATACACATTCCTTGAATTATGCACTCAAACCAAGCTTTATTAGGCTTAGAAATGCTTTGGTTTCCCGAATTTGAGCCATACACCTATTAAAACACAAAAATCTAAGTGTTTTTAAATGATAATGCATAAAATCATTTTTTCACCATGATAAATCCTATAAAAATGATTGCAACCTTTCTTAAAAATATGCCTTCAACATAAAGAAAGCTATCCTCTTTCTAAATATATATGTTTTTTTAAATGACTATTATAAGGTTTCCATTTGTATTTATTTCAAACTATTTCTTTTCTACCTCTATTTTTAGTGATTGCAAACACATATATTTGTCATGTATCTTTTGTTTCACTTATCCAAATTGAATAAAAATTATATAGTCTCAATTAGGACTAATTCTATACATATTCAAAAAAATCTAATTTTTGATATTTTTAAAGATAGTTGGGGGGCATGGTCGGCTATCCGTTATTGTTTAATTTTAAAAATATTTGTACTTGTAAAATCATACAAAAATAAGTACTCACTCAAAAAATTAAAAAAATCTATCCCAAACTAGATGATCTTATCTTTTTTCTACAAAAAGTTTTCAAAAATACTAAATAGTGCTCAAAATGGGGGTGGGGGAGGGCGCGACCGAATATCTACTATGTTTTTTTAAAAATACGGGAGCATCTACTAAATTTTTGCTCTTTAACCCACTTATGCTTAACCATTTTTTAAAAATAGTAGTTTAGAAACTAGACTTGAAATACTACAATTCAAGTTGTTCTAAGATCTTCAAATTTTGAGTGTAACTATCTCAAATAACTCATACAAGTTAAAGTTTCTTATTTTTCATAAAAAGTGTAGTAATGCCCACATTTTTGACGTTCCAAACCACATTAAATCTTAAATAAATACTTAGGAAATTGCGAAAATTTTGTTTAAAGGGTTGTAAGGCTATTAAACCCTAGGGTACATTTAATTAACTCCTACCAATAATTTCTTGCATTATAGTCGGTTGATCCAACCTAGATTAATAATGAAATATTATTAATTTATTTCTAAAGTTATTTCTAGGTATAATCTTCTAGCAATGCATCCATTAATTCCTTTCTCTAATCTAAGTTTAATTCCTTTAGGCAATTAATATCCATATTCCACACTTATACATTTACCCTTGGTTAAATTAATCCCCTTAAGTCATTAGCTTTAATGTCCATCCACCATACCATTATTTAGTTACTATAGTTTTAATTCCATTTAATTATTTACTAAACCATAATAAGAGGGTTACATTTTAACTTAAAACACTAAGGCCCTAAGTGGTCCCATTCACAAATTACGCATACATTTAATTAAAACATACATTCCCAAAAATGCCCTCACCTAAAAGTTGTAGGATTGATTCCCTACCCTTAGATCGATTCATTTCAGGCCCTTAGATCTTAGGTTTTTATTCTAACCCTAATGATCCTTATGAATTCCTTTTAACATTTTTCTTAACCTAGTTTCCTTATTTCTTTTCTTTTCTTTTCTTTATTTTGTAGGTTGGAGGACGGGAAGCCATGAAAGTATGAGGGAAACCATCACCAAGTCAAACATCAAACCCAAGGTTAATAAATTGGTGGTTAAGGAAATGACAAACCTCTTACACACACAAACTCTTACCCACACCTCTAAAGGACACAATTAAAAACTCATGTAATAAAGTGCAATAAATATCACCTTTTACCTTACAAATCACATAATGGGGTATATTTTTGACCCCTTAACCCATAGGTATAGTTGGTAGATAAATTTAAGAGGTGTGTGACAAGCTTAACTTGTCCCACAAGCCTCCAAAAATGGCCCTTAAGCCCAAATCCGAATTTGACATGCAAGGTTGAGTATACAACACTTAAAACCAATAAAAATACCTTTAAATCCAAAGTAAAATCAAGGAAAATCTACCAAAATTAAATACCCCTTGGTCACATCTCAATTTACTTTAATTAACAAGATTAATTAGCTTAAATAAGATTACATTAACTAACAATAATAAAGTGAATTACATTATAAAATAAATCACATAATCCACAAATAATAAAAAGGAAAGGGGAAAAAACACATAGCCCATGGTCACAATTGTGGTCATCCCCCATGGGGACCTCCTAAAAATATAACAAAACACAACAATAAAACTAAACATAAAGATGCCATGGTGACCTTCATTATGTCCATCCAATATTTCACTATGGTTGGTCTCTTATCCCCCTTTTGTTTGTTGTGATATAATCACATTATTAATCAAACAATACATCCTTCAGCCTCATGGGCACATCAAATACATCAATAATTAAATACATGCACATCCATCAATAAAAATCATCATATCATGAAGTCATCATCCAAGTTAAGAAATGCTATCATTTGTTCATCATTTCCAAAACATCTCAATTCTACCATTTCATCAATATCAGTGAGATTGCAAGATTAGTTTAAACACTAAAACATATTCAATACGACATAAATTCAAAATGTTAGTATATATGTAAGCTTATCAACACATCATAATCAATGCAGAATGTCTATCCATGCCTCTAAGAATCCATGTAACCCTAATATGAATCACAACATATCAGAGTCATAATATCTCTACCATCTATCATCATGCTAAACCAAAATAACATAGTAAAGTCCATGTCTATAATTAAATAATCAAAATAAAAATATAATAAGTGTCAAAGAGGAGTGGGATCTACATCCCCTCCACTTAGACTTAATTCCTTCGAAGTCACTGGAATATGTGTGAAAATCTGGGCTGTAACAAAGTAGCATCCTCCCATATAGCTACAATCTCATCATACTTATCCCACTATAATCGCACTGATTAATCTTGCGGCCTTGAAAGCCCAAGTTCCTATGCTCTATGTTGTGCACAGGGCTCCACGCTTACCTTCCCCTACTCCTACACCTACAAAGAAGTCCAATCTAATAAATGATAAGGGTACGGAATTTATCTCTTAAGAACAAAAACATGGAACACATCATGCACTCGAGATAATTTGGGTGGCAAGGTTAGATGGTAGGCTAAAAGACTGATCCACTCTAAGATCTGAAATAGACCGACAAATATAGGATCTAGCTTAGAGCCTTTCCCATGATAGATATGGCTCTTATGATGTCTAACAAAAAGAAGCACCTTCATGCTCACCTCATAACTACAGTCAACTCTCCTCAAATATGTATACTTCTTCTATATATCCCGCACAACCTGCAATCTCTGTCGGATCAAAACAACCTGCTACTCCATGTCTTGTAACATAGCTGGCCCAAGAGATACTATGTCCTCTAGTTTGTCCCAACTCAAAGGTGTCCCGCACTCCTACAATATAATGCAAACTATGAAAGATGTTGTTATATGCAAACTCGACCAAGCACAAATACTCCTCCCATCTTGACCGATGATCCATGACGTACATCTGAAATATGTCCTCTAAAATTTAGTTCACCTGCTTAGTTTGACCATCTATCTCTGGGTGATAGGCTGTACTGAAATTTATGCTCATCCCAAGGGCATACTGCATAGTAGTTCTGAAGAGTGATGTATATAAGGGATCACAGTCATAAATTATCTTCCACAGAATCCCGTGCATTTTGAAAATCTCATCCAAGTACACTCTAGCTAATGCACTAGTTGTATATGTGGTCTTTACTAGAGAAAAATGAGCCACTTTCGTCAATTTATCCACCATGACCATGATGGCATCATGGTGGTATCTCGACATAGGTATCCATACTATAAAATATAGGAAAATGGTATCCTATTTCCACTCTAGTATGTCATGTAGGTAAAGAAGGCTAGCTGGATGTTGATGCTCGACCTTCACCCTTTGGCACTCTAACAATGAGACACAAAATAAGCTACATATCTCTGAAGTCCTCTCCAGTGGTATAATTGTCTCAAAGTGGCGTGCATCTTCTTCACCCCTGGATGGGCTGAATAAGGTACATGATGAGCCTCTGTCAATATATCCTATCTCAAACCTCCATCCCTGGGTACATAGATCTAGCCTCTGTGTTTGAGAAGTCCATTTATCTCTAATGTAAATCCATAAAAATTCCCCTCAAGGGGTCTCTAAGACTCAATCTCCACTCTAGCTAAAAGGTAGAAGTTGTCATGTGGAAGTTGTTGCAATATCCTACTCCATAAATCTGTGTCCACTGAAGTAGCCATAACCAAATGCCTCGATGACTCAAAGCATTTGCAACCACATTCTCCTTCCCTTTCACATGCTCAATCTCCATGTCATACTCATAAAGAAGCTCCATCCAATGTCGTTGATGGGCATTGAGATTGGGCTATGTGAAGAGATGTCATAGGCTCAAATGATTAGTCCTGAGAATGAATCTCCTACCTAAAAGGAAATGTCACCAATGCACCAAAGCATGTACCATTGCCACAAGATCAAGGTCATGATTCGGATAATTGAGCTTATAATCCTTGAGTTTTCGGGACTCAAAGGAAAATACATGGCCATCCTACATCAAAACACCTCCTAATCCTACCAAAGAATCATATGTACACATGAAGAAATTCCTATGTGGATCTGGTACTGCTAGAATAGGTGTTGTCGTAAGGCATTCCTTCAATATCCTGAAGGCCTTCTCACATTTGTTTGACCAAAAAAACTTCTTCCCTTTCCTCTGAAGGGAAGTGATGGGATGCACAATACACGAGAAATCTTGAACAAATCTCCTATAATATCTTGCCAACCCCATGAAGCTACACACCTCAATCACACTAGTCGATACTGGCGAATCCATAATATCTCTAATATCATAAGGATTGACCGTGATACGTTCCCGCCAAACTAATGTGGACAAGATACTAAACCTCATATTGAAATAATGCACACTTCTCTAGGTTCCCATAAAGCTCATGCACATGAAGACACCGTAGAACCTGTTAAAGGTGATCCTCGTTCTCCTCACGCGTGTGTGAGTATATCAATATGTCTTTAAGGAATATGAGAACAAAGTGATCTAAAAATGTCTTGAATACCCCATTCATCAAAATCATGAACACCTTAGGGAATTCGTCAAACCGAAAGGCACAACGATGAACTCATAAAGGCCATATCGAGTATGGAAGGGTATCTAATGAATATCTACCTCTGTGATCCTCAGCTGATGGTAACCAAACTTAAGATCTATCTTGGAAAATATTTTTGTCCCCTTTATCGAATAAAATAATTCATCTATGCATGGAAGGCGGTAATGATTCTTGATCATTACTTTTTTATCTAGCGGTAATAAATACACAATCTTAAGAATCTATCCTTCTTCTTCACAAAAATCATTGGTGCACCCCAAGGAGATACACTAGGATGAATTAGGCCTTTCTCAAGAATTCCCTCTAGCTACAACTTGAGCTCACAAAGCTCAGGGGTAGTCATCCTATATGGTGTGCATGAGATAGGATCCACTCCAGAACCAAATCAATATGAAATTCTATCTCATGTGGGGGAGGTAGACTTGGCAACTCTCCCTGGAAAAACATCAAAAAAATCCCTTAAAACAGGGTGATCATCAAGTGACTTCCCACTAGACACATCCTCTGACTTGTCACTAACAGTGATAGCATACAACCTGACAACCTTTGATCATGCACACCACTTAAGCTGCATAGCGGATATGATGCGAATGGATATAGGTCACCTAAATCTAACAATCACTAACTCAAATCCCATCTCATCAACACAAGATATAACCTTGTTGTAACAAAACACTCTAGCTCTATGGGAAGATTACCAGTTCATGCTTAAGATAACTCCATACAAACCCAAGGGAAGGATATGAAGATCCAAAGTTGTGGTAAAGGGTCCTATGTCAACTACACACTTCTTTACTAAGGATTCCACTAAGAGCTTGGCTCCAGAAGCCATCTCAACACCCTAACTAAGGCCTTTCTTAAATACCACAAGCCTACATTGCTCTACTAATGAAGGAGAAATAAAATAATCTAAGGATCCTGAATCAAATAAGATAGAGGTAGAAATAACACCAATTCTACCTAAAGTCTTAATAACCATGCCCTACGGTGCTTAGCCTAGTGGTTCTCAACCACAACATAAATCTTGTGGCTACTAGCCATATCATCCAATGTAGGGTCTAAAATAGGTCCTTTACCCTTGTTATTAGGGTTCTATGGATACTCTCTCCAATGATGCCAATATACACCACATTTGTAACAACTACCTAGTCCCTGTTAGAATTTGAGGATTCTAATAAATACATATTTAATCAACTTAAATATTATATAATGTTACAATAAATATTACATCATAACATTAGTAAATAAAGAAATACTTACAGGAAATAAATAACACAGATGACACAATATTTATAGTAGAAAACCCCAATAGGGTGAAAACCACTTTGAAAATAACCTTTTACTTAGAGAACTTTTTACATCCAAGAAGATCACCTCCTCCTTTAATACCCTATTTATCAAGGGTAAAACCAAATCATTTGATTTGTACACCTTTGATATATTTTGCAAATATATCAAATGAGGACCTAAACTCCTTTTTATATAAGGTGACCGGGTATGTCTCCCGACCCACCTTTTCAACCTAAAATGGTTGACACATACACCTAGGTTTATAATATTTAATATTAGAAATATATTCATTTCATGATATTAAATATTTAACCTAAAGTATATACCTAGGTTAGTATATTTAATAATAGAAATATAAATATTTCATAGTATTAAATATTAACCTATATATTAGTGATGGACCATATACATTAAGGGTTGGCTGGACCACTTAATAATTATGTTTCAATAGTCCCCTCTAATGAGATGCGGCTCATGTAGGTATTCCAATGGTCTATGTCGGGGATCCCGATGATCCTACCATGGAATTCTTTGGTCATTTCTTCCGAGATCCAACAAAATGAGCTCTCGGTGTTGCCTAAGTCCCGATGGGTTCCCTAGGAGGAAGCCCCATACTCCATCCGATTTTTGCATCAATTCTATGTGGAGGTCTATATGGTGGACGAGTTTTTTTTTACTGCTATGGCGGTTTGAAAGAAGATTGTGTTGAACAAAGTGTTTGCCACAAGGAGGAAGATCGACCCCTCGATTGAATATCCCGCATCTATTGAATACAACTCCTCACTCTATCTTTGGCATGTTTTTCATTCCCCCGGTGTCCTCTCGTAATGTATTCCTTCTCTATGGCCTCAGCTAAAGTCTCATGACAATGAATATGCAATGTCCCTCCCAAATCTAAGTTCGACCCCTTATGAACATGTAGATATTGGCCTACTCATCCTGCATGTAGTTGACATATTGAAGCAAATCAAAAACCGGTTCTCATACTCTACCATTGTCATACTAGCTTGTTGCAGATCATGAAATTTGTTGATCCTCTACTTTATAAATTGTCTAGACAAGTATCAACTCTTGAAATGCTCCTCAAAGAGCTACCATGTAATCTTGTCTCTCGAATCCACATGGAGCTTCTACTCCTTAGTCCTCCGCAAAACCCCGACTCCATCTCTCATAATGTGGATGGAAATACGAGCTCGTGTGTTAATGATACATGGACATAGTTTGAAGCATCTGCTCAAGATAACCAACCATGCCTTTACCTAAAATCCCCAGCCTCTCCAAAAAATGAGACAGCGTAGCTTCGAATCTCCCCGATATGGTCTACCGATGTAGAATTTCTACGTCTAGATATCTCATCATGATTGTCTCTCTATCTAGGGCTCCTATATCTCTCTATGTCTTGTAGCCCTATCTCCATGTCCCCTCTAAGGTGAACCTTGTCTAGCTGACTCCATGTGGGAGTTCTCTGCTCTATGCTCCTCATTGTGTAGTGAAGGGTGTTGAGCCTCATGTGATGGCTCCCTATCATGTTGGCTAGGTCGTGCCCCTACTACTCCACCTCGTATAGCTACATTGACCTCTTGTAAGGTCTACAAAATTTGCGGGTGGTATAATGGAAACAACCCGATCCGGAGGTGGTAGATCTAACTCAATGTGTAAGAACTCATCATCTAGTCCGCACCTCCTACACAAACCAAGACGAGAGTTAGTTCATCATCATATAGGTTTTGTTTCAATTTTATAAGTTCCTACATTTTAAGTTATCACAATGCCATGTGTTCTAAGTTTTATAGTTGTGTTAAGTTTACTATTTATTTCCAAGTTTGTCTAGGGTCTAAATGTTGAACCCATGGCTCTGATACCAAGTGTAACACCCATATTTTTAGTTCCAAACCACATTAAATCTTAAATAAATACTTAGGAAATTGTGTATTTTTTTTGTTTAAAGGGTTGTAAGGGTGTTAAACCCTAGAGTACATTTAATTAACTCCTACCAATAATTTTCTACATTACATTAGGTTGATCCAACCTAGATTAATAATTAAATATTATTAATCTATTTCTAAATTTATTTCTGGTTATAATCTTCTAGCAATGCATCCATTAATTCCTTTGTTTAGTCTAAGTTTAATTCCTTTAGTCAATTAATATCCATATTCCACACTTATACATTTACCCTTAGTTAAATTAATCCCCTTAAGTCATTAGCTTTAATGTCCATCCACCATACCATTATTTAGTTACTATAGTTTTACTTCCATTTAATTATTTACTAAACCATAATAAGAGGGTTACATTTTAACTTAAAACACTAAGGCCCTAAGTGGCCCCATTCACAAATTACACATACATTTAATTAAAACATACATTCCCATAAAATACCCTCACCTAAAATTTGTAGGATTGATTCCCTACCCTTAGATCGATTCATTTTAGGCCCTTAGATCTTAGGTTTTCATTCTAACCCTAATCATCCTTATGAATTCCTTTTAACCTTTTTATTTCCTAGTTTCCTCATTTTTTCTCTTTTCTTTTCTTTGTTTTACAGGTTGGAGGAGAGGAAGCCATGAAAGTATGAGAGAAACCATGGAGGAATTTCCTCTAGGTTTTAGTATAGCAATGGAAGGAAATATCCTTCCCCATTTGGCTCACTTATTTGTTTGCATAGATCTTATAGAGTGTAGTTATTTTCATTCATTATATTGGAAGGATTCATCCAAAAATCTGGTTGAAGTTGTTTAATGGTTCTCATTTTCTTGAGTTACATTTGGGGAAACTCATTTCAAGAATCTAACTATATAAACATTTATATACATATATACATGAGTGTATATATGTATATACATGTATATATGCTTATAGATAATTAGATCTACATTCTGTTCAAGTTTCATTTCTTTAAAACCATTGGTTTGACCAAAAATCACATTTTTTATAAAATTGTTTCTACGCACAGGAGATTTTGAGCAGATAACACATTTCTCTAAGGTGAAGGAACATAAAGGATGTGCACACTGAAGCAAGGCACATTTGAGGGCATGAAAGAATATTAGAATAAGCACGTGTTAGAATAATTTGAATTCAGGACTTAGCCATTTTATGGATAAGGGTTATTTTAGGAGATAACGTGCTGAGCACATAAAGACATGAAAACTTGTAGTCCATGCAATGGTATTTTGGGAACAAGCAATAACTAAGTGCCATGCATAGTTTAAACTAATAATAGGATTTCTACTCAAAGTTAACTATAGGAAGTCTATTCTTAAGAGAACTTACATGTTGTGCATCCTTTTGTAAAGGCACGTGGTTATTATTAGCATGTG
The DNA here is from genome assembly GCA_018340775.1 of Taxus wallichiana var. yunnanensis. Lineage (NCBI taxonomy): Eukaryota > Viridiplantae > Streptophyta > Pinopsida > Cupressales > Taxaceae > Taxus > Taxus wallichiana. Next base: position 719,826,884 of record CM031238.1, read on the forward strand.
ACCTATTTTGAGAAGTGCATGTGTGGTGAAGGGAAATTCCCTACCCCTATATATATGTATTAATTTGCATAGTTTAGAGGTGTGTGTGTGTCAAATTATAGAGTTATGTTACTGGTTCTGTCGCATACATGACTCATGGAGATACTTATGTAATGTAAGAAGCTTTCGTGTTTTAGAGTATTTAATACAATGGCTGATAATGGTGTTGAACATGACTGAATTTGGTTCTTGCATGGTAAATCTTGTTATAGTCATTATTTAGTTTATCTTATATATATTCTAAGAACTAGATCTGGTTTATGCACGGTGTGTTGTTTACTATTGGTAATGAACCTAAATACCTATATGCACCATCATGCTAACAATATGTACAAGAAACTCTAAAGAGGGACCATGTGCCTTTACATACTTTAGGTGAGTGCTCATCTCAAGCAAAGTGATGTGCCAATGCACTTGGGTTATTCACAGTAAATTCTAGGTTGCATCATTGGTTCCGTTATTAGGACCTCTTTTTCAACCTGCTTTCGGGATGTTGCGTGATGAAGACATGTCGATTGAATTTGGCAAGTGTTAAGGAGTGGATAATAGATCTAGAAGAAGAGTACACTTGGAGATTTAATACCCGACACATGCATGTGGGTGGAGCAAAATCTGTATGACTACTTATATGAGAGATTCTTTTTTATCTTCCCAAAAGAGCTATATGAGTGGTTGGTTACTTACACATCTAAAAGGAATCGTAGGATTTGTACACTTCTCTGGATGCAAGAAGAATTTCAGACCCTCTATGATGCTGATCTAATTTGGACATGCATTGTGGATACTTCGTTCCATGGTGTTCTGAATAGCTATATTTTGGAGTACTCAATTTTAAATTACTCTTATCCGGAGGTAGCTGAGTTCTAGTTTTTACGTTATCCTAGGGGAACCTATCTGTAAGGCATTCCACTAGCAATCAAAATCTTAATGGTAACCATGAATTTGGAAGAGAAGTTGATGGCTAGCTAAACCCCACCACACATAGGGGCAAGAGTAGGTGTGGTGAAGTATGTCGACCTAGAAGAAGAGAGGAAAAGAGAAGAAAGTGACTTAATTTCAATGAGGTGTGTGAGAGGGATTTAGAGAAGTAATGTGAGATTGCAGAATGGATGGTGTTGAGGAGAGAGATGGCTCGTGAAGGATTTAGAGCTCACGCAGAGGAGATGGAGCCAAAGCATCAAGAACTCCCCCATTTGAGAAATTATGAAAAGGAATCCTCATTGGCCTCTTATGAGAGCACGTCAATAGAGAAAACATGGGTCGCAGCATGCATATGAATCTACCTGGAAACCTAGCCCTTGCGCTTGGTTTTCTAGTAACTAGTACAACTAGTAGTCAGCAAGCTAGTTTGGGAAATAGACTAGTAAGAGGTAGAGTTGACTTATCAGCAAGTTTAGGAGTGAATCAAATAATAATTACATTTATGGTTAAGCAGACATATTCCCTGTTATTTGGAGGACTGGTTGGAGGAACCTTATTATGAGCGTCGTTGTTGCAAAACAAAGGTGCACAGAACTTTGGAGTAACATTGGGGAGTAGCATAACTTCATAGACTATAAGAGTTAAGTTTAGTACCACTATTGGGACACATGGTAGTACATCCTCTGGTTCAATTCTTGTTACAGGTAGAGGATCAGGAGGAACAAGTGGCTTAGGATTTGGTGGATCTAGGGGCGGAGGTAACACAAGAGGTTCTGGATTTGGTGGGCATGGTCCTCACTAGCCCCAAAATATTTACATGGATATGTCACTTCGTCTCCCAGAGTATATGGGAATAGAAGATGCTACTGATCATGTGCATATGTGTGAGATACTATGGCATGCAAAAGGAATTACAGCTTCAGAGCACAAGGCTAGTCAGTTTTCAACTACATTACAAGGACGAACACACAATTGGTACAAAATTTTTGACCCTGGTCAGACTTGTGTGGATTATACAATGTTACGGGATGCTTTCATTAAATAATTTTATATCCTTGAGTTCAAGCAAAAAATTATAAGCGCACTCAAGGATATCAAGCAAGGCACTACTGAGAGTGTCCAAGAATATGATGCTCATTTCAAAACACTCTTTTCTAAACTATCATATGATAACCATGCAAGCTAGCATGCAAAGTGGTTCGTTAGAGGCTTGATTACGTATTTTAGGAAGGTGCTCTCACATAAGACATATATAAACTTAGGTGAGGCACTTGAAGTAGCTTTGTACACTCGGGTAGTCGGGAGTATAAACACTAGAGTGAGCCCATTATTGAAAGCTTAGATTGCAGTAATGGCACGAAGCTAGAGAAACCATAAACCAATACAACGTATGAGACACGAAGTGGAATTTGGTACAAAAATTGTGAAGTATAGGGGCATATTAAGGATATTTTTCCTCGCAGATCAGTGTACTCCTTATTACTGGAATGTGAGATATGTCATTTAGACCATGATGCAAGCCACTATTCATTTTTACAATGCATGATAAGGAAGAACATGTCATGTTACTGTAAAAATTTTTCGTTCCACTACTCACAATACTAAAGATTGTAGGTTGATTGATCAGATCCATGATGCCATTGATATTGGTGTACGATAGATGGGAGTTTCAAATAAATCTAAGGATAAAAGTGAGTAACATGATCATGATCATGATCATGATCATGATCATACTCAAGGGTGCTATGATCAAAATGAAGGGAACTTTGAGGGAGGCCATGGTAGAGGTCGAGGATACCATGGTGGATTCAGAGGCCGAGGCCACAATAATGGATGAGGTGAGTTCCCTCGTGGAACATGTTATACATGTGGATCACCTAACCATTATAGGTGTAAGCTCCTCGAGAACATTACTTGTTCTTTTTATAGAAAAATCATAACTATGAAGAGTTCCCAAACTTATATGAACATCTAAGAAAGAAGCAAAAATAGGAGAACAAGGGTGCATGGATGGTTAGAATATAGTGCATCGTGCAAACCAATGGATACCGAAGTTAGCACCGGATCCTAAGGTAGTACTTATGAATATTAGTACATGTGATGATGTTGCGTGCGTAAGATAAATGTTGCAACAGAAGCCTACCATCACTAAGGAGGATGTTTTACATGTAAAATATCCATACCCTACACATCAGAAGGAGGTTTATCAGGAAACCATGAAGGCACTTAGAAATCTATAGGGTGAAATGCAATGTTTAGAGGAACAATCGTGAAATTTGGAACAAAAGAAGGTAGCTGAGACTTTGTAGTCGGATGTTGGTGATTTGAAGGAAGTATGCAAGATACTACATCGTATTACAATATTCCATTACTAGGGAGTTGGTTAAAAGGAAATACTCCATGTACTAGTATTCGTAATGGATGATTTTTTTTGCATCCTAATCTCCCCCCATAGCTTGGATTATGACAAGGAGATCACTCTAAATTTTTGTGGATGGATGGATTTTGAGCAATATTTTGATTGACACAAGCGTGGAAGTGAATGTTCTTACCTTAGATGCATGGGTTCAGATGGGTAGACCTCCATTGCAGCCATCTTCCAATGTGTTGTATATGGAAAATCAGACTAAGGCCATGCCAATTGGAGTATTGAAGGATGCATCTATTACTATACATGGGGCCAAGTTCATTGGGACTTTGAGGTCTTAGCACTTGCAGAAGCGGACAACTTCCCAGCTCTACTTGGGTGCCCTTGGTGCTATGCAAATAATGTTGATCTACGGTTCAATAAGGGATATATCAGTTTTGAGAACAAGGAAGAACAAGTTATTATCCCTTTGACAGATGGGAAATCTACACCTTATGTTGAGCCCTTAAGTGAAGAAGACTTGAACAAAATTTATGTACACACCATTCGAGATCCGAAGCACTTGAGCCATCTAAGGAAGGAATTCTCTAGTGGGATGATGCACAATCCATCAGTGATACTACAAGTATTACCTATGAAAATTGGGCACATGGCACTTACGAGATGGTTGGGTGTGAGGTAAGAAGGGAAAATGCACACATAAGTAGGCCATGTTGTGTTAGGTGGCTAGGCAACAACATGGTACCCCAGTATACTCATGAAGGAAACCCTGAGGTATTACTATGAGCCATGGAAGCACAATGGAAGGATAAGGTGGATATAAGGAATATGTTAGTGTATACCTGCGCGGGATAACAACACATTGGTGGATGGTTCATAGGGATAATCTCACAGAATGAAGAGAAGTGAGAATTGCTCTATCATCCCGGTTTCTCAGGAGTAATGCATGTACTCAAATATGTGAATATCATGGTAATAATCATGTTCAACACCACGTTCAATAGTGTGAGAGACTCGGATAGAGGGCAAGAAGCTTTACCACCTTTGTTGTGGGTGCACAAACTTTATTTCACCTTGCGAGGTTGCGCGCATGCTTGGTATGTTTATGTGGAGTTGCATAGAGAGACTAGAAATTGGCAAGACTTGACTGCGGATTGATATAAAATTTTGACTACTTCTCCACTAAACCTCCGGTGAAAGAGGCATTACAGGTTATGAAGTGATTAACTATGGGAGATAGTGCAAAGGCTGAAGAACTCATTCAAGATTTATTTGGTGAGTCATATTTAGAAGCACATTTTGATGAAGTAGATGAGATGGGTAAAAAACTACTTGAGTGCGCTTTCCTAGAGAAGGAGAAAGTAAATATGGTCTATATGGTGGATGATGAAGAGGTGTAAAAGTTAGACATAGATCATTCAGAGGGTACATGCAAGGTATTATATAGTGTAGATGAGAAGGTGTGCACCTACCATGAACCTATGAAGACGAAGCAAGTGAACATTGACACGGATCTTTGAACCTAAGGAGGCCATAATTAGAGATTACTAGTCTGACTCTGAAGTGGCTAAGATAATTGAGTTACTATGCAATTTCCAGGACTTGTTTCCTAGGGGCTGCCATGAGTTGAAAGGATTGCATGAATATTTGGGCAAGATGAAAATTAAGTTAAAGGAAGGTGTGCACTTGGTTAGGAAGAGACCTTACAAGATGAACCCTAACCTGCATGTAAAAGTAAAAGAACAAATTGACAAGATGTTAGAATATGGCATTATTGAACCCATAGAGGAATCATAGTAGGTTAGCCCTATGGTAATCAACATCAATAAATATGGAAGAATCAAGATTTTTAGACTACGGGAGTTGAATGCTTTGCATGTGTGATTGATCCTTTCCCTACACCATTCACTGAGGAAATATTGAAAGGAATTATAGGGTGTGAAATTTACTCTTTTACAGATGGATTATTTGGGTATCATCAAGTAAGAATTGCTAAGGAGGATCAAGAGAAGATAACTTTCACCATTGAATGGGGAAGTTTTACATACACAATGATTCCCTTTGGATTGAAGAACGCACCTACAATAATTTTGAGGATTATGGTTCAAGCATTCCAGTATTTTATTCACAAATTCTTACAGGTTTACTTAGATGATTGGACCGTGTATGGGATTATCAAGGATCATTGTGACAATTTGATGTTAATGTTTGATAGTACGCAGACAGGTTAGGCATCTCTTTAAATATCAAGAAGTGTGTATTTGCTACACCTTTTGGAACTGTGTTAGGGAATATCATCTGCATGGAGGGTTTATTAGTAGATCTAGCTAAGATTGCAGTCATTTTAGGCTTGGATGAACACAAAATTTAGAGTGAGGTGTGTAGATTCTTGGGCCACACAAGGTATTACAAATTTTTATCAAAGGATATGCTAAGATTACCATGCCCTTGGAGGAGTTATTAAAAGGTAAAGATAAGTTCTATTGGGGAGAACCACAACAACGTGATTTGGAAGTGCTGAAGGAAAGGCTTACTACGGTGCCTATTTTACATTTTCCTTCATGGAATATAACCTTTCATGTACATGTGGATGCCTTTGGCATGGCCATTGGTACGCTTCTAGCTTAGCTCAGTAGGTATTATAGATCATCCTATCTGCTTTGCTAGTAGAAAGTTGACTCTTGCAAAATAAACTTATACAACTATGGAGCGCAAGGCTTTGTCAATGATCTACACGCTACGTAAGTTCATACAAAGACTTCTTAAGCAACACCTTTTATGTTCTATACATATCACATGACATTGAAATACTTGGTAAATAAGCCTATTTTATAGGGGTGCATATGTTGATGGGTTCTATTATTCCAAGAGTTTGACTTTATAGTTGTGGTAAATCCAGGTAAAAGTAATTTTGGCCCAGACCACTTATCAAGGATTCAATCATGAGAGAACACACATAGTATTAACTATACAATGCTTTGGATGCACCGTTCTATAGGTTGAACCACACATCCTCGAATTAGAGGATATTGCTATCTTTTTATGCACAAGTATGGTGCCCGAAGGAATTAAAGGTTTGGAAAAGAAACAACTTGTAATTCACGTCGCACCTTTCATGTTGATCAGTGGTGACTTATACAAACTAGGCTGAGATGAAGTATTGCATCGGTGTGTATTGGATCATGAACACATGGAGGAGGCTCATGATGGTATTGCGGGTGGACAATATGTAGGTGACACTACCACGTGCAATATTCTACTAGCTAGTTTATGGTGGGAAAATTTGTACAAGGATTGCAATGAGTATTGTAAGGCATGTGATCCCTGTTAGCTCCTTGGAAAAATTAGGAAGAGAGATGAAATTCCCTTGAGGCCTATCGCCAGCACAAAACCTTTTGAGAAATGAGAAATCAACTTTGTGGGTCATATTTCCCCAACTGTGTGCAGAACTGGATCATGATATATCATCACTTGTAAAAATTATCTTACAAGGTGGGTAGAAGCAACACCTACAAAGGATTGTATAGGGACTACAAAAGCAAGGTTCTTGTAGGAAAATATTTTTACCAGGTATGGATGTCCTTTAAGTTTGACAAGTGATAGGGGCACTCATTTCCTGAATGTGAAAATCAAGATATTATTGGATGAATTTATGGTTGCACACCATAAGAAAACACCTTATTACCCTCAGGAAAATGGTACTACTAAGGATTTCAACAAGATATTGAGCCATACTTTGATAAAAATTTGCAATGTTGGAAGGAAAGATTGAGATGATAAAGTTTCACATTGTGCTTTGGGCATATAGAAAAACTTATAAAAGGTTGATATAAGGCAACACCCTTTCGGTTGGTGTATGGCGTAGAAGCGATTCTTCCCATGGAATTCATGTTACCTTCTTTGTACATTGTGCATGTGGGAGGTCTAGTTGATGAGAAAGAATTGGAAGAGATAATTGATAAATTGATACAACTAGATGAGAGTCACGCCATAACATGATGGAGTCGAAGTAAGAAAAATCCAGAAAAACTCATGGCACAACAGCACATCAAGAAAAAGAAGCTCGAGGTTGGGCAGATGGTACTTATTTATGATTTGAAGTTTCGCACCACCTAGGCAAGCTTAAGGTACATTGGTTGGGACCGTATGTTATCACTCATATACTTAACTTAGGTGCTTGTTAGCTAGAGGTGCTTGATGTAACACAATTTCTGGTTACTTTAATGGGAGTAGGTTGAAGCCCTACTATAAATAAGCCTTCTTAGTGTTTTTAATAAGGTAGTATTGACATTTAAATTATATTTCGCTTACTATATTTTTTCCTTAATATGTTTCCTTATTTATTGCTATGCTTTGTCAATTTAGTTCAGTGTTTTTTGTAATAAGTGCACTTGCGCACCGAAAGCTGATTACAATCTAAAGTGTTTTCATGCATAGAGGACTGCACATACCCTTAGTGTGGGGTGGTTTTCATTCAAACATAGGTGTGCATAAGGAAATACTTATGCAGGTGATTTATCTTATTAGAAAGTGTAGATAGTATGGAAAGGTGTCTTTGCTGGAAAAAAATTCTCCTAAGGAAGACCATAGTTGGAAAAAAAATGAATGCATAGTGCTATGTGAGGTAAGATGTGGCCGTAGAAACTAATTAGAGGAAGGAATAATGGAAAAGTACCTCAATGGATGGAAGCATGAAAGGAGGTCTCGTATCTAAAAGGTAGAAAGGTGTCCTAGAAGGTTATAGCTTTAGCTCGCAGGTGTTTCTCGTGGAAATTTGGTGGAAATTTGGTAAATGGTTAATTAATGAGAGGATTGGTGGTAGGTGGAGGAGAAATAAATGCGATAAATTTTTCCAAATCTATATAAGGACATGATGTGGGTTCACTTTTACCTTTGTAATCATGAGTATTTGAGTGAGCTAATTACGACCGAGTGAGAAAGACATGTTGAGGTGCAGAGAGCTATGAAACTAGGTGAGGAGAGTAGATTTGTGCATGAAATTAGCTTGTGTCCACATTAGAGAAGGATTTTAGTGAAGAAGAGGTGTGTAGAGAGGAGAAATAGAGTGCCAAGGTTTGAGAAGAAGCTAGGGCATGAGATTTCAAGATAGGGCACATGATTTCAAGCTAGGGCACGAGAGTTTGCTCGACAGAAGTAAAAAGGTGCAACCTTGTCTTACTATGGCACCAAGGAGAGCACCTGGAGTAGGAACAAAGGGGAAGAAGAAGGTAGAAATTAAGGTGGAGATCGAGGATGCCCCTGAAATAAATTTTTCGAAAATGTAATACCCATAGGATGTAATCATGGGATGTGACTGGGATTCTCACATTCACTAGAGAAAGGTAAGCGATTATAATCATCGCATCACCGAAAATAAAGAAAAGTTAGATGCACTATCAAGAAGAAATACAAACAAGTGCACAATCGAATGACATGCCTATCTATGATGATGTTGGAGATAAATTTTTGAAGAAGGTAGGGGTCTTGTAGCTATATGAACTCCCTTACTTTGGAAAACCTAAGAAACTATATCAATGGCTTATGAGCAGAGTCCATGAGGACTTTATTTTGCTAGGTGATAGATGAGGATCACCGCGCCCTTAATTGCAAGCCTGACAAGTTTGAAGGGAACAAGGACAAAGATTACTAGTGACTTATCTGAAAAGAACCTATTTTGGCCACCCACAAGGAGTCAAGCTAGGGTTACTCAAAGGTTACTCGCACGGAATGGATATTTACAAGTTAAGGAAGTACCATATTGTGCATGTAGGTGTGTACTTACTCATAAAGTTGAATGATCAAGAGAGGTGGTCACAAGTGAACACCATGTGGCTACACATTTCCAAGAAGATGTCACAAGGAGAAATTTACAACTTGGCAGGATACATAGCAGATACCATCATTGAAGAAGCATACAAAGGTGAGAAGATAAGATTTGGCACCATTTTGATATCTCTTGTTTTTGTTGAAATTGGAGTGCCCAATGGGCCAAAGAACAAGATTTAGGAGTATCCTGCAAAGAATAAGTCTCTAGTAGAGAGGTTTGAGAAGTATTTATGTGAGGGATCTATGAGTGGCCTATTCAAGAAAAGGGTAGAGATGTGGTATGACAGATTTTGCATGACCTTTGAAGAGGAATAGAGAATTCCTACAGAGTTACCATCAGTAGTTGGGAATTCAGTACAATTTATTGTGTACTAACACTTTTACATTATGCAATTTACAATGAAGGATGGGACATGGAGTCACTGGTGTAAACCCCCTTATGCCTTTACAACGTGATTCTTCTAGGTGGAAGTTCACAGGTTTGCCAATGCATGAAGGTTAATCTACAATACAGATAAGGTAGACTATGACTACCATACCTTGAGAAATACTTACACATACCCAGGTAGGTCTACTTATATTGAGAGGTTCATATTAGATGATATAACCATGAGGCCTATTAGTTTGGCCATTGGTGATAGTGGGGCCGCACTAATTTATATCCAACTTAAGCCTAGGATAGAAAATGGTAAGTATGTTGAAAATGAATTTATGCTACTAGGCCCACCAAAGGGGAAACATATAGTTGGGAGCTTGGTGGCTAAAAATCCCACTTCACCATTAGAAGAAGAAGAATATGAACAGGAGGAAAGTGGTGGTTTAGTGCATAGGGGATGGAGGCAGATCTTAGGCACTAAGGAAAGTGAGCATGAGATTAATCCTCCCGAAAACAACAAGAGGAGGAAGACTTAGAAACAGACGCGCCAACCTTAGATGTAGACCCAATAAATGAGGAACACCAATTTAAAAGGGTGTTCAGAAGGAAAAGGACTCAGAGTATGGGGCCATCACAACCTCCACGCAGATCACCTCGATCTCCCCTCAGAAAGAAGTACATGAGAAGAAGAGGAGGAGAAAGTTAAAGCTCGAGAGAGGATGAAGAGGATGAGTCTGGTGAAAGTGCACTAAGAACCCGATGCATCCCAAAAATACAAAGGAGCCTCATGATGAGGAAATGAAATATGATGAAGAGGGGTTCAAGGATACAAAAGAGGAGATGGGTGAGCCATCTAGCATGCCTCACTCCACACAGGAAGGTGAAGGACCCACTATAAATTCTAGCACCCGGGTTCCCAAGGGCAAGAAGACAAAGAAAGGAAAGATAGGTGAGGACTATGTGACTTTGGCTATGGGGTGCATAGAGGACTCCAACAAGATCATTCACACCAAGTTCCAGAGCACGATAGGGAAAAAGGATTTATATGGATGGGAGTTAATAGACCCAGAAAAGGCTAATGCGTAGACTAGAAAGTAGTTTTCCTGGTCCATGCAGACACACATGGGCGAATCAGATATTGATGTGTGCGAGGAGTCATGTGTCTCGCATTGGGTAAAGAAGTAACCAAAGATTATACGCATAACTGTCAAGCCTCTTGTAATGTCTGATGAGCAAGTAAATAATGCCTTGGTCAAGGTATCTACCGAAGTGGTGGTGTTGAGTAGACAAAGTATGATACTTAGTAGAAGGAACATAGAAGGTTCGCATGTGGCAACAAGGCATGTTCAAAGGCGCGAAAGAATAGGAAAGGAAATGCACGTGAAAGACAAGGAAATATTTGGGACTTAGCCATTTTCATGATTACGAGCTATTTTGGAGATAGCGTGCAGAGCACACAAACTAGATAAAGAATTGTGCAACACACATAGGCTATTTTTGGAGGAGTGTCTACTAAGTGCTTTGTATGGGTTCGAGTTAATAATAAAATTATTACTGCCAGTTAACTAGAAGAGATCTATTATTAGTGCACTTGCATGTGTGTCTATTATTGTAAAGGTGCATGGCTATTTTCAACATGTGACCTATTTTGGGAATTATGTAAGCGGTGAAGGGAAATTCCCACCCTTATAAATATGTAGTGATATGTGTAGTATAGTAGGATTGATGTGTGAAACCGATTCGAGGATATTTGCCAGGTATTTTCCACCTCCAATTTCTAAGAGGTCTCTTAAAATGAACCCTGATGAATATGAGCTATTGTGAAGTTATGTTGCCAGATCTGATGCACACATGAACTTATGGTACTAATTATTATAAGAAGCTTCTATGTATTTACTGTGTTTAATATAATGGAGTGTATTGACTGATTCAAGGTGTTAAACATGATTATAACTAGATCTTGCATGGTTTAATTCATTATGGCTATTGTTTGAATCCATTACTCTTTAGATTTAGATTTGGAATATGCTCTGTAGAATGTTATACTATTTATGAATCTGAATGCATCAACTCTTCATCTTGCTAACATCCTGCACAAGAAACCCTAAAGAGGGGCTTGGTACCTTTGTGCACTTTGGGTGAGCACTCAGTCTAAACCGAGTGATGTGTTAGTGCATCCGGTCATTTTTGGTAAATTCTAGGTTGTATCATCCGTGAAGGAACATTGATAAGGAAACCACCATTCGACTGCTACTTGAAGATAACAAGGATAAGACTACAAAGATAAAGTGCTTGAAAGAAAAAAAGGAATGAGAAGAGGCAAAGAATGAGGCCTTTGTTAGCATGGCTGAGGAACTTGGTGATCATATCCTTAAGGTAAGGCCTCATTTGGAGTCTAAATTTCCTTAGAATTTTCCCTCTGCAATGCATTATTTGTGCACTTTGGTGGATTTGGTTTTGAATAAAGATCCCATTTTTATGGTGACACCAAAAGATCCTGCAGAAGAAATAGAAAGAGCAAGGGATACCATTGTTAGGAAAATTTCAAGTTTTGAGGCCTTGCTCTAAACATTGAAGGATGAGCTAAAGAAAGCAGATCGAGCTTTGAACATTTGTGCAACGCTAGATGCTATAAAAAGAATAAGAACTATAGTAGAGGATAATGAAGTCCTGAAGGAAATGAAGGAAAAACCACTTGGTCACACAGAGAGGTTAGCCCTAGTGAAACAAAAGCATGAGGCCCTTATAGTAGCCCAATATCCACACAAAGATAGGATAAATGAGCTTAGGAAACTTATATCACGAAAATGTACTCCATGGAGGGAATGGTCTCAAGTATGGCACATGTTGTCCAAGTCCTATAGAATGAAAAGAAAAAGATCACTCAGGATGAAATAGACACCATAGTGACATACATTCCGGAAAAGACAGAGAGCGTGCTAAGTGATTGGTAGACCTTGGAGGTTGAACTAAAAATGAATATCTAGAGTTAGTCCTACTTGAGGAAGAGGGTATTATAGAGTAAACTTCATTCTTTTGTACAATGCTTCATTCATTATTTCATTCCTTATTCTTTATTGTTGGAGACATAAGAAGGAATTCCCATTGTTGGGGCAGAAATGTACTTTAGTGTGGGGTAATGTTGAGAAGATAACATATTGCTCTAAGGTGAAGGCACATAAAGGATGTGCTGCTACTGGAGAAAGGTGCATTCAAGGGCACAAAATAATACCATAATAATTGCGTTCCGGAGCACTTTGAATTTAGGACTTATCCGTTTTATGGATAAGGGCTATTATGGGAGATAACATGTTGAAGACAAAAATACATGAAGACTTGTGGTCCATGCATTGGTATTTTGGGAACAAGTAACAAATGAGCGCCATGCATAGTTTAAGCTAATAATAGGATTTCTACTCAAATGCATGTTGTGCATCCTTTTGTAAAGGTGCATGGATATTATTATCATGTGAGCTATTTTTAGAAGTGCATGGGTGGTGAAGGGAAAGTCCCCACCCCTATATATTGATTTGCACGGTTTAGAGGTGTGTGTGTGTGTCAAATTGTAGAGTTATGTTATTGGTTTTGTCGTGTGCATGACTCATGGAGATACTTATGTAATGTAAGAAGCTTTTATGTTTTAGATTATTTAATACAATGGTTCATATTGGTGGATAATGGTGTTGAACATGACTGAATCTAGTTCTTGCATGGTAAATCTTGTTATAGTCATTGTTTAGTTCATTATATATATATTTTAAGAACTAGATCTGGTTTATGCACTTGTGTGTTGTTTACTATTGGTAATGAATATGAATACCTATATGCACCATCATGCTAACATTATGTATAAGCAACTCTAAAAAGGGACTTGGTACCTCTGCATGCTTTGGTGAGTGCTCACTTAAGATGAATGATGTGCCGGTGTGCTTGGGTTATTCACAACAAATTATAGGCTACATCGGGTGACCAAAGTGGCGCACTTGACCAAGCGTGGTACGCATTGGTTGTTGACACCAGTTCCACTACTAATGCCGGTTCAAGTAAATGTAGTAAATTTTAAACAATGAGGTATACAAATGAATATATCCTCAGATATATTCATTTGTATACCTCCTTATACTATTTTAAGTCTATTACAGGATTTACATTCACTGGTTTGTATAGAAAGTAAAAATTTCTACGTTTAAAGTTAAAAGTGTGGTTTGTGTACACATTGCAGTGACCGGTGCCGGTCACAGGCATACAGATGCCGCTACATGAGCTAACGCCGATTACTATAGATTTGATATATTTAAAATATCATAAGGGAAGTTATAGATATTTTCCATTATATTAATCTAGGTGAATCTAAAATAGATAAGCAAGGTTTCCATAGATGTTGTGCCATGTTTTCTAAGCAATAAATCATTAAACTTAAGTTGAAGGTCAAATTTTATAAAATTGTAATACTATACAGTGACCGATGTCGATACAGGTCTGCCAACACCGATTAAGCCTACCATTATTGGTTATAGTGGGAATCAAAATTCTATAAAAAGGGATATATATAAGAATACATGTATCAAGTGATATATATATATCTTTATATATATCAAGAACAAAGTTCAATGAACTGTTTTAAGATAGAAAACAACTATGAAAAGCAACCAAATTCATTTCTGGATTAAAACACTAAGTTTGTGGCATTCTTTCCTTTGCAATAAGGTATAAAACTTGAGTATAATATCAACTCTAAATCATTCTTTTTCACATATAAATTTTGGAGAGAAGAATAAGATACAACACACTTAAATAAACTCCTTTTTCATTTCAAGTTTACAACAAAAGAACTCAACAATACTTTCTTTACAAAAATATCATTCCTTTCCAAAGAATACATATTACAACTTGAATAAAATCTAGAATTTGAGAGTTTCATTTCCAACCAAGAATACAACTTAAGCTTATTCCTTTCAACTACAACATTGTAACTTGATAAATATAATTTACAAGGCTTTCTTTTAAAATGAAAGAATTACAAGCCTTCCACTCTAAGTGGAAACAACATGGTTAAATTTTACAAATGTAGGATTCCTTTTTTTGTCTTCTACAAAATAATCTAAGTCCAAATCTTCAACTTGAGCTTCACCATTTTCTTCTCTTCAAGCACACAACAAGAAGAAGGGGGAGTAGACAATGCTCTCCACCCAACCAATAATCCAATGAGGAGAAGAAGCTATTCTCCTCATTGGTCCCCGAGCCCCAACCATAGAGCAATAAGAAATGGATAAAACTAATGACAACTTTCATAAATGCTTCCACATTACAACACACATGCCAAAAATATTTACACACATAAGCACAAAATAACAATATCAAAGAATGCAACTTTTCCAAACAAGGCTTGAAATCTCTAAGCCAATGGAGCAAGGAACTATGGGGAAATCACTTATGCCTCCCAATGGGATTAGGTGCCCACCTTGAAGCCTCCAAAACACAAAACAAACCCAAAACAAGACTCTTATGCCTCCCTCAATCTCTTATGCCTCCCACAATCTCTTATGCCTCCCTCAAATAAAACATATAAGATAAGTAAGCATTTTTCTTATCTAAAAGGTGGGGCACCCAACCCAACTCCCTCCCAAAATGTGCAACAATAATCTTATGCCTCCCTCCAAAATATCCCCATAAACCTTCTCCTACACCATACTTAAGGCCATACTACCCAAGCCCAAAATATGCACACACAACATTCATTTATTTACATACACACACACATATAAAAATAAATTTCATGGGTGAAGTTCCTACCTTGCCATTGTAAGAACTTGATCCAAAATCACAACTCTAAGCTCCTTCCAAGCTCAAGCCCAAATCCAAGCAAGCTCCAAGACTCCCAAGAAAACAACTCAAGCTAAAAACTCCAAAATAACCATGCACAACAAAATGAAGTAACCCCAAAACCATCAAATTAACTTGCATATATAGAAAAAGAGGAGAGGAGGGTGAGGTGGCTCCATGTAGGATGCCACATCACTTCTCCTCAACTCCACATCACCAAGTCAAACATCAAACCCAAGGTTAATAAATTGGTGGTTGAGGAAATGACAAACCTCTTACACACACAAACTCTTACCCACACCTCTAAAGGACACAATTAAAAAATCATGTAAGAAAGTGCAATAAATATCACCTTTTACCTTACAAATAACATAATGGGGTCTATTTTTGACCCCTTAACTCATAGGTATAGTTGGTAGATGAATTTAAGAGGTGTGGGATAAGCTTAACTTGTCCAAAATCCTCCAAAAATGGCCCTTAAGCCTAAATCCGAATTTGACATGCAAGGTTGAGTACACAACACTTAAACCAATAAAAATCCTTTCAAATCTAAAGTAAAATCAAGGACAATCCACCAAAATTAAATACCCCTTGGTCACATCTCAAATTACTTTAATTAACAAGATTAATTAGCTTAAATAAGAGTACATTAACTAACAATAATAAAGTGAATTACATTACAAAATAAATCACATACTCCACAAATAATAAAAAGGAAAGGGAAAAACACACATAGCCCATGGTCACAATTTGAGGTCATCCCCCCATGGGGACCTCCTAATAATCTAACAACACACAACAATAAAACTAAACATAAAGATTCCATGGTGACCTTTGTTGTATCCATCCAATATTCCACTATGGTTGGTCTCCTATCCCCCTTTTGTTTGTTGTGATATAATCACCTGCAAAATCAAACAATACCTCCTTCAGCCTCATGGCCGCATCAAATACATCAATAATAAAATACATGCACATCCATCAATAAACATCATCATATCACGAATTCATCATCCAAGCTAAGCAATGCTATCATTTGTTTATCATTTCAAAAACATCTCAATTCTACCATTTCATCAATATCAGTGAGATCGCAAGATTAGTTCAAACACCAAAACATAGTCAATACGATGGAAATTCAAAATGTCAGTATATATATAAGCTAATCAACACATCATCATCATCAATGCAGAATGTCTATCCATGCCTCTAAGAATCCATGCAACCATAATATGAATCACAACATATCAATAGTTAGAATATCTCTACCATCTATCATCATGCTAAACCAAAATAACATAGTAAATTCCATGTCTATAGTCCATAGTAATCAAAATCAAAATATGATAAGTGTCGAAGAGGAGTGGGCACTAAAAGTGTCCAATTAAGACCCCCTTTTAAGCCCCTTATTTACATGCACTTACCCACATATTAAGCATACCTTTAAGAACTTGTCTCACCCTTTCTATTCGACCATCTCGTCTCTGGTGATAAGAAATATTGAAATTTAATTTCATTCCTAAAGCAATGTGTAAGGTTTTCCAAAACCTTGACATCATACAAGTATCATGATCATAGATTATATTCTCTAGAACTCCATGCAAATGAAAAATATCTTGAAAGAACATCTTTGCCAAAAGTAGTATTATATTTTAAATTCCTTTGAATGAAATGGGTTACCTTGGTGATTTTATCTACAACCACCAATATAACATCATGTTTGTTCTTAGACATTAGAATTCCTTGAAAAAAATTCATGTTATTAAATTTCCACTTCCATTCAAGAGGTACATATGGACACAATAACCCAATTAAATGAATTTGTTTAGCTTTAACTCACTAACACTCCACATTCTGAAATAAAAATTGTGACATCCTTTTTAATCCCTAACTAAAAATATAATTGTTTGAGGTCAACAATCATCTTTGTCAAACCTGGGTGACATGAATAAGGAGCAATGTGTGCTTCCACCAATACTATGGACCTCAATCCATAAAGGCTATGTACATATATTCTATCATGGAATCTAAGATGTTCATATTTATCAAATTGGTAACCCTAATATCTACGATCCCATCTATTAACATCCAATACAGATTTTAACTTCCCATAAAAATTATTTAAAGATATCTTAATCAAAATATGTTGTCTTAAATAGGTCATTATTAAGGCCATGACTGCTATATGTCATCTTCTACTAAGGGAATCCATAACTCAATTTTCCTTTCCCTTAATGTAGCTTATATCGAAATCATACTCACTCAAAAATTCTAACCAAATTCTTAATCATACATTCAAGTTAGGTTAAGTGCCGATATATCGCAATCCTAAATGCTTTATTTAAGAACAAAAGTCATTCCTAAAATATAATGCCTCCACATTTGTAAAGCATGCACTATACTATGATCTCAAGGTCATGTAGAGCATAATTCAACTCCCCTTTCCTAATATTTGATAACTTGTAAGACACCACTTGATTATCTTACATCAATATTCCATGAAAACCTTCACTCGATGCATATATGAGAATGGTGAATTCTCCATTAGGGTATGAGAATTTCAAAATTGGTGTAGAATTAAAATTTTCCTTAATAAGTCGAAAATATTTTTCAGATTTTGTCCATACAAAATCCTTCCCTTTCTTTTGAAACAAGTTAATAGGACTACCAATATTAGAAAATCCTTCTACAAATTTCTTGTAGTACATTATGAGTCTCATAAAACTTTGAGCTTTATGCACATTCCTAGGTGTAGGAAATTCCATGATAGCCTTTATTTATTCCAAAACAATTGAAATTCCTTTAGTTGACATGATATGGTGTAGATAGTGCACTTTTATTTAGAAGAAAACATTTGAAAACTTGGAATAAAGCTTATGTTGTCTCAATCTTTGCACTCCCAACCGTAAATGATAAATGTTATCTTCTTCAATATGTGAATAAATCAATATATCGATGAGAAGACTAACACAAATTTATTTAGATAATCTCTAGACACATTATTTATTAAATTTGTGAAATTTGTTGGTGTGTTCATAAATCCACAAGGAATAAATGTGAACTCATAATGGTCATAAATTGTGTGAAAATTTGTCTTAGGTATGTAAATTTCTTTAATCCTTAATTCATGATACCCACGATCTCAAATAAATTTTCAAAAAATATAGTTGTTCCTCACATTTAATCGAAAATTTCATGAATGCATGGTAAATGATACTTGTTCTTTCCTATTTCCTTATTCAATGATTATAATCAATGCAAATTATAATCTGTTCTATCCTTATTTTTCACAAAAATAACTGGTACTCCCTAAGGTGAAAAATTGGGATGAATCGATCCTTTAGCTATTAACTCCTATAATTACACGTTTAATTGAAACAAATCAATGATATCCATTCTATAAGGTGCTTTAGACTTAGGTTATAATCCTAGAATGTTGTTTATAGAGAAATCAAATTCTCTATGTGGAGGAAGTCCTAAAAATTCCTCTGGGAATACATGGCTAAATCCTCATAAGAAAGGGTAATCCTTCGGTGTAGGTTCTTTTTCTTCACCTACATCAATGTGTACTCTAAACATCACATCTCTTGTTCTCGATGTTTTCTTCAACCATATAGCTGAAATATTCCTCTAATTAGTGGCTTTCTTAATCCCTTGAAAACTCATATACTTCCCACTATCGCCTTGGCATGTTATTATTTTAGTTTAAAATTCCACCTTAGCACAATGTCGCCATAACCAATTTACCCCCAAAATAACATCATATGATCTTAAGGGTGCAATATATAAGTTGAACTTTGTTATAAAACTTGGTAGCTCGACTCACTATAAAAAGACATACCTTTAATTTCTTTTCCATTTGGTTTCCATATTGAATCGCGCATGTTTTACTGATATGACTAGCTTTTCTAGAAATTTTATTCAATATTGTAGGTGCAACAAAGCATTCAATGGCTCATGTATCAATCTAAATAAAAATATAAAAACTTTTTTCTTTCTTGGAACCTTTATTCGAGTAGATTAGAAGTCTACCTAATGATTATCAACTGTTGCATGTATGTTTTTTTGATATGAGACTATGAAAAGGGCCCTTTAGTGGTGTTTTGGGGACAATATTTAGCATAGTGATCTTCTCTGTATGTATAACACCCTTTTAGTGGTCCTTTCTTTCATTAAAACTTCTCACCAACACTCCGAGTTAAGTTATTGTCACCATTTACATTTAGTTGGTTTCAGTCATTATTATTTATCTTAGATGTGTTCCTAGTATTATTTGATTTCCAAACACTCCTTGTTTATTTTCCACAATTATTTTTTAACTCATTAAATTTCTTATTTAATGGTTAGGTTGACTACCGATTTTGGTCCATTCCTAGGGCCTTAAATCCTTTCTTGTAGGAAAAAGTAGTTATAAATTTTTCTCCTTGTTTATAGTTTTTTCAAAAGCATATTTCATATAATTTAGCCCATGTACGTCTACCTCAGCTCTAATGTGAGGAATCAAACCGATAATAAAATTTTGGATTCGAACCGCTCATCCTTTTGGTACTTGTGTAGCATATTTGAGAAGATTTGCAAATTTATCCCAATATGTAACTACTGAAAAAAATTCCTTGGGTCAAGTTCTAAAACTAGGCCACCTTTCCATTGAAGTATAATTGTGACAACCATATTTTCTTGAATAGAGTCACAATAATACCCATATAGTGTTCTTAGTACTCAAGTTCTTCTCACCCTTTTTATTGTTCCACTAGGTGAATGCTTCACATGAAAGTTGATATGTCTCCCATATTTCCTTTGTTTCCTCTGATAAATTTTGAATCTCAAAATATTTTTCCATTTCTATAAGCCATGATTTAGTCCCAACCCCTAGTATTTCTCCTATGAACTTTGTGAGATTACTCTTTCTATATCCTTCACCAATTTTGTTTCGAACCTTTTCTCGCTTGGGCACTTGTTTAGATACCTGATCAAGAACATTTTTCAAAGCTTGCTCATTTTCTCCATCAACCTATTTGGCCTTTGTTCAAAAATATTGCTACCTCTTCAACTTGAATTAACAAATCAAGACAATTCGAATAAACTAACCTCGAGAGGATTCTAGGTTTAGTGATACTTGTAGATGATAGATGACATGCTCAATATTACGCTCTGTGGAATGTTGGTATAAGATCCTTTTTGCTAAGAATCCTACAAATCATAGACACTAAACATAATATAATCAATAGGATAAATGGTGAATTTTCTAGCAAAGGCTAGTCCCTATAAGTCAATAGGCTTCCTTACAAGGATTTCAATCCTCTTTTAAACAATCAAGTGGTTTTGCAATATATACGATATGTGATAACCAATACAAGATAATATCATAATAAATGATAATTTTATTTCAAATCATATAAAAATAGATGATAAAGGGAAGAGGAAGACTATGGCTCAAACTTAAGTTCGAAAGGTAAGTCATTGTCTTTTTCTCGATTTGAATACAAACCAAACAAGATTAGATTTAATGATTATGTAGTCAAAGTAAGCACGCCAATAGTATTTTACTACTTGAGAGATTTCATGAATGAACTCAAAAAATTTTCCAATTATTCTAAAGGAGCAAAATGGTTTGTGTACAAGGTTAGATCATGCAACATATCATACTTGCTCCCTAGTAGAAAGGATGTTGAATGATTGGAAAATAATGAATGCTAGTAATTTCATGAGAGGGGCCACCAATTTCCATCTAAAATTAGTCCATACTAAAAAACGTGTTAGAAGAAAACAATTTGATATAGTAGATTAAAGGATACTTGATGAAAACTGGATAAAATTGCAAGAAAATAAAAGTGGGAGGAATCGTTGGCAATTGGGGCAATCACTGGTGATTTTGGTGCTTTGTAATAAAATGATAAATTCAAATATCTGATGATTAAAACTTGATTTTCCAGAGTGTTCAATGTTCAGAGATGATGAAAAAATAAGTAAGAGGTACCTAGAGGATGATGTGGAGCTAATTGAAAATTCAAGCCTTGTTGTGATGGTTGATGAAATCTATAGACCAGGTAGTGAAAAGATGATGAAAGATGATTCAAAACTAATCCAAAATACTTAATGGAAATAAATGGTGATTCCTGATGTTGATTATGATATCCAAGTGTTGAATAATGATGCACAGGAAGTTGTGGAATCAAGTTGAAAGAAAGAGTTCATGGAATGAAGTTGAGGATCCCCAAGAGAAGTTGAAAAACTCTCTTAAGTAATCACCGACAATTACCCAAATTTCCAAAGATTTCGCTTGTTTGAGATTTCGATGGAAAATGGTTAGAACAATTTGCTAAATCAAGGTTTTTGTTTTGAATTTCGAGGGGTGAATTTGTTAGACTGTTTAGGGACTTTTTTTTTTTGGTTCAGAGGATGACGAAATAGGTTAGATTATACTAATTTAAGTATGATTTTGATAGGTGTATAAATGATTTTAATAGGTGTGTAGATGATTATGATAGGTGTGTAGATTATTATGATAGGTGTGTCGAGATAAGGGTGTTAGAAATAGATAAGATGGATTTTTTAGGGAATAAATAGATTTAGGTTGATTTGGGTAGTTTAGACTTAGATAAATGATTTTGATAATATAATGTAATTAAATGGTGTGTATGATGAAATATTCATACATTTAATTAATTGATTAAATAACAATGGGAGGTGATGGAGGAAGTATGGGATGTTGATGAATTTAATTAATGGAACAAATGTGAAGGATGTAGTGTATGGCTTAGGGTATAAAATATCGATATGTTTAATTAATGATTTAGACAAAGATGAGGGGGTGTAGATTTTGGTGTCTACATTTGCCCCTTTTTTTCTAAGTGGTTTAATGGAAAAGTGTTAGAAAAAAATGATGTTGAGTTGTTTGTATGGGTGATCTTGCAAGAAACACCAATTTGATGGTTGTGATTAGGTAGGTTTGTTGTGTTTCATTCAAAAAATTTCCTTAAGTCCAAGGGGTACTGAAACAGGATGTGCTACCAAGGAATCAAATGATAGGGGAACCAAGGGGTTTGATACCTATAGATGTATGATCCATGAAGGTAGGCTAAATAGATGGGGAAATTCAAGTGATGGGGGCCAAAGGGCACACGTCCCATAGTCATATGACAAATCTTGATGTAATTTTCATTTATTTGATATTTAATGTTTCAAGGACTAGGGTCCTTTGAAAGAGACACTTTTATGAAAAAAGTGATGATTTAATATAGAATAGGCATGTATGCCAAAAATAGGACAAATTGCTAGTGATTCGGCTAATTGCTAGCGATTTTAGATAAATCTCGATGATTTAGGAAATCATCGACAATTGCATTGGGATAAAAATAGGGTTATAAATAGCTAATTTCAATGTTTTAGGCTCATTTTTACCGAGAAAAATACATATTTCTAGAGTGATTTTGAGTGAAAAACATGTTTTTGAGTGGAAAAGTGGAGATTTGGACACCACTGTCATCGAGTAGGCATCGGAAACCCACTATGGCAGAGGTAGGTGGTTTTAACCTGCTTTTATGTGTTTTTTTGTTGATTTTTAGTAGTTTTTAGAAAAATATTGTTTTGGGGGCATACGGATGCCCTAATTTAGAATCGTAGGAATCACTCGATGATTCATGCAATTGCCAACAATTGAGGTGAATCGTTGGTGATTCACCTATTATGTAGCCATTTTGAATTTTTGATGATAAAACATGATTTTTAAGAAATGTTTTCAATTTTGTGTGGTGTTTGTGGTTCTAATTTGGTTATTTGATGTAGGTGTATTAATATTAATTATATTTTGTGATGATGTTGATGTTGATGTTAATGATATTTTTGATGTTTTAGATGTTGTTGGTGTTTTTGGGTGATGATGTTGATGTTTTAATGTAAAGAAGTTTTGATATGTTGTGGATGATATTTTTGGCAACGATACTAATGTTTGTTTATATTTGTTTGTTCTTTGTAGGTGGCTGCATAATTAACTATCCGAGATCATATTTCATTGATTTTTGATGAGGTGAGAGCTGATATGACAGATTATGGCTGGGAGAATATTGAGGCCATTGGTTTCGGTGGTATGAGGGATTACTGATGGATCCATAGGTGCCGGAGTTTGTTATTGGCCTTACTAGAGTGGTGGAATCCTTCCACCTGTACTTTTTGGCTGCCCACTAGGGAGATCACTATTACTTTGGAGGATGTTCATCACATCATGTGATTACCTATCCATGGAGAGGGAATTTATGTTATTAGTGAGGTGAAGAGGCTAGATGTGATGCAGAGGTTATATGGTGATGAGGCACAACACGTGAGATATGTATCATGAGAATTTAAGTACCAAGCATTGTATGTGCTTAGAGAGAGGTTATACCAGGATGACTATGATGATGATGGCCATCTCATGTTTTTCTTTACTAGATTTTAGAGGTGGAAGATTTCCCTGGATGATGACCAAGGTTTTTCCTGAGATGATGGAGCACCACACAATGTTTGAGTGGGGGCCCACATTAATTTTACATAAATTTAGAGAGTTGTGGGCCTGGAAGGCCCAAAAATGTTATGGTATTGATGTTGGATTTTTATTACAGTGTTGGGCATATGAGCATATTTCTATTGCTCATCCATTGGGCCTGTCATGGGGTATTGATGAGATTCATGTTGGATTTATGATATGGCAATAGAACAATGAACAAGGAAGAAGAAGAAGAGGGTTGGTTTTTATAGAGACTTGTTAGCAGGACCACATGTAGGTGATGTGGTGTGGTGGCCATATTTATATTACCATGATTGGCTTGAGTATCCTCAAGATTTGGTGGGCATGCAACATGATATGTGGGTGCATGATCGTAGGGTAGAGAGCATGATATCTTACATTTTGATTGGTTGGGAGATAGTTTGGATTGGTTCAGGGTGTGCCTAAGGAGCCCGTATAGTATAGATGAGAGGATGGAGACACAAAGACTCCAAGGGATGTTGTAGTGAGGCTCATGATCATTTTTGATGAGTGGGGGGATACAATCCTAATGATAATGGTGAGATTATGCTACTTGATGATGTGGAGATGGCCCCATATTATACAACATGGTGGACTCGAGCACTGAGAGCTTTTGATAAGACCCAAGTTGTACAACAAGTGAGAAGGATCCATGATTGAGTAGAGGGATGAGCATAAGCATAGAATGTGATCTAGGTGTCTGATGATGAGGATGAGGAGGAGGAGGGTGATGATGATATTGAAAAAGCTATTATAGAGGTGACAATTGAGAAGGCCATGGTGAAGGGAGAGAGGGATGTGTTACACAGAGAGAGGGATGACCTCCTAAGGGTTAGAGATTCTTTGATTGCTAAGTGAGATAGAGTAGTGGATGAGAGGGATAGTGTAGTGACTAAGCATGATGGACTCAGAGGTACGGTTGACTCATGACAATGCGAGATAGGAATAAATACCATTAGCAAAGAGATAATAAGCCGAATAAGGCCTTGAGGATTACAAGGTCTTCTATTTCTCGGTGTAGCGTTAGTGGTAATGTCCTAGGCTAGTGGTCAAAGAGCACATGCTAGTGCAAAGAGAGCACAGGCCGATGGAAAGAGGGAAGCACGTGCATCCTCCTGGGATGATTTATATGGCCCACTATCATTCATTACGAGTAAAGCTATAGTATTATGTTGATATGGTGATCCATGATTACCTAGATGCCACATTATATGTTGATCATTTTAGTACAAGAGTAAAAATTCCTAGTGTGAGTGTTGGTAGTGTAGGTCACCCACCTTGGAGATCAGAGAGAGGACGTGGCAATGAGAGGGGAGCTGGTGGTGATATTGGAGCCATTGGTGATGCCAATGCCCAGGGAGGAGAGGGTAGTATTCTCCTTGCCAGCGATTTCCTTAAAGGTTTCCATTTTACTGATTCATGATATGTATTGATGATAGTTTTGATGTACGGATCATGAAAGCCCTTATTTATATGACATTGATGTATTTGTGTTATGAATTTTGATATTGGTATTGATTTATATATGATGATGATGATGAGGTTTATGGCTTATTTTCTTTGATTCACATGTGTTGATGGTTTCAATGTATATTGTGATGTATGTTTTTAATTTGAATGTGTTAGTGTTAGATGGATTTTGATGGATGTATTAGATGTGATGTCAAGAAATATGGTTTGTGAATATATTTGATAAAATGTGGTTGAATGTTTAATTAATCAAATGACTTAAAATGTGATCTTAAAATGGATTGTATAAAAATGTGACTAAGTAAAATAGGGTAAAAATGAAATGATTTCCCTATTATGGATTTTATATATATGTGATGGGTTTTGATAGTGTGAAAACACTTGCACTTGTAGCCTTAATAAATGTTAAATAAGATCGTCAATGAGTAGTTACACAAGATCTTAGTAAATAAGTGGGGTGATGTAATTGTATCTTATTAGGTCATGAAAGGGTTTGTGTATGTAGATCAATATGGGAAAAGGGTTCTTCATTTCAACGAGTTCATAGGGAAATGCCCCAACTTTACATATTGCTTTTGAAGCAAACTAATAAATGCAGGAAGTTTACTATAATGGGAAAGCTGATCAATGTGGTAAGCTTTCCTATATGATTTTGATATTGATATATTTTGAAGGCTCATCAGTGTGGGAAGCCTTTCACATGGGTAGCCATCCTTCAATGGTATGGTCTATTTTTTTTAACTTTTATAAGATAGCCTTCCTTCTAGGGATCGGTCTATGATTTTGACTGGTAGTTTTCCTTCAAGGGATTAGTATACTTTTACAGTTTGATAATTATTTTATATTTTGAATAGCTTTCCTTGAGGATTAGTCTATTATATTTTTATTTTGATAAGAAGCATCCAATGATTTTATATAAAAAAATTAGCTAATGAGAAGACCCTAATAGACCATTTTGAGGAGGGGAAGATGTGTATGTGACCTACACACACATGTGCCCCATATCATGTTTTTAGTTGGTAAAGGGTAGGTGAGTGTAATGATTTAAGGGGTTCCTATAGAGGAGGAACTTGTCCATAGTGAAATATGTGATGAAAAAATCCATGGTGTTCATATTTAAGGTATATTTAGGATAATGATGGATAACCACATGCTTTCAAATCATTAGTATGATAAACTTGATGGTTTGATAAGCGATAAGATTTTAGATGTAAATACTGTCATGAAAATAAATCATTTAACAATAGAAAGGCCACAAGTGCAAGTCATTTAGAGGTTCCTTTTTAGGTTCACCATCAAGGGAAGCGAGACGGTATGCTCCCGACCCATACTTGTGAGTAATGACATATGGACCGATCTAATTAGGGAAAAACTTTCACATTTACTCCATTATAATTGAGTGACATTTTGATTTTATTTAAGCAAAAGATCACCAATTTTAAAGTCATATTATTTGATATGTTTTTTATAAGCTCTTTTAATGCATTCTTGATAAAATTGATGATGTTTAAGGGCCATTAGATGTTTTTCATCTAATAGTTCAAGTTGTGCTAAGTGGTCTTGGCAATATTCTTCATCTGGGATGAAGTCTATGAGGGACACATGAAGTGATGGAACTTGGACTTCAAGAGGTATGACAACTTTAGTCGTAGACGAGTGAATAGGGGGTAGCTCTTGTAGGAGTACAGATGCTAGTTCGATAATCCCGGAGGGAAATGGGATTTGGAGATATCAGCCCTACCGCATCATCTACAATTTTCATAAGGATTTTAATAAGAGATTTATTAGAGGCTTCAAATTGTCCATTTTCTTGAGGATAATAGGGTGATGAAAAGTTGAGTTTAATTTTGAAAGTATCATAGATATTTTTGAGTTATCTATTCTTAAAATATTTTTCATTAATTGTGACAAGTTTATGAGGAACGCTGAAAAGTCATATAATGTACTGATATATGAAATTAATGATAGGTCCAGATTTAGTTGAATTTAAATGGATAAATTTAACCCATTTAGTTAAATAATCAGTATTTTTGATAATGAAGTGATGTTGTTGAGCTGATTTAGGATTGATAATGCCAATGAGGTCTAAACCCCGTTGAGAGATAGGCCATAAGTCCTAAGCGGGTTGTAGCGCTTGACCGGGACATGAATAAGGTCTGAATGAAGTTGACATATCACACATTTCTTAACATATATACAACAATCCTTAGTGATAGTAGGCTAATAATACCCTAGTTATATGACACATTCGGTGAAAAAATTTCCATTGAAATGTCCTCCACAAATACCATCATCGAATTATTTTATTTATTTTATTGATTCATGTGATTTAGGAAAAATCAACATAGCACCATCAAAACATCATTTATAAATAATACCGCCTATGATGATGAAGCGGGTGATGCATTGAATGCATGATCATTTAGCATTTCTTGATAAGTTAGATGAAATTTTAGATTCAGAAATGTAGTCATAGATTTGAGTATGCTATGAATCAATTGGATTATTTTAAACAACATTGATAGGAGGGAGTTCATTTTGATGTGAAGGGTAATCAATCCATTGAACAACCACGAATAATTTAGTGGTTTCTTTTGACCCTTTAGTTTCTCAAGGAATGAGGGCTCCTAAGGGGGCCATTGTGTCCACAAATTTGTTAGAGGATCATGGGATGGTTTGGATGGAGTAACGATCAAAGGATCTAAGGAGAAAATCAACGTTAGATTTATATTTTTATAGGATTTCATCTTTACATTGGTGTTTTCCTTTAACTTGACTAATGAAGAGTTGTGATTCTCCATAGATTTCTAAGATGTGAACACATAGGAGAATAGTAATCGTAAGGCCCATCATTAAAGATTTGTACTCTGCCATGTTATTGGTACATTCAAAGTTTAGTTTGAATGATAACAGAAGAGGAATTCCCCAAGAAGGTATTATAACAACATCGGCCCCTTCCCCTTGCTAGAATTTAGAACCATCAAAGAAGAGAGTCATTTTAATAGGGATAAATTCATATTCATTGACATTTCCAATGGATTCATCAGGAAAGCATTCACGAGGAAGTTGATTGTTAGGAAGAGGAGCATCAATGAGCTAGTCTACAATAGCCTAGCCCTTAATGGATTTTTGTGATATAAACTTGAGGTCAAATTTAGTCATAAACATAAGCCATCAAGTGATACGATCACTATGATATGGTTTAGAGTACATGGTTTTGAGTGGATTGAAGCTATTAATGACATAATTTTTGATTGAGAATATAATGATGCAATTTAGAAGTAACGAAGTATAAAACACAATATAAAACACAACATAGTTTTTCAACTTTGGTGTAATGAGTTTCATATTCATGGAGTGTGCGGTTGATATAATATACGACATGTTTACGACCTTAACTATCATGATAAGTGAGCATAGCTCCTAAAGCATGTTATAAAGTAGATATGTATAGATAAAATGGCTCTCCCTCACGAGGTGGAGTAAGCACAAGTGGTGATAAAAGGTATTATTTAATTTCATCAAAGGATTTCTGACAATCAGATCCCAGTGAAATTCTATTTCCTTGTGTAGAAGATGATGAAATGGTGACAACGGTTGGAATGTTATGATATAAAATGTTGGATGGACTGCAGTTTACCTTGAAGGCTACGCAATTGTTTAAGATTAGTTGGAGGAGGCATTTCAATGATGGATTTAAATTTTGCTGGGTCAAATTTAATACCTTGAATAGATATGATGAATCCTAAAATTTTTCTTGCGAGGACACGCAAAAATAATTTTTAGGATTGAGATGAAGGAAATATTGGATAAGACAAGTAAATATTGATTCAAGGACATCAAGGTGATATTTGTGTTGTTTGGATTTTCCTAAGAGATCATCGACGTAGTATTTGACTATTTTGTGGATGAGATCATGAAAAATGTAGGTAACGGTCTGTTAGTGAGTAACTCCGCATTTTTAAGACCAAATGACATAATGCGGTAATAGAAGGTTCCCAAGGAGTGATGAAATATGTTTTATGTTGATCATCAATGGCAATAATAATTTTATTATAACCCAAAAATCCATCCATAAGGGAGAGCATTTCATGGCCGAATGTTAGGTCAATGAGTTGATCTATATTTGGAAGAGGGAAATCATCTTTAGGACAAGCAAAATTAAGATCCATATAGTCTGTGTAGATACATATCTTTCCTAAAGCTTTGGTTATGGGAACAATATTAGAGACCCATTGTGGATAATCAATGGGTATGATGAAATTAACAGATAAAAGATGTAACTCTTCTTTAATAAGGAGAACTATATGGGGACGCATCCTACAAAGTTTTTACTTAACATGCCTATCATCTAGATATATGACGATGTTGTGTACAATGATGTTAGGATCAAGACTAGGCATATCATTGTATGACTAGGAAAAATCTTGACTATATTTTGATAAGAAGGTGGTGAAATCTTCAAGTTCTTGTGGGTTTAATGATTGACCAACCTTAACCGTGTGAGCGTCCGAAGGGTTCCTAGGTTAACATCGATAGGGGATTCATTAAGGAGAGTTAATGTGTGTCCGGTGGTAGGGATTTATAAAGGAAATAATCCTTAGCTCTCATATGGGAAAGGATACTTTGATCATCATAACATTGAAGGATATTAATAGTGGATAAATCTTCCTCAAATCAATTTTTCTAGATGAGAGGAAGTTGTTTAGTGACATGGTTGGATTGATAAGTTAAAGTACCTAAGGAAATAGTATTGAGTAAAAAAAAAGTTAGGCAAGATGGATAAAACGTCATCTATGTCCATAGGATCTTCAAGGGTTGCATCTATGTCCATAGGATCTTCAAGGGTTGTGGGTTTCAAAAATTTGAGTTTGGTGATATGTAAGGATGTAGTGGGTTTATATGGGTTGGAGATAAGTTTCTCATAACCTAATCCATATTTCTCATAAGTTTTAAGGGAGCATTGGAAAATAAAGTAATGTATTCCTTGTTCATAATGGCCAAGGCCAAAACCTTTCCATTGACATCGGTGAAGGTACATATAAGCAAAATCTAGATTGTCTAGGGATTTTAAGTCTAATGTGAAAGCCATGGCATGATGTAGACTGATAGAATGAGATGAAGGATGATCAAGTACCCCATAGACATTTTTTTAAAGTGTGTGGGTTTGTAAGAGATAAAATTTCATATGTTAGGCTCAAACATGGGTTGCTTATCAGGGTAACCATAAGTCTTAGGTGAAGAGATGGAGTTAAGCACGAGAAGGTGATAGTCCCCCAACATAAGGTGTTGTATAACATCACTAAGGGAGGAATGAATGTACTAGTAGATGATTTTTCAGATGATTCTGATTTGGATTTAGGTATAAGGATGTCATTTGGGAAAAATATTTCATATAATAGTCGGCAAAAGGATTCGGATCTATGGGGACTATGAATGTTTCACCTTCATGTTCATATTTGAGACACATATGGAGTGTAGAAGGAACACACCACATAGTGCGTATCTAGGGATGTCCTAACAACATGTTATATTGAAACTCTCCTTCTATAATGTAGAATAGTTCATGTAAGGTCTTAGTGCCAACTTTAAGTGGTAGGATAATGGTACCTAATGTGGGTGTGATAGTGTTGTTGAAGGATCGTAGTAAAACTAGAGTTTGACTAATGACATAAGGGGATAGTTTGAGATCATTAAAATATATGGATGATATAATGTTGATAGTTGAACCCCATCAATCATGACCCTTTTGATGAGGATATCATTGATTTGAGTAGTGATAAAAAGTGGTAAGTCATGCTCTTCAATCCTAAGTGAGGGAATCTCAGATGAATCAAATGATATGGCTATGGATACTTTAAGGTCCCCTACAAAATTTACAAAGGATGAAGGGTCATTTGTGGGTATTTTTATTGATTTGAGGGCTTCAATCATGGTCTACTTATGATAAGGTGATGTTTACACCACGTCGTAAAGAAACATTTTGATGGGAGCTTGGTGTAATCATTTTAATGACAACCTCTATATTGAGGTGGATGATGAGGGTGGTGCGGTGAGTATTGAAACCTTGGATTTGGGTGATGTTGTTTGATTAGATGCTTTGGGAGCTATGGAGATAGATAATTTAGGCTTATCGACACATAGTAGATAACTCGAGAGGTGGAGTTATGGATAAAACAATTTTATCTTTCGTAGGCTTGGATGGATTTGTGTCATAGTTCGTGAACAAGTGGCAATGTGGATGATGTCAACCTGATGGGAAGAGATGGGTTCTTTAGATTTAGATGAAAATGATGATGTTGTGTTCAGTTTAAAAGGAAGGAAAGGTGGATTACCCAAATTTTGAGTGACTAAGTGAAAGGCCTTACAATCCTCTATGGAATGACCTTATGTCCTATGATATTCCCAAGAGAAATCAAAGTCATACAATGTGGGTTTCCATCCTCGTGGATTTGATGGTTTGAGAGGTGGTAACATTATAAGTGATCACTAAAGGAGGTCATCTAGAATAGTTACATAACTCCCTTTAGGTGCAAATGCAAATGGTAATGAAGTTTTGGAAATATTTTCTTCCAGTGGAAATAAGGCTTTGATTGTGAGTTATCGGGTTATTTGTTGCTTTGAGGAGTCTTGGATGGTGTAATGGATGAAGGATAAGGGCCTAATGTGGAGGCTTGGTAGGTAGGCCTTGGTCTTGACATGGTAGGGTGATTACTAGGAGTGGAAATGACCTTTCTAGGAGGAGGTGGAAGGAAAGGTCAAGGACTATAAACATGATATTTCTCAGGGAAGGTATAGTAAGGGATTTTAAAACTTGAACAACACCTTGTTTGTGAGGTGTTTTTTTGATTTCAGATGAGCTAGGAGTAGATGTTGATGAAGGAAGAGGAGTTTGAATGATGTGGTTGATAAGATCTAAATGAGTTGTAGATTTTTTAGGTTTTAGATTGGTTGGTGTAAAGGTAATTGGTTTTGTAGATGAGGAATGGATTTGGCTCATGGTTTCCTTAGGAAGAGGTGTTTGTGTCATGAATTTTTTGAGAGGTATCATAGTTATATTTGCAAATTGAGGTGTAGATTTATGTGTGATTATACTAGTAGATGTGGTTGATGTGTAATTGGATTTAGTATTATTTCTAATGGATGAGGACTAGGTGGATGTCAATATAGGTTCAATAGATGTCAATGTTAGTTCAATAGGTGTTGATGTTGGTTCAATAGGAGTTGTAGATTCAGGAATATGTAAATTTTTAGTGATGGTATTGATTGTATGGTGACGTGAATGGAATTTTTTTGTGGTTGATATGTAGATGGAGGATGATTTGGAAAGGGTTGTTTGAATATGTCAAGATTTTGATTTAGGGTGCATTTGGATTGTCTAAGTGGAGTTCACCCTTGTCAATAAAATCTTGAAGGACATTGTGGAACATGTGAAACCTTTCAATGTCATGTCCCTTAACCCTATGGTATTTACAATAATCATTATCTTGATACCAAGAGGGTTTGGATACATATGTATTGATAGGTCAAATGGGTGGGAGAGATATCATATTTGCAGCAAGAAACTTATCAAAGACTACACTATAAGTTTCTCCTATGGGTGTATAATTACGTTGTTGATGGGAATGCTCGGTAGTGGGATTTTCCTTAGAAGTGGATTTGACTACTATAGTGTTAGTGGATGATTTGGATTTTCAAGATTGGAAGATGACTTAGATGGGAATTCAGTTCATGGTTTCTTAGGACAAAGTTTAACTCAACCATCTTCTAGGGCTCATAATTCTAACTTACAGGCCATAGTGAAAGCTTCATCAAATGTCTGAAAAGATTGGATTTGTAGTGTTTATGAAATGTTTTTGGCACATGAGAGACAAAAATTCTAATCGAGTTTTGTTTGTGGAAATGGGAAGGACAGTTGATTGATTATACCCCTCCAATGGGAAACAAAGTCAGAAATGGACTCATCCTCAAATTTTTTAATGGTGTAAAAGTCATTGATAATGATTTTACAGGCTATTTTTATGGAGAAGTTCTCTAGGAAAAGTTGTGCGAGTTGTGTGAATGAGAAAAGAAAGTACTGAGGGATGTTATTATACCAATCCAAGGTAGGACCGAGAAAGAGACACGGGAAATTCCTCAACATAAGATCTTGGTCATGGGATATTAGATAGTAGAGCGACGAAAGGAATGAGTATGTTGTTGGGGATCTTCTTTGCTATAAAATTTGATAAACTTTGGAAGTTCCCAATGGGGTGGATATGCTTTATATGGCACTAAGGGGTGAATGGGATCATTACAAATTTGGTCATAAGAGAACACATTCTTAGGTCCTGATGAAGTGGCTTCAAGATTGGATATGTGGTTCATGAGGGCTTAAAGAGGATCGGGTTGTGTTGGTTACTACGAGGATGAGCTAGGTTGAAATGAGAATTGGCTAGGTTATGGGTATGTCTGATATTGTTGAGGAATGTTTTGCTAGTAGGGAATGTTTTGTTGAGGAATATTTTTTGAGGGATATTTTTGGGGATGTATTTATGAGGGATGTTTTGTTGAGGTATATTTTGTTGAGGAATGTATTGTTGATACAGGATGTTTTGTTGAGACAAAAATCTTTTTGAGGAATGTTCTATTGTGGAATGTTATAGGTAGGTTGGGACACTAACAGCTTGTGATGGTTGAATATAATGATAAGGATGTGGGATAGATGTGGTGGTAAAAGGTTGTGAATAAGGAGGTGGTTACTAAAATTATATTGCAGAGGAAGAAAAATACAATGCTTGTTGCAAGATGTTACGAATAGAAATAGATTGTGGTATAGAAATTAATGGCTGATGGTTATGGAATAGGTTATAAAATAAGGGGTATAGAAGATTGGAATGAAACATGATGATTGGTGGAAATGGAACTAGTATTTATTAAGGGAATGGATGAAGGAATATACATAGTAATGTTTTGAACGGTAGTGCTAACTAGCTGAGATATGGCGACAAATGGAAACAAAACATATTGGAGGTGTCCGGGTAGCGAGAATGTTGGAGGGGTAGATAATGAAACATTGGTATTGTTTTGAGGAGGTTTTGAACTAGTGGAAGGTTCAAGTGAAGATGTGGTTTGTTGTTTAGTTGTGTCTTGAGAAGAAATCATATGAAGACTAAAAAAGGAATAGAAGACACAACACTGGATGTTTCAAGTTGATTGATAAGAATGGAAAACTCAACATTTGATGTTTCATATTGACTTATGGGTGGATATGAATATATTTTTTGGATAACGGGTTGTTGGTTTGAATCAATGAGTTGTGTAATAGTATATGAAGGATGAGGAATGTGTGGTTTGGATACAAATGGTTGGAGTTGGACACCCCTAGCTGTAAGATAAGCATTAAGGGAAATAAGATTTGAATCTAACATCTCTTCAAAATAGGGTCTCCTCTATCAAAGAAAGGAGGTCCAAATGATTCTGATTAATATTTGGGAGAATATGTTCATTCGGTTTCTTCTTGCTCAGATCCATGGAAGATTTGACTACGAAATTGACGTGTAAAATGTAAGAGATGTTGTCGCATTTCTTCATTATATTTCTCCTCTATTTCATCCCAGGCTCATTGATCATCAGTAAGAGGAGTGGATGTGATTGGTTGATGAAATGGGTTTTGTTTTTGTAATGGTGTAGAAAATGTGGTAGGTAATGGTGTAGATAAGGAAGTGGATAAAGGTGTAGGAAATGGTGTAGACAATGGAGTAGATAATGGGATATGTTGTTGTAATGGTGTAGATAATGGTGTAGACATGTTTTCTGAAGTTTGATTATGGGATTGTTGTCTAGTAAGTACCATAGTAAACAAACACACAATCACCTATAAAAAGTAACTAAGTGGGTTGATTACAAAAAGTAGAAAAAAATAGGTAGAATGGATTTTAGATTTTCTTGATTTAATTATGAAAAAGTGAAATGTGTAAAATGGCTGATGGGTCCTAGGAAATGGCAAGCTATGGTTGGTTTCAAGTATGTTTAAGGGTGGCATCCTTGATATACCCAAAGGTACATGAGGCTCAACTCTATACTATTGCCGATACAGGCTTGGTATTAGGGCTTACCCCCTCACTTCACCAAAGGATGATAAGGGAGTTGGGTGCTTTGCCAATATACCGATAGATAGGTGTTTATACTCAGCTAGAACACATATTTTATTTCCTATTGGGTGATGAAATCCCAATAGTTATCACCTAGGTGGGAATTGTTTTAATGTGTTTTTGATGTTTTAAGTGATTTGGTTGTGTGTGGGGAAAATAAAGTGAATGCAACCAATTAATTTTCCCTAATTAAAACTATGTGAGCAAGAAGGATGTAATGGTTTGTTTTAAGATCCAAAATGAAATTTTATTTTCAATGAGAAAAAATAAGAAAATAATACAATGTTGAAAGCAAAAAGAAGGTTTTAGAACTCACTGTGATAAACACTTCCTTAAATTATTTTTTTACAATTTTTAATTCAACAATAAGCAATCCAACAATCCAGAAAGAAAAATCTCTAGAAACATTAACCTACAAAACCAGGTTAGTAGAAACAAAGAACACAATAGAAAACAAGGATTAGCAAGCAAACTGTGAAGTAATCAGAAGTATTTAGACAATTTTTCGGTGATTGATTGAATTGCTAAAGATTATTGAACAAAGCCAAATATGAAATATATGATATTTTAGATGAATAAAATACTTTTATGTTTCTATTTTAAACATTAAATCCATAAAAATCTACAAATATGAATACTTAAGCTAACAAAAAGTGAACAAACAACATAAAATGAAAAACCAAAATGTAAACCGTAGGACAATCAAAAGTATCCAAACAAATCATCGAAATTTACTTGAGTCACCGGTGATTGACCAAATTTTTGGTGATTACTAATCGAAAACTAGAAAAATAAAGATAAATGTTATTTTAATGAAATGAAATAATACAATAATGCAATAAGGGACTTAGGTCCCACCAAAAAGCCAAAATGTTGAAAAATATCCCCACCTCTTCAACTTGAATTAACAAAGTAAGACAATATGAATAAATTAACCTTAGAGGACATAGATTTTAGTGATAACTATAGATGATGGATGAGATGATTGATATTGCACTCTATGGAAGGTTGGTACAAGATCCTTTCTCATAAAAAAACTCGCAAATTAAAAACACTAAATAGAATATAATCAGTGAGATAAATGGTATATTTCCTAACAAATGCCACCCCAGGAAGTCAATAGGCTTGTTTACAAGGATGTCAATCTGATTTTAAACAATCAAGTGGTCTTAAAATATATACAATATGTGATAACTCGATAAAAGATAATATCATAATAAATGATAAATTTAATACAAATCATATATAAAATAGATGAGAATGGGAAGAGGAAGATTATGGCTTGAACTCAAGCTTGAAAGGAAATTCATCTTCCTGTTTTGCCTCGAATGTAGCCCAAACAAGCTCAACTTCAATGAGTATGTATTCAAAGTATGCACGCCAATAGTCTTCTATTGCTTGACAGAGTTCATGAGTGAACTCAAAATTTTTTTCCAATTATTCTAAAGGAGCACAATGGATGGCGTATAAGGTCATATATCATGCAACATATTGTACTACTCCTAGTAGAAATGATGTCGAATGATTAGCAACGAATGAATGTTGGTAATTTCATGAGAGGGGCCACCAATTTCCATCTAAAAGTAGTCAATACACAAAAACTTGTTAGAAGCAAACAATTTGATATAGTAGATTAAAGGATACTTGATGAAAATTAGATAAAATTGCAAGAAAATAAAAGTGGCAGGAATCACTTTGGTGATTGGGGAAATTACTCGGTGATTATGGTGCTTTGTAATAAACGATAAATTCAAATATTTTATGATTAAAACTTGATTTTGTAAATTTTTCAATGTTCATAGATGATGAATAAATAAGTAAGAGGTACCTATAGGTTGATGTGGAGCTAAAGGAAACTTCTCTTGAGAACAAGAAAATTTAATCTCGAGAGAACAAGCAGATTTACATAGCAAAATATTAATATATTCTCTATATATTATTTTCCACCTATCACAAATAAAATTAATGGAGCACTAATCTTATAATTTCCTAACATTCCCCCCTTAGTGTGAACATGGGGAAAACCTGCCTTTGTACTTGCACCTGCTCATGATATGGTGATTTTCACAAGATGATCACAAACCTTAGGGATGGTTTTGCAAATAGTTGACCACAAACCGGGAATGGTGGTTTTGCAATTGGTTTACCACAAACCACAAAGTGATGGTTTTACGAATGGATTACCAACAACCAAGAATGGTGGTTTTGCTATTGGTTTACCACAAACCACAAATGAAGGTTTTCAAGTGGCTTACCTACAACCACATCATGATGTGCCAAGTACTATCATCGGCCCTCATCATATTTCACCGTAGGGAATAACATAGGAAATTATGATAACATCTTTTGCTCATATATACATAGAAAAAACTGACATACTGGAAATGGAACATTGGAATGATGTTCCCCCCCTCAATGTGTAATTTCCACTTATTGAAAACAAGATTACTGCAAACTGAGGCACACCACACTGGAAGCACTAAAATCAAACTACACACACACCAGTCACCAAAGCTGATATGCGGCCCCATCATTGGCAATTAACGAGAGGTCGCTGAATGACCTCCAACCTCTATTTTCCTCCTGCCTCCTGTTTCATGCTCAGAATAAGAAGTCTTCAGAACCACTGTCTTCATTTACTTGTTCTTCCTCATTCTCTGATCTTTCTTCAGTAATAAAGTTGGCCTCAATTCCTTTGAGTTTTCCACTAAGTATATCTTGAGCTCGAGCTCTACAAAATGAAGTTGTATGCCCCTTTTTCTTACAGTAGAAACATTCTCTTTCCTCTTTATATTTAGAAAATTTTTTGTACTTCCTTTTTACATACATTGTTGTTTCTTCTTCTACATCTTCTTTGGTCCGTTTTTCCTCAGCTAGGAGAGCTGATATCATATCTTCCAATGAGTTAGAAGGTATCTGACCAAGAGTGAAAACAACATTACTATATTTGGGTGGTAAACTATTCAGCAGAATAGCTTTTGCATCCTCATCGTCTACTGGAGCTTTTACTTCTGCAAGTTGTCTCAGAAGAGATCGTAAATTGTTGATGTGACTAGACATTGTATCTCCATCACTCATTTTGAGCTTGAACAACTGAAGTTTTAGAGAAAACTTTGCATTGACTGCTTTTGAACCAAATAATTTGCTCAAATTATCCCAGATGTCCTTCGAGTTTTTATCTAGATCAACATAATGTAATTCAGAGTCCGAAAGGGCAAGGCCAATAATGGCTTTGGCTTTATCATCCCGTGTTTCCCATTCTGCCAATCTGGTCAGATCTGAAGGTGCTGGTTCTTTTCCATCTACTATTCTCCAAAGATTTTTGTTCATCAACTGCATCTGGATCTTGACTTTCCATGTGTGAAAATTGAGACCATTGAATTTTTCTAGTGGAATGTCCATTATATTTTAGAGTGTCGGTTTCAACCGAAAATGCTCTCTTAGGGGAGTCGGATTTAACCGATAATGCTCCCAATTTACACTATATTTTAAAAGTAATAAAAACAAATTACTTTTTAAATTCTACATGGATATTTACTAAAGACTTAAACTCAGAAAGTAATATTTAATTACTTTCTATATTTAAATATTTTGATACACAAATTAAACTAAAAGACACATGATTACAAATTATAGACCACCCCCTACTACTGACACACTACGAGATTTAATCCCTTGACTAATAAATTACAAATAATCTTATTCTAAGATCCGTGGCTTTTGTAATTCAAAAGAAACCGCACCTTTTTATTAGAATCCCATGCATATTTGCGAGCTTGAGCTGGAAGGATAAGCAAGCATTCACGTCCATGATCTAACCATGGTTCTGATTTTAATTTCCAGCGAAGAAGACTTGTAGGAGGCGGTTTCAATGTGACTTCAGAGATTGCTTCAACAACGGACAATGAGGATCAATGAATTGAGGTGTTTCATTACAAATATGTAGACCAAGACGTGGAAGACACGTGAGATCCACACTTTCTTATTGCTGCACCATCCAACCATTGCAATGACACGTACAGGATTCTCAAATTACTTAGTGTTTGCTGGATATAGCTAGGAATGCGGCTCAATTACATGAAATGGCACCACTTTCTACTCCTTGTAATTATTTAAAAAATATATGTATCTTCAAATTCTTTGTAATCACGCAACAAACTTATAAATCCTCTCGTTATTGAAGACTGCACATGGACTTAGATCTGATAACTGGCTAGAACGCCTTTCCAAGTCTGTTGCTCCACTATGATTTGTAATGTCTCAACAATCTGACTCCTTTCTTCAAGCTGACTGAAGAGAAACATGCTTCGAATAATAGATTGAGATAGTCACGATGATCTGTGCTGATCAGGAGTGAGCACGCTCAAAAATAAAATTATTCTTCATTATTCAGGTTAGCCAATAACTATAGTGGCTCTACCCCATACAACATATCATATCTCCATTAAATAACTGATCTGACCACTCTCCTTCCTCTGACTCGCCACATATGGCGCCATGTCCTTTTTTTTCAAAAAAAAAAAAATAGAAAGGACGTCAAAATTGGTGAAACTACAACATAGATCTGACAGATTTGATGGTGCAGGAGGATATACGGATCTATAATTTGCAAATAAAATTCTGAGAAGTCATGAGAGCTCACGAGTCCCAAAACTTAAAAAAACAAATTGAAAATAAATATTCCAACTTCATAAATTGGGGTGATAGCTAAACAAATATGCCAATACAACAAAAACTATTTCTCCATTGGAGCGAACTCGCTCTGATACCAAATCTCAGAGAACAAGCAGATTTAATCTCAGAGAACAAGTAGATTTACACAACAAAATATTAATATATTCTCTATATATTATTTTCCACCTATCACAAATAAACTTAATGGAGCACTAATCTTATAATTTCCTAACAACTTCAAAACTTATTGTGATGGATGATGAAATCAGAGACTAGGTAGTGAAGAGATGATGATAGATGATCCAAAATTGCTCCAAAATGTTCAATAGAAATAAATGGTGATGCTTGATGTTGATTATGATATCCAAGTGTTGAATAATGATGCACATGTAGCTTTGGAATTAGGTCAAAAGC
The DNA here is from genome assembly GCA_018340775.1 of Taxus wallichiana var. yunnanensis. Classification (NCBI taxonomy): domain Eukaryota; kingdom Viridiplantae; phylum Streptophyta; class Pinopsida; order Cupressales; family Taxaceae; genus Taxus; species Taxus wallichiana. The sequence continues at coordinate 719,867,431 of CM031238.1, forward strand.
AAGAGTTCATGGAATGAAGTTGAGGATCCCCGAGAGAAGATGAAAAAATCTCTTAATTAATCACCGACAATTACCCGTATAACCGACAATTTCGGCATGTTTGAGGTTTGTATGGAAAATGGTTGGAACAATTTTATAAATCAAGTTTTTTGTTTTGAATTTTGAGGGGTTAATTTTTTAGACTTTTTAGAGATGTGTTTTATTTGTTTTGGAGGATGACGAAGTAGGTTAAATTATACTAATTTAGGTATGATTTTGATTGGCGTTCGAGAGGATTTTAATAGGTGTGTAGATGATTATGATAGGTGTGTCGAGATAAGGGTGTTAGAAATAGATAAGATGATTTTTAGGGAATAAATAGGTTTAGGTTTATTTGGGTAGTTTAGAATTAGATAAATAATTTTGATAATATAATATAATTAAATGGTGTGTATGATGAAATATTCATACATTTAATTAATTTATTAAATAATAATGGGAGATGATGGAGGAAGTATGGGATGTTGACAAATTTAATTAATGGAACAAATGTGAAGGATGTAGTGTATGGCTCGGGGTATAAAATATCGATATGTTTAATTAATGATTTGGACAAAGATGAGGGGGCGTAGATTTTTTGTGTCTATAACCTCATTTCTTTGATTATCTTATTCTTTGTTCCTCATCCAGTTCTTCAACTAGAACCCTTTACTTTAATGTAATAAGATGATCACGGTGTTAGTCAAGAATGCAAGAATCTCATCTAACTTTTCTTGCTATTATTTTTCAATATCATCATCAATATTAACGTCATTATTGACATCATTTACATCATTATATTTTTTTCTACCAGATGTTTCTCTTTTCTATGTTATTTTACTCCTATCATGACACAAAAACACAACTTAGAAACATAACAAACACAAAAAGGCCATAGCATTGAACTAACACCATGTTACTAAGGTGTAGTGACCACCTAATGGGTGACTTGGAAATACATGCTGATTTTTTTTTCAGAATCGGAATTTTCTATCACTCTTCACAACCTCCAATGGAAATAAATTCCTCTTGATTTCATAGTCCTACACATACATTCAAACACATTCAAGAAGCATAATAATAATAACCTACAAGTTTACAAACTTCCTTTATCTAAGTATATTCAATTGTGTCAATTTTTTAAAACTTGTTTACTTTTCCTCTATTTAAAAATAAGTGAATTAACCATGTGTAATCATTAAGTATTAAAATCTACATGAGTTTGCATATAATAGTTCATCCCATTTAAAATAAGGCATTTCATTTAATTCCATCAGCATGTGTATCCATTTAATTGATTCCATTTTCATTCATACATAAGAGAGATAATTCTAAGTAATAATTTCATTTAGTTAAGTTCATACAATAACCTAATCATAACCATATATATAGTTAAACCTTAATGTTGTATAAAAATTACCAATCCATTCTATATAATTGAAATTTTATGTTTTTCCATTTATCCACTACTATACATCACAACACAATTTTTCATATCAAGTATAAAATTCATATTTTATTCATAATAAATATGTAGGTTATTTTACATATTTTTAAGACATTAAAGATCTCAAATTTCATTTTACAATGTTTATCATTCCTTTTCTCAATATATAATACAATAGACAATATTGTTTCATGTCGTTGGATATACATCCTAAAGTCAAATTACGCTGCGAAATAAAGATTATAATTTGAGCACTTTTCCTCCAACCATGAGCATTATGGATCCTTACTCACCTCTCATAACCTGAGAGTGGCCCTACCCTTCATGAGAAGAAGGATGCGAGAAATCAATAAGGTAAGAGAGAATACCATGTGGAATACAGTCACCCAAAATGTGGTAGACTCACTACATGGTAGGAATATGAACCATCCTAAAAATCATATAAGTAATGAATATAATTTTTCCCAAAAAAAAAAAGGAGAAAAAGGGATCCCCTAATGAAATTTGACAATGTGCTAGGACAAGAAACAAGAAATAATTCTAAACTGAATAATCATGAAGGTATACCTAATTTATCCGATCTACCCTGTACCCCCTAAACACTTTTCATGTGTGATCCACTATATTTGGTTACCTATCCCATGCATATAGGTCATTCCCTACTCCAATAACACATTTCTCAAAACATTCCCTTTTCCCACTAGAAATTCACAACAAGACATCTCTATCTCCATGTTAAAAACTTGGGAAAACTAGAACTAGAACACAAACAACACCAACCTTCCCAAATTTTCCATATCACCACCTCACATTAATATTATTAGGATCCTAATCCTAGTTTTTTATCCCAAAACAATACAAAACAAACCATGAATAGGACACAAACAATCATAACCTTCTTGGATGTCCCATACCACCCAAGGAAGTCATTATTACTATAATCATAAGCCTAGTTTTCCATCACATACAAAGGACTATAAATTATCCATAATAGTTTCCATATACATGTCTTTCATTTATACGTGTTTCAAGGTTTAATAATACTTCATATAAGGTTTATAGTGAAGACAAACAATATACAATCAATATTTAATTTATCATTAATAAGCGTATTATTTTAGGATCCACACAATTTCCTTAATCATGTCATAACTCATTTAATAATGATCACAATTTATATTATGATTAAATTGTGATACATAATAAGAGTTTTCATATGTTACCTATCTCCCTATGTATATAATTCATAACCATTGTTAAACCTTTGATTTCACCGCTATCCTTAATGTGGTCATAATCTCATGGTAACAACTTTGTAATTCAATCAATTATTTACTTGTTTTATGTCTCTACATGTCATGATGGTTTCCAATATTTCATTAAATGATAATTTTTCCCTTTTTGGCTACACACACACACATGAATATTTTGTATAGTAATCCCTAAATCACAAATTATAATTTAATTCTCCTTTTTTTAGTTCTAATCCTAAGATGGTTACAATTTCTTAGGTCACAACTTAATAATCCTCAATTGGTCAACATTTTTGCAAAGTGGTCACATTAGAAAATATCCTATATGGTCACCATTTAATAATGCTAGGTGGCTACAATTGTCACTAAAGTCACATAGGTCACAAAGGTCCTTATCATATAACCCCTTTTAATTATAATTTCTCAAGGTTTAAAAACATATAAGATTCGATCACATTGTTAAGGATAAAAATATTGAGAGAGGGAGTGAACAAAAATCCCTCCTAACTAATCCATAGCATTGAAAAATAATCCATGTCGGCTCACTTATTCATAGTATTGCTTATGCGGTGGTTAAAGGTTTATTGTGATATGTTCATTTTATAACCAAAATATTGGGGCCAAATATTTAACCTTTGACCCCTCACTTATTGACACAGCTGACTTGGCCATTCAACCGAGCTACTATAGTCCTCTACAACCGTGACTTGTAATATGTGACTATAAAAGTGCGACCTCGTTGGTTTATGGTTTCTTAATGAGAGTGTATAACTCTATCCAATTGTCGCAATATAATCAAACCAAACCTTTCACACAAAGTGATACATTATAAAATAATATTAAATCACACAAAATGAAAATTATGACCAAAACTTATGGTTTCACACCATTTCTCATGTATTAAAACAAAAATGGAAAATATCTCTATTTATACCCATTATCTTCATCTTTCAGCCTCCCCCGTGATACCCTTTCTCACTCCTGAGGAAACTTGCACACAAGTAGACAAGATTACCCAATGCATTATCCATTTAATAAAATAAAAATATCTCGAAATGAATTGTAAGAGACATATATGCCAAAAAAATCATAACTATAATATGAATAAAATCATTATTTATTACTAATGAAACATTAATAACATATATTTTACTCCCATAACATATCATAATGTTTAACCAAATAAAATAAAAAACAATAAAATGTTGTATTAAATGTGGCAATAACCACTTTGTCTCATAATGTTTCGAAATAATAAATTCATAGTTACGAGATATTACAATGACATCCAAACATCTTTCGTTTGGCCAAACTACGCAACTTGATGTAAGTGAACCCTAGAATAGTCATCCAAGTAATTTTTAAAATTTTATTTATTGCCATTTTTAAAAATTTAAAAGCCAATTTGTGATTTTATATTGTTGACAAGTTACACCGCCCAATTAGCATCAATGTTTTTTTAAATGTATTGAGGTTAAGGGGTTGAACCCCTCCCTCTTTAAAGAGCCTATTTTTACTTAAAATTTCTTTTGAGTGATTTTTAAGTGAGATTTTATGAGAAATAGGAAAATTTCTCTATTGAAAAAAGCCAATACTTTTTCAAGGCACCTAAAACCCCAACGCCGCATGCCATAGGATTAATATGGTGACTTTAGACCAACATACACCAACCTACAACCCTATTTATTATTTTTCAAATTAAAAAGGGGAAAATTATTTTTCAAGGGATTTTTTTTCTAAAAACAAAAAAAATCAATTACAAGTGGGTCGTGGGTAGGGGCATATTTTTTTCCTTAACTCTGGGTTTTCAAAATTTGTACATTGTACCTTCAAAATTATGAAATTATAATTCGTATTTTGTAAAAATATATTTGAAACATAAAACATGTTTTTCAATCACAAACAAAATGTTCAATGTCATGGTTCCTCTAAATCATGCTTATGGGTAAATTTTTTTGCATTGATATACTACTTTCAATGCCTAATATAATTATCAAAACAATGTATGTGTCATTGTTCTTCTACATCTCCAAGGAAAAATAAGGTCGTATGTCATGTCATTGAACCATTTCTCTTACCCATTTCCCACAAAAGATAGGCATAAATTATGACATGTGTTTTATCCACTACGTAGGTGTCACCGATAAAAAAATGTCTTCACATGATATGTCTTGATGTCACGTACCACTCTACTCTCACATGCACTAACACCTCTTTCATGTACCACCAAGTATATTGAAAAGATGAGATTATTCCACGTATCAATGGGTATATAGGAAGGACACGTACATCAAGAGTTTTGATATATTATAATGACAATATATCAAGAAGGGAACACATTTTGGAGTGATAAGGAACCAATCCATCTCTCTCAGTATTAATTTCTTGCCAATGCCCACCATTGGAAAAAGGTTTTTTTCTCCAATTACACAATCTCTTTGAGGTGATAATTACTATGCATGGGAAACCAAGGTAAAAAACACTTGAAATTAGAGGATATATGGCTTGTTGTTGATGGATCATAAACCTGACATATTACTGATGTTAACCAATAGTATAAGTTTTGTAAATCCAACAAGAAGAAAAAGTTGATAATCATGTTTGGGGCATCATCTAAGGAAAAACCACATATATATAAAGCTAAAACAGTGAAGGAAGTTTGGGATAAGATCAACACAATATATGAGGAAAAATAAAATAAAATCATTTTCCTACATAGTCAACTACATTATCTTAAATTTAATGCAAGTGAAAAAGTTATAGCCTTTCTAATATTTGTAGTAAGGACCTCACTCCAACCAATAAAAGTGGAAGTGATAGATGAATCTCTTGTACCCATTACCTTAAAATCACTATCCTCCTCCTATATAATATATGTGCCCACTTTAAATGTCACTAGATGAACATCAAGATTTGGTAATTTAGTTAGTATGTTGTAATAGGAAGAATCAATGAATATTATAGAGGAAGAAGAGGAACAACGTATTGCTTCACTCAAGAAGGGAAATAATCATGTGAAGTCTTCCAAAATATCCCCAAATAGAGTAATTATCAAAATAAAAAGGGAACATATAGTAAAAAAATATGCTTGATATGTGGTAGGAAAGGCCATGAATCAAAATATTGTTAGGAAAATTCATTCCAAAAGTGCTCTTCCAGCAAAAATCCCCACCTTACAATAGAGATCATAAGGAAACTAGGAAAAAATCCAAGGACAAAAAGGGCACTTGAATAAAGAACCTACACCAACAAGGAAACATTACCGAACAAGAAGAATAAACTTCAAACATGACTTCTTATATGTTTTACAATCTCATGAGGAATCAAATTTATAGAGTGATATATGGTATGTTGACTTTGGTACAACTTAACCCATGACTACAACAAAATAATGGTTCTACCATTTGAATGGTACACCTAGTAAAAACCATGTATCTTTGGGTGATAATACATCATATTGTGTCTAAAGCACTAGTGACATCTCATTATGACTTGGCACACATGATTAAAAAATCAATAAAATCTTTTGTGTCCCACGAATCCTTGAATAATTGCTATATTTTAGTCAACTATAAGAGCGTAAATTTAAGGTTGATTTTTACTACAAAGGAGGTAAAAGTATGTGCCTCATCAAAGATAAATAAAAATCTCAAAAATAGTTACATGATCATATGGATTTGGGATAATGTTCCAACTTGATTATGTTCACAAGAATAATAATATACCTCTTACAAATAATTTAGAATAATCACATTTATGCAACTAAATATATGGGAACGTGAGTTTTGGATACCTAGCTACGTTAAGTCGTCATAATATGGAGAGGGGAATCCCTCCACTAAAGAAACATACAAATATTTTCCTTAGTTCTTGTTTCCACTTGATATTACACCCTTTTGTGGCTAGGATTAACACCTTAGTGAAACATTGAGTGACCTTCAAAGTGTGGGATAATGGATCCTTTAAGGTCAATATCTAGAGGAAAGGTTGGTTCCTTCCATTCTAGTTCACTACAACTAATCTAACCAACACTATAATCTACTACTAACTAGTTATAATCTAATATTTCCAAGAAGTAGGGTTCAAAAAGATTAAATATTGAATGAAATATAAGGTGATGCACCAAACTAAAAGTGGATTCTCTCCTTGAGATGAATAATGAGAGGGAAAAATTAAAATCTAAGAGGGTATAAACAAACTACATTAAACTTTGTAAACTTTCCAAACTTGTATTCTCTGTATAATTTACACCTTGGATTGAAACCATGTAAACATAGCTCACACACATTATTTCATAACATAATAGAAAAGAAAGAACACAAGAACAAAAATTACAGAGCATAAGGAGATCTAAAATAACAAATTATCATTGATTGGATTATTCATAATATATTATAATAATGGGGAAGACACATTATCAAGAAGAAGACGGGACAGAGGAAATCCTAAATCAAGAAGATCACCCATTTTTTCAACCACCAAGGTTTAATTAACATTCAAGTGTGTAGAACGAGCATGGGTACCAAATATTTCTTGGATTATGAAAATTAAGATCATCTAATAATGGGGGGTTGCAAAGGATAAAGTTTAATGATGGTTGTTAGAGCTACTCAAACACTTATAACTTATTTGGGCACCATTTTATTAAGAAAATAGAATAAGGAGATCCTAAACTTATATCATTATATGTTTCCCTAAATTTTCAATCATTCTCTATGAAATATTTCCCAAAATAATATCCTTTCATTCCCTTTCCAAAATTATTGCGTGCATGTGAAATGGATCTCGGGATCAAAAGTTATGAGGCAAAAACTAAGTCTCAAAATGTGTTACAAAACCCAGATCTAAAAAATTATTATGGGTCGTTTGTTCGCTTTTTTATGCCCAAAAATACGCTTTATTATGACCCAACACTAATTTTTAATGTGTATTGATCCTCATTGAATTTCCAACGGTACCAATTTTGTCTAATTTGGTGACTTGGATCAAAATATATGAGCATTTAAAGGTCCCCGTGTCATTCCACATAATTGACAACCATAGGGCCATCATATTATAAACCTCTTGGTCACCCTTACTACGTTTCAACTCCTCATTAGATTTTAGAGTCTCCTTTTTTGTTCCAAGGCCTTCTTTTCCTTTCTATGAATTTTATGGTGTAGTACAAATTTTCTAGTGTAGTTCATCTTTTCTAGTGTAACACAACGTTTCTAGTATACTAGTGTGGCTTTTCTAGTGTAATGTGGATTTTCTAGTGTAGCACAAATTTTATAGTTTAGTGTGGATTTTCTAGAGTAGTGTGGCTTTTTCAGTGTAACATGGATTTTCTAGTGTAGTGTGGATTTTCTAGAGTAATGCGGCTTTCCTTCCTAAGGAAAAAACAAGGAAGAAAATAGATAAGTCATTTTTAATTTTCTTGGAAGAATTAGGAGGAAAAAAACTAAGAAAGTTTGGAAGAATTTAAGGCCACCTAATTTTAAAATTTGAAGCAAGTTGTGAAAATGAAGCACATGTGCTTTTTGACAACATCTTGGTGACCTCTATGGGACATTTGCCTACTAAATGAGTGAACCAATGTCTTTGTGTATCCATTGGGAATGAAGTTAGCATATAAATTGAAAATTGATCTTGAAAGCTCTAAAACTCATCCTAGACCCGTTTGATCCATTGATCTTGTTCATGTCTGAATTATTTACCAAAATTCATTCTTGTAACCCAAATGTTAACTCTATTTCATATTTGCAACATAATCATCCAAACGACCCCCAAATAATTGTCCAAAGTTTCACAACATAATTATATACAAAACCAAAATCATACATGTCTCAAGTGATAACATGTAGATTGTCCCAAATCACTTATTCTACCAAAATGAAACCACACTACTACTCTATCCAGAGACAAAAATAGCTCAAATAAAGATACTTGACCGGTTAGGGGAAATAACTCACTTTCTTGATGATTTGAAGCTAACCAACCAACTTTTCAATAGCCATGGATAATTATGGGAGTGAAGATCTTGTCTACAAATCTCTCTTATTCAAAATATCATCTAACCAATTCAAAAAAACTTCTATATGATCCTCTTCCTTGTTTTAGAAGTGGTGAAGCCAACTTTTAATGAATTTTGGTCCTTCCTCATGCTCTGAAATGAACACAACTAGTGGAAACTCACCATAAAGTTTTGAAGAAACAAAATACCCGATAGGAAAACAACTTCTCAAATATGAACTCGTATAATTCCTATGGAGGATACCATCTTCATTCTTCTTTTCATAAAGAATATTTCAAGTTATTTTAACGTCTCTTCCTCTACTTTATCTGTAGCAAACATCTCCATTTCCATACTTGGGTCTGAATTTTATTTCTCATCCTCAAATGAAACATTTAATAGCTCATATCCATCCTCATAAAGACCCATTTTATTAGTTACAAGACCATGTATGTTTTTGTTAATCAATGTAATCTACTAAAAGGGAAGCAAGCTCTAAAATTTTAAAACAATTAGAATCGTTACATTTAATTATAAAATATTTCTCACCATCCTCATTGTCAAATTTATTCCGATAACACAAGTGATAAGAAACACATCCTCCTCCTCATCAAGATTGATATGATCTCCCTCTAAATATGTCCGATCTCTTTCCATGAAGGATGCCTCCGAATTCATACTTGGAAATATATCAATATCTAAATAAGTATAAGACCAATCAACAATTATTTTATCGTTATTTCCTTCACTAAAACTTTTTTGAATGAGATATGAGACCTTAGAAAGGGGTTGTTCACTATATAATTTCTTAGGCATAATTTTCTTAGGGCCAACCTCATTGATTTTATCCTATGAAACTTTCAAATGATCCTCCATCATTTTCCCTAATCTATGTAACTCAATAATTTTTAGAAAATCATGTTTGATTTTATCATGCCGACTATAGCTCCCCAAGATAACTGAATGGCTTTATGGTGAGAGATGTTGGGATTGTTGCAAGGCCTAAAATTCCTCCTCCTCATGATAGTAAAAAATGACTTTATCTATCAACACTATAGAACATTTTAGCTTAGTGGATGTTGGAAAGAGGATTGGAACAACCTGTGAAATACCATAGTTCCTCAGATATTCATGAAAAGGATTTGGAGGGCTAGGTAAATCCATAGGCGGAGTTAGGATGGGAATCTATAGAAAAAATGAGACATTTTAGATAAAATGAGATTTTTAGATATGAAATGGAGGATTAGGAACCCTGGGGGCTTCTTGAATCTAAATTGGACCAAGAGGAGGTTCAACAATTATATGGGGAGCTAGAGGAGGCTCATAAATTGATGGGAGAATGGGAGAAATGAGGATGTATTTCATTTTACCAAACTAAATGAGACTCTGGTCATCCTAGATGGCCACATAAAATCTGAGGAAGAGTATTGTCATGCCCGGTTGAGGTTTGAAATATTGAGGGATTCTCTTCCAAGTCCTTGTGAATCTGATATAAGCTCCATCTAGGCTCTCCTAATGGTGATGAAGTGTTCCATAAGATAAATTATATTTTAATTCTCCTTGAACCACTTCCTTAGTTCCTCTCCTAGTTGATCCCATGTTGAGATAGAATGAGAAGCCAAAATTAAGTACCAATATTGAGCTTTAATGTTGAATGGGAAGATAATAAGTTTGATACAAACATTCTCCTCTCTAATATTTTGGATGGAACAATGGTTGGCTATATATTGAATATGTTCAATAGGGATTATACCACAATTTTCATAGAATATAGATAGATTTTTCATATTTGTTTTATGGATATCATCTCACAAAATACAATCGGATGGGTTAAAGTTGAAATGAGGGAATATGTAAGCTCTTTAGAAAGCAATAAAAGAGTGAAAACATCAAAATTAATGGAAAATGGAGTAAATGGTATAAAAATGAGAAAAATGGTTAGATCTAAACTAATGGAGTCACTAAGTGTGTTGAGATGATGCCTCAAAAGGCTAGGTACCAATAAGACATGTACCATTCTTAGTGAAATCAATCGAAATGAGTTGTAAATGACTTAATTTGTCCCACACAATGTGCCAAAAAAATTTCACTTGAGATTTTACCCTTTCTGAGGCTAGGCTCAACACCTTAGTGAAACATTAAGTGACCTTAAAAGTGTGGGATAATGGATCTTGTAAGGTCAATATCCATAGGAAGGCTAGTTATTTCCATTCCATTTCAATGCAACTAATATAACCATCACTATAATATACTAATAACTAGTTCTAATCTAATATTTCAAAGAAATTAGGTTTCGAAAGATGAAATATTAGATGAAAGTGGATTCTCTCCTTAAGATGAAGAATGAGAGGGAAAAATGCAATGCCAAGAGGGTAGAAACAAGATACATTCAACTCTGTAACTTTTTCAAACTCTGATTCTCTACATAATTGACACAAAAGATTGAAATCATGCAAATATAGATCACACACATCATGCCACAATAAAATAGAAATGTAAGAAAAAACGTTAAAGAGTAGAAGTAAAGCATCAATAATAAGGTATCATTAATTGGAGTGTGCACAATCTATTATAATAATGGTGAAGGAACTAAGTGCATTTCAAAATACCATCACAAAAGTCTCAGTAACTTGAAATTCTTGACTACACAACTATAATAGCATATCCATACATTTAGGAGAGGATAATTTTTAATTAAAATTGAGTTACATTTATAGAAGAAGAAGAGGGGAGAGAGGAAATCTGAAATCAAGAAGATCACCCACTTCTTCAACCACCAAGGACCAATCAAAATTCAAGTGTACAAACCAAGCATGGCACCAGATATTTCTTCTATTATGAAAATTAAAATCATCTAAGAAGGGAGGGATACATAGGAAAAAATTTAATGATGGTTGTTGGAGCTACTCAAACACTTATAATTAATTTAGGCGTCATTTGATTGAGAAAATGGAGTAAGAATATCCCAAAAATTTTCACTAATTTTTCCCTAAATTCTCAATCATTCTATATGAAATTATTCCCAAAATAAATCTCCTTTCATGCGCTTTCTAATAATACCACATGTAGTTGAAATAGATCTTATGATCAAAAGTTATGAGCCAAAAATTGAGTCCCAAAATGTGTTGCAAAACCCATATCTAAAAATAGTTGTGGGCCCTTTGTCCATGTTTTAGGTCCAAAATACAATTGATTGTGACCCAAAACTAGTTTTAATATGTATTTATCCTTAATAAAATTCCAACAATCTTGATTTTGTTTGATTTGATAACTTGGATCAAAAGAATGAGCATTTAAATGTCCCCATGTCGCTTTCACATAGTTAACAATCACGAGGTCATCAAATTTAACTTATGGGTCACCCTTTCTAAGTTTCAACTCCTTATTGGATCTCGAATCTCCCTTTTCCATGGCCTTTTCCTTTTGTACATTTTCTACTATAGTGTGGATTTCCTAGTGTAGCGTGAATTTTCTAGTGTAGTAGTGTGGATTTTCCAATATAGCACAACTTTTCTAGTGTAGTTGTGTAATTTTCTAGTGTATTGGGACATTTCTAGTGTAGTATGGTATTTCTAGTGTAGTTTTACTTTTCTAATGTATCACGACTTTTCTAGTGTAGTGTGGCTTTTCCGGAGTAATTCAGTTTTCTTCCCAAGGCTAAAAAAGGCAAAAATGGCTAATTCATTTTTTATTTTATTGCAAGAGTTAAGAGGGGGAAAACTAACCAAGTTTGGGAGAATTTGAGCCCACCTAAATCTAAAATTTGAAGCAAGTAGTCTAAATGAAGAAAATGTGCTTTTTGACAATAGATCTCTAGAAAGAAAACAACATCAAACACCATTTGATACAAGTACCCTTAGAGATTTAGGAAAATTAGATATTATGCATACCAATTTATGTAGATTCATGAGACCTACTCACATTGGATTTAAAATGTGGGTATTCTTCCTAAGGAAAAAGATCAAGCCTTCCAATCTTTCGGATAATTTAAAGTGTCGATGGAAACTAAAATTGGATGTTAAATCAAAAATCTTCACCTAGATTGAGGGGGTGAATACACTAGTAACAAATTCTTCATTTTTATAAGGATATGACATTTTCCAACATCCGATTTCACCCTATACTTCACAAAAAAATGGTGTTGCGAGAAAGGTGGAACCGTACTATCATAAAAATGGTGTGTTTCATGATTGAATATTCAAGTTTATAACAATCATATTGTGAATAAGTATAAATAACAATAGTTTACTTGTTGAATATATCACCCATTACATATCTTGATGGAATTACTCTACGTGAAGCATGGTCAAGGCATAAACCTTTATATTTTTTTTGATGTAAGGCTCATATACTCTTACCTAAAATCAAGAGAAATAAATTGGATAAAAATTCTATGACATACATATTTCAAGGGTATAATGAAGATACATTGGATTACGAGACTCATGGATCTATAAATAATAAAACTATATGTAAGTAGGAATGCTGAATTTATGATAAGGGTGAGATAAATCCACCTTCCACATAATCACATGATTCACGAAACAATTCTATTGAAGATTTAGAAGATGGTAAAAGATTTGATGGGGATAATGATAATAAAAAGTAGGCTCTCTAGTGCCACAATTCACAAGAACTATTTAACACATGCCTAAATGGTGTACAAATGTGACATGACATGCAAAATTAGATGGAGTCTCAAAAACATATACTATTAGACCAATGAATCATAACATGGCTTTAAAAGAGGTTGATTTGGCCCTGATGAGCATATTTTTTGAATCAATTAAGACCTCTATAGTTATGTAATCCCTGGAGTTTAAAACTTGGAAAGATTAAATTAATGCAAAATATTAGTCATTGTTGAAAAATAACACATTACACTTGTAGATATTCCACTAGGGAATAAATATATCACTTGTAAATTGGTTTCTAAAATCAAGTATAAAGTAGACGGAAATATTGAAAAGCACAAGACAAGGCTCATAGAAAAATGGTATTCAAAAAATTAATGAATTGATTATGAGAACATATTTTCTCCTGTAAGCAAAATTTAGACTGTTAGGATGATATTTGTTGTAGATGCACATTTTAGATTTAAATTCCAACAAATGGATGTGAAAAGTACATTTTAAAAGGATATATACACCTAAATAATTATGTGGATGGAAATATTTTGTCACACCTTCTAAAGAAGAAAAGGTATGTGTAAGTTCATGGAAATGGGGGCTAAAAGAGGGTCTTAAGTGGACACTTTTTTTTCTAAAAAATAAAAATATTCAACTTGTACAAGTTATTTGAGATAATTACACTCAAAATTTGAAAATGTTATAAGAACATGAATTGTAGAATTTCAAGTCTACTTTCTAAACTACTATTTTTTTAAAAAATGGTTAAGTGTAAGTGGGTTAAATATCTAAAATGTCAATAGGTTCTCCTATTTTTACAAAAACATAGTAGACAGTTGGTCGTGCCCCCACCATTTTTTGAGCACTATTTAGTATTTTTAAAAACCCTTTGGTAGAAAGATAGGTAGGAGCATCTAGTTTGGGATAGATTTTTATTTTTATTTTTTAGTGAGTATTTATTTTTTTATGATTTTTCAAGTACAAATATTTTGAAAATTAAAAAATAATGGATAGCCGACCATGCCCCCAAATTACCTAAAAATTATCGAAAATTTGTTTTTTTAATGTGTATAGAATTAATCCTAGTTTGAGATCAGTATATTTTTTCAATTTTGATGAGTTAAACAAAAAATACACGATGAAACATAGACATGTATAAACTCAAAAAAATAGCTATAAAAATACATAGTTAGAAAATAATTAGTATGGAAACCTTATACTAGTCATAGAAAATTTAAAAATCATATATTTAGAAAGAAGAAAGTTTACTCGACCTCGTAGTCATATTTTTAATACATTTTTGATCGTTTAAGTTGGATTTATTATAGAGGAAGACACTTTTACCATTTTCTTCAAAAACACGTTGTTTGTTGTGTTTTAACAAGTCCATGCCTCAGGCTTGGGGATCTAAACCAAATCAAAGCCAAGAGGTTTGCCTTCGAAAAAGGAAAAAATAAAATGTGTATGCGTTTTGTTTTTTTATATATTACTTTCAATGTAATGTCCTTTTCCATAACTCAAAATTCATATGCATTCAAAAATTCATATATAACTCAAAATGCATACACGTTTTAGGTTTGGAAAATACCAAACCTGACAAACCATAACTTGTGCGCGTTTTGGCTAATTTTATATTTTTGTTCCGCTTTTTAGCTCACCAAATTGGTGCACTTACCCATATATAGGCTCATAAAATCATTGTATGGTCTCAAACAGATCCCCAAGCCTAGTATATTAGCATTGATGAGAATATTGTTTAACATGGATTCCAATTTTGGACACTATTTTAGACGGAAAGTGTAAAACATAAAATCAATCCTTTTTCCTAGCTAGCCATACTTGGACAGCTTCTCGAATATGTATCTAAACATTTTTATTATTTATATTGCATCCACGTCCTTTTTTTTGTGTTATTCTATAGAAATTATAACATAGTAATTGTAATATTTAAATAGTCCCTTAACTTTGAATCACCTATTTCTCATTTCTTGAAACATGTGAAATCCTCAATTCTTCCTATTTAATCTTAAGTGATATTTGCATAAATCATAAATAAGCTTATTGTGTTCATTCTTCCTTTAACACACACACAATGTGTGTGTGTGTGTGTTTAATTTTCCTATCACATTCAATGTTTGATATTAATTGTAACAAATTTTTTCTATCTTGGTATGTGAAAGATATCATATCAACTTGTGAAAGACCGAATAAATTTATAAAATGTCACTTTCATTAAACATATGCTAGTTTGATTATTGAGAAAACATAATATTGTGATAAGGAGAAAACACAAAAATAATGTGCGTGCGGGAATAAGGCGCACTTGAAGGCACAAAAGGATAGGAAAGGAAATATGCGCCAGGACAAGCTGATTCGGGACTTAGCCATTTTCATGGATGCGGGCTATTTTTGAAGATAGCGTGCGAAGCACACATTGGGATGGAGACTTGCATGACATGAAAATGTTATTTTGGGAATGAGCATCTGATAAGCACCATGCATGAGCTTGAGTTAATAATAGGATTACTTCTTCTAGTTAACTATAGGATGTCTATTATTAGCACACTTGCATGTGTGCATGTTATTGTAAAGGCACATGGCTATTATCAACATACGACCTATTTTTGGAAGTGTGTAGGTGGTGAAGGGCAAGTCCCCACCCCTATAAATATGTAGTGAACTATGTAGTTTAGAGAGTAGTGAATTATTGTAGAGTTATATTGTTGGATTTGATGCATGCATGACTTATGGTGATGCTTTGTAATGTAATATGATCCTATGTATTACATTTTTAATGTAATGGAATATATTGGATGGATAATGGTTTTAAACATGACCGTAACAGAACTCTTTCTATGGTTAATCTTATTATAGTTATTATTTAATTCATGATTCTCTAAGATCTAGATATGGTTAGGCACTTGTGGAATTTTTATGGTTATTTTTGGTTCTGAATATGTTGTATCTTCATCACATTAACATCCTACACAATTAAATCTAAATAGGGGTCTAATACCTTTGTGCACTTTGGGTGAGTGCTCAACTCAGGCTGGGTGATGTGTCAAAGTGCTTGGGTTTTATATAGTAGATTCTAGGCTGCATCATTGATTACCTTATACCTTTATAATATTAAGAAAAAGATATAATTTAAGATGTCTTAAAATTGTGAATTCATTATTAAATGGAAATTCACAACAACAAAGAGGATGTAAGAGTTTGTAACAATAATGATTATTATGATCAATTAACTTTCAACGCGTCAACCATTCACAATTATAATAATGTTTTATACTTGTAGTGATTGATAAGTGATAAACAACTACTTCAAATACACAAAAGGAGAAACACACTTAGTTGTATAGGTTAGAAAAAGTAGGATTTAAATGTGTAGAATACTTTGGTTCTTATTTTGAAATTGGAAATTGAGTAGGGGCAGGACCATATAACTTCTTTATGGTCTATGGTAGAACTATATGGTCCTTACATGGATATGTATGGTTTTTGACCCTTTGATAGTCAAGATCTTAAAGTTTATGTGTGATTTGTTTTCCTAGAAATGAATTTTCTTTTGTATATTTCTCTTGTTCCAAAACTACGTAATGATATGTAATCACCTACAAAAATTGGAAACCTTAGAAACCTACATAACCCTTCATCATATCATTATAAAAGTAAAATAAGAATACATGTGTGTGATGAGGATGGACTACCCTTGATGATTAGATTCCTATATGCCAAATCAATTTAACTACTTTAGTACATGCTCTTGTTGTGGAATCAAGCCTCATTTAGTTCTCCTAGGTTCTTGTGCAATTGTGAAAAAATAAACAACCCTTAAGGGTTCCCTTATGTCTATTGAAATTGAGATAAAAAAGTAATTATATGGTATATAATGTACCCAACCTAGTAGTAGTGTTATGTGGTGTGCCTTAGCTATGTGACCTAACCCTTTATTCCTTGAAACCCTTGAAAAATGTCCTGAGTAATTTTTCTCTTGTTAAGACACGGCTCTATGACCTTTGCATGTATTGAAATGGAGTAATATACTCTTTTAACTAGTTGAGTGCTTCATACATGTAGTAGGGACTTCTTTAATTAATGTGCAATTAATTTGGGAATATTTAGGAAACCCTTGAGTGATTTTGGAATGATATTTGCAATAGGAGCTTGTAAAAGTACAAGTGAATTATAAAGTTACATTTAACTACTTATATATCCTTTCGTAATTGAAATATTCTAATAAAGCCGACTCTAGGAATATGAAACAAACCAAAGAAGATATTCAAATTATAAGAAAAATATAATAACTTGAGGATCCATAACTATACAGGTCAGCCAAGACCAGACCCCATGTTCGACCCATTTGTATGGTCTTGGACAAAGAAGGAGAAAATTAAAACATGAAGTTTGGACATGAATCATATACTTTTTCACTACTTTAAGAAAATAAAATCCTCATAGTTAATGGAAAAGTAGATTATATAGATAAGAAAGTCACACGAGAGCTAGAGAGGTGAACTAATTGAATTCTAAATGTTATCATTTCTCTTAGAAAGGAGCATGGTAAAACTTATCATTGTAAAAGGAGAAGTTTGAAAAATTTAGTGTTTACATCCCCCTTTAAGTGTGTAATTAAAAATTGCATGACTAAAGGAAAACATACCCGAGTGTGCATAGAAATTTTTTCTTCACTTGAGGTTAGTTATTTAATGTGTTGGTGTTGGTATGCTCCACGATGAAACCCACAACATATAGTGTAGTCATTTTCTACGATAGAAACTAAATTATATCTCAAATTTTAGATAATGCTTATAACTTTGAACTTGTATAAAGTAAGTAAAGAGATGCAAAACATGGAAGGAATATACCTTCTCATTTTTCATAGGGCAAAGTTCTTATTTTTTTGTCATTCCTTAGAGACTTGGAATTTTTATAGAGATGTTAAAGTATTAGAGGTGATCAAACCCCAATTTGTGCCAATAGAGATAGTATAGTGTTGAGTACACCCCAACACTAAAGATAGTGAGTAGAGGAACTACAGTGCCCCTTTTGGAGATTTGTAGAGAGGAATATATATCCTATCACGTGCTTAGTTTCTTAAATTCCTTCTACTTTAGTGGGATTATTATGAGACAAGAGAAAGGAAAACATATGAAGAACTTATCTGCTTCGACACCTTTTAATAAAATTGTGGACCACTCCATTACTGACGAATCTAGCTCCAATTTGTATTGTTGTAATTATTTAGTAGAATTAAACCATGAAGGGAATGGACATTTTCATGTATACATAAGGTGTTATGATGCTAAGACTGGATATATAGATTTTGAGACATCATAGGGGAGAAGGAAGCCATGCTCCCAAACTATTTTCTTACAACTAAATATGAATAGTATAGTGAATAAGGAATGAAGAACTCATGCCCCTTTTATCATACTCTTAATTGATTCATTTGTATCTTAATTTATATGATGACATCAAAAACAACTAATATAATTTGGAGAAATAGAAGAATATAGAGAATATGCCCTCAGTATGGGAACGCCTATCATGGTTAAGACCATAACATGGTCTTGACCGTACTTTGTTTATTTTTTTCCACATTTCATTATATGTTACCTTTTCTAAGGATTTGAGCCATGTAAATTTTTGTTCTAGTATATTGTAATCTATCTATAGATTTAGAAATATATTGATGAATGCCCCTTCATTTTAGGTGTAAGCGATAAAAAATTTGAGTGTGCACCTGAAAATAAAATATGTGTACCCATGTTTAATAAGTCTAATAATTTATGTAGGATCACATAGAAACTTAGAATGATGACCATTGATGGGAACTTGTACCTATAAAATGGGTTGTAGAGAAAATAAACATGCAATGATACAAGTGTGTAACAATAGAAAAAAATAGAAAAATGTATCAATCATGTCATAATAAAGTGTAGTATGAACATAAAACATGTTAGGAAATATAGTAGGGATGAAATTGAAATTATCGTAGTATACATCAAGCGTGTCATAAGCCAAAATAGAAATAGTAGATCTATAGAAATTACAATTAAAGACAAGTAGCAATAGTATATAGAAACAAAATAATATATAGGTAGAGAGCCAAAAATATGGGACACCAATATCACACATGATAATTACATTAAGAGGCACAATGTGACCCAATCAAAGAATCAAGTGCATACACACAAGATAAGCATGGGGGCATAAGACAATCAAGGTACTACAGATGTATAAAGCAAACAACCATAACATTATAATATGACAAGATAATCAAGTCAAACTATACACTAATCAATCCAAGAAGTAATTTATACAAGCCAACAAAGGACAATATTATAGGAATTATGTATATAAAAAGTATTTTAAAAAAGGTAGAAAGATAGGTCAAAAATATACAAGACACGTGTGTTAGTCGCTTTATATCAAAACATAGCAATAAGTATCATGTAAAAATGTGGTGATGAAGGTGTAAAGTAAATATAATGAAACACATTTATAGTGTAGGGGATTTCCCCAAAGAGTAGTGTAAGGAACCAAGCTAGTCCATATCATCATTTATCATCTTGTGTATGCTCTACATCAAGCTTAATATACCTTTTAAATGCATGTGTGTAAAGATTAAATGTGTTATCTATCAAACAAATGTGACAAAAATGTATCAAGTAACGAGCTAGCCAAACAAATGATAAACATGTCTTGATTTTACATTTTGGCACATATTTGAATGTTTTTGAATTGTTATAAAAATATCTATGTATAAGAAAAGGGGTTGCACAAGAGCTACCCAACAATATCCCCATAAAGAGGCCCACCACACTTAGAAGGATAAAAATACATTGGCCTAACAAGTTTCAGTGGAGATGAAGGATGCTCATGTATAATATGTGTAGGATCCATAACATTCATTGTAGAAGAGTGGGAATAGGGATACTGATATGGATAATATACACTAAAGGTGACATAATCTGATGCCTAGGTGAAGGTGTCCTAAAATAAGTATTATGTGTTCTAGATGACCAAACAAAATGATCTAGATAGCGACCCAAGTGGCAATTATAGTGGAGCAACTTTCAGGAACCATAACTTCTGCACCATAGCTCCAATTAACTCCATTCAAAATGAAATGGAAATCTTGGAACACGTAGAACATGATGAAATGGTGTGAAATTTTTTTGACAAATTTGTCCCCGAAATATGCATCTAAAGGCATAAAATTACAATTTTGTAGTGCTATCAAAAATAGTAAATTCACAAAATTGGCACCTATGTAACTCACAAAAGATGAACCACTTTGTCTCCCTCGAGATTGGTGACCTTCCACATTCTTCTAAGCATATCTTCATATTTATAAAAATAATATATAAGTATATATAACTGATAAGGGAAAGACATACATCACCTCACGAATGTAACTATTGTAATTATAGTCTTTGAGTAATTTATATACATCTCTTCTAAGAGATAATTTTGAGTATTAACATCTCTTCTCATAGATATATTCTCTTTCTACATCTGGCATAATTTTTATTTTGTCCCTTTAACCCCAAAACCCCTTTGAGTTTTAGATCACAAAATGTCAAGGAGAAGGTTTCTTATGAGAGGCAATATATGACTGACTATGAATAGTGTGTGAACTAGAATAATTATTCATGGATATACCCGAGGGGGATATCCTATGAGGAATAGAGTGGGAAATAAAGGTTGTATTAGTATTAGGATTAGTAACTATATATTGGGGGCAAGTTGCGGTGATGTAGGATCCTTGAATGGAATACCCCTAATTGTAACTAATTGACTATTGTGAATGAACTTAACACATTGATGAAGTGTGGAGGGTATAGTTATGACGGTGTAAAGCCAAGATAAACCTAGAGTCATGTTACATGAGCGAAGAGAGGATGTAACAATGAATGTAATATAAAAAGTGTTAGATCTAACTGTCGAGGGAGGAAAACATGCCCTATATGTGTCTTAGGATCAACTATGACATCCTTCTTAGTATATATGAGAGAACACAATAATGCTAAAGTCCACATATTATGGGCAGTAGTTTGGTCACCGAAACATTGCATAAATAACATCAATCAATAAAGAAAATAATATATAGTGTGTTAGAAAAAAAACCATGTTCCATATCAATATTATAAAAATTAATAACATGTAAGGAAGGTTTGGTAATAACAATCCCAATCATATCATCAAATATGCAATCATAAGAAGGTGGAGTTAATACAAAGTGATAAGCATTTTGTAATTTTGATGTAGATTTATAAGTTTCATGTTCCAGAAATGGATCACTAAATTTTTTTAGATTTTCATTTTCATTAGTAGGTTTATGTTGAGATGGAACCTCATATTCAATAGTAACAACATCAAGGAGATTTTGGATAACATAATGAAACTTAAAATAAATTTTATTGGAGTGACTAATGCATCGATGATAATCACAATGGGTATTGATATCAAATCTCTTACCATGAGCTACAATTATATAAACCTCAAGTGGTGTAGGGAGATATACAAGATTACACTCAAGTAATTATTTGGGAACTTTATATGGTGTATAAGGTGAATGAGTGAACTATCATTGAAATTATTTTAATTGTATCCTTGTGGGTTGAAATACAATGTTGATAATGGATTTGAATTTGGGGTTTTCATCAACAATTTTATTTATAAATGTAGTCTTGATTTAAAAATTGTGATTAGATGTGTTATAAGTATTAACAACATATTTGAGTTTGGTTGTGTTAAGTAGCTTAGCTTCATAGTTTTTCATAGTGTGACATAGATTATTGAATGAATTCAACTTGTCAAAGTTATTGATTGTTATAAAAGGAAAATAAGACTTTATGTAAAAATGTATTGTTCACTATCAACTAAGATAGTGTTCATCTTAGTAAGCTAGTTATTTTATCATAACACATAATCATCAATGGGTTCATTCAAACTTTTTCACATTTTATACATTGTAGTGTAATATACCTTATCTCAGTTTTGATGGAATATTGGGCAGGTAAATTGATTTCCCAAAGGAGTGAAAGTCCTCACAGAGTGAATGGGTAGATTGTAAAACCATTTTAGTGAAAAATATTTGATACTCTAAGGAAAATATTGGTAAGAAATGTATCACTTAAATAATAGTCCAAGAAAGAAACATGGAATGTACAAAGGTGTTGTTCAAGATCACCCTTATCATTACAAATGTGAATCTTAGGAGAAAAAATTGATAGGAAAAGGGTAAGAGACCACTTCAAAGTGTAAGTGGGTTATAAAGCAATTGATTAGAATCCATAAAATGAGAATAAGTAATTTCATCTTGTTGTAGTTGTAAATTTTATCTTGTAAAGTATGAACAAGAGATTCCCATGCCTATGTGTTGGAATAACAAGCATATGAATCTTTATGAGTATATAGAGAAAATTTAGGAATATTAAGTAGTCATAGGAATAGTCATAGTAAAAATTTAAAGTTGTGGATTAGACTCCCCCTATGAAATAGGTAATTCTAATATAGTTATGGTTAATGTATATGTACTAGACTATTAAGGAGGATTGGATCCAAAAGGGACTACTCATTAGACTCTTGATTATGTGAAATTTTTGAAATAAGAAGAATTGGGATGAGAGCCTTAATTTGAGGAGGGTAATTGAAAAAATGAGCATGAAAATTCGATACCATTTCAACTTGGTCTTGGTAAATATCATCATTTCCATTCAGATAATGTTCACTAGTGATTTAATTACCATTCGAGGCTCTTCATGTGCAAAAGATGATCCAATACAGGGAGGAATCCCAAAAACATGAGGTCCATAATATGTTATGAGTGTGTGTCACACATACATAGGAGGATAAAGCTTAGTGTGTTCAATAGGGTACTAATTAAGCTGATTTCTATGATGAAAGGGCATAGAGAGAAAGTATAGGCAAAATAAAACCAATGAATCCCGAGGCCCAATAGGGTTTGAAAAATATATTTGACTCAAGAGTTGGGTTCACCAAATTTTTACACTATAATTAAAGAGGGTGCAAGGGTTTGTAACATGGGATTATTGTAATCATTTAACTTCCAACATTAATCCTTCATAATCAAAATAATGATTTTATACCCGTAATGATTGATAAATGATAACTACTTTAAAAACACAAGATTTGAAAGAAACTTCGTTGTACATGTAAGAAAAGGAAGGATATAGATGTGAATTATAATGATATAGGAAGATCATAGATTGGAAATGATTCCTTATTGATTTTGGAACTGAAAACTAAGCATGGGCATGACCGTACAACTAATGTATAGTCCCAATCGGAACTCTATGATCCTAACTTATATTTGTATGGTCCTAAACCCTTTGACAATCTAGATACAAAACTTCTTGTGTGCTTCAATTTCCTAGAAATGACCTTAATTACATTTTTATATTTCTTGCATAGCTTTGGGATGACCTATAATTACCTAAAAATTAGAGACCCTAGAAACCTACAAAACCCTTCATCAGAGCATTAGCAAACAAAATGATAAAACATGTGTGTTTGATGAGGTTGGACTACCCTTGGTGGTCGGGATCTTAGTTTTGTATTCAATCCAAGTGTTACATTGCATGCCCTCTATGTCGATCAAACCTCATGTAATTCTCATAGGTAATTTTGTAAGTGTAAACATCTAACTTACCCCTTAGGGGCGCCCTTATGTCTCTTGACACCAACAAGGGGACTAACTCGTATAGTATAGAAATATTTACAATCAGTAACTCCTTTTCTCCTCGTAGGAGAATGATTTTCCATGCACTAGAGTTACACAACACTCCCATATGTACCCTCTTATTTTGATCTATGAGTATGAGTGGATTGTTTTCCCTTATGCATGATTCTTCTTTTTCATTAAACTCTTGTTGATTACTTAGAGCATGTTCAATTCCATTAGAGTGCAACATTGTTGATGTGGATGCACTTCCGTTTGATCCTCGCATTCCAATCTCACATGATATCATAACTATGATTTGGGAAACATGTACTCATATTTATTAGTTGGTAAATACTTCTGGTTTCATTTTTATCACTTCTCATGTAACTTTATTAATTGGTTTTGGATCATGCTAACTTGGGTTTAACATCTCTATTTGGAGTTTGTTGTTTGTGGTTTGCTTTATTAATGTGTAGTTTTAGGGGTTTTTTTGCTATATTTGGATGGATATATCTACATTTGGTGGAAAATGTTATTCAAGAGGTATTTATAGTTTGCTGGTTTCATTATAAAATTTTCATTAAACTTTAGTTTTTGGATTATTTCTGTTTTCCTACATTTTTCTCCCTCCTCCCTACTTCCCCGCTCTTCCCTTTCCACCACAATGTTTCTCCTTCCCCAAATTAGCCAAGCTCTAATATAGCTTGCAAGATACCTAAAAATATTTTTGAAGGCTTTTCTTGCATTTCGGGAGGCTCCTGGATCGTTTTGAGTCATTTTTGCTTGTAATATAACTCTTATTATTAATTTTGGGCTAGTGAGTGTGTCTATTATAACCTTGTGGCAAGGGATTTCCTTGCGATGTGAGACACCTGTCTCTCACACATGACTATTTTTCTCTCCCTTTTTATTTTTACCTTTTTTTTGCTTGCTTACGGTGTCAAATTGTTTCAATCACCCAAAACTTAATTCTGGTATCAACACTTGTGCATTTTTATGCCAATTATAAGGTGAGTGGCCAATTGTTTCATGATGCATAATCACATCTAATTGTAATCAATACACTAAAATATAAAGTGCCACAAACAGGGGTGAAAATATTGCTCTAAGGTGTGTGTGGGCTTTCCTTCTTTCTGCATTCTTATTTTCTCTCTCTTCAGGATGGATTCTAGTTCATTTCCTTTGCTCATGCCATATAATTTATTTTAATGGAGATAGAAAATGGTTATGAAATTAGGAGTAAAGGGTTGTTTCATATCACTATGGGAGTGGAGAAAGGACCAATAAGTGAACCCAAAAATCTAGGTGGTTTAACCGATGTGACGAAGCCTTAGGTCTTTTTTTGTTCATCTCTCCCGACTTTCTCTTCCACATTAAGTATTCCAAAAATAACATGATGGAGCCTGGAAAACATTTGATGATACATTTGGAAAATAATACGAAATGAGAGTGCATGAGTTGGAGAAAAAACTATTAGGATTAACTCCTAGTAACTTTGATAACCTACATGCTTTCTTCTCAAAGTTTTTCCACACTAGATTACTATTGAAAGAATGTGGAGTTGAGAAAAAGGATGCCTAATTGATCTTGGTGATTCTTTCTCATCTTGGACCTGAATATTCGGTCTTCATTTCTACTTTCCATGCCATGAAAGAAGCTCTAGGATTGCTTGGAAGATGCTCTCATTTAACAGGTTTTTATCCCAACTCATTCGAGAACAAGATAAATTGATTCAAATGGGAGTACTCAAATCCAAACCACATGCCCTTGTATCATGTACTAGTAAGGGAAAGTATAAGAAATAAGAAAAGAAGATAGAGAAAATAATCAACCTAAGAAGGAAACCAAGACCAACCAAACCCAACACAAACACTTCTACTTTTGAGCCTAAAGCAAAGAAGGAAAAGTGTAAGTGTTCCTATTGCAAGAAGATTGGACATGAGCAACATAAATATATGAGAAAATAAGTATATCACCTAACCCATTTAGTTTATAAGAATACTATAGGTGTTCCAAAGTCTATAAAAATTCTCTCAAGTCCGAGTCTTCCAAATAAAATGAATTAAAATCGAGAAGAAGAAAGGAAATGCCTTGTAGAGCTAGAGTTGTTCCTTCATCGACATGGATCATTGATTTTGGTTCCTTGCACCACATGGGTTCTTCACATGTTGATTTTTCCAACATTGAACCATGTGGCATGTCCCAAATCACTTTGGGTGATGATACTTTAGTGTCAGTTTTTGGTAGTGGATCAGTAGAATTAGATGGTGGAACATTTAACCACGTGTTGATTTTTACTAATCTATCTACCAATCTTCTGTCATATTACCAAATCAATCATCTTGGTGAAGTAATGTGAATGGAATTTAATCCTACCTTGGTGATTATTAATGATCTTCACATTAATTCCATAGTGGCTAAGGGAAAGGTGGATCATTGATCATGATTGTACACCTTCTCCCACTTTACTTCTGATTCAACATCCACTACCTTGCTCAATCATGTAGATGAGGTTAGAAAGCTATAACATGATTTTTTTGGTCACATTAACTATCATTACCTTGAATAATTGATCCAAAATGAGATGGTCAATTTTTACCCCGCATTAAATTTTCTAAGGGTATTTGTGAGGGTTGTGCCCTCAAAAAGCACCCCAAAGAAAGTTTTGGAAAAGGAAAGGCTTAGAGAGCTTCTCATCACTTGGATCTTGTTCATAGTGACATTTCTAGCCCATTCCCATCTCCTTCATTTACTAGAGATCTCTACATTCTTACCTTCATTGATGATTTTTTGTGTTACACTTGGGTGTATTTTTTCAAACAAAAATATAAAGTTTTCGATCACTTTTGAGACTTCAAGGCTCTTGCTAAAAATAAGTTGAATGATCTATCAAGGTTCTTCAAATTGACAATAAAAGTGAATATTCAAGTAATAGGTTTGATGCTTTCAGTACCTCTGAAGGTATTTTTTTATAGTGTACGGTTACTTATAACCCTTCGCAAAATGGAGTTATGAAAAGAAAGAACTAAATGCTTAAGGAGATGGCCACTTGTATGGTTCACTCTAAATCCCTTCCTCTACAATATTGGGTTGAAGCCTTGGATTACACTTTCTACATTCAAAATCATATTTCACACAAGGAAATAAAAGGGATACCATGCTTTGAGGCCTATTTTGGATGCAAACTTGATGTCAAACAATTTCATGTTAGAGTAGGTATTTACCTTAGCTCATGTTCACCTAGGTACATTATTTACCTTTATTGTATTTATCCTCACCCACTTATGTGTGTGGATATTTCTTTTTATTTATTTAGATATTAGGAGATATTATCTAGTTGTTAGGTATAGTTCTTTCCTTGATCTATGGTATTGACTAGTTCTTTCCTAGATCTATGGTATTGACTAGATCCTTGATGTCTAGTTCTCTCATAAATCTATGGACTTGACTAGTTCTTTGATGACTAGTTCTTTCCATGATTTATGGCTTGATCTACGACCTTGACTGGTTCTTAGATTGTTATTCCTTGCCTATATAAGAAAGGCCCATTCTCATTGTATTTCATTGAGTTCCATAATAATATATGATATTGCTGCTCATTTGTTTGCAAAGGTTTATGTAAAGTTATTATGGCGAATTGCTTTCATCTTATTGATCATGATGTTTGATTAGCATCTGTGTTCTTGGCTTGACACAATCTGGTTATCGTTCCTTTTATTTCACATCTTTAGATCAACTTTTATGGATCTGATTCCCTAAATAGACACAATGTCTTAGAACCATAGTCAAAAACATATATCTTTGTAGTGTATCATGATGGTGTGAAGGGTTATACATTTTTGAGCTATACTACTCATTATTTTTATATTAAGATAAGTGTGAAGTTTGATGAGTCATCTTCGACTTCAACTTCTCCACTTGCTAAGGGCCTTGTGCCCTCTCTCGATTTGACTCTTTTGATGATGATATTGTTGAGCCTCCTCCTCCTCCCACTCCCCATGATTCATAATATTCTTATTCTAATAGTAGTGATTGATAACAATAGGGATCAATTTCACCAAAAACTCATTAAGTTAGTACACAAGTCCATTCAAATCATGTTTATCTCAAGAAGGAAATTTTGAATCAAACATCAAAAATACCTCAACCGACTGATTCAAGGGCTTTATTCACTTCTCACCTGCTCAAATAAACCAATAAATCATGTTTAACAACTTCAAAAAGATTCAAAACTTCATTTTTACTCATTCACCATATATACCTTAACATAAGCTTGTAGCCCTTCCTAAAGGTGAATCTTGATGACTAGAAATTACCACAAGGAATTAGCTTTCATTGTTAAACTTTTAAGAAACCCATTAGGGATTTATAGCTTATCCCAAAATTTTAGGTAACAATTCTAATCCAAACTAAATTTATTTCTCCTTTACCAATTTCTATTAACCCTACTCTAATAGCCATGTTTTATAACAAACCTTATTGTCTAGAGAAAAGTACAGATCTTCAAGATAAACTACCTCTATTTTCATATAATCCCATCTTTCTCCATGAAAATTTTCATCTCTTATATCTTTATCTATTTCATCCAATCACTTCTTTCACTCTTACAAATTAGCCTATTAGGCCAATCTAGATCTTCTTGGTTACTTTTTAATCTTTAACTCTATTTATTTGGTTCTAAATTTCAAATTCACCCTTTATTCTTTAGAATAAGTTTTAATCTTCAATCTCCCACTTCTCAGGTCTCTAATAATAATTTACAACTTAAATTTCACGTTCTTAGTCTTCTTGTTCTTTTGTTCAAGTAAGGATTTCAATGTTTTCTTATCTTTCTAGGTATATGAACTTAGTGTTCCAACATCAATCTCACTTTGACTACGCCTCAATACTTCACTAGCCACCTTTCATTACAATTTCTCATTTCAAATTTTGACAACTCATTGGGTCACTTCACCCTCCCTTTATTAAGGACTATTGTGATAGTTTTGGGCAGTCTAGCTTATGGTTTCTCTACTAATTAGCTTATATTCATTATAAAATATTGGTTCTTCAATACTATTTCTAGCTTATCTTACCTTATCAAACTTTTTCAAGACACTTCTCTCATTACTTTACTTCTTTAGTAGTACTATGTTTCCTACATGGCTTGATTGTTGCAAACAAGGGTATGATTGTATTTCTTCTTTTTACGTATGCCAATCGTAAGATCTATTTCTTGGAGATTTTCCACACCATACCATAAGTTCTATAGAAATATATCAATCCTCCTTTAATTATGCCATGAGTGTTCTTCACTAGCCATCTCTTGAAACTCTGTCAAATGTTAAACCCTTGATTGTAAATAATGTTTGATGTATCCTTAAGCTTTTCTCCTTCATGATCACTTGGATTCTTTCTTCAAATCACTCTCACACCTTCAATAACATTCAAGCATTCATAATACAAGTTTCATTGAGTAATAAAGAGTGACTAAACTCATTCAAACCAAATTTCTTACACAAAAACCTCAAACATTGTACGAAGATAGTCATAATGTGTTTTTAATCTTAAACCTCTCAAAATAACTATAATCTTCATAAAAATATTCTCACACCTTTATCAACCCTATCGGACCTTGATCATTAATTTTCAACAAGTTTCATTGGAAAATTTTGGAGATATGCCATTTTTCTTCATGAACCAAACCTCTAGGTCAATATACACATTCGAGGGGACATGTTTTAGCATAAATTTTGTTTTCCCAGTTTAAAACTCTTGTCAAGAATTTTAAATCCTCTATAGGACTCTTCTCAACTCTGAAAATATCCTTTTATTATGTCATTTCTCTATAGCATGGGTTATAATTACATTCTTGGTCAAAAAGTCATCAAATAGGTTGTGAAACTAGGGTTATAGTTGTTGTTTTGAAATATTTACACTAAAATTTTGAAAATTTTGAAACTTTTTGTGTTAAAATGTCTTGATGGATCATCTTTCCATACCATTATGAGATATTGTTTATCTATCATGGTCTCCATAACTCCGGTTGTCGATTATCAGTAGCATTGTGTTGTCTTATCGCCTTTGATGATACCCATCAAACTTACACATTCCTCTATCTTCGTAGAATGGATTATAACACTTCATTAATTATTTTAATTTAATTATTTAAATTAATTAATTAGTAATATTTTTTAATTCAAGTTATTAATTAATTAACGTTAAATAATTTTATTAAATTAAAATTTTATTCATTTTTATAATAAATTGGTGTTATTAATTTTATTAATTAAATTCTAAATTTAATTATTAAATTAATGATATCAATTTTATAAATATGTTAATTAATTATCAAACTGGCACTTGAATGGATGGTAAAGTGGGGTTTTACTCACACTTCTCCATTTGGAGCACTCAAAAATCGGGTTTAAACTAAACTGTTTCCCTTAAAACATACTGTTAAGATATTTCTTTGGGGAGTTTGCAGGGAATTTTTCCAAATGTATACTTTGGAATTTTCCCAAATGAAACTCGTTTCCCCACTTTTCCCCTCACTCTTCCTCCCATTCTGGTATTTAATTCCCATTCCGTAAATGAGGGTAATTATTTTCGAGTCAATAACTAATTGGTTTCTTCTCTCATTTCTTCTTTCATTTCTCACATGTCAAAGAAGCTCATGTTCATGTAACTAAAAATCAAAAGGATTTCTTTGTATTAATCCAATCAATTTTCTATAAACAACTAGTAACAGTATAGCAAAGAAAGAAGTTGATAACACATAGTCACAGAGCATCCAACGTGGAGGATAAGTGTATGAACTGGTAAATGAATAAATATTGAGATCCTGTAATTCATTTTCAACCACGTGAAGATCTGGGAACTTACGACAAATTATAAAAATTCAAAGAAAACACAAGACTACAGACCTACGTAGGGAAGAAAAGATAATATTTTTGCAAGAAAATGCATTGAATGGAGTCTTAAGCCTACATCAAATTCTTTAAACCTATACAAAGAGACAATACAAAGATAGGTACTAAAGACAAAGAAGCTAGTAGCTAACAAAGAGAGGAGATTAAATTGCAAGAAATAAGAAAATTTAAAAATGCATAGATAAAGCTTGCGTTGGAAGATACATCAAATTATTGTTCTTAAAATTTCCAATGGATATGTATGCCACTTCTAAAACATCAAGGAGACCTTTTTAAAGGTTTCAATGGCCAATGATAGGACCATAACATTGCTTTCCTCTAACTTCCATGGTCACTAGGTTGTAGTTTTGTATACACATCCATACCAATTTTAGATACTAAGAAGATGGGGAAAATCACTAAAAAGGAAGGCACACTCCAATCAGTCCTCTTCATTGTATCATTTTTGCCTCTTGCATGTAACATTTATTGAAATCAACTAGATTTTCATTTCCTAAGTTGGTGTCCGTGAATTTTTCTAAGTTAGAGGTAAGGTGGGAAGTGGTGTGGACACCAAAAATTGATCTTCATTTTTGTAGGGTGTGAGGCTAAAATGTCTCTAGGAAAGAAGGATTTGAACCAACTCAAATACACCCAACACCTCCCAATTCTAACCAACACACTTTGATACCACAAATTGTTGACAAGCACTTTAGGTAAATCACTTACTTATCCAAACACCACACAATTCTCATTCAAGCTAAGAACAATAACTAAGAAGCCTTCAAATCTCTAAAACAACTTTTATACAACTCAAATGCTTGAATTTGGTCTTCTACTTGTCTTAGGGATTTAAAGTGCTTCAAAAACTCAAAAATTGGAGTAAAAGTGAGATATTTTCATGGATTCCAGCCATACATTTAATTTCATGTGCTTTTATTAATGACGACACCTACATCCATAGCTTCTACATTCATGGTCATCGATGTTTTATTCTTAACTTTGAATTTTAGCCTTATAAGTGGATCAATTGGCTACATCTAATTTTAACTTAGATGAATTGTATTTCTCTCATTGGCTTATACATTACAATCCACCTACATGGCATCTTTATAAGCCTTAATTTTGATTAGTCACCTTTTTAGTTCG
Organism: Taxus wallichiana var. yunnanensis; assembly: GCA_018340775.1. NCBI lineage: Eukaryota > Viridiplantae > Streptophyta > Pinopsida > Cupressales > Taxaceae > Taxus > Taxus wallichiana. The sequence goes on from CM031238.1 coordinate 719,899,504, forward strand.
GGGTTGCACAAATGGTTTACAAACTTGCAAGAATACAAAGTTACAAACATACAAAAATGCGGAGTTGCTTCCCCTCTCAAAATTCTTGAGATACCGACACGTGTCCATCTTATCAAGTTGTGAGGATGCAATTTTAGCTTGTAATTTTACAAGTACAAAGTTGCAAACTTGCACAATTATAGTATTGTATTCTTTATATTTATTCTTTAAATTCATTAAATATTCCATATTACACACTTCAAGGACAAGCCTACAGTTTACAAACTTGCAAAAAATAAAAGTTGTAAATCTACAATATTACACATTTGTATTCTTTTTGTGTGGTTCCAATAGTGTGCCACATGTCCCCCTTGTCAAGCTTTGGGAAAAAGTGTAGTTTACAATATAACAACTATAAAGTTGCAAACAAAAAAATTACAAAGTTACATTTTTCTCCACAGTCTCCAGATCCGCCAAAATTCAATTTCAAGCCTTGGGAAAAACTTGCAACTTACAATTTGCATCGACTTTGACCTCATCTTAAATAATTTACAAGTGGAGGAATGTTCTGGAATATTCCTCTTGTGGGGTTCATACTTGTATTTGTGACTTGTAATGCATAAAGAAAATTTACTTAAATGTTATGTTTTCCCCAATACTTCTAATATTCCATTTCACGCACTTTAGGGGTAGAAATATAGTTTGCAAACTCGTGAATTTACAAAAAGACCGGTATTTCACAAAGACAATTCTAATTCAAATATTTGATAAGAAAGTTGAGATTTAAACATACACTTACACCATTAAACCTAGGAACTTTTTCAAAGTACCAAAATTAGAGTAAGCATTAAAGTGTCGATATAAAATCACATAATAAGGTTGAGACATGATACAATTATGGCATTACGGTCCAGAACCATAAAACAACTTCATAAATCAATAGGAAAATGATGGAACAATCCAGGTTACTCCACTATACTCAAGAAAACTCACAAAATGTGCCCAAATTTCAACTAAACTAAATTAGGCACCAACATTAGCTCTTACTCGGGGATGGACCCCCTCATTAGGTGTCCGAAGGACCATAGAAGCTCATGGGAGGTATACAAGATGCCTATCCACTAGGTAATGAATCACATAACAAAAACCTAGTTATTTGAAATATAGATTTTTCAAGAGCATGAAAAAATTAACAAAAACTGATCAAAAAGACAAAAAGGGAAAGAAAATAAACAAGGCAAACAATGAACCAAAAGGACTATACACCATACAATAATACAAAGATACATACTCAATGTAGGAAATGGTTGAGAGTCTACCATAAAGTATCAAATTTCCCATGTTTTCCTTTATCTTCATGTCTACTATGCCATAGCAAAACCAAATCACTAACTTGGAAAATTCTTAGAGTAACCTTGTTGTCAAATATATTTTTCAAAGTGATTCTTCAAATTTAATGTGTCTCTAATGAGATTATCTTTTAACCTCATCCATCTCAATAGTTTGGTTGATTCTTTCAATGTAAGGATTAAATCCTTCCTCGTCTCCCAATTGTTATATAAATTGATAAGTTGATAACTACAAATTGAGAGGTAAAACTACCTAGAAACCATATACCAACTCAAATGGGATTTTTCCATTGGATATCTTTGGTGTGATTCAATCAGCCCATAAAGAAAACTTTATTTTCTCATCCCATTTTCTCTTGTTGACCTCTAATGTTCTCCTGAGTATCTTGAGTAATTTTTTGTTGCTTGATTTATCTTTCCCATTTACCTAAGGATTATAATTAGAGGCATAAGTGATATCTATCCCATATTATTCACACATAACTACAAGGGGTTTGGCCCTAAAGCTCATAGCATTGTCAGAAACTAAAATTTTAGGGACACCGAAAAAAACATATGATGTTATTCAATAAGAAATCAATGACTACTTGATGTGTAGCCTTCTTGGTAGGGATCACTTCTACCCACTTAGTAAAGTAATCAATGGAAATTAATATCCACTTGTGTCGCAATAGATACATATGTCATTTCACCAATGAAATCCAATTCCTATTATTTTAAAATATCTTCAATTGATACATGTTTCAATGAGATGGATCTAGAGGCTCTTGATTTTCATAGAAATGTTGGTAGTCCTCACATTTTCTTACCATTTGGGTGACATCTTTGAATAAGGATGGCCACAAGTAACCTACCCCGAGAATTGTATGATTTGTTACCTTTCTAACTTAATGACCACCATATATGCCACTATAAAATCCATTTATAAAATTTTGAGCCTCGTCTTTAGTTACGCATCCCACGAGGACTCATTCACGATTCTTCTAGGCCAAACCAAGGTCAGTTAAGAGATACTTTTGGGAAACTAACTTCAATGTTCTTCTCTAATTTTTATCTAAACCAGAAGGACAATTCAAATTTTTCAGATAATAAATAATGTCCTTATACCAAGCAGAAGAACATACCTTTTCCAAAGGATTATCAATATTACCAACAACATGGTTCACCTCCACAACTTGCAAGTTAGCCTCAACCATTAATTTAGCCAAACCAAGGCCTCTTACCAACTTAGTGGTTTGTATGTCCATATCAAACTCTTGAAGTTTATTCACCCATCTACATATTTTACTATTTTATTTGTGTTAGAATGTCTTTAACCATGGTTTATGGAATAAAATCTACCATCCTTGAACTTAAAATATAAGGTCTGAATATCTTGCAGCTCTTACCAAAGCAAAAGCCTACTTTTCCATTACAGTATAATTCAACTCAAAACCTTGAAATGCATTACTAAAGAAGGAAATTGGATTCTCATTACCTTGAGCATCCTTTTGTAACATGGTTGAAGCTATGGTGTGTTCGGATGCAAAAGAGAAGATTTGAAACTCCCTTTTGTAATCAGGACTAACCAAAATAGGGGTAGTCTTTAGTAAATCCTTTATCCCTTTAAAATATTGCATTACCTCTTCCCCCCACCTTATAGTTTGATATTTCTTCAACATACTTGTAATAGGAAAAGTAATCTCTACAAAGTTGGATACAAACCTTCTAACAAAATTGATCTGACAAAAGAAAGATTAAATACCTTTCTTAGATTGGGAATATGAACCTTATCAATAGCTTCAACTCACTCTAGATCTATCATTACTCCTTCATGAGACACAATGTGTCCCAAAAATTTGGCATTTTGTACACCAAAGTGACATTTCCCTGATTTAAAGAGATGCCAAACTCCCTGCATCTAATAAATATTTTCTCAAGATGCTCCAAATGATCACTCCTTTTCTTGGAGTAAATTGTAATGTCATCCTGATAAACCAAAATAAAATAATTAATCAACCCAGCAAATGCAACATCCATGGCCCTTTGAAAAGTAACACCAATATTCATTAAGCCAAAGGGAATTCTAACATAAACATATGTTCCCAAAGAGTGGTAAAAGTAGTTTTATATTGTTTGGATTTCTAGACCACTTCTTGATTATACCCTGAGCAACCATACCAAGTTGAAAGAATGTTAGACCATGTTACCATTTGCAACAATTTATCCATGTTGAATGCTTACCACACAAAGTAATACGGCCTTTTATGGTACGTTGAATGATCAATACTTGAAATTGGTCCGCAGATCACTTCAACTTACCTCAAATGAAAAAAGATTCTCTGTATTTTCATAATCGTCTAAATCTCCTAAGAACCAAACAGCCAGGCTATGCACTCAAGACTTTAGCTAGTAGAGGTGTTTCTGAGAATTTCGTTAATAGTTATCACAGCACCAAAACATAGAGCCGAAAGGTAATAAAGAAACTTCATTTATGGAGTCAACCAGTCATGTGACTCCATTGCATAACTGTAAGTTTAATTTCAATGTTAACAGCATTCCAAGAGCAATAAAGTCTTCTGCTGCGTTGGTATCAAGCAGTTTGTATTAAAATCACAACAAAAATTTAAACCATATGACTTGTAAAAAAATCAGCAGATATCATAACATTCATTTGCAAAGTATTAATTTTTCTATATTTCTGTCACCTTCATGGATGGTGACAGTGAGGTTCAGCTTCAGCACTGTCACCTGCCACCACAAGCTCTGCCTTGAGTACTGTGCAACTCTCCCTACTTAAAAAGAACCAAAAAACAGCGATTATGTGGAAACATATTTCGGTAAAACAGGGAAGTTACTTGCAGTAATATTTCTGCAATATATCACTATTAAAAATTCTTATCTAATATAATATCACTGTATGAGTGGCAGGTTATGAGCGAAATGATTCGCGAAATGCTAATGCAAGGCATATTACAAAAATGCACTGTAATCAAATATGCAATTTTAAAGATCTTAAACAATAACTGGTTAATTAAAAATATTAATATTCATCATCTCAAAGCAATAAATTGCAAAATAAAAATGAAATAGTAAGTCTTATACTTCTGCAAAATCTTCAAATTGTTTTAGTTATAATGAAGCAGCCAAAACTTGTTTCTGGTTGTATTTCTTTAAAAATCTAGCAATTGAAAACCTTCTGCCATTCATGTTGAAGATATCCGGAAAAGCAACGGCAGCGACGCAACTGCTTGAGACTGTTCTGGAAGTGCCATTGCGTTTGGCAGATGTCGATGAAAGATGAGGGCGCCGTTAGAGGTGGCATGAATGCCAGAGAAATAGTAGTGCACAGATCGTGCCCTTGGGTGATTTGGCTGCATGTTGCATTTCTGTATGTCAAACAACTCAGAAATGTCAAATGTAAGGTATCTTATCTAGAATAGTATATGCACTCTTCTGTTAATAGGATAGAAGACGATGTACTAGCTGTACTTTTTTAGAATCTTTTATCCTTTTAGGACCTTTTTTTGTTTTTTTTTATCTTATATTTGAATTCATGAGTAAGATCCTCAGCAGTGGCACCTGCTGCCACTTCTCAAGTTATACCTTTCTTAGAGTAATATCAATTAATCACACTACTCATTTCACCAAGAACTCTCTTATCACATTTGACCACAAATTTCGGCAAATTAAATCAAAGATCAAGATCGGCACATTGATCATATTACTTATAACGTCTGACTGCAACCCACCAAAAACATTCATTATCTTGGCATAGAGGCACATAGTATCTCTCAATTTTAGCAAACTGGACTCAAAAAAAACCATTGCATCAACAATCCTGGCCAAACTCCATCGGGCACCGCAAATATTTAAACCACTGCCACAGCGATGGTGGTAAAGCGTGAATGCATTCAGCAGCTGTTATATTATGGAAACCGAAGATTGTCTTAACCAACAGGTATCTTCTTCAGTGACATGGCAAGCTGATTCTGCAGCAACCAGATACTTTAAACTTGATACAAAAATCTCTCTGTTATTGATATTGTATATAGTATCAGAGAGAAACGATATCAGTTTTTTTAAAGCATACAATGTAATATGAATGTCACCACACAACAGCATCTATAAAGTGCTTAATTACATTTTCCATAGTTTATAATAAACAGTTTTTAGAAAGTTCCATTTATTTAATCTATGTTCTTGCCGTAGAATGAATGTTGTTGCCCTTCATAATATATCAAAGTTAATATTGACAGCTTGTTGTCTGGCAGAAAGAAAGAGAATCCGTAATCACAATTTGGTAACCAAGAGAAAAGTAATGCTTCACACTTTAAATGTAAAAGCGCCAGTCAAAAAGAGCGCAAAGCAGTTTTGGTGTATTGCATTTGGAACAGTTTCATGCAACAAACAAGTTCAAAACCAATAAATATATGTCATGAATGATGCAGTTTCTTCATTGGTAAGAAATGTAAAAGAAAGTCACAGTCGTTCAAATGGTCTTTTCGCGATAATAATTTACCGACAGTTTTTTCCAGTTTGTTTCTCTCTACCTTTACATACAAAATGTAAGAACTCAGGTCAGATTACTGATCAGCAAAGTAATACCACTTAATCACTTCAGCGCCAAAATGCAAATAGATTTAATCAAATTCATTTATAGGGTAATTTCATTTGCTTATCCTCACGCTTTTTTGTTTTGAAGACAAAGTTTGTTTTCCCTCGTGACAAAGTGATATCGAAAGCAGTAGCTTTTCTACCCAGCTTGGGCAGATTCCTTCTGTGCCAGAAAAACAAACATCTCTCAAATTGACAGAAATGATTCAAAAGTCAATACCAACAAAACATGCAGTGAGAAAGAAACAAAGTTTAAATGTAATTAAGAAAGGCAAAAAAGATCTGCGAGTTTCTCAGAAGCGTTTTCTGTTATCACGTTGAATAATGATGGCAGAAAGCTCTGTCTTCTATTTCGCTTGTTCTCAACAAAGTGCAATTAACTGTACTCCCAGCGGCAAATGGCCCTGTCGCATCACCGCCTACTTTCCACACTTTTTGAAGCTGTTTAGTGGTCTAAAGCAAGTCAGAGGTCACCTGCAGTAGAATGCAACAAGATAACTTAACTTCTCACAATTTGAACGTTCTATCAAACTGGCATTTGCCAAATGGTCATTTGTTATGGTTTCTGGGACACGGCAAAATGATCTTAGTTCTCTAAACCAGTTGAGTTGGTCTCTTTGTCTTCCAGATTTGGAATAGATCATGCTCTAAAGAACTACAAGCAGAGGCAAATTGGAGCACATTTATGTTTGTTATATTTTTCCTTATTATATGTTTACATTAAAGACAATACAATCAAAAAGCACTAAAAAGTATTTAGGTCAGTGTGTCACTTCAGTAAAATTGAGTCAAAAAGAAAATACAAACACTTATGTGTTTCTGCAAATGTAGCTTCTAAATGGCTCATAGCAAAACCACAAAAAATGCCAGCACTGTCATTTAAAAATGCAAAATCAATTATAAAAATGAAGAAAATTGTACAGAAGTTTTTCACCAGCTGAGGGTTATAGGTTGTTATAAAGTAGAAAGATGCAGCTGAATCGTATTGTTGAGCAATTTTTCTGAACAAACAAAAAGGGCGGCGGAGTCACCCTGCACCGAAGTTCCAACGATCAAACGTATCAATTATTGAACGCTCGGCTATAAGCGGGGAATGCAAATGAGAAAGCTGCATTGTCCGGGCGCCATCAAAAGACGCCTGCTCTAAAATTGAGCGCAAATGTAAAGAGCCGCTTGGCGCCGCAGGCGGAAGAAAGTTACTTAGCTTCAGTTTGAAACCAGCACTGACGGTCGCCTTTTCTTGTCGTAGCAATGCACCAGGACAAGCAAGTTGCTTGACACATTGTTTTTTTGCGTATTCCTTACTGATGAGTGAATGGAAGCTGCTTCGCGGCCGCTCGGTCGTAAAGTGAATTTTCAAGTTTCGGGCTTTTACTGCAGCTACTTCAAGTGCAGTATCAAACAGACCGTGTTGAAGACTTAGCCTTGTTTTATGAAGTAAAAAACCACGGATTTTTTTCTTAGATAGGCACTTCATATATCCTGCAGAAAAATTTTACTTCTTCTTAAAAAAGAAAAATCTGTTTGGAAATGGTATCAAAGTGTAGGAGTAAATAGGAAAGTTGTAGAGGCTGCACATGCTCTATGGAAATTTTCTATGTTTCATCACTTCAGCTACTTATCTTTGCTCGCAAAGAATTTCTTGTCGTACTCTGTAAATAATGCATGAAAAATGAGAAAGCAAATGGTGGTTTGTTGAATGTAAATTTAGAACAAAGTGAAAATCAATTGGCTTAATGTACAAGAATTAGTAACTTAATGCAAACAAAGATTAGAACAACATGACAACAGAGCTTCATGGAAGCACAAAAGTGTTAAAGAGTATTAAACTAAAACCACAGGTAATCAAAAATAAAGAATCCAAGAATGATTATTGAATTAATTTGCATGTAAGACACCGTAAACTATAATACATGCAACACATTTGCAGTGAAACAAAGTGAACAAGACAAATACCTACACTTCTAACACTCAACTTGAAAAACTCCATGAAAAGTCATGCAAAATCTTCCATGGTAGAAAGCCAATTATAATTATTTTGTAAAATTATCAAAAGTGGTGATAGCTATGCTTTTCCCCAGTCACTTTCAAACCGTCTCAATCGTTTTTCTCTGAACCTCGTAGAATTGCAAGATCGCCCATGACTTTGGTTCATTGTTCTGATCAACTACAAATCGCGCCATTGGGCTTGATACCAGCTCTTTCAGCATGCATTGTAGCAACATGGTTGCAATGATTGCAGGTGGAAGATAAAGACAGCGTTAACACGACGTACCATTATAGCGAAGAATGCAGTACTGGATGAAAGCAATACAGAACAATTAAATATTATTATAAAGCAGTAATAAATTTGAAAACCATCATCTTGCATCTGCGTGACACAAACTGTAAGGTTCAAAGACAAAGATCACTGGCCTGCATCCATGTAAAGCTGGAAGCTTGACAGAAGCAAGATGCAAGAAATGTCTGGCACTTGTTAATCGTCAGCTTTACAAATGTGAGTCCAGCATGTTTCAATTGTTTATGGTCGCTTGGGTTGAATGTCCATACATTAAAAACAAGAGCACGTAATGGTGGTAAGTACTTGTGTATATTTGCGCCAGTCACTCAGCTTCACTAAACGCTTAAATGGAGCTGCGTTCGACCTGTAATTTTTGCCTGAACGGCAATGAACAATGAACACCAGCATGGAAACAAGATTGCTTGTTACAGTCACATCAAATCAAAAATAGTAGGCCGCAAGAGCAACAAACAAAGACTGCAAAAAAAGAAAGTAGTGAAAAACATCGAAACAAACGTTTGGCAGGTGACTTTGGCAGTTGCATGTATCTTCGGCAGTTTTCACAGGCAAACTGAGACTCTAAATATGGAAATGCAATGTAGCAAGAGACAAAAGTTGTAACACACCCGCGGTGAGGTGATCGGGAACTTGCAGCTCCACACAATTGAAACAACTGGTAGATCCATGAGCGAATTTATGATACTTTCACGAAACAAAAGAATGCACCGCAGAATCTCTGCCCGCTGACTTGCCGCACCGAAAATGCGTTTCAGCAGCGAATGCCATGTTCCAGCCAGCAGCAGGCAAATGGGTAAGCTCATGTACCGCAGAAATGCACAAATCGTAGGTTGGACCGGTGATGAATTCTGCCATTTTACCCTCTATGGTCGGGAATTCGTAAAATAAATAAACATTGAAATTGGGTGTTTAACAATGCATCGCAAACCAGCCATGCAATTTGGTGCCAGCTCAGAAGGTGACCCTAAAGCACATTATTTCACAGCCGAATTATTAGAGCAAAAAAGGTAATTCACAATTCAATGGTTATAATAGGTAATTGAGAAAGTCACAAACTTCTGCTTCATGGTAAACCAAAAAGCAAAACCAATTAAAGTCATGCACTGCAAGCCGTAAGTGCCCTAAACGGTCTTAGATAAAACTGGTAATATGCAGCAAAGAAAGAATGTTTATGAGCTAGCACCAACTGCACACTCTACACGCTGTCAAGAACAATATGAGTCACATCCTGTTGGCAGCTTCACTAAAGAGATCGAATAAACGGCAAAAAACAGAAGGTCGCGGTGAGCGCATGCGCGGTCGCTGCTGCAGCGTGAATCATGTCTTCTGATGAACAAATTTTATTTTATCAAAAGAAGAAAGCAATGCCACGACTTCGGGCGCTGCGCGAAGTTACATGTTGTTGAAACTTAGGTTTTTTGAGCCTGTTTCTGTAAAGTGAAAAATGGTGCCGTTATTTCACACTAAATCAAAGTGTGGAAATGGTCACTGAATCTGAGATTATCATTTCTAAAAAGAGTTGTACTGCAAAGAGGCCGCGAATTAATAGAACGTAAGCCACACAACCGCAACGCGCGAAGTCAGCGGCTCTTGTGGTTTGAGGGAGTATCATCAGTTTCGCACTTGAAGGCGAGCAATTGTTCTTTGCCCTGGGATCCAGGCTGGTGAAAATTTCGCATGTTATTTCACATCGTTCAAAGATCGCAACGATCGCAATTTTTCCGCAGCTGAAATTCTGTTAGACTTTGGAAACACTGGAAAGGATCTGTTATCTCGGTACCAATTATGCATATTATTTTTGGTATTGGTGGTCGAATTTTCGAAAAATGCTTGTTGATGGACTGGACGTTAACTCAACAACCCAGAATTATTTTTTCATGTACTTCCACACAACAATGGTAACTTCATTCTATGTCTTTACCTGAAAAAATGAAACAAGTCATGCCACATATATGTGATTTGGGACTGCTTTTTAACTGATCAAATGATCTGATACTTCCATCCGATCCTTCTTTCTGATGCTGGCAAAACAATTATCACAGTGGTGATGCGTGGCAACATGGCTGGTGTCGAAGCTTCTTAGTCCAAATTACTTCCTTTCCTACCACCAGCAAAGCAAGAGTTTGATCGTCTGGCGAGCATAGAATCATACTTAGAAGTGCAATAAATACCTCGCAAATTGCTGAATAATTTCTACCACCACTGTTTCTTGAATGTTTCAAAAAACTGGATCATGATCTTCCACAAGAAACTGCATCTTACCAGTGTGTGATTTAGAACTCAAACGTGCGAATATATCTATGCCTTTAATGTAATTATTTTATTCATATCACCTTTCTCAGTATATGTGAGATACGTTAGACCATTACTTTATTTCCACATCATGCATCTTTTCCTCCCTCTGCCCCATTTTTTTCGTATCGTAAGTTGGTTTCAAAAAAAAGTACTCAAGATCGCGCCTGTTCTAAGATAAACAGTTACCTTTACTATGCTTCGCTCATTTGTTAGCAAAACCCTCCTACAAAGAGAGCACTGTTGTCTCTCATCAGAAGCTGAAAAATGAAAACCAGATAAAAACCTGGCAAGCTTTAAAAACCTGATAGATTTCATTTCTGTCCATCCTTCTAAAATAACTTAAGAGAGTTTGTCCTGAATCTGCATAAGGCACGTGGAAGGCTTCAATGGTCAAGAGTTCTCATTTTAACTGGGACAGAAACAAAGGCCTCTCTTCTTCTACAAAGAGAGAGAGTCAGTGGAACTGACTTATGTTTCATGTCTTCTGTTATATAACTGAAAGAATGAGCCACACCTCCAATGTTGATGCCGATCAACATTTGGCTATCGGTGTTGAGGGATTTAATCATGTCTAGTAAATTGAAAAGAGAACCCTCCAAGTCTAAAGCATCCTCCTCTTCCTCTCCTGGAGCCAATTCAGATCAGTTAGTGCAGAAGTTGGCAAATGATCTCATTGCCATCAAAAAGTAATTGGCTCAACATACTCCTTATCAAGATATTCCAAGAAGGAATTTTCAACCTAGAACTGTTACCTCCTCAAAATAAATTGGCTATTAAAGGCCCACCTATCAAGGTTCCAGTTAATGTAACTTGTGAAGTTCAAGAACCTGATGATGAGGAGTTTAATGAAGAATTTGAAGACCCAGAGGAAGAGGTTGATGAAGAACATGAGGAACTTGGTGGATCTCAAGCTCATTTCCTCACCACTGAAGGTATGGATGATGAAGATGAATATGATGAAAGAGTGGCAGATATGAATAGTGAGTCATATGTTGTTATGACTCGGGAAAAAACGAACAGAAAAGAAAAAGTGATGTATCCTGCTAAGAAATCCAAGGAGTTTCCTATAACTATTCCAGTGGTTGTAAGAAGAGGAGCTCTTATTCCCACTGCCTCCAAGCTAAAGTTGAGTAATTTTAATCCTCCTTCTACCTCTGTTTCCAAAACTTCTTTTCCTTTAATTCCTAAAGTTTATAAATCAAAAGTTTCTCTTGTTCCTAGTAGTGATGCCCCATCCACCTCTAGATCTTTTGATATTATTGATCACCTCAAAAAGACCAAAATCTAAATATCAGAGGCTGAATTTTACCGAACCCATCCAAAATCCTTTACTAAAATGGTAAAATTTATCAATTCCAAATCCAAAGCTTCATCCAATACTTCTAAAGGTCTTTTACCCACTCCATATTCCTCACCTCAACCAAGCCTTGTGGCTGCAATCACTTCCCCTAATGAGGAATTGAACCATTTTATATGACTCTCCTAATAGCTGACCATAAGCTCAGTAACTGTGTCATAGACTTAGGAGCATCAGACAATGTAATGCCTGTAAAAGTAGCTCATGATTTAGGCCTAACTCTAACATGTGCCTTTGGTTCCTGCTATTCCATGGAGAGTAGAAAAGTGCCTTTGGTTGGAAGGATTAAAGATGCACAAGTAGCCTTTGTTGCTTTTCTAGAGAAAAGGGTCTTAGCCACTATTTTGGTTGCTGATATTCCTCCCTCATATGGTATGTTGCTGAGTAGGAATTTCTATAAAGAGGTAGGAGGTGAAATTCAGATGGACTAGTCACATGCTTTGATCCCAGTCAATGGAAAAATAAGAAAGTTGTTACCAGAAAAGCAAACTGAGTATATTGTGCAAAAGACTGATGATCCAAAAGCACAAATACTCTATGAAGATATAGGGCATGGAAACTATATGATCATGTTAGAGGATGAGGAAAGTATTCTTAAGGGAGTGATTCATGATCCCAATGGAATTTGGAATTTGGAGTTTGATGGAAGCTACTCTTCAACTGGTTCTGGAGCTGGTGTGGTGTTAATCTCTCTAGAAGGGAAGATTCATCCATTTTCTTTCAAGCTTCATTTTGAAAATACAAATAATATAGCTGAGTATGAGGCTCTCATCCTTGGGTTGAGAATGGAAAAATAAATAGGAGTAAATAATCTTTGTGCTCATGGTAATGTAGAGTTGATTGTGAAATAGGTAAGGGATCTTTACCAAGTCAAGAATAGGAGATTGAAACATTATAGAAATCTTGTTTGGGATTCCATTGAATTCCTTAATGCCTTCTCAATTGAAGTTGTGCCAAGAGAAAAGAATACTAGAGCTGATTCTCTAGCTATCTCAGGATCTTTGTTGATTCCTCATCCAAATTTCTCTCAAGATAAATTTACCATTGAAATTATTCATAGGCCTAGTGTGCCGGATAATGCAAGCAACTGACAGGTTTTCAATGATAATCAACACTTTCTCTCTTTCTTGGAGCTTAAAGATAACTTCAATCAGTTATATTTTGAAGGAATTGAAACTCTTCCTAGAGAACATGTGCCCTCTAATGAGGAAGATATCAAGGAAGAGATGGATCAGGATGGCTATATTAAGTTGAAGGGTAACAAGATTCCCAAAGGAATGGTGAGTCTAGAAGATTTGTTTGAAAAACATGATAGGTTCATCAAATCTAAAGCTTCTCAAGGAACTCAACAATTTACTAGGTATGAGAAGGTCAATATTGGAAGCAATGATGAACCCAGGGTGGTGAATATTGGAAAATGTTACACTCAAGAAGAGAAAAAGAAAGAAGTAAACCTATTAAAATAGTATTTCGATGTTCTTTCCTATTCATATTAATATCTTAAGGATTTAAACCAAAGGAGATGCAACACTATATCCCTCTCAAACACGGGATCAAACCTTTCAAGCTGAAGCAAAGGCAAAGATAATCCTAAGGTCATTGATACTATTTTTCAAGAGATCTAGAAGTTACTAAAAGAAAAGATTATTTTCCTATACGTCATTCAACATGGATTACCAACATTGTGCCTGTCGAAAAAAAAAAAGAAAGGTGAGATCTGCATCTCGTGTAGACTTCAAGAATTTGAATCAGCCTCTCTAAAAACAATTATCCACTCCCCATGATGGATCAATTTTTCCATGTTGTCTCGGGATCTGAGATGTTATCTATTCTAGATGGATTCTCTGGACTCAATCAACTAGAAGTTAGTACCCTAGATCAACACAAGACTACTTTTAATACCCCTTGGGGAACCTTTGCCTACAAGAGAATGCCTTTTGGTTTTATCAATGCTAGTGCCACTTTTCAGAGGGAAATGGATTTATATTTTGGAATTCTAAAGGGAAAGTGTATTGTTGTGTATCTTGATGATTTGACTATTTTTTCCAAAACAAGGGCAGATCATCTTCAACATCTAGAAACAGTTCTTGAAAAATGCAGAGAACATGGAGTTTCCCTCAATCCTAAGAAGTTTGTCTTTGGTGTTACTGAAGGCAAGTTTCTGGGGCATATTATTTCTAAGAAGGGATCAAGATAGATCCAAAAATAGTTCAAGAAATCCAGTAGATTCCTCTTCCCACCAAAGCAAAAAGAGTGTTCACTCTTTCTTTGGCAAGATAAATTTCTTGAGGAGATTCATTCCAGATTTTGTAGAATTGACTATGAGTGTTGCTCATATGATGAAAGGAAAGAAAAAATTTGGTTGGACTTCCAAGGGTAAATAAGCATTTGAAGGTATCAAGAAAGTAATTTCTAGAACCCCCATCTTAGCATGTCCTGATTTCAACAAAGATTTTATTATCTATTGCTATGCTACAGAGAGTACCTTGGCTGTTGTGCTAACTCAAAGAAATTATGAGGATCATGAACTTCTAATTGCATTCATGAGCTATGTTATGAAATCTCATGAATTTAAATATACTATGATGGAGAAACATGCTTTTGTAGTGGTCAAAGATGTCAAGCAGTTTCATTTTTATATTCTTAATTCTCAATCTGTTGTGCTTGTACATGATACAACCATCAATTCTATTCTTACACAACAGGAGTTTGGAACTAAGAGAGGAAATTAGGTAGAAAAAGCCCAAGAATATGACCTTAATATCAAGCCAACTAAACTAGTCCAAGGTAAAGGCTTATGTGAGTTTATGGCTGAAGGGGCTCATGAAGAATTGTCCACAAAAGTAGTTGATGTTCCTGTTGTCCTCTTCCTCAATTCAACAAATGAATGGTATGCTGATATTGCACATTTTATTACTTATGGAGAGTTTCCATCCCATTTGAGTGCCAAGGAAAAGAGAGATATTAAGCTAAGGTCTGCATATTATGTATTATGGGAAAATTCTTTATTCAAGTGAGGTATTGATGGAAGATTCCTTAAATGTGTGGACAAAGAGAAACAGAAGAAGTTGTTTTCATATTTTCATGATCAGGCTTGTGGAGGGTATTTCTCTTCTGCTATCACTGCCCATAAAATCCTTCGTGTAGGGTACTATTGGCCTAAATTTTTAGAGATGCATCAAAATGGGTAGGTAAGTGTGAAGCTGTCGACTTGTGTTGGGAGACCTAAGTTGGCTACTTTACCACTCAAACCAAAAGAGTGATTGATGAGACTTTTCAACAAGTGGGCATTGGATTTCATTGGAACTCTTAAACCACCTTCCAATGTTTGACATACTCACATGCTAACTGCTACATATTAATTCACAAAGTGGGTAGAGGATGTTCTAGTCAAAGGCACTACTTCTAAGGTGGTGTGTAATTTCATCAAAGAGAACATCTTAATAAGGCTTGGGGTACCGAACAAGATTGTGAATGATAATGCTTCCAATTTTTCTTCTTTTAAGATGAAGGATTTCTGCTATGGCTATGGAATTTCCCTTTCTCATTATTCAGATTATTATCCTCAAGGGAATGGACAAGCAAATTTAACAAATAAGAATCTTGTAACCATCATTTGGAAGCTTGTCAATGACTCTCAAAGGAATTGGCACAAGAAGATCTATGATGCTCTCTCAAGCGTATAGAATTACACCCAAAAGAGTAATTGGGATGTCTCCATTCCAGGTGGTGTATGGTGTTGAATCTTAGCTACCAGTAATAGTGGAATTTCCAGCCTGCACTTAATGAAGGCTATTGAAAATACAAGTTTCACTAGTTCCTTCAACAAGAGGATCATGTATCTTCGAAGCTTTATGAAGATAGGATGCAAGTTTTTGATAGGATCTCAACTCATCAACTGTAGGTGAAATATTTGTTTAATAAGAAGGCTAGGCCCAGAGATTTTCAAGTGGAAGACATTTGTTTGTTGTGGGACAAAAGACATGAATATCGAGGAAGCCATGGTAAGTTTGATTCTCTTTGGTTTGGACCTTTCAAAATAAGACACTTTGCTGGAGAAAATTATTTCTACTTGGATTCCATGGATGGATCCTCTCTCCCTCTTCCTTAGAGTGGGAAATATTTGAAGTTGTTTAGGTCCTAGGTGATTAGGCAGTCCTTTTGTATATACTATGTGTGGTGTTTTGTTTTTCCTTTTTGGTTTGTTTCCCTTCCGTGTGTGTTGTCTTCTGTATTGCTTCACCTTTGACTCTATTTGCCCAATGGATAAGGCACTGATCTACTTTCCCAAAGTTTTTCTATGGTTCTTGATCTTGCCTCATTCCTCTATCCAAGCCAAGTCATCCCCAAAAAGAGCCAACTATTGTCACCCTCAAAATTCCCCTCATTTTTCAAGTCAAGTTTCAAAATTTTTGAGTTGGTGCTTGTTATCCCAATTTTCCCCGGAAAAATTGATCAAACACGACCCCACACATTTTTTTTTGGAAGGGATAGTTAATTCATGCGAGCCCACATTCCAAATCCAATAATGAAGGGGTAGGGTTGGTGAAGGAGGCCAACGACGTCAAAGGAGATCAGAGCGTGCAAGAAAAAATGGAGAAAGGAAGTGTTCAATCAAGGCCCGAATCGGATAAGTATAGAAGGACATTGGAAGGTGCCACGTGTCTCTTCAGCACACTTTTGGTATGGTGCATAAATGCAGAGACCTTGAACATGTGCAGGTCCTCCACGTGGTCAAATTCTGAAAAGAAAAATCCATCCGTTGAATCGGCTAAGTGTAAAGAGCCGGCAGAAGCCTCCACATGTCCAAACGGTGAACCTCTAAAGGCCAAGTCCAAAAGGAGGATCCTAAGTGAGCGTATACCCTCCACATGCCTCATCAATGAAAATTCAAAAGGCACTACCCAAAGAGAGACCCAAAACTTGTGCCAGATATCCACGTGTCTAGGTCTGGAAAAGGGATAACGCTGGTCATTTAATTGACTAAGTATAAGAGGGTCGGCGGAAGCCTCCACGCACCTCATCGGTGTAAATTCATAAGTAAGACCCAAGGGATAGACCCCAAATGAGCACCAGCCTTTAACATGGTCAAAGCCTAGAAAAGTTAAATTGGTCATTGAAAAGTCTAAGGCCCGAGAGACGGTGCCACGTGTCCGATTGGCGCACCTTCAAGGGTCGAAGACAAAGGTGGTTCCCCAAAGAAGTGCCATCTCTCCACATGTCTAGGGTCTAATAGAAGTAAAAATGGGTAGAACCAGCCATTGAATCGAATAAGAATAAAGGGAACCAATGGAAATCCCCATGTGTTCCTTCAGCACTCTTTTAAGGGGTGAATCCAAAAGTAGGTCCCAATTGTGCACCGGACCTCCACGTGTCTTGGGTCGGAGTAGATTGTCTCTTCCAATGGGAGGGACTTAAGCGAATACAAAGGAAATGAAGCAAGCCCACACATGATACCATGTGTCTAATCGGCACACCTCTAAAGGTCAGGTCCAAACAGAGTCTCCAAATGAGTGGGAAGCCTCCACGTGTCCTGGGTTAGACATAAAGCCTTCGCCAAACAGAGGGACTTAGTCAAAACACAAAAATATAGAACATACCCACAAGGGGACACATGCCCTTATTTCAGGTCAAGGAAGGAAGGCAGATTGTCGAGCATGTTGAAGATTTTGGCTTTATTGCCAAAAGGGATAAAGTCAAATGTTAAGCCCGCGTCGAAAGTAAAAGTGGGAAAGCAGGTTGGCGAAGAACTTTAAGATTTTGAGCCTTGTTTCCAAAAGGAAAAAGTTAAATGTTGAACCCGTGTCGAAAGTCAAAGTGGGAAAGTGGGTCGGTGGAGAACTTTGAGATTTTGAGCCTTGTTTCCAAAAGAAGTAAAATTATAAAGTGAACCGCGACTCCGTTACCACTCAGGTAAAGCCACATGTCAGACCTATATCAAAAGTGAAGTTGTGGGCTTGCATGAGTTTGAGGACACTTTTTCACTTTGCATATTTAATGCTAAAGGCATAATTTTAATTTTAGGCCTGTGGATCCATTTTGCGAAAATTACATTTTCACCATTTTTGTACAGATTCGATTCAAATATTCAAATGAGCATAACTTTCACTCTAGTGCTCAAAATTCAACAAATTTGGTACCGTTGGAAAGATCTCAACATCCTCTATGCCATGGAATAAAAAGAATATTATTTTTGGTAGTATTTGATGGCTAGGAATATGGAAATCATCTTTCAATCCATTCATACGAGATCTAATTGCTTCAACTATCCAGATATGATTTGATCTTCCATCCTTCCTTCTACAACATGCCAAAGGACATGGAGAACTGACTGGATATCTTGATTTAGGTGAAAATCTAGAAAACATATTTCTTTCCATTAATATGTGATTAGACTGCTTTGACTAGATTAAATTTTATCTGATCTTCCATCCTTCTTTAGCACACCAAAGACATGCATAACAAGATTTGGCCAGTTGTAGGTAGATTTACAGGGGCATTGATGGTTAGTGGTTGAGCTTCCAAATCAGATTTCTTTCCTTCTTTTCTTCTCCTCTTTTCACTTCATCTATAAATGTCGATCTTGGTTCATTGCAAAGGGTTCGAATCTGATACTTTTGAAGTGTAAATAGAATCAAAAGCAATCAATACAGAAGAATTTCCCCTTTCTCTCTATCTTCATCTATTGTCTCTTCTTGTTTTCCTGAAATCTATGGATCATTTATCTTCTGTAATAAGAAATTTTGTGTTCTTATTGATATGATTTCTATAACTTTGTGTCTATGGAATGATATCTTATGATGTGAATGTGAATGATTTTATTCTGTATCACCTTTTCTCAATACGTATAAGGTTATACTCTGCTATCTATATTTCTGAAAGTATTGTTATATTTTGCTCTTTCCTTTCTTCAGTTTCTTCCATTCATTTGTATTGATAAGCTATTTTGGTAAAAATAATTTCATGATCCATAAGGAGGAAAACAATGAAACAGAGGTTCTATATTTTAAGTAATAAGACCACCACCTGCATAGGGGGCAGGTTCTGGTTAGAACCTCTACCGCCACCCAGCCAGGCGGTGGTCCCGGGATCACCGGTCCGTACTGCGTGGTAGTCCTGGCTCAATGCACACAAGGTGGCTATCCTAGCCATTACGGATAAAACTAAAATTGAAATGAACAACCTCTGAATTTGAAAGGATGTTTGTTTCTCTTCTCCTTCATGACCTTTCCCATTCTCCAGTGCATGGGAGGACATGAGAAAGGCTATAAATACATGATTGTAGAAGTGTAGAAGATCATCGAAGCATGGGAGCAAGTGAGCAAGAAGTCTTGGTGCTAGAAATTGTATTTTTAGAAGAAAGGAGTGTTGATAGAGCAAGCAAGTAACTGAAAGGAAGTGTTGAGATATTATCTACTTCTCTTTCTTACTTATTGTAAATTTTGTACCTATTGATTTGAATTGGCCAATAGAAGTGGGAAGAAAGAGCAATTTCCCTTCCCGACTAGTTTTTCCTCCATTGAGGTTTTCCAGATAAAATTGTTGGTGTTATGAGCTTATATTCTTTCCTTTACTACAATTGTTGATTCTAAGCACAATAGTAATTCATTCACTAGCTATCTCTATTATTTTCTAATAGAAAGTAAACAACAACGATTAATTTGTGATTTTGTGAATAATTCCAAAGTTGAAGAGTTTATAGATCATTTTGGTATCAGAGCTAACAAGTATCCAGGACTGTGGTATTTCATTCTTGAATTTGTATGACAGTGACAAGATCTAAAGGCAAAGAAGCTTTACCTTGTGATCCGAGATTTCTACAAAGAAGTGGAAATAGAGAATTCAGGGAGAAATGGAGGAAGAGAACTTGGTCCGTAGAATCGAGATGTTGGAGACCATGATGGATAGGATGTTTAGAAGGCAAGAGGAACTTGCAGATTTGCAGAAGACAACTTTTGTCAAGCAAGACTCCATGGACTCGATGGTTCGAGGCTTAGCCAAAAATTTTGGTATAGGCAAGAGTCACCATGAGGAAGATTATGGGGAAGAGCATGAAGAAGAGACTTCTAACACAAGAGAAAAGGTAAAATCTGAACATACTCCTTTTAAAGTTGAGACTAAAGTCAAAATCAAAAGCTTTGAAGGACAAGTAGATGCAGAATTACTGATAAATGGTTGAAATAGTTAGAAGTCTATTTTAGCATCCATAATGTCACTGAGGCACAAAGGATCACCTTTGCACATCTCAAAATGGAGGGACATGCTCTAGTTTGGTGGGAAACTCATCTAACTACTTGTGAAAAGAAGAAACGTCCTATTGTGAAATCTTGGCAAGAATTTAAGGAATTACTTAGAGCTAACTTCTATCCTATTGGCCATAAAACTGACCAAATGATTAAATGGCAGTATTTTAGACAAGGCAGTGGTCAAAGTGTGTAGGACTATACTATGGAGTTTCAGAGGCAAGCCATGTTGCTAAACATGGATTTGGAGGATGAGGATATTCTGACCAAATACTTGGGAGGACTTCACACTCACCTTCGAAGAAAAGTCATCTCCACAAAGCCCAAGGATCTCAATGAAGCATGTGTATAGGCATACTACATAGATGATGAGAAAAAGCAAGGAGAAGCAGAGCCGAGGGTAAAGCAGTCAACAAATCAAGAAAAAAGGATTATGGGCAAACAAGTAACAAGAGTAAGTGGAAAGGGAAAGGTAAACAAGTTGCCACTACTTTAAATACTTGTAAAGATCCCAAGAATTTTTGCAAGAATTGTGATATCAATGGTCATACTGACGCTACATGTTGGAAGTTGCATCCGAGTTACATCCAAAGAACCGAACCAAGGACTCCAAGAAGTCCATGACAACTGTAAAGACATAAAGGGGAGGTGGAAATCGAAGATGACTCTGATGTAGATGAAAGGCTTGGATGCATGGCCACCAACATGGACAACGAAAGAGGAGATGAGTAGACTATTCCAGATCAAAATCCAGATCAAGAGGACTAAGGTAAATGCTTTGGTTGATACCGGTTCTCAATCTAACTTGATTTCTGAGGTAGTTGTAAAGAAGCTTGGTCTTGAGACTTACGAGCATCCGCACCCATATCCTTTGGGTTGGGTGAAGAAGGGTGTTGAAATTTAGGTAACAAGAAGATGTAAGGTCAAGTTTGGGATAAATTCCCAATATATAGATGTTTTTGAAGCTGACGTTATTCCACTTGATGCTTTTGATGTGGTATTCGGGAGTCCTTACTTGTATGTTAGGGATGTTATCTTTATGAGAAGGGAAAACTGGTACAGATGGGTCAAGGATGGGATCAGCTACAACATCCAGGCACACCAACGTAAGACACAAGTTACTATGGTAAGTGCTAACCAAGCAAAATGACTTATTCAGTCAAATCATAATCAGTTTTGTTTACTTTTGTTAAAGGATAAACAAGATGGGGTAGAAGTTTCAGAGATTTCTAACCAAGGAAAACAAGATTTGGATAGTATTATTCAGTCTTTTCAGGAAGTATTTTAGGCTCCTAGTGGATTACCACCAAAACGGGAAGTAGAGCATGAGATTCAACTATTTCCAGAGTCACCTCTACCAAACATCGGGTTGTATAGGCAATCCTTTCTTGAGAGTACTGAGTAAAGAAACAACTCCAAGAACTAATAGACCAAGGGGTGATACGTCCGAGCACCTCACCATGTGGTTCACCTATTGTGATGGTGCCAAAGAAGGATGGTTCTTGGAGAATGTGCATCGACTACCGCGCTTTGAACAAGATCACCATAAAGAACCAATATCCACTTCCCCGTATAGATGATCTCTTGGACCAACTTCAGCATGCCAAATTTTTCACGAAGTTGGATCTCAAGTCAAGTTATCACCAAGTCAGGATGAAGGAGGAGGATATATGGAAGACTACCTTCAAAACAAAACAGGTTTGTATGAATGGTTAGTACTTCCTTTTGGATTATGCAATGCACCCACTACATTTATGAGATTGATGAATGATGTATTGCGGGATTTCATAGATTCATGTGTCATTATATACCTAGATGATATCTTGATTTTTAGTGCCACATGGGAAGAACATCTAACGCATTTGCAGCAAGTCTTGCAAGTTCTCAGGGAGAAACAACTGCTTTGTAATATGAAGAAATGTGAATTTTCCAAACAATCACTTGTCTATCTTGGGCACGTGGTTGGAGGAGGAGAGCTACGAGTGGATCCAAAGAAGGTGGAAGCCATCACAAATTGGCCAACACCAATAGGAGCCACAGACTAGAAGCTTTGTGGGAGTAGTACAGTACATGCGGAAGTTCATTCTGGGTTTCTCGGTAATTACAGCACCTCTACACACAGTGGCCACAAAGAGTAAGGGTTTTGACTGGGGTAAGGAACAAGACAAATCCTTTGAGTTATTGAAATACAAGATTAGTCATGCTCCAATACTTGCTCTTCCTAGTTTGCAGTAGCCTTTTGAAGTAGAGACAGATGCCAATGATTATGCTATGGGCACAATGTTGCTTCAAGGAGGTAAACCCGTATGTTATCATTCTGAAACCTTCACTTCAGCAGTTAAAGGATATTCAGTATATGATAAAGAAATGTATGCACTAGTTCAAGCAATTAAAAAATGGAAACATTATTTGTTGGGTAAAGAAACTATTGTGCACACTGACCACAAACCTCTCCAATATTTGCAAGCACAATCTAAATTACAGCAGGCAAGGCACTACAAATGGATGGGGTTTCTTCAAGTAGTTCCATCTAGTGATCAAATACAAGAAAGGTAGTACAAATTTGGTGGCAGACATGTTGTCTAGGCCACCCACACAGAAAAATTCTCCTATTTGGCCACTATCTCTCAGATCGAGCCCTTCACGAAGGAAGCTTACGGAGAAGCATATGCCCAAGACAAAGACTTTGGGGTAACATTTCAGAAGTTGCAGTCCCAAGGGGCTGAAAAGACGGGATTGAAGATTGTTATCTCAAGGATGGGCTGCTCTACCGATGGGGGAAACTTTGTGTGCCTAAAGAAGAAAGACTTCTATTGATGAGGGAAGCACATACCTCAAAGTAGTAGGGGGACATTTCAGTGTTGGTAAGACCCTAGCCCACTTGCAAAGGTATGTATATTGGCCCAACATGCAAGAAGAAGTATCAAAATTTATTCGTGGATGTAAACTTTGTTGTACTAGCAAGCCTAAAACTAGGAAGGAAGGTTTGTATATGCCTTTACCAATACCTACTCATCCATGGGAGGACATTTCTATGGATTTTGTAGGAGGATTACCTATGTCTAAACATGGCCATGACTATCTCTATGTTGTTGTGGATAGATTCAAGAAATGTGTATTCTTATGGCATGTAAAAAGACAGTAAAAGCACATGAGGCAAAGAGATATTTTTCTTTGCTAATGTATGGGTGCATTTTGGTTTGCCAAAGTCTATTGTCTCTGACAGGATTCCAGGTTCTTGGGGAAGTTTTGGACTACTTTGTGGGACAAGATGGATACCAGGTTATAGAGGAGCACAACTTTCCATCCACAGAAATGGACAAACAAAGGTGGTAAATAGGACTTTGGTATAATTGATCAGAGG
This sequence comes from Taxus wallichiana var. yunnanensis, assembly GCA_018340775.1. Lineage (NCBI taxonomy): Eukaryota > Viridiplantae > Streptophyta > Pinopsida > Cupressales > Taxaceae > Taxus > Taxus wallichiana. Next base: position 719,922,986 of record CM031238.1, read on the forward strand.
GTATAACAGTAAGTACCCAAGGACTTGGGATGAGTCCTTAGCCTACATTCAACATTCCTATAACCGGCAAGACACACATCCACTATGAAGTCACCATTTGAAGCATGCTTGGGATATCTACCTACAAATATCTGGACATAGTAGTTGGATAAAGTAGGATGAGGAGGATACACGAGACACAGAGGTGACTAGAGCCAACAAGTTCATTGAGAGGATCTAGAAAATCCATCTCAAGGTCAAAGAACAACTAGAAAAATCTCAAGAAAAGTACAAAGCTAGGCACGATCAACATAGGAGGGAACACAAGCTTCATGTTGGAGACAAAGTTTGGCTTTACTTGAGCAAGGAGAGACTACAAGGTCAAGCATGGAAGCTCAAGCCACTACGATATGGACCCTTCACCATATTGGAGCAGGTTGGGGAAAATGCTTTTCGACTTGATTTACCATCATTCATGAGGATGTACTTTGTAGTAAATTATGAGAACTTGCACCTATATGAGCCATCCATGCTGGATGAAGATGAAGAACTACAGTTGCTACCTTCCATTGAGGATTGCGTCTTGGACTCACGAGGTGAATTGGAGGAGGATGTAGTGCTACAACAAAAAGTCAGAGAGACTAGAAGAGGTCCACAGAGTCTTGGCAGATTGGACTGAAAGGAAAGACACCAAGGTAGGCCCGATGGTACTTGAAGGAGCAAGCGAGGGAATTGTTCCCTCATCTACTCCCCCACTAAGATTTTGTGGGACCAAAAGCCTCCTAAGAAGGGGAGGTGTGATCCATAGGGATCCGAAATAACTCTACTTCATCAAAAAAAGTCAGCACAAAGAAGGAAAACAATGAAACAGAGGTTCTATCTTTTAAGTAATAGACCACCACCCTGCACAGGGGTGACGATTATAGAACTACCACCCAGCCAAGGCGTCGGTCCCAGAGATGCCATCCATGCATAGGCGGTGGTCCTGGCCATTATGGACAGAAAACTAAAATCAAAACAAATAACCTTTGAATTTGAAAGGATGTTCATTTCTCTTCTCCTTCATGACCTTTCCCATTCTCCAGTGCATGGGAGGACATGAGAAAGGCTATAAATACATGATTTTAGAAGTGTAGAAGATCATCAAAGCATGGGAGCAAGTGAGCAAGAAGTCTTGGTGCTGGAAATTGTATTTTTGTAGAAGAAAGGAGTGTTGGATAGAGCAAGCAAGTAACTGAAAGGAAGTGTTGAGATATTATCTACTTCTCTTTCTTACTTATTGTAAATTTTGTACCTGTTGATTTGAATTGGCCAATAGAAGTGGGAAGAAAGAGCAATTTCCCTTCTCCGATTGGTTTTTCCTCCATTGGAGGTTTTCCAAGATAAAATTGTTGGTGTTATGAGCTTATATTCTTTCTTTTACTACAATTGTTGATTCTAAGCATAATAGTAATTCATTCACTATCTATATCTGTTATTTTCTAATAGAAAGTAAACATCAGATGATAAAATTGTTGGTGTTATGAGCTTATATTCTTTCCTTTACTACAATTGTTGATTCTAAGCACAATAGTAATTCATTCACTAGCTATCTCTGTTATTTTCTAATAGAAAGTAAACAACAATGATTAATTTGTGATTTTGTGAATAATTTCAAAGTTGAAGAGTTTACGAACGTTTAGTGAAAAAAATTGTTCAAACTCTCTAGTACACACTCATTTAATGTAGTATTATAATTATAGGAATAAAGAGGTGATAATAGAATCCACAAAATGCATCTTGTTTTGTAGTAGCTTAAAGAACTTCAATATCTCCAATTGTTCTTATCAATTACAATGCAAAATTTGAACTTCGTAATGTCAATTTTGAACTTCACTCTTTCAATTTTGAACTTCATAATGTTAATTTAGAGACACTTATTTATTTCATGATCAAGATACTTCCTTGATTTCTATGCCATAGAGATTAATGATAGATGTGAAATGAAAATAGTGATCTAGAGTTTCAAATAACACTATAATAATGAATCATTAGTCCTAACATTCATATTATAAAAAAATGGATGCAAGGTTCATTTGGAGTTCAAAAACAAAGCAAACATAGAAATCAAAGAAACAAGATATTACACATTGATTTATAAAAATAAAAATTCAATAGAATAAGACAACATATTACAAAAAGTTGACTTTTTATTAAATAAAAAATACTATAGTTGATACAACATGAACTAAAAACTTGTCCAATATATATACGATGTTTGAACATTAATATAACAAAAATCAATACATGACTGGTATTGTTAATGGTTCATTACAACATTGTTGGGTTTGTGTGACTGAGCATAAGCTAACCTTCCATGTTTTTCTCTTTTTTTTTATTATCCTTCTATTGTTTTGGGTTGATCCCTATCTTTCCACCCAAGAATATATAAATAGATCAGCCTTGTTTTTAAACATCTTGCTTGGACACATTATTAATCAATTATTGTATACAAAAACAACAATAAAACAACTTTATAATATAATGTTAAAATGTTAAAATCCTATAATATAATGTTAAAATAAAACAAACATTAACTTTGTACCTTTCCTAGAAAGTTTCCTTGATCAAATGGTTTTGTGTAGATTTTGTACCATAGTGTAACTTGGTTTTCCACATCATTAAACATATATGATTCATTTTTAGGAAAGGGAGACATGACATTTGTGATATAAACATGGGTAACCATACCATCATACAAAAATTGAATGGTGGAATAACCGTACCATCATACAAAAAATTTTCATTGATGGGAACTATGTAAGAAACACCTACTTTAAGACCATCAATGATTAGTTTAACGCAATAATTTCCCTAAATTTAAAGTGAGAATTAAATTGTTTGATCTTCACAATAAAGTAAATTCATTTTCACACTATATACTAATCTATTAATCAATTCATCACCCATCGCATCGTATCTATGAAAACGAAATGGAAACAAGACATATGAATCAAAACAAGATGTCAATTCTACCAATGTGCAACCAATGGGACAACTCATAGATATATTTGACAACACCCTATAAGTATTAATCTTTCCTTTCCCAACAAAATTACCTACATAAATACTAACAAAATAACCATTTTAGAAAGGAATGAGTTATATGAAAGCAACACCAACACCAACACCACCACCATCATCATTACCAACAACACCATATGTAGTACCAAAAACACCAATATCAAAATTAGCAACATCATGATCACCAACATCAACATACTCATTTTGAGTAACAACATGTGTAGAATAATTTTGTTAAATAATGTTTAAAATAAGGAATAACAATCATTAAAATAACTGACTTTTAATAATAAAAATGTTTACAACTCTTTAATTGCAAGATTTGTTATAATTTCCTCTATGTTTTTCACAGAGTTAAAGGCATCAACCATAGCCTTCATTTTTGTTTTTCATCCATCGTTCATGAGACTAGGATGTTTGAAATTCTCTAATCATATCCAATGCCTCTCGTGTATCTTCTTTAAATTGTATTTTTGTTGATTGAGGTTGTATGTAGGAGTGTGGTTGGCCACATACTTAGCTTGTTTCTTCTTGGACATAGATTTTTATATATTTTTGGTGTGGTTCCTATTTTCTTTATCAAAGGGAGGTTGTATTCCTACTCCAAATGCAAAATTACCTATTTTCTGGACCAAAACCATCTACCATCTCAATAAAAAGATTGAAATCTTCAGACACAACAAAATAATTGTTATTGACCCATATCCTTGAGTATTTTGTACTCATGGGGGCATACAATGACCTTGTACTACCATATCAAGATTCTACTAGTTAGGAACTAATTTCAAACAACAAAATTAAAAATGAAAAATGAATGATTTTATAATTCTTACTTGATCCTCCTCATTAAAGTTTGATCAATAATCACCTTATCTTCTCCTCATCCCTCATGAATAGAATTATCTACATATTGTTGGAATATGTAAATATGTTATTAATTGCATGTTCTATTGAATAAAAAAATTATGTACATTATGATAGGATAGAACTAATAAGAGTAACAAACAAAATTATATACTATATACCTTTGAAGTGAAAACAAATATGGCAAGTGCATTGGAGTTTATTCGTATCGACCATATAAGAAAATCACTCTACAAAGATTTTGAACATTTTTTAGAAAGTAATAAAATAATTCATACCAATGTTTGTTCATCGGATCCCATCGAACTCCATAGTTAAGTGTGCTTGGGCCACAATAGTACTAGGAGTGGAGGCCTCTTGAGAAGTCTCATTGTTACACCCTTTAAAATACCTTTTCGTGTAATATAAAGAAAAAAAGGATAAAGAACTTCGTATATGCTAGGAAAACTTTATCTCTTCTAGGGTTTTATGTGTTTCCTTGTGTCACTCCATTTGTTTTTACTATGCTTCCTTTTTCATGCCAGGGTATTCTTAGTGGTCATATCATAGTTTTAGTCAAATTTTGTCTTGCCTTTAAGGTGGTGAGTAGCCTATAAATGGTTGTCTCTCTATCTATTGCAATGAATGTTACAACCAGTGGTGGAGATGGCTCCTAAAAATGCTCGAAAATTTGTGTTAGAGTTCAATGATGAGGTATGGACTTTTAATATTCCTCAGATGTTGTTATTTATGTTGATTTTAGACCCTTTGTTAAATGATATCGTAACAACTTCCTTATTGCATATTTTGTGGCTTCATTCTCTCCAAATATTTTATAAAAAACTATTTAAAAAATCATTGGGAGTCCAACAAGATCTTGTTTTTAGGAATTCATAATCTCACAAAAGAATTTTATCTCTTTTCATTTTGAGAGACTTTGCAGTACAAGTCCTACTTCTTAAGGTTGCATGTTGGTATTTAGAAACACCCTTTTGGTGTTTTCCCAGTGGAATGTCAATTTTAACCCCACCAACCAAGTTTATTTGAAAATCTAGGTTTGGATTGAGCTTCCTCAACTCCACATTCATTTCGATATTTCCTTCTAAATATTGGTAAACGCATTAATAGGTGATATGTCATGAATATGATAGTTTCTTTTATGCCCAACCCAATAAACAGGTTTGTGTCAAGGTTGAACTTGTGAAAAATATGTGGGACCATTTAGATATACAAGTGGGACCCTACATTTCTCTCGAGAAAGTTATTTATTTCAACCTTCCCAACACATGATTTCATTTTCAAGCACCAAACCATCGCATTTGTGATTCTCTTCTAGCTTGATCTAAACCCATTGTTTCACAGCCTTCTACATCAAAACCCAAAGGGGATCTACCAACTGATGGTTGGACTACAGTTGGGAATAAGAAGGTTTCAGGTGTAAAATCCACTTTTGTGGTGACACACGATCCTTCTCCTTCCCCTCTTCCGTCCAAGGATAAGTCAAGTTTGGGTCCTTCCCCCTTGTTTGTTTCCATTCCTTACCAACCCTTGCAAATCCAAGTTTCACCTTCACAAATAGAGGATTATGGGAATTTAGATTCAACGTATTAACCTCTGCATCATTCATGCAGTCCACCCCATGAGGTGTCCCACGAATCACGGGGAGAAAATGGGGCTAAACGTCACTCCATCTATGTTGAACTTTTTAATTCAAATCAGATCCTACTTGCTAATAATTTTACAATTCTTGGCTCAAACGGTCGAGATGAGCTTAGCATGTCTAAATTTTCATGAATTTCATCTCTTGGAATGTTTGGGTTTTCACCAAGCCCTCTCACAAATATTCTATGTGATTATCCTATCAAAGATTTAGTATCTTGGATATTATTTGTTTATAGGAAGTTAAAATTTCTATTTTTTTGCTTCAAAATACACTAACTTGTATTGCTCTTAATTTTTGTATTTTCATACTTTGCATATTGATGGAAAAGGTGGTGCTAGTATTTCCATTGCCTCGATATTTTTGGCCTTAATTACCTCCTCGGGCCACAATCCTTCAAATCGGGTCGTGTGGGTGATTATGGCTATGAATGATCTTTCTTTTGGTATTCTTAGGGTTTATGATTTTTATGATGGCATGAAAAGGACAAAGTTATGGAAATGGTTAAGTGATAACTTGTCTCTTGCCTATTGGTTAGTTTGTGGTAACTTTAATACGATTGAGCAACCGCCTGATGACAAAATCGGTGACCTCCTTATGTGTTGGTGTTTCAATGAGTGTGTGGCTTGGTATTACATTAAAATCCATTAGGTTGTTTCCGGTCCTCTACTCTAGCAATGATAGGAATTTAAGTCTCAATCTTGATATACTTGGACCAATATTTAAGAAGGATCTAATCAAGTTTTTAAAAGGCTAGATCATGTGCTTCTCTCTCGGTAGAAGCATATCTTTGTTTTTGACATGCAAGGATTCTTCCCTTTCACGGTGTGGTCTTATGTTATTTTTTTGGATCACTGTTCATCTCTTTTCAATATTATCTCGGCATGGGGCCCCTTTCAAAGTCTCATCTAATCAATTCTTTCTTAATTTTTCCTTACTATTTTAGTCGGTGTGATCCCTCTTATTTCCAAAGTTTGCAATATGGTGCCACATCCACCTTTTTTTGCTAGCTAGATTGAGTGGTGGGAGGCGGTGATCAAGAGAACCACCTAATTCCTCCACCAATTTGGAAAATATGTTGCTCTAATACACAAGCGGGTGAACTCGGGTCTACAAAAAGTATTTCAAAGAGGTTTTTTTCTCCTTGAATCAAATCCTTTTGACACCCCTCTTCAGTTGTAGGCTGCCAACATTTTTCATAGGCTCAAGCTCATGGAATCTCACTCGGCTAAGTAAAGCCTAGATCTGGTCAAGGATGCATTGGTTCAAGGTAGGAAACAAAATATCCAAGATTTTTTTCAAAATTCTTCATGCCAATTTTAGACAACAAAAATATACACCCTCATCTTTATCTAATTACATATATCAACTCCCCATATCCTAAGTGAAATATTCATCCTTATTTAATTAATTAATTAAACACATCAACATCCCCATCATTATCACACTTATCTCATGTTAATCCTTCTTTATAATTGTTAAATCCTACTCAACCACCTAGGAATATTCCTAAAGGCCAACTTAGGCAAAATAAAATCAAATCTAACCTATTTTAAAACCTCCTCAACAATCACAACACATCCCCAACCACCTAACAAATTAGCACCCCGAAACCCAAAACAAAAATCCATATTTTAGAAGTTGTTCCAACTATTTTCCAAATAAAATTTGAACAAACTAAAATATCTAGTGATTCGTAATCAACAAAGGTTATTTAAGCAAGTTTTGTAGCTTCTCACCACCAGGATCCTCAACTTCAATTCATGAGTTCTTTCTTTCCATTTGGTTTCACAACATCTTGTATATCATCACTAAGTACCGAGAATTTGAGTTATAAATTACCAACATCCATTAAGCATTTTTAATCCATTTTTGGAGCCTCTATGGATCAGCACTCCATCAATCAACCTGTAGATTGCACCAACTACCTACATCATCCTTCATCAAGGTCAGAAGATTCTTTTAGCCTCACACCAATCTTTTATGTATTTTTGTCTATTTATTCATCTATTTTACATCATCTCTAATCTTTTCTCATTCTATAATATCAAGTTTATAAAAGGAACGATAACCATATCGTACCAAGCCAAGAACATAGATGCTAATCAAAACACCACGATCAATAAGATGAAAGTAATTCACCAGAATAACTTTACATAAAACCTTTGCAAACAAATGAGCAAAGAATATCATATATTATTATGGAACTCAATGCAATACATTGAGAATGGGCCTTGCTTAAATAGGCAAGGAATAACAATCTAAGAACCAGTCAAGGTCATAGATCAAGCCATAAATCAAGGAAATAACTAGTCATCAAAGAACTAGTCAAGACCATAGATTTAGGAGAGAACTAGACATCAAGGATCTAGTTAATACCATAGATTAAGGAAAGAACTATACCTAACAACTAGATAATATCTCCTAATATCTAAATAAGATAAAAAGAAATATCCACACACATAAGTGGGTGAGGATAAATACAATAAAGGTAAATAAAGTACCTAGGTGAACATGAGCTAAGGTAAATACCTACTCTAACACCCCCAAGTGAAGCTAGGGGCCAAAATAGAAGTGGCATGTCCACAGTATGAGTCCCAGCAACTAGGCCTGATGAGGTACTCATGTACAATAACTGGGAAAAAGGGACACTGCAAGGTACCCAAAACCAGTAATAACAAAGTAAAGAGAGTAAAGACCCACTCCAAGGCATCCCAAGAAGCTCGGCTCAAAAAAACTCGTACAATGTTGAAGAAGTTTGGTGTACACTATGGTCTAAATCCACTACTCGATCAAAAACTCAAAAAAAAAAGCGACACTGGGCTCCACTAGAATAGCTCCATACAAGGAGATTGTCAATGGAGTGATGTCGAAAGTGCAAAAAAAACACCAAACATAATTCGATCAACTGCTGCAAATAGGTGTGCCATGATCCAAGAATAATAACCAAAGCAACAAGGTAAGAACAAAAATCCAGAGTGTCATGATCCAAGAAAAGCCAAGGTAACAAGGCAAGGACACGAAACCCGAAGAAGCAAGATCAACACCACACCCTCCCATACTACTGAATGGGTGGAGTGACGCTATAAATCTGTATGAGTTTTCAAAACAACTACTCAAACACTGACAAACTAACACTGGCTCCACCAATAATAGCTCCCCCACAAGAGAGACTATCAACATGCCAAAAGTGTTGAAAATACAGATACAAAATCTCTCAACAAACAAGAGAGATACACTACACCCGTTAAAAAAATCTCAAAACAAGAAGCATCATAATGTAAAAGATATAGAAAGTGGAGCAAGAGGTTGAATGGTGGAGGAGCCATGCCTGTAGAGTCCTCTCAACGAATGCCTATGTCACCTCCACGAGTGATCAGATATCCACCCCAAATCAACACGAATGGATGAATAAGATGCCTGCATATGACTTGGTGCAAAATGCATAATGGGTGCATGTAAAAGAACATCAAAATGTGTGTCAGGTTGATCATGTTTGACAACTGAAATCTCAGGTTTCTCAATCCTGAGTGAAGGTGTAAAACTCATGTATTGCTCATGATCCTCAGAAAGAGTCGAGCGAACAAAAAAAGGAGCTATGTCGATGTGTGATCCCAATGAAGTATCTCGCTGAAACCAATGTCATGACAAAAATTCCACTTAACATGTGGAATAGAGGAAACAATACCACCAGAATGTCTCGCACAATGACTCCGCTAGTGAGACACATAGAATGAGCATGCAAGAATCGAATGCAAGGCATGCTTCTTAAAAAATCCATGCAACTGAGCAGAAGTAGGATACACAACATGTGGTACTGTAATAGGCACAGATGTGGAAGAGCATGCAATAACAAGCCTCATAGGTTTAGAAGCATCAAAAGCAGGTTCAGGCTCAAAGACTGGTAGATCAATGTCAATGGGTACAAGAGCAACAACTGTAAGTGGACTAGGAGCATGGATATGGTTGTCCACAATATGATGGTGATGTTGTAGGCTAGCAAGTTTGTTCTGCAGGGAGTGTATTATTGTATCCTTATCATGAATGAGTGATTGTAGAAGAGAATTTCGCTTCTTGAGCGATCTATTTTCTTCCAAAATTTTACAATATCCTCTTGAAGTCCACATACTTCATGAGAAAAGCATATCATTCTCAGAATCCATGATAGGTACAAATTGTAACTCCCAAAAATTAGGATGTCGGGCTCAGCCGAAATTGTGTCCACAATTGATTACAACACTCCTCCATATTTGGCACTTTATAATTATAGTGCAAGTCTCAAAATAAATAACTCCAATGGAAAGAGCATGAAAAAACAAGCACTTTTACAAAAACGACACTCAAAACCGAGTTACCGATCAAAAGTTACAAGCTTTTTAATATCAAAACACCACGATCAATAAGATGAAAGCAATTCACCAGAATAACTTTACACAAAACCTTTGCAAACAAATGAGCAGTAATATCATATATTATTATGGAACTCAATGCAATACATTGAGAATGGGCCTTGCTTAAATAGACAAGGAATAACAATCTAAGAACCAGTCAAGGTCGTAGATCAAGCCATAAATCAAGGAAATAACTAGTCATCAAAGAACTAGTCAAGACCATAGATTTAGGAGAGAACTAGACATCAAGGATCTAGTCAATACCATAGATCAAGGAAAGAACTATACCTAACAACTAGATAATATCTCCTAATATCTAAATAAGATAAAAGAAATATCCACACAAATAAGTGGGTGAGGATAAATACAATAAAGGTAAATAAAGTACCTAGGTGAACATGAGCTAAGGTAAATACCTACTCTAATAGTTTAAATCATCATACATTTGAATTTATCAATCATGTATAAATCACCGAATTACGGTGATTGGCCCAATCGCTAGCAATTCTTGTCATTTACCTTTCTACAATTTTTATCATTTTTTCATTAAATCCACTTTATCTATCATATCAAGCTTATTTTTACTAACATTTGGATAAGCATGGATCAATGTTAGATGGAAATTGGTGGCCCTTCCCATGAAATAAGCAACATTTGTTCCTTGCCTATATTTCCACACCTTTTTTATTAAAAACAATACGATATCTTGCATGACCTGACTTTGTGCACCATCCATCAATCTCCTTTAGAAGAATTGGAGAAATTTTTTGATTTCATTCAGGAAATCCATCAAGAATTAGAATACTACTATTTTACCTACTTTGAATACATACTCATCCAATCCGAACTTTTTGGGCTACATACGAAGTTGAATAGGACCTGCCTTTCGAGCTTGACTTCGAGCCATAATTGATCTCTAATCATCTCTCTTATCCATATCTTATATATCTTCTATTAGGTTTTGTATCAGTCGTATCATTTGTCATATATCTATCTTATATCAATTTTTTCATGTATCCTTTATTTATTTCAATTCACTTAATTGTTTAAATAGTGAGCTAACATCCTTTGAGGAAGCCCTTTGGATTCCTAGAATCAACCTTTGTTGAGTAGCTTGCTTATCAATCTTTCTAATCGTATCTTGTGTAGTTTCTTTGATCACATGTTTCTTTGCAGGAAAGGAGCTTACATACATCTTTCTCTGAGCATAACATCGAACATCGTCTATCAACATCTATGGGTATCGCTAAACCACGTGTCCTCTGAGGTCGGTATATTTATATTTTCTTTGCTTAGTTAATTCAAGTTGAAGGAGTAGGAATATTTCGAGCATTCTCGCACACCCAAAGTGGGACACCCTAAGTTCCTTATTTCATTTCATCATAATATCATTATTTTCATTTTCTGATTTTTCTTGATGTCGCTAGTGATTTAGTCAATCACCGGTGATTGAGTGAATCACCAATAATTTAGTCAATCACCGATGATTTTTTTGAATACTTTTGATTACTTTACATTTTTCCTTCTAATCATTGTTTTCTCGCTATGTTTTCTAGTTCTCGTTAACTCGGTTTTATAGGTTGTCCCCTGGAGACTTTTTCTTTCTCGGATTACTTATCGTTAAAGCTAAAAATTTGTAAAAATTACAAACTATTATTAAAAAGGAAGTGTTTATCAAAGTGAGTCCTAATCCTTTTTTTTTATTTCCATACTATCTTTTGGTTGTCCCGCTCTCATCGAAATCAATCTATCATTTTGGGATTAAAACAAAGAATTGCATTCTTCTTGATCAAATAGTTTTAATTACGAAAGTTAATTGATTGCATTTACTTTATATTTTTCTTACACAATCAAATCACTCAAAATATCAAACATGCATTTAAACAATTCTTCCAAGGTGATAAATATTAGAATTTCATTACCCAAAGGGAAACCGACTTGGTGTTCTGGCCGAGTATAAACAATTGTCTATCAATATATTAGCCAAGCACCTAACTCCATTATCGATGTGTATTTGTGAAGTGAGGGTAGGCCCTAATACCAAGCCCTATACCAACAACAATATAGATTTGGGCCTCGGGTACCTTTGGGTATATCAAGTACACCAACCATAAACAATCATGAAACCATCCATAGACTACCATTTCCTAGGACCCATTAGTCATTTTTCACATTTCACTTTTCTTAATTAAATCAAGATAATTCAAAAACTTATTTTTCTTACTTTGTATGTTGTTTGTAATCAACCCACTTATTTATTTTTCATTTTTAGGTTATTGTGTGTTTTTATTATGGTAATTACTAGATAGCAAGCCTATAATAAAACTTTAGAAAATATGTCTACACCATTACACCATCATATCCTATTATCCACTTCGTTATCTACAACATTCTCTACACCATTACAACATTAAATCCCACTATCTCAACCAAACACATCTACTCCTCTATTTGAACATAAATGATCCTGGGATAAATTAGAGGAACAACATAATGAAGAAATTCGACAATGTATCTTAGATTTTGTACAACATCATCATCGTCAAACATTCCAAATACAAGAGTTAGAACCACCTCATTCTCTTATCTCTCAATCAACATCATTTGAACCTCCTTTATTTGATTGTGGAGATCCTATTTTTGAAGACATGTTAGATTCAAACCCTATTTCCCTTAACGCTTATCTTGTAATTAGGGGTGTCCAACTCCAACCATTCATACCTAAACCATCTCCATATTCCCCGATCCTTCATTTGGTTTTACACATCTTATTGATGTAACCAAAAACCCGTTATCCAACAAATATATTCATATCCACTCATAAGTCAACCTGAAACATCAGATGTTTAGTCTTCCATTCCTATCAATCAACTTGAGACATCTAGTTTTGTGTCTTCCATTCCTTTTTTAGTCTCCATATGATATCTTCTCAAGACACATCTACCCAACAACCCACATCTTCACTCAAGCCTTCTATTGGTTCAACACCTCCCCAAAACAATACCAATGCTTCCTCATCTACCCCTCCAACATCTTCAATTGTCTAAACACCTCTAAGTAAGTTATGTTTCAGCTTCTATCGCTATATATCAGCAACCATACTCTCAGAGAGTCAAAGAACCCAATTCAAAACATCACTATGTCTATTCCTTCATCCACTCCCTTAATTAATACTAGTGTTATCGCCAACACTCATCATGTTTTAATTCAATCTTTTGTACCCCTTGTCTCACAACATATAACATAACCATCATAGCCATTAATCTCCATACCACAATCTATTCCTATTCAGAACATCCCACAACAAGCACCATCTTTTGCTTCCTCTGCAATACCCTTCCAATAACCACCTCCTTATTCACAACCTCTCACCGCCACATCTATCCCACATCCTTATCAATATATTCAACCGTCATAACCGTTAGTGTCCCAACCTACTTATAACATCCTAAAAAAATTGTATCAACAAAGTATTCCTCATCATAATATTCCTCATCAAAACATTCCTTATCGAAAAATATTCCTCAACAAATAATTCCATATCAAGAAAACATTTTGTATCAATAAAACATTCCCCGCCAACAACATCCCTCACCAAGATCGGATATACCCACAACCTAACTAGTTCTCATTTAAACTTGGCTCATCCTCACAGAAACCAACACAACCTAATCCTCTTCATGCTCTTATGAACCATATATCCAATCTTGAAGTCGTGTCATCAGGGACCCAAAATGTGCTTTCTTACAACCAAATTTGCAATGATCCAATTTACCCCTTAGTGTCATATAAATCATATCCACCCCATTAGGAAATTCCAAATTTTATCAAATTTAATATCAAGGAATATCCCCAACAACACATACATGCTTTCTGTCATGCCCGATATCTAATAGCCCATGACCAAGATCTCATGTCTTTGTGGACTTTCCCCATGTCATTCACATGTACCGCCCGGATTAGTATAATAGCATCCCTTAGTACTCCCTCTTCTCATTTACACAAATCACACAAATTTTCCTAGAATGCTTCTCCATAAACATAGCTCGTAAAATTACTATCATCGACCTCTATGCCATCAAAAATTTGAGGATGAGTCCATTACCGACTTTTTTTCCCACTAGAGGGGTATAATTAATAAATTGTCCTTTTCATTGCTGCAAACTAAATTAATAGAACTTTTCTATTGCTCATGTGCCAAACACATCTCATCAACACTAAAAATCCAATCTTTCCAGACATTTGATGAAGCTTTCACTATGGCCCGTAAGTTGGAATTGCAAGCCCTAGAAGAAAGTCAAGTTAAAATTTGTCCTGAGAAACAACAAACTGAATCCCCATATATGTCATCATCCACTAATGTCGTAGTAGTCAAATATTATCCTAAGGAAAATCCCACTACCAATTGTTCCCGTCAACAACTTAATTATACACCCCTAGGAGAAACTTATAGTGCAATATTTAACGAGTTGTTTGTTATAAACATGATATCTCTCCCACCCATCAGACCTATCGATACATATGTATATAAACCCTCTTGGTATCAAGATAATGATTATTGTAAATACCATAAGGTTAAGGGACACAACATTGAAAGGTGTCAGACGTTCCACAATGTCCTTCAAGATTTTTATTGACAAGGTTGAACTCAATTTAGACAATCCAAACGCAGCTCCAAATCAAAATCTTGATATATCCAAACAACCCTTTCCGAATCACTCCCCATCCACTAATCAACCACAAACAAAAACCATTCATGTTCACCATACCATCAACACCATCACTAAAACATTACCTATTCTTGAGTCCATATCAACACCTATTGAATCCAAATTCACGTTTGCGAGAACCAAAATCAACATTTGTTGAATCTACCCCCTCATCTATTAATTCCCCATCTTCTAGGAACACTATTGAACCATTCTCCTATCCTCATCACATATTACCGATGAATCCATGTCCACGTATTCTACACCTCCTAAATATATTTCCAAATCTTCATCCAATAAAAAATCCAAAACTCCTTCTAAGCTCATCATTGAAAATCAACCCTCCACATCTAGTACTTCCACATCTATACTTATCTCATCTAAACCCACAAAAGGACCTAATAAACTAGGTATTGTTCAAGTTTTTAAAACTCCTTACTATACCTTCCCCGACAAATATAGTTTTCATGGCCCTCAACATTTTCTTCCACCTCCTAGAAATGCCATTACCGTACCTTGTAATCACCCTATCATTTTAGGTCTATAGCCTACTTACCAAGCATTCACATTGGACCCTTACCCCTCATCCATCACACTATCCAAGACTTTTCGGTGAACAATAACCCAACAACCCACAATCAAATCCTTACTTCCTCCGGAGGTTAAGATAAAAAAATTCATTACCATCCACATATGCACCTAGGGGGTGTTATACAACTATTTTAGATGACCTCCTTTAGCAATCGCTATAACGCTACCACCTCTCAAACCATTAGATCCATGAGGATCGAAATGCACTTTGTATGACTTCAATGTTTCTTATGATTATTAGTACACGATGTCATTCTATAGAGGATTGTAAGGCCTTTCACCTAATCACTCAGAAACTCAACATTTTGGCCTTCCTTCTTTTTGAACCACACACAACATCATCACCTTGTCTAAATATAAGGAACCCATGTCAAAAATCTCTCCCCATCAAGTTGATGTTATACACATAACCACTTGCTCACAGAACTACAACACATATTCATCTAAGCCTAAGAAAGACAAAAATTTTATAGCCATGCCTCCACCTCCGAGTTAACCACTTCATCGAGATAGGCCTAAAGTATCTATCTCCATACATCCCAAAGCATCTAATCAAACAATGTCACCCAAATCAAAGGTTTCAATGCTCACCACACCACCCTCATCATCCTCCTCAATACAGAAGGTAGTTATAAAATAGGTACACCAAGCTCCCATTAAAATGTCACTTTATGAGCTAGAGAAGATATCACCTTCTCATAAAGTCATAATTGAATCCTTACATTCAATATTCATTCCTTCAAATGATCCTTCATCTTTCATAGAATTTATAGGGGCCCTTAAAGTGTCCACAACCATATCATTTGATCCATCTAAGATCCCCTCACTTAGGTCGAAGATCATGACTTATCACTCTTTATTAGTGCCCAAATCAACGATGTCCTTATCAAATGGGTCATGATTGATGGGGGTGCAGCCATCAACATTATATCATCCATTGCTTTTAATAAACTTAAACTATCCCCTTCCATTGTTAGACAAACTCCGTGTTACTATGAGATTTCAACGATACTATCTCACCCACATTAGGTACTATTATCCTACCACTTAAATTTGGTGTTAAGACCTTACATGAACTCTTCTACGTTATAAAAGGAGAGTTCTAATAAAACATGTTGTTAGGAAGCCCCTGGATATGCATTATGCGGTGTGGTCCTTCTACACTCCATCGGTGTCTCAAATACAAATATGACGGTCAAATGTTCATAGTCCCCATAAATCCAAATCCCTTTTCCAGGTGTTATATGACATATCATCCAAACGATGTCCTCATCCCTAAATCCACATCAAAATCATTTGACAAAACATCCACTAGCATGTTTATCCCTTCCTCTTAACTACTTTATGATTCCTCCTTTAGTGGCATTTTGCAACACCTTACAATGGGGGATTACCACCTCCTCATGCTCAACTCTAGCCCCTTACCTAAGACTTATGGTCACCCTGACAAGAAACCCATGTATGAGCCTAATGCAGGGGATGTTATCTCTTATGGTCCCGCTATTACACCTTGTTAAATTAGTGAATGTGGTTATTGTCATTGATGTTAAAAGAATTGATGCAAAATGGAGATTGATAGATTAGTCATATCAAGTGTTTCTCGAGAGGTTCAAGATGACTTCATGTGTTTTCAAGAAGACAAGGTTTTGGATGGTGGGTGGCAGTGTCCTTCCAAGGTAGTTTCAAGTACCTAAAGCAATGAAACATGATAGTACATGTTAGAAAAATAATGCGAGAGGTGATAATAGAGAATTTACAGAAATTATGAGAAAATTTTAGACTCATTCTAGCTCTAGAGTCGGTTTTTATGTTGGTCAGAAATAGTATTGAGAACAAACAATGTTCTAGCATGCAAATGAGATGGGATAGGAAATGTAGACCTATTATTTTCACAAAAATTTTGGAGATGATATAGAAATTTTTCTTGATTATTCATGCAAAATTTAAGGTCAAATATGGGTCGTTTGTTCAAGTTATGTGAGTTTTTGTAAAACAAGATTTTTGAAAAAATTATTTTGAGTTGTCTGGATTCTTAGACTTTACAAAAAAATATACAACCTCCTTAGCATAAATCATTGAATGAAATTTTGGATTAAATTGGCATAAAAATCATGTGCAAAAATAATTTTCTCAAAAGGAGGTGTGGTTGAAAATTTATGAGCATTTTGGTGGAGCAGTTTTTCTCTCTCCGGTGTGCACCAAATCGATAAGAGAAAAATGTGAGTTTGAACTCCAAGTCTAGTTTCATCACCTCTAGAGTATTTTATTGGCTCATTCATGATGTTCCTCATGATTATAAATCATTTTAAGGCTTTATTTCTTGAAGGTACATGTACTTGCTTCTGACACCATGTCTTAGTGTGAATGCTCTGGCATATGAAGGTACTAGTTGTTTCAAATGGAGTTTGTGCTCAATGAATGCTCAGATATCTTATATAGAAACATGGAAATGTGTGTGTGATCCTACATGGAAATTTTTGTGATCCTTATCAAGTTTTGTTGGCATTTTAATTCACTCAATCTTTGATGGTCAAGATTGTCCCAAAGAGCATTTTTCACAATGCATTTTAACATGTTGTCCTAAGAGACGGATCTCTGGTTTTAGTGCATTGATTAGTGTTAGATAATTCTTACAAGAGTAAATATAGTTTAATAAAAAAAAATCATGGGTTGAGTACATCTATTTGGATATCGAAGCTTGAAAGTTCAGTCTTCTAAGCTCGTAATGGAAATATGTAGGTGTTCAATTTACTATCCTAATGCTACAGTCAATGTGTTCAAGAAAATTACTTCAAATCAATGCATCCACTTTTTGTTAGAAGTAGATGACATGCTTCATGAAATCTTAGAGGTCTTGATATTTTATATCTATGCAAGGTATTTGAATAAACTGTTAAAACACACTCTTAAGCTTAGGATCATGGAGATGAGTTTATTGCTCTAACATATCCAGTCTATGGAAGATGGTGGTTTAGTGTTAGGAGAGTGATCTCAGGTGGTCTAAATGTCTCATGGAAGGATTTATCATGTTAAAGAATCATTCTCAAGACTCCAAGAGTGAGAGGTAAGTTGTAATATCTCATGAAGCAAGTTTTTATTACACTTTAACAGTTAATGCTTTGTCATTTCAACATACTAGGAGTAAATGGAGGTTCTTTAAGTCTAAATGGTGTTTTGAAAATATGGGAATGTGTTTCAAGAACACTTAAGATCTTTCATATTCAAAATCCATGAAAATTTATTAAAGAAATTGTTTCAATTGCTATCTCGGGTATAGGATTTTTGTCTTAACCTAAACTAGGACTTTCGTGGAAGTATTTTTCTTGAATAGAATGATATTATCAACCATTTATCCTAAATATTTGAAGATATCTCAGTTAAGGTACTCATAGTTAGTTGCAAAAATAATATCATGAAATTATGAAATGTACAGAGATCAGTTTATAGCGAAATCTCCAAAACCATATATTGACGAAAAATTGATTAGCTTAGCCCTTATTTGCGATTTCACTCATTTTCAAAGAAATTTTGTAGCTCATTCTAGCTATAAGATTTATGTGAATCATTGTTCAAAATCTATATATTTTTCCAAGTTTGAATACCTTGGCTTCATCAGCTTGATTCTTTTAAAAATCGTGATTCACAGTGACTATGATAAACTTCTCTTCTACAAATTTCAAATGCAAATTTGTTCATTGAATTTTAGGAGTTGAACATGCCATTGAGAATCATCTACCTTTTTGAAATGTCTCTAACAATGAATGGAAGTTGAGAAAATTGATCTTCACATTTTGATCTTTTGTAAAGATGTTAAGCCTATCAATTGGATGTGCTAACTCTTTAGTAGTCAAGTTGAAAGTGCTTGATGGAAGTTCGTAACGGTGTGGAACCTTCTTGAATATGAAGAGACAAATACACTCTCATCCCTTGCACTCAAATGCAATGGTGAAAGGATTTCTCTTGGTAACTGCTACATGGTTTGTCTCTTTAACATTAAAGAGAAGACTAATAGACATATTTTCTTGTCCAAGTTTTCTCAACGCTTAAAACTAGGTACTTGAAGCTCGAAATAGAAAAAGAAATATTTTTAAGATATAAGAAGTGAAATGAAAGGATGAAGGATAATTTGAAGATTTTCTTGCATATAGAGACACAAACCAATGATTAATTCAAAGATGAAGAGGTGTGAATGATAAAAGTGATTTGGGTGTGTTTTTGGATTTTAAGACTAAGGTGTGTTGATTAAGAAAAAAGAGAAAAAAATGAACTGACAACTAGGAAGTGAAATATATGAGAATATTGTGTTTGTATTTATATATATAGTCAAGAAGAGAAAGTTTGAGTAATGTTTGCATATCTAGCGAGAAGACTAAAAATGGTTTTGAAGTGATATGAATGTTGAATGAGAGTCTTAAAAGTGTTTGATAAGGATAATGATGTGAATGATATCATTAAATGAAATCAATACTCATTGAAGAAGCTCAATGGATGTATAAGACTACAATGTGTATGGATAAGTGACTGTAATGTGTGAAGGATATAAGTTAGAATGAATTGGTGAAGATTCATTAGAGTAGTACAAGACAAAATTGATGAATAAAGAGAAAGTTATTCTAAGTAAGAGTTGAGATTAGAAGACTATGTAGCATACAAAACAATTTCATAGATGAAATGATACAGATATAGATGGAAAGAGAGATGGTCTTGTGTGTGAAATGATGCACTAAGTCATAATAGTGAATGAATGAAGTGTGGGGTGTGAGAAGAAAGTTTAAGAAGAGTGAAGAATAAACAAAAGATTGATTTGACCAAGACAAAGTGAACTAAGGCAACAGAGGTTGAGAACAGATTTAGGATCATTATCAGATGTTCAAGACATCATTTTGAAGTGTGATCAAGACTGATTTGTTTTATATAAAGGAGTTGTAGCTTCCTTGTAGGTAGCAATTCACAAAAATTCAAAGGGTAATTGACTAAATTAGTTGGGGAGTTGAAGCTTCCCTATGAGTTGAATCTCACTAAAGTATCAGTAGAAGTTGATTGAATTATAGGGGGTTGAAGCCTCTAGACTAGGTAGCAACTTGGTCAAATTGAGGAGTGGTAGCTCCTGGGTTGAGTTGAAGCTCAACCTTGAAACTAATGTAACAAAAGCAGGACAAATTGGTCCTAAGCATAGTTCATAGTTTCAGTGGGTTTTCTTCCCAGTTTGGGTTTCCCACATTAAACCTTGTGTCATTGTGTACTCTCTTACAAATTGCTTATGTGTGTGTTTATGGTTTTATCACATCAGATTTAAGAAGGTAAAATTGTGGATATAATGATTTATCCCCCTCTCAATGTCATAGTTTCCAAAGACCCACATATTTTAAAAAATATTTTTTCTATGGGGGCTCGATCATCCCTCATCTCAATCCATTGATTAACACCATGTTAAGCCCTTCACATTGGACTTAAAATCCCTAGATAATCCAAATTTACCTCATATGTACCTTTATCACTCTATTTGGAAGGGTTTTTTCTTTGAGTCGTGACAAATAGGGAATACATGATTTGATTGTCCAAAATTCCCTTAAAATCTATGAAAATACGCTCTAGGTTATAATAAACCCAACTCCAAAATATTTGAAACCACTATGTCCGAACTCACTACATCCATGCTTATTACTGAACTAGGACTGTCATCACCCATGATCCCCGAAGATCCTATGGACATGGACAGCACCGTATCTATTCCACCTAAAAAAATTTATTCAATACTATATCTTTAGGACTACTTACTTATCAATCCGATCATTCCATCACATCATTACCTCTTATATGGCCAAAACTGGTTGAAGAAGACTCACTCATCATACATATCCTTTAATTCCATGAAAACTAGTATATCCTTTCCTATATGGGAAGTAAGGATCATTTCCTTCAGAAATCCCTACAACCAGATACACCAAATCTCCTTAACGAATCCACCATCGATGTTAACTTAGGAACCCCTCAAGATCCTCGCATACTTAAGGTCTGTCAATCACTTGATTCACAAGAACTAGATGACTTTACCTCATTTTTAGAAAAATACTATCAAGCCTTCTCTTGGTCATATAGTGATATGCCCAGAATTGATCCTAACATTTTTGTACACAACATCATCACATATCCCAATGTTAAACCCATTAAGCAAAAACTTCATAGAATGCACCCCTGCATAGCTTTCCTTGTTAAAGAAGAATTACATCATAATTTATCCACTAACTTCATCATACACATTGATTATCCACAATGGGTCTATAATATCATCCCTATAACTAAAGCCTTGGGAAAGTTATGCATTTGCACAAACTTCGTGGATCTCTATTTTTCCTACCCCGAAGATGATTTTCCCCTTTTGAATATAGATCAGCTTGTTGACCTAATAGTCGGACATGAAATGATCTCACTTATGGATGGTTTTTTGGGTTATAATAAAATTCTTATAGCCACCAATGATCAACAAAAAACTTCCTTTATCACTCCTTGGGGAACCTTCTGTTACCGCATTATGCCATTCGGTCTTAAAAATGTAGGAGCTACTTACCAACGTGTCATGACCTCATCCACAAAAATTTCAAAGACTATGTCGATGATCTTATAGGAAAGAAAAAATCATGGAAAGATCACCTCAACATCCTTGAATCCATCTTTACTTGTCTCATTCATTACTGCCTTTGTCTCAATCCTGAAAGTGTGTTTTTGGTGTTCTCATCGGAAATTTTTTAGGATTCATCATATATATCTAAGGTATTAAATTTGAACTAACAAAGGTTAAAGCAGTCATTTAAATTTCTCCTCCATCCAATCTCAAAAAATTTGTAGCCTTTAAGATAAATTACAATCAATCCAATGCTTTATATCACAACTTTCTAATCGTTGTCAACCATTTCATCATCTTCTTTGCAAGGATGTAGACTTTAACTAGGATTCTAATTGTCAGAAATCCTTTGACGAAATTAAAAAATATCTCTTATCACCACCTGTGCTTACTCCACCTCATGAGGGGGAGCCATTTTATCTTTACATATCTACTTCGAACATGCTTACTCACCATTATAGCCGGGGTCATGAATAGGTGGTATACTATATCATCCGCACACTCCGTAAATATGAAACTTGTTACACCAAAGTTGAAAAACTATGTTTCCCTAATACTTTTCTACTTGTAAGATTCATTATTATCTTCTCAATCACAAGACCTATGTCATCACTAGCTTTAATCCACTTAAAACAATGCACTCTAAACCTTATCACAAAGTGATCGTATAACTTGATAGCTAATGCTCATGATTGAATTTGACCTTGAAATTATATCACAAAAATCCATTAAGGGCTAGACTATCATAGATCAATTTGTTGAAGCACTCCATCCTGACAATCAACTCTCTCATGAATAATTTCCTGACGATTCTATCAACAATGTCGATGAATCTGAATTCATCCCTATCAAAATGACCCTCTTCTTTGATGGTTCTAAATGCTAGCAAGGGGGAGGAATTAGTGTCATTATCATAACTCCCTGGGGACTTCCCATTCCATTATCAATCAAAATGAACTTCTAATGCACTAGGAACATGAAAGAATATAAATCTTTAATCATGGGTCTTACAACCGCTATTCTCCTAGGTGTTGACATTTTAGAAATCTATGGAGATTCACAACTTGTCATTGACCAAATCAAAGGATAATATCAATGTAAAATGAAATTCTTCATAAATAAATTTTTTTGTTGACTTTCTCCTTGGTGCTTTCAATCATTACACCATCCAAACCATCCCATGATCTTCCAAAACATTTGTAGATACAATTTCCTCTTTAGGAGCCCTCATCCTATTAGAAACAGAAGAATCAAAAGACAACACTAAGGTATATGTGGCCATCCAAAGACTGGATCATCCCTCACATCAAAACCAACTCCCCTCTCTCAACATTATCGATGATAATCTAACTGACTTGTGGTATACTCAGATATATAACTATCTCATCGAATTTAAACTCCCTTTAGAATTTACATGAAATGCCAAACAATCATTTTTCCAACGCGTCACCCACTTTTTCATTATATGTGGTATCATTTATAAAAAAATCTTTGATGGTGTATTATTATGGTTCCTTAAATCACATATAAATCAATCAAAGAAATTGAAGAAGTTCACGATGGCATTTGTGGTGATCATTTCAGTGGAAATTTTGTTGCCAAACATGTCTTGCGACTAGAGTACTAATTTCCTACTATGACTTAATATTGTTGTGCATATGTTAAGAAATGTGTGAAATGCCAAAATCATTCGATCTCATACATGTCCCCACCAAACAAAGATAAACCGCTTAAGACTTAGGGCCTTTCTCTCAGTGGGGGTTATACCTCATTGGTACTATCAATTCAAACTCATTTCAACAACATCACTCTATTATCACATCTACTAAATACTTCACTAAATGGGTTGAAGTTATTCCTTTAACCTCAAATAAATCAGGACCTATCATCAATTTCATATATCAATACATCATATGTCATTTTGACATTCCCAATAAACTTGTCACAGATAATGGAAAATATTTTAAGAACAAAGAACTAATAACACTTTCAACATTAAACTCATATTTTCATCACCCTATTATCCTCAAGAAAATGGACAAGCTGAAGCCTTTAATAAAATCCTTATGAAAATAGTAGACGATCCAGAAAGGAATTGGCATCTCCAAATCCTATTTTTCCTCTGGGATTATCGAACTAGCATCTATACTCCTATAGGAGCTATGCCCTATTCACTCATCTATGGTTCTGAGGTTGTCTTACACTCGAAGTCAAAATTCCATCACTTCATGTATCCCTTAAATACTTCATCCCTGATGAATAATATCGCTAAGACCGCTTAGCACAAATTGAATTATTAGATGAAAAATGTCTAATAACCCTCGAACATCATCAAGTTTATCAAGAATACATTAAAAGAGCTTATAAAAACATATCAAAGAGCATGAATTTAAAATTGGTGATCTTGTGCTTAAAGAAAATCAAAATGTCACTACACTAGAGCGGACTAAACGTGGAAAGTTTTCCCCTAATTAGATCATTCCATACGCCATCACTCAAAAGTATAGTTTGGGAGCATACCGTCTCACTTCCTTGATGGTGAACCTAAAAGGGACCTTTGAACACCTTGCACATGTGTCCTTTCTATTGTTAAATGGTTGATCATCATGATAGTAGTTGGGTCTAATATCTTATCACTCCATCAAACCTTTCATATTATCCTATTAATGATTTGAAAGCATATGTTTATCAGTCATTATCCTAAATATACCTTAAATATGAGCACCACGACTGCTCATCTCATCTTTCACTATGGAAAAGTACCTCCTTTATAATAACCCCTTTATCATTACACCCACCTACCTTGTATTAACAGAAAAACATGACATGGGGCATATATGTGTAGGTCATAAATACATCCTCTCCCCTCCTTGAAATGGTATATTAGGGTCTTATACTCAGTCAAAAATGTATGTGAAATTCATTAAATTCTTCTTATCAAAAACTCAAAAATACAATAGAGTGATCCTTGAAGGAAATTTATTCAAAATATAAAATCATTATCAAAAAAGTAATAGTAGACTACTCCTCAAGGACAACAACCAGCTTAAAATCATAGACCGATCCTCAAGGATGGCTATTTGTATAGGATCAAGATTAAAAATAAAAAATGTAGACCATACCCTCAAGGGATGGTTACCCATGTAAAAGGAGTCCCTATTGATCAAGCCTTCAAAAAAATCAAAAGAATCTTAGGAAAGCTTCCCCCATTGCTCAACTTTCCCATTATAGAAAACTTCTTGCATTGATCAGTTGGCATCCAATTCAATATGTAAAGCTGGGGCATTTCTCTATGAACCCATTGAAAAGGAGAACCTTTTTTCTCTCATTGATCTTTATATAAAAAAAATCCCTTTCATGTCCTAGGAAGGTACATTTATCTCATTCTACTTTTTACCAAGATCTTGTGTAACTACCTATTGATAATCTCATTTAAGTTTCACTACAAGTGCAAGTGATTTCAAATGTTCAAAACCCATCACGTATGTCTCAAATATATAATGTGTTAATCATTCCATTTTTACTCTATTTTGATAAAAATCCATTTCAAGATCACATTTAAGTCATTCCATACACAATCATTTAGACATTCAACAACGTTTCTACAAACACACCATATTTTCTATCATCACATTTATCTACTTACGCATATCAAAATCCATCATACTCTAACTCGTTTAAATTAAAACATATACTACAACATCATCATAAATCATTAACACATGAAAATTAAAAGAGATATAGGCCATAAACCACATCACCATCATATATATAAATAAAGTCCAAAATACATCATGATCCAACTCATATAACAAAGTCATACATCATCACTGATGTCATATCACAACATAAATATATCAAAATAATAATGTCATATATATCCAAGGCTTCCAAGATCTGTACATCAAATCTATCATCAATACATATCATCATCCAATAAATTGGTAGTCTCCAAGAAACTTGCTAGTATGCACACGGTTGTCGTCTCCCCACCGGGCACCTATACCACCAATAGCTCCAACATCGCCACTAACTCCTCCCTCACTGTTGCCTCCTCTCTCTAATCTCCACAGTGGGTGACCCACACTCCTTACACTTATACTAGGGCCTGCTACCTTCATGGCCAAATGATCAACATATAATGTACCACCTCGATAATCACGGATCACCATGTCAATATAGTACTGCAACTCTTCTCATAGTGAATGATAATGGGTCATAGAATCATCCCATGATGTTGCAGTGCCACCCTATTCCCACTAGCCTATGTCATCACCGCTAACTCTACACCAAAAATAGAAGACCCTGTAATACATAGATCCTTCTTCGATGCATCTCTCTCGTTGATGATATCGATCTCAAAGATATCTGATGGCTTGAATCAAGTGAATCTTGAGCTCGTCCGCCTCATCCACAATGCTATCTCTCTTCACAATCAAAGCATCTCTGACGCACATGAGGTCATCTCTCTCTCTCTCAAGCTACATCCCTCCCTCCCTCCAACACTTCCTTCTCAGCCATTACCTCTGCAATAACTATTGCCAAATCATCATCATCATCAAAAAAATATCACCTCATGTGTCTTTCCACCTCCCTCCACTCAAGCATGTACCCATCAAGCTGAACGATTCCACCATGATCTATAATCTAGATTAACTACCGCATCATCAATTGGCATAATTTCATTATCATCATTAGGGCCCATAGTCCCCGCTCCTCAACAATGTTCATAGGCCTCACCACAACTACCCTCGTGGTCTCGTGTCTCCATCCTCCCGTCTATATTGCATGGGATCCTTGGGCACATCCTAAATAAATCCAAATTGTCTATTCACATGACTAAAATGCAATTTCTCATACTCCCCTACTCTACATACCTAGATCCATGTATCCTACTATGTACAAATCAGATCATGCTCGTAGCTGTGCCTATCATGAAAATATAAAGCCTCCAAAAACATCACCTCGCATGTAGTCCCGATAACAAATATTGGTAAAAAGTGGCTCTCTTATTCTTCTTCACTCCTCCTTGTCTCTCGCACCATCCCATAAATCCGGTGTGCATCTCACCAATAACCCACATAAACCATAATGGATGAGAAATAGTTATAATATTATATGCCCAAAATTGTAAAAGGAATCCAACATCGATCTCAAACCACTTGCAGGCCTTCCAAGCCCATAACTCTCTAAATGTTTGTGTAATAAAAGTGGTCCCCCACTCCAACACTATGCGGCTCTCCATCATATTTACCACTACACCTTTCATAATCCTAGGAACCAGCCATCTCTTGAATCTGATAAAGCAAAACATGACATGATTATCATCATCATGGTCATCCTAGTGCAACCATCCCTCGACCGTGAATATAAACTATGATATGCAAATGCCCCAGATCATACTTCACATCCTCTACCTCATCACCATACAACCTCTTCATCACATCCAATATCTCCACCTCATTGATGGTGTATATCCCCTCTCCATGGATAGGAAATCTCATAATACGATGAACATCCTCTAAAGTGAGGGTCATCTCTCCAGTGGTAGCCAAAAAGTGCAGGTGGAAGGATTCCACCACTCTAATAATGCTAACATAAAACCTCGCATCTATGAATCCATATATAATCCCTCATACCACTAAAATCCATAGCCTCTACATGCTCCCAATCATCCTCAAACATATCTACCCTCACCTCATCCAAAATGAGTGGTATACGATCTCGGATCAGCAACTTCGCATCTAACTACGAATAAAAAAACATAAACAAACATTAGTATCATTATCATAAAATATCTAAAACATTTACATAAACATTAAAATCATCACCAAATTAAAATTGAAATTATCCAAAAAACATTGAAAACAATTTCTTAAAATTCATACTTTTTCCATAAAAATCAAATCACACATAACAATTGAATCGTTGATAATTCACATCAATCACTGGTGATTACATGAATCATCACCAACGGTTCCTATGTTTCCAAATTATGGCATCTGTATGCCCCAACATGACAAAAAATATAAAACTACCAAAATCAATAAAAAACACAAAAACTAGTCAAGAAGACTTACCTCTACCATAGTAGGTTTGCGGTGCCTACTCGACGAATCCATTGCATCAAAACCATAATTTTTCACTTGAATTCACTCTCCAAATGCATATGTCACTCTATTGAAATGAGCTTATCAAATTTAAATTGGCTATTTATAACTCCAAATTGAGTTCAACGATTACATCAATCATAGGCGATTTGACCCTAATCGCTTGTGATTTGCTCCTTTTTAGCATATATGCCCCTTTTTCATCCAAAATCATATAAATTATCACTTTTTCCATAAATGTGTATCTTGTAAAGGACCCTAGTTCTTGAAACATTAAATATCAGAGAAATGAAATCAACATTAGGATTCATCATATGTTTATGGGACGTGTGCCCTCGGGTCCCCATCACTTGACTTCCCATTAATATAGCCTACCTTCGTGGATTGTATGTCTATAGGTATCAAGCATTTTGGTTATCCTATAATTTGATTCCATAGTAGCACATCATGTTTAGGTGCCCCTTAAACTGGGGAAACATTTTGAACGAAACACATAACAAGCCTCTACAATCACAACTATCAAACCGGTGTCCTTGCAGACCGTGTTGCAGATAACCCATTTTGAGGGGGGATCACCCATCCAAAAAATTCATCATCATTTTTTTCTAACGTTTTTCATTAAATGGCTAGACAGAAAGGGGCAAATATAGACACTGAAAATCTACACCCCTCATCTTTATCCAATTACATATATCAACACCCCATATCCTAATTCAAATACTCATTCTTATTTAATTAATTAATTAAACACATCAACATCCCCATCATTATCACACTTATCTCACGTTAATCCTTATTTACAATTTTAAAATCCTACTTAACCATCTAGGAATATTCCTAAAGGCCAACTTATGCAAAATAAAATCAAATCTAGCCTATTTTATCTACTCCTCAACAATCATAATATGTCCCTAACCACATGACAAATTAGCACCCCAAAACTCAAAACAAAAATCCCTGTTTTAGAAGTTGTTTCAACTATTTTCCAAACAAAACATGAATAACCCTAAATTACCGGTGATTCAGTAATTGCCAAGATTATTTAAGCAATTTTTGTAGCTTCTCACTAAGATCCTCAACTTCAATTCATGAGTTCTTGCTTTTGATTTGGTTTCACAGCATCTTGTATATTATCACTGAGTAACAGAGCATTTGAGTTATCAATTACCAACATCCATCAAGGATTTGCAAGCCATTTTTGGAGCCTCTATGGATCAACACTCCATCACTCAACCTACAGATTGCACCAACTACCTGCATCATCCTTCATCAAGGTCAAAAGATTCTTTTAGCCTCACATCAATTTTCCAGGTATTTTTGTCTGTTTATTCATCTATTTTATATCATCTATAAGCTTCATCATTCTGTAATATCAAGTTTAAATCATCAAACATTTGAATTTATCAATCTGTCACAAATCACCAGAATCACCAATGATTGGCCCAATCACCAACAATTCCTGTCATTTTACCTTTCTACATTTTTTATTAGTTTTTCATTAAATCTACTTTATCTATCATATCAAGCCTATTTTTACTAACATTTTTCTAAGCATGGATCAATGTTAGATGGAAATTGGTTTCCTTCCCATGAAATCACCATAATTCATTCCTTTCCTATAGTCGACACCCTTTTGATCGGGAAAAATATGATATCTTGCATGTTTGACTTTGTGTGCCATCCATCATGCTCCTTTAGATGAATTGGAGAACATTTTCGAGTTCACTCAGGAAATCCATCAAGTAGTAGAAGACTACTTTGGTTCACAAACTTTGAATTCATACTCAACCAATCCATTGTTTAGGCTTCATACGAGGCTAAATAAGACCTACCTTTCAAGCTTGAGTTCAAGCCATATTCTATCATATTTTGTATCAACTTATCATTTTTCATATATCTATCTTATATTGGTTTATCATGTATCATTTATTTATTTCAATTCACTTAATTATTTAAATAGTGAGTTGGCATCCTTCGAGGAAGCCCTTTGGATTCCTAGAATTTTCCTTTGCCGAGCAACTCACTTATCTATCTTTCTAATAATATCTTGTGTAGTGTCTTTTATCACATGTTTCTTTGCAAGAAAGGAGCTTATACACATCTTTCATGGAGCACAACATCAAACATTGTCAATCAACATCTACGGGTATGACTAAACCACATATCCTCCAAGGTCATTATATTTCTATTTTATTTTCTTAGCTAATTCAAGTTGAAGGAGTAGGAATATTTTTGAACACCAAGCATACTCGATAATAGATTAAAGTTATTCAATTTTCTCGATTTAGCTCACGAAAATTCCTGGGATCACTAATAATTTTATGGAACACCATCAATTAGTTTTCCAAACACAAGAGTTTACCAATGAGAAAGTGACTCGCCATGAAACAATGTGTTGAGGTAGTTCATGTCAAACTTTCTCCTCATGATTGTTCTCGATACACTTTGCCCTATTACTTTGGATGAGCTTTATACCGCTCTTCCGTGTTTAGCTGATGATAAATCTCCTAGATGGATGGATTTCCTTGTGAATTATTCAAATGTACTTGGTCTTTAGTTGACCATTATCTATTTTGTTTGTACAATGAATCCTTCCAATCCAGCTTCATTACGAGCCTCATCAATCAAGGAAACATCAAGTTCATCCCTAAAAGAGGCAATTATGAACTGATTACTAGTTGGTGGCCTATCACGCTTCTGAATATTTCTTATAAAATTATTATCAGTAAAGGCCCTTTTTCTTCACATTAGTGATATGTTACCTAATATGGTTCGACCAGAGCATATGGGGTTTGTCAAAGGGTGCTACATTTTAGATAATCTTATTAGAGTCTGGGAAAGAATAGAATTAGCTCATATGTCTCTTCAATGGCCATTATTTCTTAAAATTGACTTCGAGAAGGCGTCTGATCATATCGAGTGGAATTTTATGATGGGCATGCTCACGACATTAGAATTTGGTGACTTTTTTTTATTTTAGCTGTCCAAATGTTGTTTTTTAATGTGTCTACTCACCTCGAAGATCAAACCCTAGACCATGATTGCATAACACAGGACTCTAGAAATCAAACGTGATTACCATTGTAGAAAAAAAAATGGTGTAAACCACATATATATATATGGGTGGGGAATTTTCCTTCACCGCCCATGCACTCTCCTAATAATAGGCATGCCCAAAATAGACTATATATATATATATATATATATATATATATATATATATATATGGGTGGGGACTTTTCCTTCACCGCCCATGCACTCTCTTAATAATAGGCATGCCCAAAATAGACTACATGAATTCTTTACAAAATAGCTAATAATAGATGATCCTATACATAATACTTGCTTTGAATCTATTAATATCTTGATCCATGCATGTCCTTTCATCTTTGATCCGTATGTGCTTTATCTAAAAATAGAATTTATTTGGCTGCCAAGTATCCTATATTGTCTCTTATTTCAAATTATTGCTTGGTCGGCACTCTACCTTGGTTCTTCTATTTTTATCTTGTGGTTCAAAAAATTGGATAAGTCCTAAAGTTATCCGGCTCCAGCGTGAGCCTTCACACACTATCACATAATGTGCACGCACGCCCTCGATCCTTGTGCATGACATGTACTTAGTCAATTCGGTTATGCAACATTACCCCACATTAAATTGATTATTGCCCTCAACGATGATTCACCTAACTTTTTCCTCTAAAGAATGTATGAAATGTAATGAAAGAATAAATATTTCAATTTCCAAAAATTAAATATCCCTCCTATGCACAAATCATCTCAAGCCACAAACTGTTGGAGAATTTTAGGAAACTCTATATTTACTTCTGCCTCAAAATTTTCCCATTTTGCAAGCTTCTACAAAACCTTTCATGGCTTCTTTAACTATACCCGATATTTAATTAGGTGTTATTTCATCTAGCTTCTCCTTCATCTCATTGGTCACTACCGACAGCTCAAAGTGATCACTCCCTCCAATGTATCCATTCGTTCCAAAACTAACAACTAAAGTTGTTGGATTCATACTTCCATTGTCTCTCTCATAGCCTTAATTACCTCCTTTTGTACCGATATCTATGCCATAACTTTAGTACTCTCAATATTATTGGTAAGCTACTTACCATGAATTAATTTAAGCTCTTCTTCCTCCTCAATGACCCTTGTGTTGATAATAGGATCACTCTTTTGACACCTACTAAAATCCAACTCCACCTTAGAAATAGTTGCTAGATATGCATGTCTAGTGCCTTGATCTCAGCTATCTTAGCTTCTATAGCTGCCTTATTTGCTTACCTCCTTAGTTGTCATCCTCGTGCTTCTCTTAATATTCACTAAAATCATACCCACCTTGTCCTTGAGATATTCCATCTTGTAATTGTAGTCACTCCTCGCGTGGCTTACCAAAGTGGGGCATTGGCCTAAAATCTAATTCACCAACCGCACCTTTCTGTTGTAGGATTCCTTCGTTACTTTTTCTCCCCTTGAATATCCTTCTTCATGCCTTCAATCTCTTATTCTTTCTTCTTGATCCTCCACCATTACTCATAAGATGGCCCCCGCATCCAAATTTCTACATGTAACATCTGTGGCCATCTTATTCAAGGAATTACATGCCTTATCATCTGTAAGATACATGGGATCTACCTACTTGCATTTCTGTCCCGATTCTCTCTTCAGCTCTATAACACCAAGGGAATTATCACTCACCTCAAATTTAGGATCCTTCACATTCATTTTTAATACTTAAATTGCACTAACTATCTTCTTTCCCGTCATTTGTACAATTAACAACACTTCATCAATTAAAAACCTCTTCTCCTCTCATTGGTTCAATTAATGACACTTCATTAATTAACCAGGATCTTCACTCTCTTTTGGTCGATTGATGACACTTCATCTATAAAACACCATTTTCCCTCTATTCCCGTTCATTAATTACATTTCACTAATTAATTATCCTTCCTATCACTCAAAATGATTAACGACCTTTCCTTAATTAATGTTTCCTTCCACTTGGGTTAATTAATTATTATTAATTAATTATGCTCGCTACTCTAAATCAATAAATCACCATTTATTGGATCAAATTCCTCTCTTAAATCCCTCAAATCATACTAATTTTCCTCTAATTAGCTTCTATAAGCTTACATCTACCTATTAATTAATCACACTTTGATTAATTAAAATATCTTTCCAACTCCCATGAGTTACTAATGACAAATTAAACTTTATTAAAACTTACCTTTTCTAAAGCATGTCCACTTATAATATTTCTTTATCCCTTATCCCACATCCATCAAATTGCAAATTCTCTCAAACAGAAGGTTATATAAAGAACCCTCCTCCTTCCCTTTCTTCTTACACCTCATTTGCATTAGTGAAAACTATAGGCATTTTGATCTTGAGCCATTCTCCATTGATTGGAAATAGCTTCTCCATCTTGCATCCATTCTCTCAAATTGAAGAGCATGGGAAGATCCAAAAATGGCCTTATAGCCATTTCTTGGTGAGATCTCATCTTCAATTCTTGAGGAAACAACACCAATTTGATTGTTAGGTGATCTAATTAGGTTCATGCATTTAGTAGAAATCTCAAAGAGTAGGAATGGCTTGAATTTAATGGATTTATCATGTTTATGCATTGTAGAAGTTGTTTTCCCTTAAGCTCTTATCTTAATGGTTCTTATAGTATATTAACTTTGCTTTTAGACTACTAGGTGTTAGTTTATTTCAATTAGCATTAAAATTTTATTATGAACACATTTGGCATGCCCGGTGGGACTTACTCCATTGTCCTTAGCATTTGATTTCAAGTTTTGTTAGTTTTGTCTCAATTTTGGCTAACCCTTATTATGCACATGTTAAATAACTTGAATTCCTTGATGTATTTTGTTAACTTTACATGTGTTGAGT
Source organism: Taxus wallichiana var. yunnanensis (assembly GCA_018340775.1). Classification (NCBI taxonomy): domain Eukaryota; kingdom Viridiplantae; phylum Streptophyta; class Pinopsida; order Cupressales; family Taxaceae; genus Taxus; species Taxus wallichiana. The sequence continues at coordinate 719,956,867 of CM031238.1, forward strand.
CTCTTTTAGGTTTAAAGGAGATGGGTTGTTAAATTTTGGGCTAAGATGACAAAAATTTTACCTTTTTGAGTTTGATGATGTCATATTATGTGTTTATGACATCATTCTAGAAAATCATAGGTGTTACCTGTTGCTTGACATTTATGGTATCACTTATGTCATGCATGCGCTCTATGTGTAATCCAATCACTATTGTTGCACTAGATCGTGTTGTTTCACTATGTTTTCCATGCCATCATGTGTGATTTTTCCATCGTTTTATTCTCTATCATCCCCATTTGTGTGTACCCCCCATTTTATTGATTTTCCCTTAACCTAGCATATATGTGCTCTACTCACTAGTGTTCTTGTTATCTAGTCTATCTTTTTCTCTCGAGACCCACGTATCTGTCACTAGGCACGTATATATGTCTCTAGCCACGCTGGTGTAGGTTTTCTCTTTGTCATTCTATTCCTTTTTTTTTTCACATTGTTTTTTTTTTGGGCATGTATGTGTTACAGGCCGCATGCTATTTTTGTTGGTCTTATTTTTATTGTACTATCTCAAACCCATGTTGGTGTGCTTTTAAAATTTGGGCTTATTTTTAATTTTTAGGATTTGATCTTGGATATTTCTAACATCTTGTAGGTTTTTAATGCTAACCTTTGTTTGCAGGGTGTTTTGAATCATCTTTTGCTAACTTGTTTGATGATATTTAATGAATGTCATGCTTTCATTTCTTAGGATAGAGTTGTGTATGCTCTTCCTCACACCTTTTAGGTGATCTTGGGAATCAAAACAACTCTAAGCCTTCTTGCATTTACAAACACTTCATTAAATTCATGGTTAAGGGAATGAACAACAATTGGTTAAAATGAGTTTCCTAGTCATTTGATTTACAATATTTTCCATTTTTGATATAGTTGGGTTACTTGTTGTGTATGCTCTTCTCTTGTGTCTTAGGATGATCTTGAGAATCAAAAAAACATTTAATCCTCTTTCATGATGTTTTGATCTTATGGAAAACTATTAACCTTTACATGCAGGACCAATACTCACTTTTCAAAGAATCGAGATCTAAACCAATACTAATACAGTTTGTTGCAGGTTTCCAATGGTGTGCAAAACCAAACTAAGATAAAAGATAAAAAAACACCACTATTCAAAACATTGTATTTGCAGGTTCGGTTAAGAGCTACGGCTCATCCACTTAAAACTGGGGAAGTTCCTTGGCATAAGCCATAAAACTCAATATGAGGATTACCCAGAACCCCAAAGTAGTCCACACCTTGAGGGAACCGGTGGATGAAATGGGAAGCACTTCACTTACCCACTTAACTAGTTGCCTTTGTGAGATTAAGCGTCAAAATTATCTTCACGTGACCCCATGTGAGATACCTCAATCAAATTTATTTGATTGTATCAAGGGGTAAAAGTAAAGTCTACTCCTTGATTTTCTAGATGTGTGACTTTCTTGGAAAACCACACTAAAGATAGTTTGTGACACCTAGAGAGTGAACTAATAGGAAGCCATTTTGCACACAGAGCCAACTTTACCAAAACCAATCATGTTTCAAAGATCTCTCATGAAGAAAGAAATTTTTTGGAGTCAAAACCTTGTTAGTCAAAACAAGGGGAGAGTCCATTGAAGTTTGATCCTAGTGTTATTCATCACAAATTTTTGAAGTGTTACTTTGTCTTAGTTTTTCACTTGTCTTAAGACAAGGAAAACTCTTCCAAAGTTACACCAAGTATTTTTTCACCCCCACTTGGTCTACTCCTTTGTTTTCTTGTTTCCCTTTTGGGAAAAAAGAAAACATACATACATAGTGTTACTTAAGATTATGTCCACCACTTTTGCACCCTTACATCCTTCCTTATTACATTGTGATAGTAAGTGTTGAAAGTGTGTTGGTATGTCTTCAAATCTTGAGTAGCCTTGTCTTGATACCCATGTCAAGACATTTCATCATAGTTAGGATTGCTTCATCATCAATCTTCCCTTGAGGTGTTATGTTTCTTTGCATCACCTTGATACAATTTTGATACTTACATCTTGTTTCTCATAAACTTGATTTAAGTGTCTAGATTGTACATTACATTTCTCACACCTTAACACTCCTTGGTATACTTTGACCTTGTCTCCTTCCAAACATTTCCTCAACCTTGAAAAGTGTTTTGTTATTTTTTCATGTCATATCAATATTATTTTGATACTAATATCTTGTTTTTCCACAAATCTTGATTAATGTATCTAAGTGGTATTGTTGTGTTTCTCACATTTGTAACTTCCACTTTTTGGGATTTAGGCCTTGTTTGTATCTAGATTAGTTATAGTATACTTTGCATTGGAATTCACTTCAACCCTTTGTTAATACTTACACCTTGTTTATTTTAAACTTGACTTAAGTGTTGACATTGTGTTGATCATCTTGTGTCAAACTACCATTGAGATACATTTTACATAGGGAGTATTTCTTGTAGATTGGATTGGTTTTCCAAAACTTGTATGATTGTTCCTTGTGATCTTTCATCTTGTAAACTTGTTTTTCTAGGACAATCCTTTTTGGTCCTTTGATTCTTTGGTTCCTCATTCTTTGACCATTGTTGACATTCTTTTGTGACATTTATATCATTGTCACGCTATAGGTTTTTACTTAGGTTTGTTGTGTCCTTGGTCACATTTGACAAAACCTTTATAGAAACTCCTTACTATGCCCCCTATCACAAGGATGGCATCTAAGAGATTAGGGTCTAATCCTTTCATTGGTCATGATTTAGGACCCTTTTCTCCACAAAAAAAATATAAGACCTAATTGATCATAGTGGTGATGAATTAGGCTCACCTCGGGATGATTTCGAGTTCGATCCCACTCACTTAGATGAATTCTTTTCCTTAATAGGGATAGAGTACTCACACGAGTTATAGAATTAGGTGCCAAGATGCCACATGAAAATGAATTTATTACACCTACCAATAACATCCATGAGGAAGAAGAAGTACAACATCCTCCTCTCATTAATATGGATGACATCATAAACCAAGGACATGCTTCTACTTTGGGTCCCCAAAACAACAATAATGAAAATGAGGTACCTAAACACATGAGTGGTTATCAATTACCACCTCTTAAAATGCCTCACAAAGTTAGGGTGGAACATGAGCACAAAGAACAACCTCCTCCACATGACAACCAAGAAGAACCCCAAAATGATGAAGTTACTATACAACAACAAATACAAGTCCTTAGTCAAAATTAGCTAACTTGGCTTCCCATGTGCATGGGGACACGAATAAAGAAACACATCAAGAAAAACCTAAGGCCAAACATAGTGAACTTCATACTAAAAACCAAGAGGGTGAAACATCAAAGTATAGTCCGGGTATACATACCAGCTTCCCTACCAAAGATCAACTCTTCACACAAGAGTTATAGTCCATGAAAATTATACTCACAAGCCTTCAAGAAAGCAATGTTGGGCATAGTAAAAAATACCAATACGAAGAGCTATGTCCTTACCCCTTTGACAGAGCTATGTTACACACACCATTCCCTAAAAATTTGACTGCCCAAAATTTGATAAGTATAAAGGTAAAGGTGACCCACGTGATCACATCAAAGACTTCTACATGGCATGCCAAGAAGTAGCCTACAATGACAACTACCTTATATGCTTATTCCCACATAGTCTAGGGGGTCAAGCTTTAGAATGGTTTCTTCACATACCTAAAGGGTCTATCTTTACATGGCCTGAATTAGCAAAAATATTTATACACATTTCTTCATTCAATGTAGAAAGTGATGTTACCATGTTGGACTTGTGTAGTGCACTAAAAAAAAGACCTAATGAGACCTTTGCTAGTTTCTTACAATGATGGAGAGGGTTAGCTAGCCACTTCCCTTGTTCAATTCCAGAAAAACAATTGGTTATAATTTTTGTACCTAATCTAAATCTAGACATTGCTTTCCATTTACAAATGCATTGTGTCAATAACTTTGAAGAAGTTATAGAAAAGGAAGCCAGATCAAAAAGGCTTTGTTAGCTAAAGGGACATTGAAACCCTTTTCAAAAGATAACCAAACATCCAAACCTACAAAAAACCAAAATTCTTCAACAAAAATAAAAAACATCATAGGAGATGGTATAACTGATTCAAAATGTATCCAAGTAGTTCAAATTGGTCCTCCTTTCAAACTTACTAAGGGACCTATTCAACCCACAATCAAATGTGAGTGTTCACTCCTCTCATGGACTCTTTGTCCACAATCTAAAATAGTTGGATGCATAGTGAACATGGTCTAGTATCCTAACACAATACCCTATGTCGATGATGCACCTAAAACCATTCATGGTATAAAGACCATGAATATTGTGAGTATCATCACGTCAAAGGTCACAAAATAGACAAGTGCTAAAATTGAAACACTTTATCCAGATCTTATTGACAATGGAGAAATTGAGGTTGATTCACCTAAACTAACCAAACACCTAATCAAAAGTTAGGAATTTATAAAGAACCTTTCCCTAAACATGAAAAATAGGAGAGAAGAAGTTGGATCAGGGTCAATCTTCCAAGAACTACAAAGCTACCAACTACATTTATGCCAAAACCAATAATCCATTTGATTCACTTATTGGTTGTGTTCTTTCCTCTAATGAGCATGTAAACACTATAAGAATCAAGAACCATGATGATTGTGTTGTGGCAACACACACTCAAATCTTGTGATTCCAGAACCTCCTCTCTACCTACCCCTCAGGATGGTCGATATGATCTCTTAGAACAAGCTTGAGAAGACCACTACTAAGATTTCATCTTAGATCTTCTTAAGATATCAAATGTTCATAAAGAATCCTCTATAAAAACACTTCAAGGGTCAGGAGTGTCAATAGATATTGATCCTTCACACCTCCAAGTGGTGGTCATGCATCTTGCTCCTAGTGAACACCTTACTTTTAGCCAAAATGAAGTTCCACATGATGATCATACACACAACTTACCCCTATACATTGAGGTATTTTTTACTCATAAAAATATAAAAAGAGTGCTTGTGGACAATGGGTCTGGTTTGAATATTTGTACTTTGAAGTTAGTTAAGCAACTAGGATGCACAGAGGAAGACCTAGAGTCTCATATCATTACCATCACATACCTACGACAATGCAAACATGAGTCAATTGGTACTATAATATTGCCTATGGAAGTGGGGCCTACATATCACGATACCAAGTTCCATGTCCTAGACTTGGAACTTCCTATAACATGCTCTTGGCCACCCATGGATCCATGCCATGCAAGTTATACCATCAACCTTCCATCAATGTATCAAGTTATACCATGAAGGAAAAAAATTACTATTCAAGGAGATCTGAAGCCATTTGCACATTGTAGAGCCTTGCATAGCTTCTCTCACACAACCTATGAATGTCCTTCTATTGATATTGTTGTACCACTTCAGTCTAAAGCTCTCACTTCTCATGTGTTGATCCAGACACACTAAGTTCCTATGATAAAGATGCTTCCACATCCATTTCTCCCTTTTCTTCATGGGAGATGAAGGTCATTGATATGGCTATGAGAGAGTATGACCTTCAACAGGCCCTCCATGTTTCTAATCTTTCCCTATCACCCAAGACACATGGGTAGGCCAAGTTACCAATATAAGCGGTCCCGGAAAATTGTACTTGTTGAGAAATTTCTTCCTAGGTGGCCTCCTAGCAGATGAGAAAATGTTGGATTCTCCCACAACCTGGATCCCTAAAGACACAAAGGCTTCCTACTTACCAAGCTCCAAAATATGTATACCCAAAAAAATGATGTATGTACATGGGCTATAAAGGATACGGGTGTGGTATAAATGAACAAGGTATAAGAGAGCCCATTCCAACCCCACACTTTAAAATAGAGAGATACGACATCATATTAGACCTTATGGATCTCATCCTCCGAGCGTGATGCTACCTCTTCTCGTGAGGATAACTCTATTCTAATTCAGATAGTGACACAGATTCCTGTCATATCCAATACGAGGATCTTTCCTCTACAAACCTTTTCCTTGATACAATCCATCCTTACCTTATCACAATATATTCCCCAAGTAAACCTTGTCCATCCCACTCTTGTTGACTAGGACCAACAACTTCATGTACCGATCGATCTCTTTGAAAATGATGAGGCAATCATTGAATTCATGGGTATCCATGATAGCATTCCAATCGGTGATCACAAGAAAGGTTTCTCCATCGAAACTTAGACACATGTGTATTTTGGGAGGAGGCTGAGATGTGTGGTCAAAAAAATTTAAAAGAAAGTGAGGGAAAAGTTCTTCTAAAAATCCTCGGAAAAAATGAAATCCAAGACACATAGTGAAAACCTCTTTGAGGCACTAGCGAGATAAACAAGTAAAAAAATCAATGGACATACAAAGTGACCACACCAAGGGTGAAAATATCATTGAGACACCCTTGGAAGAAGATCTCAATCTCCCCCTGATCCTACGTGCATGGAGGATACATCCAAGATGCTTGTGGAGGAGACCATTGATGTCAATATAGGAACAAAGACAACCCTAAAATGGTCAAGTTGGGAGCTTCACTCTCAAAAAAAGAACAAAGACATTTTTCAATGCTTCTATATGAGAATTCTTCAGACATATTTTCTTGGTCTTATGTAGATATGTTGGGCCTGGATCCATCATTGGTAGTGCATAATCTTGTTGTGCACACAGATGTAAAATCCCATCAAACAAAAGCTTAGAAAAATGCATCCATGTGTACCCTCCTTGGTTAAAGAGGAACTAGAGAAATTGTTGGTAGTAGGTTTTATCAGACCTATTGATTACTCGAGATGGATCTCCAACATAGTACTATGTGTAAAAATCCAATTGGTATCAAAATATGTACAAATTTCAGAGACATAAATAAGGCATGCCCAAAAGATGATTTTCCTCTTCCCAATATCGACATGATTATCAATTCAACTATAGGATATGAAATTTTATCCCTCATGGATGGATTTTATAGCTACAACCAAATCAAAATTGTAGAAGAAGATCAACACAAGACTTCCTTTACAACCCCTTGGGGACATTTTGTTACCAAGTTATGCCCTTCGGTCTCAAAAACACTGGAGCAACTTATCAAAGGGCTATGACCATGATCTTCCATGATATGTTGAATGACATTATGGAGGACTATGTTGATGACATTCTAGGAAAGTCCAAAACAAGAGAAGAACACCCAAAAATATTGAGGCATCATCTTTCAACACCTTTGAGATTACAAAGTTAGGATAAATCCAAAGAAATGTGTCTTTGATGTATTGTCAAGAAAGTTGTTAGGTTTCATTGTATCAAGAAGAGGAATTGAAGTTGATCCATCCAAAGTTACAGCTATCACTTAAAATGCCTCCACCAAAGAACCTCAAGAATTTCTCTACACTTGCAGGGAAAAATTCAAGCAATCCATCATTTCATCTCCCATATCTTGTGGATAAGTGTCATCCATTTACCCATTTTCTTAAAAATATGTTGACTTTCATTGGGGTCCCAAATGCCAACAAAGCCTTTGACCTACTCAAGAAATATCTGGTTAATCCCCTTCCTTATGCCACCAACCCCAGGTGAGCCATTGTTATATATATATATATCCACAACCAATTTTTTATTGGTGCACCTCCTAGCTCAATATGATCTCAATCAAAAAGAAAAAAAGTGATTCTATTATCTTAGTCACACTTTGATCACTATGAGCTTAATTATCCACATATCAAAAATATTGTCTAGTTGTTGTCTTTTCCTTCCAAAAGCTTCACCATTACCTATTAAACAACAAGACCAAGCTTATATCCAAATTTGACCCTCTAAAATACCTTTTGTCTAAACCAACACTTACTGGTAGGATGGCTAATTGGATCATCCTACTCAGTGAGTTTGATATCAATATGTAATCAAAAGTCAATAAAAGACAGTGTTTTGTAGACCAATTGGTTAAAGCCCCTCTACCTGAACAAAACCTTTGAGTCTGGATCTTCCAGATGCATCAATGATATACATTGAAAGAATCTATCATTGGAAAGTACACTTTGATGGATCATTCACTTTCATGGTTTCGGAGCGGTGTTGTGCTCATCACTCCTTCAGGGGACTTCATTCCTCAAGCTTTCCATCTGGTTTTCCATGTACAAATAACATAGCAGAGTATGAGGCACTCATTGCATAGGATGAAACTCACTATCAAATGGAATATTAGATAACTCAAAGTCATTGGAGATTCACAGTTAATCATAAAGCAAGTCAATGATGAATACAAGGTTAAGGATGAAAAGCTCATCCCATATAAGAAAATGGTGGAAACTCTCAAAGAATACTTTGTGCACATCACTTTTGAGAAAATCCCAAGAGCAAAAATCATTTGTAGATGCTATGGCTATACAGTAGGATCCTTGCTTTGTATTCCACTAGGGAACAATGATATGTCATTCTTCATTTGAAAATCTATGGATGCCTGCATATGACATGTCGAAATCATGTCTGGTTTGTGAAGTTGTTGGTCCTTTTTCCCCTAGTATGAACCCATTTTCAATTACCTCCAAGATGGTACCTTCCCTCCTAATATTTCCCATCTTGATAAAAGGAACCTAATCCAAAGAATATCTCATTACACCCTCCTTGGAGGCACCCTCTATCATCATGGCTATGATGGGAACTTGTTGTTGTCTTAATTCAACTGAGTCCATCCAAGCAATCAAAGAGGTGCACAAAGGTGTCTGTGGAGCTCATACAAGTGGAATGGTGCTAGAAAAGAAATTGTTAAGAGTAGGTTACTATTGGCCTACCATGGAATCATATTTTAAAATATGTTAAGAAATGTTCATTGTGTCAAAAATATGGAAATCTCATCCATGCACCAACACAATCCTTACAACCAATCACAACACCATGGTCATTCTCCAAGTGGGGATTAGATCTCATAGGGAAGCTCACTCCAACTTCCTCAGATGGCCACACCCATATCATTACTACAACTAAGTACTTTACAAATGGGTAGAGGTTGTGCCTCTTACATATGTTACCGTGCCCAAATCTCCAAGTTCATCATGAATCATCTCATCTTTCATTATGGCATCCCTTCCACCATTGTAGTTGAAAATGGTAAGTCCTTTAAGAACAAGACCATGAAATCATTGTGCCAACACTTTTAGATATGCCTAAAGTGGTCTACTCCCTATTACCCCAAGGTAATGGACAAGTAGAGGCCTCCAATAAAACCCTTGTTTCACATCATGGAGAAAATGGTAAGAAAAATTGGTCATAACTAGCATCTACAAATCCATCCCACCCTCTGGGCTTACAGGACCTCCATTCACACCCCTATTGGTGCTACACCTATTCCTAGTCTTTGGCACTGAGGCCATCATCCCATTTGGAAATTGAGCTTCCTCCCCGAATATCTCTCAGAGATTATTTAGACAAAGATGAAGACTACTATGTGGCCAAACTGGCAGAGCTAGAGTTGTTAGATGAAAGACACATTCGTGCACTCAACCACCTAAAAGTGTATCAAAATCGAGTGTCTCGGGGCTATAAAAAAATATCATACCTCACCAATTTGAGGTAGGGGATCTCATTCTTAAAGAAAACTAGTTCAATACCATCAAAGAAAGAGAAAAGAAGGGTAAGTTCAAACCAAACTAGTTGGGACCCTATGTTGTGGTAGAAAAATATGGATCAGGAGCTTACAAACTTTCCCATCTATGGAGGAGATGAGTTGTGTGAACCTATGAATGCCATGCATCTCAAGTGGTTCTATGCTTAAGCATGGGGCAAAATGTCAAAAATTAAAAAAGAAACCAAAAAAGTAAAAAAATCAAAATACAAAAAAAAAAAAAAAAAATCAAGAAAAAAGTAAAGAGAAATCAGTTCATCCAAGTGTGAAAACCACACAATTGTGGCACTTTGGATAAGTCCTTTGGTGAAAACTAGTTTCCAATTGCCTTGGGAGGATTCATTGTTCACAAGCATCTCACATCTCAGGGTACATTTTATTTATCCAAGCTAGTTTTCACCTACATATGAGATTCCTTTTGAGCCTATCCTTTCAAGCCTTGATCTGATGATCCTCCTCTTGTAAATATGTGAAGGGTTTTCCTTTGTACATTCCCATCTAACATTGGGGGCATCTTCACATCTTCACTATCCTACACATATGTGTGGATTTTTCCTTTGTACATTCCCATCTAATGTTGGGGGCATCCATGTTTCTCTATTTTCTGTACATAGCTTTGGAAAAAAATTTTTCAAAAATTCCAAAAACATTCAAATATGTTAAAAAATTCCAAAAACATTCAAATATGTTTTCAAAAAACATTCAAATATGGTTAGAAAATCCCAAAACATTTGAAAACATTTTTCATAAAAATCCAAAAAATTGTCTTAGAAAACTCCCAAAAAATAAAATAGAACATGTCTCAAAAACTCCCAAAAAATAAAAATGCAAAAAATGTCTTTTCTATCCCCACAAAAACAAAGTAGTGCTTTTCTTACTTGTTTGTTTGTTTTTTTTTTTTTTTTTTTTTACTTTTTGTACATTTTTGTATAGTGTGTTTCTTAACATACTTCTTAGATTGATCTATTCTTTCCTTGATTAGATTCATTCTTGCTTGTTTATATTCAGTGTGTTTTGCATGCTTGTTATATTTGTACATAGTTGTGTTGTCAAGTTGTTTAGTGTGTACATTTGTTAGATTTGTTAACTTTTTTTGTGCTTGTTTGTTACTTGTACATTGTTATCACATCATCATCTATATCATCACATCTAACATCACATATATCATATATCATCAATAACTGCTAAGCTACATCATCATGAAAATAAACATCCAACATGTATGCTAAGCTACTATCATCCTACCATATCATCAATGGGGCAATAGGGATCACCTTTATCCCCCTCACCAATATCAAAAATTAAAAACATGGACAAATCATAAGTATCTCATCAAAAACAATGTGATATCATCAAATGTTATCTCATAAATCAAACACATGTGATACAATCATAAATCATAATAAAGTCCATCATCATCATGTAAATATGTCAAATATATCAATGTCCATATATAATGTGTCTCAAGTACATAATCATCAGATATACAATGTATGCCATCATGGGCATGGGTCAAAAATGTGCCTTCATATCGAGGCATAACCAAAAAATACATATACATCATCTCAAAAATGTGCCTTCATATCAAGGCATACATAAAAAATAGGTACATTTGTAAATATGTCATCATAATAAAGAGAGTCAACCATGACTCTCACCTACCTCTCTAGACTACTTCTAGGCCTAGGGGCCGGGTGGTGGCATCTACTTGTGTAGAGCTCCTGGTGGTGAGCATCTACTGATGAAGCTCCCAGTGAGCTATGATAATCTATCGTCGACCGAGATGGCCTGTGTGACCTCGATCTCAAGTGACTATTGGCTAGATAGCTAACTATAATCCATGGCCCTCTGACCCACTAGAATGGCCCCATGATATAACATCATGTAATAAGTGGCCTCATAGTGACTGAAGAAAAATCAAAAACTAAATCTTGGGCTCCTACTGCTTTCTTCCCTACTGCTTGGAGCGCATCATGCTCTCTCTCACTCTCTAACTCACCTACAACTGTAATCTCTCTGACTCACACCTATCCCTCTCAATCTCACTTAGTGACATCTCTCACTCTTGGTCTGTCCTCTGGCATTGTCCCTCTTTGTAATGTAATCCTCAGCTAGTATCCTACTGAACTCTAAACTGAAGATCTATCTCGGGGGAGATCTCTATGGTAACATGGTAACAATATCTATCTCCATCCCCCACCCCACTGGACTATGTGGTGGGGACCCCCATCCATCCCAACCATCTCCTCCATCCCCCATCTCCTCCATCCTCCATCCCATCCATCCCTGGAAATGGATGTCACTGGACTCATATATGGGGGTGATAAGGGCACATGGTGGTGGAATATCATATGTCCCTGTGTGAACTAACTTGTACACTGTGGAATGACAACTATTATATGTAATGGCTTATTGTATGGGAGGACCCTATGGTGGTACCTGTGCTGTGGAAGACCTATATGCACCTTGTATATGTGCACCTAATCTACCATGGCCCCACATCCTTTGGGATCTTCTTCATGCTGTGCATGCTCTAAGCTCTAAGAGCCCTACCTGTAAACCATGTTGTTACTACTAATCCCTACATGTATGGTTGGCTGGGGTATAGTGAGCCGTTATGGTAACATTATCACATACCATGCTTTGCTCCATCTATAGTCTCCTCGGATCTACTATCTGTGGTGTGCAACCCAAGGTTGTGGGACCACCTATCAAAACTTGTCTCGAGCTCATCATGGTCTAATCCATGGGCCAATATGTCAAAAAATCTCTCGACTACACTTTGTACCACCACATCTCATCTCTAGAATCCCCTGGATGTGGCCTAACTTGTCTCTTGTACTCTATCAACTCTGTACCACTCAATAATATAACTCCTACTATGCCATGATAAAGTGGTCTACCTCTATTGTACTCAACTCTACAACATCTTGTGGCCACTGATATAATCTATAAGGGCATCATGTAACCATGTGGAGTTGTATATCATCAAACGCCCTCCTATAATATGTTGTCTCCAGTGTGTCCACAAATGTCATCACCAAATGGCACCCAACCCATAATAGATGGCTCATCGAGATCCTAACTCATAACACTCCTAATGGGCACCTATGCAATATGATCCCATGCCCATATCTGTAATAATGTAGCTGGACCCATGGTCTTCTAACCATGGTATGCTATCAAATGAAGATCTAAGTACAAGTGGGCTAATAAGCACTAGCCCCAATAGTAGAAGACCTCTCCACTCATGAGACCATGTATCACCTCAATCAGACCCAAAGAAAAGCACATGTGCAATCTTGTCGGGAAAAAGATGCCACTAACAAGAGCCATCAAGTACACCGATCCATGAGAGATGGTGATCATCATGAAACATTTGTATAAAGTCAATTCCATGCCCCGATGAGGTATGTTAGGTAAGCCAAACATCTCCATAATGCACTACAGAATATGGCACGATCATCATCATATGTAATCAATCGACCCTGGATAGGCACTCTCAATATGTGCCACAAACATCCTCCAATGTGACACTCATCTCACTAGTCACAAATCTAAAGGTCTGGCTCTCACTCCACCATCTCTCTACTAAGGCCATGAGAAGGTTGTGATCTAGTGTAATCTGTGGCATGTGAGCCACATATGAAAGACCTGTAACATCTAGAGTCATCTCTAAGATAGATACGCTCTCACACATGTAAAAGTAGCCTCATAGGCTCGTAGTGAACCATGCATGTCACTCGTGTCTCTCAATCTAGGTAATAATTTGAATCTAAAGATCAAAAACACACTTATTAACATCATTTCTTCTAGAAACATCATCTAATTTCCTCTATTCATCACTAAATTCTTCTACAAATCTCCTAAATTCTTCTAAATTATCCAAAAATTAACCATTCATGCTAGCACTTTGTTTTTACACTAGTGCCCCATTTTAGCATTAACTGCCCCTAGCACTAATGCCCCCATTTTTTACACACATAGCACTGTGTTTTTCAACACTGTGCACCCTACACTAATTTTTTACACTTTCACCACTTTTTTTCACCCTATTTTATTTAATCCCCATATGCCCCCATTATTTTTTCATGCTTTATGTTTATGCCTCCATCTGGTCACGTACCATGCCACTTCTCAGTGCCCCCTGTCAGGGGTACACTGGGTAGTGTTTCCACATTTTTTATAGCCTATAAATGACATTAAATGAGCTCAAAAATCAAAAAATTTTTTTTTGTACCTACGGGGTCCATCCCGAAAAGCCTCATGTAGTCTCAAACTATGTCTACATGATGTGTGTATGGTCCTTGAACTTCATCCATTTCTCTCACAAATCAAGAGTAAAATCCTCTCAAAAAATCAATAAGGGTAGGGTAACAATAACTCGTCGTGATGAATTTTTACCCTCCCACCTACTATTTATATATTTTTTTGACCTAATTCATCATGTCTCTTGCCCCCAAAGCACTATAGGACCATCATGATTCTTCTACATTCTTCTAGCACTCACCGTGATGATTATTTTTAATAAATAGTCATTTTTCACCCATTTTCACTACGTTGGGGCATGTTTTTGCTTCCCAATGACCCTTTCTACTACCTGGGGCATATTTTTTTCTTTCCAACATTTTTTTTGCAATAACCACATATATTTTCATTCTTCTAACTAATTTTCTTCCTAAAAATTTCAAAAAAATCCAAAAAATCCTAAAAAAAAAAAAAATTGTAAAATTTCAAAAAATTCAAAAATCTAAAAAATTTTAAAAAAATTCAAAAATGTTAAAATTAAAAAATTAAAAATTCAAAAAATTTTTTTCAAAAATTGGTAACAAGCATGCACGCAATTGAAGCTTGTGTCAAATGCATTGTACTCAAACATAAAAAATTGTCCTACAAAACATCTTTCTTTGATTCTCACTTGTTCTTGTGCACAACTCACGGATCATTTGGATCTACCCTCCATCAACAAAAGTTGGTTTGCTTGTTATATATTATCTTCCCTTATGAAAGTGTTGCTTGGGTAGTTTCATAGTGCACGATTTATTTTTCATGGGACTTCTACATCCTTCATTTATTCACCTCGCATGTATCCTTTCTTGGGGTGTCATTCTTAACCCTTTTCATTAATTCACAAGTCAAAATTGAAGTTTGATAACAAAAACATTTGTGTAACTATCTTGAACGTTGTTTGTTTGAGTATGTGTGTTTGTACTTGTTTCCTATTAGGTTAGCTTGTGTACTTTCTCATATTGCATTACATTATGTATGTTGCATTGAGTTAGTGTTTTAGAAATGAAAAAATGTTATTATTATACTTTTTCATGTTATTATACACTTTTTTGTATGTATATTTTAATAAGGGCCGATGATATAGATCATATGAGAAAATGATGAAATAAAGTTGTTTTTACATCAGCTGGATGAAAGTTATTTCCATTCTCTTCATCTTCATTTTTCTTCCTATCATTTTCTTCTATCAACACTATTCTTCCAAATCACTTGGGCAATAGGGATCACCTTTTATCCCCCTCCCCCTCACATTTTCTTCTATCTATTTCCTTCATCTTTTTTTTATCATCGATCGACCTCTTCCATCACCCCATCGACACTCGAGGGGGCATCCTTCATTCTACTAATTTTTCTTCTATCCCTTTAAAATTTACTTTTTTATACTTGTCTACTATCTTTGAAGTGAAGTGGCATCGATTTCACCACCCCCAAAGAGGGGAAAATGTAGACACCTAAAATCCACTTATGCAGTTTTAATACTTAAATTTCACTAATTATCTTCTTTCCCATCATTTGGACAATTAACGACACTTTATCAAATAAACACATTCTTCTCCTCTCATTGGGTCAATTAATGACACTTCACTAATTAACCACGATCTTCACTCTCTTTTGGTCAATTGATGACACTTCATCAATAAACCACCATTTTCCCTCTATTCTCATTAATTAATTACATTTCACTAATTAATTAGCCTTCCTATCACTCAGATGTCGATTAATGACCTTTCGTTAATTAATGTCTACTTCTACTTGGGTTAATTAATTATTATTAATTAATTACGCTCGCTACTCTAAATCAATAAATCACCATTTATTGGATCAAATTCCTCTCTTACATCCCCCAAATCATACTAATTTTCCTCTAATTAGCTTCTATAAGCTTACATCTACCTATTAATTAATCACACCTTGATTAATTAAAACATCCCCAACTCCCATGAGTTACTAATGACAAATTAAACTCTTCTAAATCAAACTTACCTTTTCCAAAGCATGTTTATCCATTCTAATCTTGCTTTACCCTTATCCCACATGCACTAAGATGTAAAGCTCTCTCAAATAGAAGGTTATATAAAGAACCCTCCTCCTTCCCTTTCTTCTTACACCTCATTTGCATTAGTGAAAACTATAGGCATTTTGATCTTGAAGCCATTCTCCATTGTTTGGAAATAGCTTCTCCATCTTGCATCCATTCTCTCAAATTGAAGAGCATGGGAAGATCCAAAAATGGCCTTGTATCCATTTCTTGGTGAGATCTCATCTTCATTTTCCTTAAGATCTTATATTAATGGTTCTATAGTAGATTTATCTTAGATTTTAGACTTCTAGGTGTCGACTATTTCAATTATATTTTCAAGTTTATTATGTCCATAGTAGGTATTGTTCTCTATAATCCCACCCTCAATACCTTTGTAGGGTCATCTACAAATTCCATATGTGGTGATCTTTGAGTCCATCGTTTCCTCACTATCTTCACCTTTTTTTTTTGTTTCTTGGGAGTGAAGGAACCTATGTTAGTTCCACCTTCTATGCCCTTATCTTCCTTGATGACAAAAGTGTCACCAAATTCTGTCTCCTCATGTGCCTCCTCATGCCTTTGGTGATTTTTTCTTGGGTGGAATTTGTTTGTTTCATCCTCCCTAATGCTATATTTTTCTTGTTTGTTTTCCTTTTTCTTTGCCATTTGCTTGGCCCATTCGCGCTCTAGTTCTTCCAAAGCAAAGTTTCTTCCATTTAATTTTCACTATACTCTTCTTCTTCGTAGACACTACCTTCACCTCCATGCTTGACCTTTTTCTTTTATGTAATCTTCTTGGGTGGCTGATAATTATTTGCATCATCATTATGTTTCCTTCTTCTGTAATACATTTTCTTTCTATGTGAGTGATCAAGCCCACTTTCCTCTTATTCTTCTTCCTCGGGAGATGTTTCGCACATTCTTTTGAGAGGTGGCATAACAATTCTCCTGCAATGATGGAAGGAAAGTGTTTGTAACCTCCATCTCTATTCCACCCTAGGTTTTGGTATAAAAACTACAAAAACTTTACATATAATCCCATTTATTATGACATTCACTTGAGGATTTAGGTCTAAGGTATATGGCTTGAAATTTTCTAAATACGAAGGCCTACGGGCATACACATAGGTTGCACATAAAGTGTTCTAGTCATAATCCACCTTATCAACATCAAATTTCAACTTTTGTGCATCCTTAATCCAGTTTACTACGCACTTGAAATATCTAGTAGTGAATGCAAACGACAGTTTACACCATGGACCCATCTCTCCATCCTTCATTATAAATCATGCAATATTATAGTGTTGCATCACTGCAAACATTACATGTTCTCCAACCTCTATTGATAATTCATACAAGATGCATCATTCATTCTCAAACACTTGTGTGCATCTTATTGTACCACTTGTCTATCCTGGATTTATATGCATTGGTGATTTTTCCATCATAGCTATATTCTACTAATTAAGTTGCAGGAGACTTATTCACTGGTGGGTGAACTCAAATGTTCTCATATGGTTTGTCTGGGACTCCAATTTCTTAGAAGAAAATCAATAGGAGGATCGATCCCCAAGTAATTTTCTCCCTTTTCATTTTTTTCCTTAGCATCCTCTATTATCCCATTAGCAATATATTGCACTATGTTATATTGTGTTTTTGAGACATTATGTGCACAATGTATAAGAACTTCTTATTCACATCGGTCCATCTCTCTAAGGAACCTACTTTTCAGTTTTTGAGCACAGTTCTAGTTCAACCCTATTCATGGGGTTTGTAAGCTTATCTATTGTCATGACCCTTCCTCCCTTCTTATAGTGCCATGAACACACAAGTCTAGTTCTATGTCTTCTTCATGTACCTCACAACCCTGTAACATAGTCAATAAGTTAGGTTGTGATCCTCATCCTTTGGCCTATGAAATAAAAATAATCTTCAGGTACCCTAGACATGAGCCACTAAAATAGATGTGCAGTTTTCATGAAGAAGGGTAGTTTGAACAACTGGAGAACCCCTACCTTTTCCAGGTTTCCTCACCGATTCATCCACCAATACTTTCCCTTCTTCATTAATCTTTGGTAGATCCCGTAACATATCCACCTTCAAAATTTGCTTCATTTCGTGGAACCCTATGATTGAACTCACTGATTTTGCACTTTGGGAACCTGTGACTTCCATATCTGGACCTTAAACACTCCCAGGGATACTACATTTCTGAATAGATCTCCTCTAATGGGTCCCAAAACTTTAACCTCACCTCTTCGTGTGGATTTTTTTCCCTTCCTTTTTGGGGTGTCGTAGTTGACCTTCTTGGTGCCATTAATCCTGAAAACTTGTGCTCTATATAATATACTCCACAACCCTTAGTCTCACCTTACTACCCGATCACTATGATCCTAGATGTTCTAGAATTTAAATTTGTAAACCCTTTCTACTCATGCCCTAATTTTGCACTAAACTTTTCTTTCCATAAAGGAGCCACACAAAAACACCTTACACATGTTACTCTAGTTTACTTGTTACTTATCTCACTCTGTCACACTAAATCACTCGGTAGCTCAATTAATCGATTCTTCTTGAATGAACAGTAGCAAATGATTCAATTTTCCCCCTTTTATAACATTTACATATTCCATTGACTTACTTTTTCACTTTTAACATGTTTTTTTAGCTTTCAAGTTTTTAAATTATTTTCCCAATAAAACATATTTTGAAAGGAATGATAACTAGATCGTACCAAGCCAAGAACATAGATGCTAATCAAACACCACAATTAATAAGATGAAAGCAATTCGCCAGAATAGCTTTACATTAAACCTTTGCAAACAAATGAGCAAAAATATCATATATTATTATGGAACTCAATGCAATACATTGAGAATGGGCCTTGCTTAAATAGGTAAGGAATAACAATCTAAGAACCAGTCAAGGTCATAGATCAAGCCATAAATCAAGGAAAGAACTAGTCATCAAAGAACTAGTCAAGTCCATAGATTTATGAGAGAACTAAACATCAAGGATCTAGTCAATACCATAGATCTAGGAAAGAACTAGTCAATACCATAGATCAAGGAAAGAACTATACCTAACAACTAGATAATATCTCCTAATATCTAAATAAGATAAAAGAAATATCCACACACATAAGTGGGTGAGGATAAATACAATAAAGGTAAATAAATTACCTAGGTGAACATGAGCTAAGGTAAATACCTACTCTAACACCCCCCCTCAAGTGAAGCTAGGGGCCAAAATAGAAGTGGCATGTCCACAGTATGAGTCCCGACAACTAGGCCTGATGAGGTACTCATGTACAATAATGGGGAAAAAGGGACACCACAAGGTACCCAAAACCAATAACAATAAAGTAAAGAGAGTAAAGATCCGCTCCAAGGCATCCCAAGAAGCTCGGCTCAAAAACTCATACAATGCTGAAGAAGTTTGGTGTGTATTGTGGTCTGAATCCACTGCTCAATCTCAAAACTCAAAAACAACTGACACTGGGCTCCACTAGAATAGCTCCATACAAGGAGACTATCAACGGAGTGATGTCGAAAGTGCAAGAAAAACACCAAACATAATTCGATCAATTGCTACAAATAGGTGTGCCACAATCCAAGAACAATAACCAAAGCAACAAGGTAAGGACACAAACTCTAAAGTGTCACGATCCAAGAAAAGCCAAGGTAACAAGGTAAGGACACAAAACCCAAAGAAGCAGGATCAACACCACACCCTCCCATACTACTGAATGGGTGGAGTGACGCTACAAATCTGTATGAGTTGTCAAAACAACTACTTGAACACTGACAAACTAACACTGGGCTCCACCAGAATAGCTCCCCCACAAGAGAGACTATCAACATGCCAAAAGTGTTGAAAATACAGATACAAAATCTCTCAACAAACAAGAGAGATACACTACACCTGCTAAAGAAAATACTCAAAACAAGAAGCATCACAATGCATAAGGTATAGAAAGTGGAGAAAGAGGCCGAATGGTGGAGGAGCCATGCCTATAGATTCCTCTCAACGAATGCCTATGTCGCCTCCATGAGTGATCAGATATCCACCCCAAATCAACACGGATGGATGAAGAAGATGCCTGCATATGACTTGGTGCAAAATGCACAATGGGTGCATGCAAAAGAACATCAGAATGTGTGTCAGGTTGATCATGTCTAACAACTAAAATCTCAGGTTTCTCAATCCTGAGTGAAGGTGTAGAACTCATGTGTTGCTCATGATCCTTAGAAAGAGTCAAGCGAACAAAAAAGAAGCTCTGTCAATGTGTGATCCTAATGAAGTATCTTCTCGAAAACCAATGTCATGATGAGAATTCCACTTAACATGTGGAATAGAGGAAACAATACCTGTGAATGTCTGTCAATGACTCTCGCTAGTGAGACCCATAGAATGGAGCATGCGAGAACTGAATGTAGTGGTATGCTTCTTAAAAAGTCATGTAATTGAGCAGAAGTAGGATACACAACATGTGGTACTATAATAGGCACAGATGTGGAAGAGCATGTAGTAACAAGCCTCACAGGTGTATGAGCATCAAGAGCAAGAATAGACTCAAAGACTGACAGATCAATGTCAGTGGGTTTAGGAGCAATAGCTGCAAGTGGACTAGGAGCATGGTTGTGGATGTCCACAATATGATGGTGATGCTTTGTAGGTTAGCAAGTTTGTTCTGCAGGGAGTGTATTATTGTATCCTTATCATGAATGAGTGATTGTAGAAAATAATTTCACTTCTTGAGCGATCTATTTTCTTCCACAAATTTTACAATATTCTCTTTAAGTCCACATACTTTAGAGAAAAGTATATCGTTCTCAGAATCCATGATAGGTACAAATTGTAACTCCCAAAAATTAGGACATCGGGCTCAGCCAAAATTGTGTCCACAATTGATTACAACACTCCTCCATATTTGGCACTTTATAATTATAGTTCAAGTCTCAAAATAAATAACTCCAATGGAAAGAGCATGAAAAAACAAGCACTTTTGCAAAAACGGCACTCAAAACCAAGTTACCAATCAAAAGTTACAAGCTTTTTAATATTTTGCTCTGTTATTTATTTTAGGTGCCACTAAAACAAAGTAAAATGTTGTTGCCTTCACCACACAAATAAAATTAAAGGGGGCTGAAGTTAAGCACCTACTAGTAGGAATCACAAGTTTTAAGCCCTCATATGACCATACCATATGACCAAGGGCTAAGGATTTTAATGGGTAGGGTTTTCACACCTTCTGGATCCAATGGAAGCCTCTATTTTCCATAAAATACATGCAACAAAAAAATACAACCAAATCCCAAATATATGAATACACAAATAATTTATTTGCAAAATAAAACTTACAGATGGATTCTAACAGCAATCTCCACTTTTGATACAATGAAAGGAATGATAACTAGATCGTACCAAGCCAAGAACATAGATGCTAATCAAACACCACGATTAATAAGATGAAAGCAATTTGCCAGAATAGCTTTACATAAAACCTTTGCAAACAAATGAGCAGCAATATCATATATTATTATGGAACTCAATGCAATACATTGAGAATGGGCCTTGCTTAAATAGGCAAGGAATAACAATCTAAGAACCACTCAAGGTCATAGATCAAACCATAAATCAAGGAAATAACTATACCTAACAACTAGATAATATCTCCTAATATCTAAATAAGATAAAAGAAATATCCACACACATAAGTGGTTGAGGATAAATACAATAAAGGTAAATAAATTACCTAGGTGAACATGAGCTAAGGTAAATACTTACTCTAACATATTTTCCACGTTTTATTCATCACTCGACTTCCTCTTATGCGCTATAGCCATAACCTTATGGCATGCTTACTAATTCTCGGGACACATAACTCCTTGCACATATCTCCCTTCACTACAAGACATAACCCTCCGTGTGTCATATAATAAGTAGCTCATCTAGTTGCTTTACCTACCTCATGTTACATTGTGTGATCCTTCTTCTTGCATGGTATCCATCCCGAGAAATTCCCTCATGAACATGTCATCCCTATCACCTATAGCACCCTTCTCTACCACACAAATATTTCGAGAGAACATCCTCAATTGCACCAACTTGTATATAAATCTAGACACTAATAATCTTCTCTTTCACACACTTGTACTTGTTTCACCCCACACTAAAATGATGTGGTCCTCTACGCATGAAATCAAATATAGTAATCAACTTTATGCACACAAACGTGCTTATTACAAAAAAATGGAAAACAAATAAAAAACAAAGAAACAACTGGAAGGAAACACATGAAAGAGAAATCTAAGCTAAGTGGCAATATTGCCTTATTACAAAAACTAAGAAGATTTATTTATAGTATGGATTCATCCTACTCCCATTGAAATAATCAAGGGCAACAATGTGCCATCCAGTGCCTACAATCGACATACACCTTATTCAAGTATCTCGGTTAGTATAAAAAGGTCCTAACCAATATACTTTCAATTTCCCTAGCTAGTGCAGAAACTTGGAGTCATAGAGAAGGAGAATCTTACCAACTACAAATGTCTTGTTCTTAATGTTTCTATCATGTCAGACCTTATTTCATTCCTTCTCAATCTTCTATCTCCAACATAAAATAGTGTGACACTCATCTAATTACATTAGTTTTTCAATGTGCTCCTCAAAAACTTGTTCATCATCTAGTCCTCCTGCATGTACAATATGTAGGGATGGAATCATGAATTCAACCGGTAGCATAGCCTCTGCACAAAACATCCATTAAAAAGGTGTATCCGTATTCAACCTCTTATAGGTGGTCCTATAAGCCCAAAGTACATATGATACATTATCATCTCAATATTTTCTTCCAACATCATATATTTTTGTCAATTTCTATCCAAATATCTTGTTTAAATCTTCTACATGCCATTAGCTTGTGGGTGATAAAGGATTAGTTTTATGGTGTGCCACCATAGAATTTTCCTAAAAAAAATTTATTGTCTCATTTAAGAATTGAGTTCCTCTATCACTTGTCAAGCTTAATTGGTAACCATACCTACTAATTATATTCTCCCATAAGAACCTTATTGTTGTAGTTGTAATACAATTATTTGTGGGAAAAGCCTCCGCCCACCTTGTTAGATAATTTGAGCAAGTAATAATGTAGTGTGCACATGTCATGTGCACAGGTGGTGCAATAGGTCCTATAAAGTCAATAAACTATTTCTCAAAAGGTTTTGCACTTGCAATAGGTCACAATGGAATTTCATCCCTATGTACAGGATTTCCAAGACATTGACAATGATCACATGCCTTTACATATTCCTTGGTGTATTTGTACAAATTTTTCCACAAAATTCTAGCCATAAGGATATTTTGCGTTGTTACATCACCTACATAATGTCATCTTGTTATACGCCATGAACCTCCTCCATAATAACTTCACGCTCATGTTAAAGTAAAAAATGACATGAGATCTCATCTCTTCCCATCTTGTATAAGTCACCTCCAATCAATTGATAGGGTGCAGCTCGAATGGAAAGCTACTTTTTCTCCAATGTCTTCATTCCTTTGGGCACCTATCCAAAGACACAAAAATACTAAAATATCTTCCAAGTTTACATGTGCATAGTTGAACCTCGAAAAGCTATGAATTTGGCATAGTGTCTTCAATGCTTTTCCAGTCCTCACTAGAATTGACTCTTCACAGATGATCGTGCCTTGAATTTCTCTTCCCCGGCTTGATGAAAACTGTGAAGTCAAACTCATGAACTAGAACTATCCACCTGCAGATGCGTTCTTACAAAATAGGATTTATGATTAAGTAATTCGACATCATATGATCTGTATAGAAGATAAATGGAGTTACTAACAAGTATTGTCTAAACTTATGCATTATGTAGATCATATATAAAGCCTTTCACTTAGTGGTTGTGTAATTCTTCTTTGTGGATGTCAACTTCCTACCTATAAAGAAAATGGGATTGTCCACAATTCCTTCCCCTAGTTATTCCAACATTACACTAATCGCCATGCCATAGGCATCAACATGAACATAAAAAGGCTTGTCCCATGAAGGAAATCATAAAATAGGTTTGGTAGTTAATATTTCCTTTAAAGGTTTAGACGCATGTTGCTGCGCGTCACCCTAAAAACATTTCCCTTTAGATTTGAGTAACTCTTCCAAGGGTGCTGTAATATTTGTGTATCCTTTGATAAAATTCTTGTAGTAACATGTCCCAAAATCCATGCACTTCACTCTGATTGGTAGGCTCTTCCAAACCCAAAATCATAGCTATCTTGGTTGGGTCTACCAACAATCCTTCTTTGCAAATGATGTGCCCAAGTAAAGTTCCAAAAGGTGTAAAAAGATGCAATTTTTAATGTTGAGAGAGATGTTTAGCTGCCTACACCTCTCAAACATGAGTCTCAAATTATCATAGTGATCCTTGACTAATCCATATATTGTCTAATCATCCAAATATACTTACAAGAACTTGTGAATAAAATATTGAAAGGCCTACACAACAATGTGTGAGAACACTAGCGACGCATTTTTCAATCCAAAGGACATAATTATATATGAAAACATTCCCATTCAGTGGTGAAATTTTTCTTCTCCTAATCTTCTTTCACAATGTGCACCTGGTGATAACTGAAAACCTATTTGTGAAATAATATATCTCACGCCCAACAACTCCTTCAAGGATTTCTTCTGTGAAAGGGGTGGGAAAAGGATCTATTATACATGAAGCATTGAGTTCCTTGTAATCTACACAAATCCTTATCTTCCCATCCTTCTTAATGTTGATAACCATGGGGCTAACCCACTCAAATTATTCAATAGGCTCAATAATTCCAGACTTGAGCATCTTGTCAATTTCCTCCTTAACTTTCACATGTAAGTTAGGATTCATCCTATAAGGCCTAACTGGGTGCACACCTTTCAACTTGATATCCATCTCACCTAAAGATGGATGTACACCATTTAACTCATGATATCCTCATAGAAATAAGTCCTGGAATTCATGTAAGACTTCAATAATCTTAGCTACTTCTTGTTCAAACTAGTAATTACCAATAATGGCCTCCTTAGGTGCATTGTCTATGTCAATGTTAACCTTCTTAGTTTTCATTGGTGCATGGTACGTATGTGCCTTTTCATTTCTAGTATCCATCACTTCACGCGCACCTTCTATATGGCTAACATCCAGATTTTCAACTTCCTCATCATCAATCATGTATACTAATTTACTCTTTTCTTTTTCCTTCTAGGTACGATGCATCTCAGTATCTCATCTATCTCCTTAAAATCAAGGCATGCCTCAAGATTAGGTTTACCCAACATATTTAGCATGAGATCTTCGGGCTTTTTTTTATCTCCCATAGTGATGTGCTTCATGATCTGCAGTGCTTCATGGACTGGAGGTTTAGTAGAAAAGTAATCAAAAGTTTGAATCATACCTGCAGTCATCTCATGTCAGTTTTGGTCTCCTTTTTAATTATGTGTGGTGGACATACATGTGCATGCACACCTGTGTAATGTGGAGTAGAACTTATGTACCCAAAGTGATGGTGGTAAAGCCTCCTGACCCTGTGCCCATAGTCTTTAACAATTATGGACATGGAACGAGGTAAGAGACTTCCCATGGTATGTTCATATTTGTGTAGGTACATTACTCTGAGTAGAAAAGGTGATTCTCACTTCTTGTCATTCCAAAAGGATATCTCTATGTATTTCCCACCAGTGTGTTGTTGTCCCACACAAATTATAGACCAAATTGTTTCTTCTATCTCCTTCATTCTATCACTGGGTCTCCATGGCACGTAGAAATATATTAGGATTTCCTTCACAGGTATACCTTGGTACCTAGTCTCTCCCCATACGCCAAACCATGTGTGGCCTAATCATCCAAGTAAATTTGTTTTTATCTCATGCCCAACCATTTTGTATGTGTCATGCACCCAATTATCACAAATTATGTTTGTGGTATCACCGATTGACCGAGCATCATCCCACCGTATAATCCATTCCTTAGATGGCTTGATTATCTCGGGATTTTGTATTGTGTGTGCATAAATTTTGTTCAAATATTCCTCACTCAAAGGCTCAACATATGGATCATCCTTTACATCTATCAAGGGTATAATGATGCGCTCATCTTTATTCTCAAAACTGATGTATCCTTTATAAAAGCACAAATCTGAAATGTTTACATAGCACCAGGTCACCCAAGTAATGTTAGAAATTTATCTACTTCAAAAATCTCCAACACCTCAAAGTCTCTAGTAAACTTGGCTCCCTAAATCGTAATGGATGCATCCTTTAGTACCCTATTAGGAACAACCCTAGTTTTTTTTTCCATATACAATGCATTAGAAGATGGTAGTAATGTTGATCTTCCCATTTTATTCCATCCATCTAGTGTTAGCACATTTACCTTAGCGCCTGTTTCTATCAGAATATTGATGATGAGCCATCCATTAATGACTACATCAAGTGTGATCTCCTTGTCAAATTAATGTCTCTAAGGTGGTAGATTTTTGTGAAGTATTTACCTCTCCCGCTCAAATCCATCACATGATAACTTTTCATGGAGCCATTCCCCTAGAAGTGGGATGATATTATCCTAGTGAAACATCTAACACACCTCTTTCAATGTTATTTGCATGTTCCCTCTCACGTGCTTGCTCCTTTAAACATTGTATTTCACCCTGCATTTTTCTTATGATTCCCATAGTCTCTTGGTAAACCTCCTTCTGATGGGTAGCATATAGATACTTGGCATGTATCACCTCTTCTTTCATAATGAGTGGCTTGGCCTTAAGAGGTTCACGTGCGTGTGCAGCCTTAGCACGTGTAGTAACCAATATAGTATGTAGCTCAAGATCGGTATATTCTTAGGCATCCAATGATCAGTAACTACACGTTGTACCTTTATAATCTGCATTCCCTTGTATTTCTTCTTGTTCTTGCTCATGTTCTCATACATGTATGGGAAATCCTCTAACTTGTGTTGCTTCCTAGACATGAGAAAACTACATTCGAGGGCATTCATGATAATAATGTTAAGGAGACCCATAAGTATTACAAGTTCCTCTAGAAATATTACCTCTACCACCACCATGACCTTGGCCTCGATATCCTCCTTGAAATCTTCCATTCCTATTATCCCCATTGTTGCACCCTTCATTATGTTTTCCTTCACGCTCCTTTAATCCAATCACCATACTAGTCTAGCACACTCTAGTTTAATTATATTCATGGATTTGATCAATCAATCTATAGTCAATGGTTTCATGGGTATGGGCCTTGCAAATCTTACAATACATGGACACGTTCTTCCGGTTGTGCGCTACAAAAGAGGTAAATTGTAGACATCATGGTCCAAGTGACATAAATCGTAATCTAATAACAATGCATGCACTTTGACTTACATGGGAAACTATCTATATTATCTCCTTCAACCTCAAAATAATGTACCATATACCATTACGTGTATCATGTGCTAAGTTGGCAGAGATGTTATCCAATTATTTTTCCATGGCTGCAATATTTTGCTTCTAAGAATGGGATCACTCCAATATCAACTGTCTCAACTACCTGCGCAAAGTGGTTTCCAAAGGCTTGCACACATAAGTATACATCTTATGAGATAAATCTCTATGAAATAGAGTCAGCAATCCTCCAATGAACCACTGTGCATGTTGAATTTGATGAATGTCATAAGACAATTTAGACAACAGAGTCTTAAAATGCACATCATACTCCCTCATGCTTTCATATAATCCCTACTTAATATCCTTGAGCACGTTGATGCTTTGTTGCTCAAACTATGGAATGTGAAACTCAGCCAAAAATGCAGTGCGTAAAGCATTATAGTCCACTATAGTCTGATGTGGATCATAATTCCTATACCAACTATGTGCACGCCCTTGAAGTGTAGTGGAAAATTGGCTTTCCTTCCTATCCAAAGTTATGATTCCCTTAGCGTGTAATAGTAGCTCACACTTATGCACATGATCTATTGCATCTTCAATACATATATACTTTGGTAAGTGGAGAGACATCTCATAATATACCTAAGGTGTCTACTATGGTTGAATAGGTTGATTAGGTGGTTTTTGTGGATATAGACCCTATCCACTAGATCCAAAACCAAAACTCCCACTAGTATTTCCTCTGGGTTGTTGACATGGCCCTCTTGATCCTTTCACACCCCCAAATGGTCTTCGGACCAGTTAAAAAACTCCCTTGTGTCCCAATTTTAGTACTAAACTGGACAACCATGAATTGTGCATCAACAGTCTATCCTAATGACACTCTAGGAAAAAATTATCCAACCATACTCCCAAACACTGGTGCCTACTGTGCTGCCATAGGTATATGTATTGTATGATGTACTTTTGAATCTAACACAAAATGATATCTACCCATCTCTACTTACTTGCTTTCATTAGCCTACTTCTCAATAACTACCTCTAGATTTGGAACAC
Source organism: Taxus wallichiana var. yunnanensis (assembly GCA_018340775.1). Taxonomy (NCBI): domain Eukaryota; kingdom Viridiplantae; phylum Streptophyta; class Pinopsida; order Cupressales; family Taxaceae; genus Taxus; species Taxus wallichiana. The sequence goes on from CM031238.1 coordinate 719,985,315, forward strand.
TATACCCAAGGGCTTGGTGGCTAGGTGGGATCAGATGCATGCCCACAGTCCTCATTCTTTACTCTAACATGCTCTCATCCAAATCCAAAGGGGATTCTCTACTGCGCTTTCCCAAATTCGAGAGGACTTGATGCTTTGGCACCTTTTCTTCCATGAGAGCTTCAAAATTTTGAGATTCATCATTCCCCTCAACCTAAGTGACTCCTCAATGTCATTTATACTTTTCATGTCCCTCTCTCATGCTTCATTAAACCTGAGTCATCTTTCCTCTCTCTATCTTTCTTTTTCTAGGTCATCCATCCTTCTCCACACATACTTCTACCCCTGCGCATGGTGGGGGTTTAGCTAGCCATAGGTAGTCTTTCTAAGTCCAATTATACCATCAATATCTTGATTGCTAAAGGGATAATGTTAAAATAAGATCCTTTGGGTTCATGCCAAAAATTCAAACTCAAGTACCTCTGAATGAATACTTAGAAATAGCACACTCCAACGTATAATTGTGCAACACCCTAGCCCATCAATGATCTATTTCTCTAGTTCAATATTTATCTACGTCAAACAGAGTCCTGTAATCTTCGCATCTAAATCCTTAGCCTAGGTCCCAAAATCCACTTTTATGCATATGTTGCTAACCATTCGTAAAATTCTGCTTAAAAGAAGTTGAAAAACTTCTCATATAGCTCATGATAAATATGATATTCCACCCACTTCCATGCATTGAAATCAAGTGCAATGTTATACCTCTAAGAAAACTTATCTTTTCCATCTTCCACCCATCTTTCAATGTTGTCCAAAGTCAATCGATATGCCATTTGCATGCAACATCCTAGCAGACAATTTGAAAAGAGGTCTCAATGATGGAACCAAAATGTTGTCCTTTTATTTATCCACTTTAACACTACGCACATTAGAACCTCATTCAAAATAATCTAAATGCTCACCTAAAGCATGTGAAGCTACTAGGTCCCTCATTTGTATTTGTTTGAAAATATTTTATCATACACGTCCATATTAACCATTCAAGTATAAACCATTACTTACATGTTATCAAAAAAACACATATAACAAGATAGGATAACAAATCATATCACAATCAATAACAAGTGTACCATATATTCACCATATTCAGACATGGCAATGATCATAATCCATCCTCCATAATCCATTATATTAAATTCTTACATAACATAAGATGAATACATGTCGATCAATATACCAAAACATTGGAACATGTACAAGTATGAAACCCTAGACCATGACTACATAACAAAGATTCGCAGAACTCAGACGTGATAACCATGGTAACTAGAACAATGTTGTAAACCATATATACAGGGGGTGGGGACTTTCCCTTCACCGTACATGCACTCTCCTAATAATACGCATTCCCGAAATAGACTACATGCATGCTTCTACAAAACATCTAATAATAGACAATCCTATAAATAAGAATTTCTTTGAAGCTATTAATATCTTGATCCATGCATTTCCTTTCATCTTTAATTCATGTGTGCTTTATCAAAAATAGGCTTTCTTTGGCTACCAAGTCTCCTTACTTTTCTCTCGATTCTCGAATCATTTCTTGGTTGACACTCTACCTCGGTTCTTCTAGTTTTAGCTCACGCAATCCCAAAGCTACCCTATTCCGACGTGATCCTTCACGCACTATCACAAAATACCCGAGTGTTCCCCTTTGCACCTACCTCACGTGCACCTTAGATTCTTGCATGTGGCATGTACTTAGTTAATTCAATTGTGTAACAATATTTTTACCAGATCATTCTACTCAAATACTTAATGGTAATTTCATTTATGATTCTTTTCTCACTCTTGTGGAAAATGAGCAGAATTTTCTTGAAGCTTTTCAATGTCTTGACATCTTTTGTCTTGCTTTAGGATCCAACATTTAGATGGCTAAAACCTTGGGCTATCGGCGAAGTATTTTTATGCCCTTAACATATACCATTCATATGTTTAAGTAGGGGCGAGTGTGAGTTAGTTTCTTATTGCAAGACTTAGGAGGTCGCCCTCTTGAAGTGGCTCAACAATATATTATATATTCTGCATATTTGCATTTATATTTAAGTAATTCCATTAAATCTAGTATCAGAGCATCAATTTTGGAAACAACTAGTTTTGTCACTATATCTCAAGAACACTTTTGAATTTTTCAAATATTTTTACCACATCTAGAGATCGATATTATAAAGATTCAATAAAAAATTAAGAATTTTTTTCATTGTTTTGTGGGATTTATTTCAGATATTATATTTTTAATAAAAGCAATCTACAGGCTGCATTTTGCAGAATTTTTCAAAGTTGTTTACATTTTTTGAAAACACTTCACATTTCCATATTGGTCTATTCTTTACATTTTCAAATTTTAGGTCATATACATTAAGAAATTTGTTGGTCAAATTCAGTCAACTAAGGCAAATTGAATCACATAAGGGCAATCCCTTATTATGGCAAGTCCACAAACTAGAGGATGGGGAAAAACATTCATACATGCCATTGAATACTCGTTATAAAGATAAAATACAATCTAATTTTAAACTAGGAGGTACTTCCACCATGAGGTAACTACAAGTTTCTTTCACCAAAACAAATCAATGATTAGATGAGCTTGAGAAAATACTCGATCACATTTTTCATTTTCAAAAGAATTCAATCAATCCTCCACATGTATCTAATATCCAAGGTGAAAATCCTATGGTTTTTGAAGAACTATGTATTGTGGTAACTGAAGATGACATGGAATATGCCATGATGGGGCATGCTCATTATGAATCTTACTTGACAAGTTCAGACATTCAAAATGTTGAACCCAATATGGATGAAGAATGGAAAACAATGGGGTGGGATGGATCTATTGAATACAATACGCTTAACTTGGAATATTGTGACAAGGGTTTGGTAAACGTGGATATGGAAATTAAATTTGATCCTAGGTTGGATGTTAAAGAATTTTTTTAGTGTGGAAGAAGTACAAAAGATACAACCAAAACTTCAAAAGTCAAGCAACACTATGCGAGCTCTGTTTTGGGCCAATGCAATGACAACTTTATAGGAAAATGCCTACTAATGGAAGATTTAATCACACCATATCTAAGATGATTGAGATACATCATGCACATGTTGGATTTCAAAACCTTAGATATAGTGGCTATGAAGGTCATTCTACTAGAAGGTCCATTACATCCTTGAATAAAATGTGCAACCTTAATAATTATGTTGAGCCACAATTGCACATTTCTTGAGAGAAAATGGATAAGGTATATTCTTCAAGTAAAATGCAAGATATATATTCAAATGTGAAAGTACCACCAGATATAATCATCATAGCACTAGAGTTACTTACCCAGACTCAACTTAAAAGGTTACAAATGAAGGTGATCACAGTTGATCTCATCAAGGAACAATGTCAGACATACAAGGAGGTGCAATGGGAAGACAACTGATTGAGTACATGTTTTTCCGTTGCTAAAAATTGAGGACAATGTTTGTTTGAAGGGGAGGAGCATGTTATGCCCTTAACATATACCATTCATATGTCTAAGTAGGGGATAACATATGACTTATATAACATTTATACTTATATTCATTAGTTACTTAGTCATTAGGTATAAACTAATAATAATGAAGGGGTATGACCTTTCACAATCTTATCTATATATATGGGTGAGTAATTCCTTCCCATAGGTGTGAAGAGTGTGAGTTAGTGTCTTATTGTAAGACTTAGGAGGTTTCCCTCTCAAAGAGGCTTAATAATATATTATATATTCTAGCATATTTGCATTTATATTTAAGCAATTCCATTACGTAGTTGGCCTATGCCTAACTAGTTAAAATCTTACCCCTAGAAGTGGATTGGATGCGGAAAAAAATTTAAATTTTTAGGCATTCCTTTTGCCTTTGATTGTGATTCTACTACCCTATGGAAATATGTGATTGATAGAGTTGAACATAAAGTCTCTTGGTGGGAATTTAAATCTCTCTATTTATATGGAAAATTTTAGGTGTGTACCAAGATTCTTGTGGCCACCCATGTGTATTATCCTCATATTGGTGCCCCTCTCTAGATTCCTTTACCAAACATGTTAATCTGCTCTGGGATTACCTTTAGTCTAAAATATCTAGTTTCGGGGATTTCATCGGGTCACTTGGGATGTTTTTGTTTGCCCCATGATCAAGGTGGTATGGGAATTATTTTTACTTGAAAAATCATTTCTTTATGTTCTAAATGGGTGGTGCGCTGCCTTTCAAGTAATCAAGATTGGAAAATTCTGCCGCCATTGTATTGCCTCGGTTCTCTTGATGGTAAAAAAATGTTGGAATAATGTAGGGTCACATACCTTAATTATCACTAAAGCACCTGATAAGATTACTAGACATGTTCATCGCTAAGAGTATATGGAAGGCTTTTGAAGTTATAAAGCCTTTTTGTGTTGGATTGGATATGGATTTCATACCAAGATTTCTTTCAACTCCTAAAATATCTAGTGGTATCCTATTATCATGGAGGATAGTATGCCACTTGCTAAAACTCCAAGAATCAAATCTCTCTGTTTATCTCAAAAAGGGATTCACACCATTCAAGATTTGGTTTCCCATAGAAATTGGACTCCCTGTCCGAGCTCAAGATGAGATTCAATCTATCCAATTGTACCTTTCATTTATCCACATAATTTAAGCATTGATGTTGGATCTCATGCTTCAAAATTTCGGTATTAAACCTCTAGATGCTTGGTGGTGGGATTGGCGGTGGAATTATAGTATTGCTTTTTTTCACTATAATGCGGGAGTTACCTACGATATTTTGAGTCCTATTTTTCCTTCCATTTCCAAGCTCAATGCTCACTAGGGTCTTCAATCTACCTCAAATACTTGTATTTAATGTCTTTCATGTGCTTGGAACCCTCTGTTGGAACCTAAAGTCAACCATTTTCTGTGGTGTCTCATTTACCAAGGTCTTCCTTTAGGAAAATGACTAAACCAATTTGGCATCCCAAATCCTAATTGTCCTCTCTATTCTCAACATGAATATTTTAAATTTTTGTTTTGGTCTTACGTCCATACTCAAGTTGTTTGGTCTTAGATTCATTCTTTATTTCAACCCTACCACCCTGATTTCTTTCATTGGCGTGTGGCATTATTTGGGGATTTCAGTTCTTGGTCATCCTACATTGAATCTCTGTGGCATTTTTTAGAGCTTGTATTCTCTTTCAAATATGGAAATCTTGTAATGTTGTTATCTTCCACCATGATCATTATGTTGCTTTATTTTCCACTAATGATAAAGTGTCTATTTTGTCTGTTGTGTGAATACAGATTCAAGCTCAAGCTAAAAAATTTTCTCCGTAGTTTTCCCACTTGTAGAAAATACTTTCTTAGTGGGGGAGTGATCCATGCATGATGAGTTGGATCCATCCTGGCCCTTTTCCACCACCTCGGTCATCACCACCACGCCAAACACCTCCACAATTTCCACGTCGTAAAAGCTTCTCTCACAACCATCACTCCTCTCCCTAAGTTCACTCTTTAGCTCCATCCTCCTTGAGGTCGTGCCAAAGTACTCCTCTACACAGGATGGTAGTTACTAGTTCTCCGCAATGGGCCTCTCCTCCTCATGGATCTCAAGATTTTTCTGGCTCCCTGCACCCTGGCTAGGGAATTATGGTGCCTCTGTAAATCCAAATTCCATATTACAATGACGAGCATGATGATCCTTCGTCAACCGAGCCTTCCAGTGGATTTTACATCCTTCCTCGGGATGATCCTACTCCTCTACCCGATGTGGCTAAATGTGCTTAAATATTTTAATGTTTTAAGGTGGTTTTGAACTTTTCCCTCATGGTGTTTGTTTTTGTTTGCCTTTTGGGTATTTCATGGTGCCTTTGTGGATTTTTTATGCAACCATGAGTTATCCGGTCGCCCCTATTCTTGTAACTCTATTAAATTTTTATTAATATAATGTGTAGTTCTAATAGTAAAAATAATTCATAAAATGAAATAATTAACAACTCATATTTCATGCATACCAAAACTTTTTGTAAATTAAAAAGGCCTTGTAGCTTCTTTTTGAAAATTCACTCAACATTGTTATGTCGTAAAGCGTTGTAAATAATTTAATTTTTATAAAAACTCATTAGCGTTTTGAAGATTGTATACTAATTGATATATATTTGTCTCAAACCCATTAGATGAATTATTTATGTCAATACACTCCTCCACATCATCTTCTTTTAACACTTACACTCACTCTTCATCAAAGATGTCGGTGTTTAACGTGAAATATGGAATGGTTGAATAATGAAAATTTGGTATTTGAATCAAATTTAAATTATAAATTCAATAAAGAAAAGAGAAACTAAATTCCACTTTTTGATCTCACACCCTAATGAAATTCATTCATGAAAGCTTTAAGTTTAATAAAAATAAGAAAAATAGACTTCTAACTAATATCATTTTACTATGAACATACCACATCTCGTAGGAAGGATCCTTCAACGATGTGAATCTCTTACTAGTGTAAGTATGCGTCCATCGTAAGAGAGAAAATCTACTAAAAAAGAAGATATTTTTTATGGATTTGATGTTTTTCACATCAAATAAGTGTTCTTCTAAGACAAATAAATATCTTTACAAGTTTAAGTATGAATCCAATAATTTTCTTTCCAAGACAAAACATTATGATTTCTTAAAAGAAGTTATTATGTATATTTGTAAGTATAAGAATGGAAGTTATTTCATAACACTATGATTTAATCTTGGATATACCTTTATTGTATCGAGGACAAGAAATTCATGATTGGGAACACCAAACAATCATTGCAGCTTGAGATTAAACGTGCATAGTTAATGACAAGACTTACCAAGGGATGAAACTTCACAAAACCACATAATTGAATTACATAACCGCATAATTGAACTTCACAAAACTACAATTAAAATTCATAATCCTATAAGTGTTATTCAATACATGGAACTTTTATTTGCACAACTAGAGTACCTTATAAAATATGAAGTACTTCACACACTTTAACAATGCGAAATAGACTAAAAGAAGAGAAACCAAAAAAGAAGCTTATTGATTTTACTTTTATACTACATATTTGTGCTCAACCCTCAATCATGATAAATCAAATTAGAATTTCATCATGCATTGTAAACATCCACCTGAAGGGGAACACATGTTTATTGTTTTCCAACTCAGCATAAGAAAATTAGATATTTGTATGTCTTCATTCCTCTGTAATGAACACCAAAGACACAAATTCAGAATGTGAATAGGTATCCAACAAAAAAATTCCTTCTAAATCATAATATCATTGAAATTCACTGACGCTACCTTTAATACAAAAATATAAAATTGTAAAACTCAACATATGAGTGAAAGACTATTTATCTTTGTTTCACTTTCCACACATATTATAAAAGCAAACTAATTACAAAAATATTGATTTTGAAACATAGGTCATATTTGATTGATCATAGACCACTACATGACAAAGTGTCCGATTGGCTTCATCCTTCATAATTTATCCTTAAGTCTATATTTTTAGAATGAGGGCATCTATACACAAAACCATCATGAAATCCATGAAGAAGACCAAGGGACACAATTATTTTTCATGGTTCCAAGTGTGAAGCATTTATTATTTCCTTTAATGTTCTCATTATCATAATGCAAGAAAATGAATAGTTAAAAATATGTATGTTGAAGGGTTTGTAGGAATGGAAAAGGCATGTTGGGCCTACGATCATTCATAAGAGGTTCCCTTATACCATGAACTCCAAAAATTATAATCTATCCCCTACATGTTTTATGAGGTCTATATGAGTGTAGTCTATAATAATAAAGGATATGTATGACAATTACATGGGGTATGATCCTTGTGTGATTCCATTAGAGGCATACATTGACTATTTCTAGTAGGTATTCCAATTATAATTTGATTACAATCAATTCAATACTCATTCCATCATTTTCATATTTACTTCAACATAATATCTTTTCCTTTGCATTACAAAAACACATGAGGCTTAGGTATACAATGTGCAATAGCCTAAATAAATTTTATTCCATATCATCAACAAATGAACTTGAATTTGTATTGATAGGCCCAAGAAGATAACTGAAATAAGCATACAATTGTGGAATCCCCGTATAAAAAAGTATGTCACCTTGAAGATGATTTCAATTTTGAAGGGGAGATTCAAAAGGAAAAACGGAGACATGGGAGAGTAACATACCGCGTTAGAAATATAGGGTTGGATGTGAATTTGAGTTTAAATAAAAACTTGATGATAATGAATCCAAAACCATATCCATGGGGAAGTAGAAATAAAAATCCAAAACCAGATACTTTAGAAAGTTATTTCTTGGCTTGGCCTATATAGGAAAAACCATGTCAACCATACCTACACCCACAACTAAAACTGAATCCCCGCTTTGTTCTAGCTAACTAATTCATATTTATCTCCCAAAGCTTCACCCACACACCTGTAAATACAGACCTCATCGAAGCTACCTATTTACCATTCACCCACACGTTTATAAGACATCTATTGTTTCTTACATGTGAATACAAAATAATTATTTATGAAGTTCAATTATTAAGATCTACATTTTTGCATGTGAATACAGGAAAAAACATGGGAATTTTAATTGCTAAGCCACATCAGAAAATTATTTTTGGGAAAGGTGCGACATTTAAAAACATGTGATTGGAAAAATATAAAGGACGATTGATAAGGTGTTTTTGGAATGAGATAATGGAAGCAAAGATGAATGGAGTGACCCTGAGATTTTACATGAAAATTGTGACCATCATGGAAATTCAAAGTGCCAAATCAACATTCTAGAACTTTATTGTTAGTGTGAAAAAATCCCTCAAAATAAGACTTATTGCATAATCATCAAGATATCAAGCTCCTCAAAATGTATTAATGGAGTTTTATATAATTATAATGACTAAAACCTTAAGCACACTTTTACCCAAATCCATCGTACTCTTCCTATACAACACCAAAATCATTTTTTTGCATAGCCGCCACAATCCATGTTTGGCACTTTTTTACTAAAAACGTGAAGGCATTATGATTGGACATTAACACATTAAATTCAAGGAACTGAAATATAGTCCATATTATACCACACTCTATAATATTAAAAAAATGATTTAAACGCCATAAGAACTCTAAATGTATCTACATTCATGAATAATATTTCATTAGAGCATTGAATAGGATGAGTCACACTAGTCGCACCAAGATTCTGTATGAGTGTGAAGTTTAGAGCAGAAATGTTTATGACTTTAATTGGAGACAAATAGAGAGGGTCCAAAAGCACTTAATAACTAGTAGCCTCCAAGTTAAATCCTCGGTTCCATATGAAATTATTTTAGCTAAATCTGGTACCTTTTCACTTGAAGCATCAACAATGAAAACTCTTAAGTTATTTTAAAAGGTGTAGGGAATGGAGAATCATCGATGGCCCAAAATAGTAGCTGAAGAAGAAGTAAGTAGAAGGAAAAACACGTGGATGGAGAAAAAAACAAGTGGATGAATAAATGGGACATCAACATGCAAGAATGTCTAAATACTAATGAGAAAATAAAAAAGTATGTGAAGGAGAAATTCAGGACAGCCATGTGGACAAGGCAGATAAGACGGAAGAAAGCATACTACATCAATCATTTTAACCCCACTTGGGAGCACAAAGAAAAGGCATACATAGGAGTAGAAATTAAATGGAAAGCAAAGATGTTAATTGCCCAACTGAGAACCAGCTCGCATCATCTTAGATGTGAAACCGGTAGGTGGACAATACCCAAAGAAGAATGGGAAACAAGAACTTGTTTATTTTGTGTCAAGGGGGTAGTGGAGACAGAATGACACTTCATTATGGAGTGTGCAACTTATAATGACATTTGGAGCAGCTACAGGGACAGTTTAAGTGTTGACAAGTTAACGAACCTATTTCAAGAGGAAAGGCTAATCAAAATATCAAGTTTTTTAATCAAGATACATAGTAGAAGAGATGACATCGAGAAAGGAGTTAACCTCTTTGCAATATTAGCAAAAACCTCTATGACCTAATGTTTTGTTTTTTATCTAGAGATATTTTTGCATCCCTTGGTCCCATAGACTATTTAGCCTCGTGGACATTATTAAAATCTTTCATTCATTCATTTAATCAAGTGAACAAAACCGAAGGGTTGATAATATTATTTTACTATCTAAAATTGAGCATGGATATTAATCTCCTCAAGGGGGATTAAGCCTTATGTAAACTAGGGAGTTGTCTATAGCACTAGGATTAGGGGCACTTGAATCCAAAGATTTATGTTATTATTAGTTATTTTTAGAACTTAGCATTAAAACAATTTATCTAAAGATTCAATATTAATTGACCCATTTATTAATATTATTATATAGTAACATAAATTTCATGTATACACATAAAAGATATTGTAATACTTTTACAAGTAAAAAAAAAAATGACATATTTATGAGCTCATATGATTTTGTTGGTATTGTTAACTATTCTCCAATGTAGCTCAATGTTATGCATGTGTGCATTTTTAAGGAAAATGCTTGTGTATTTTTTATAATGTCACTAGTGTAGCTAGTAGAGGTGAGTATAATTAAAGGAAGGAAGTATATAATTTTCTATTCCTAATTTTTGGGGGAATGTCTAGTTTTTATGGAGGAATCGGTGAGACTGGTCAAAATACCACTCTTCATAAAACCATAGGATTTGCATAAGCATTTTTACTTGCTTTGCAAACAAATAGTGGTTTATTCATGTTTTAGTCCCATCACCTATTTGATATTGGTAAATAGGACTCGCAAGAAGCCTTGTATATGAAATTGTATTTTTACATTTTGAACACATCCCTGTGAGTAATTCTCTCTATCCATTGAATATTTATCGTCCTTCTATGACAATTTTATAGGATATTTTTATTCTTTTTGTATAGTAGTTTCCTTAAATTTTTTATTTATAATAACCTTGATATAAATTTTAAAATACGAGAATGTGGGAAACTTTTATTGATTTACTTGATGGGGAAAAATATTAACTAAAATTGTGAGAAGGGCATTCCCTCCATTATTGCTTAGGTCGTGCATAACATTTAATATGGCTTTGAATATCATGGTTTTTTAATTCATAGTAAATACATGAAACATTAGGGGAAGCTCATGTTTTAATACACCACATCAATTGGATTTTTATTCCACCCTTCATTTGTTCATGTAATTCTAGGCTTAGTGATTCACGCCGAGCCCGCAAGGTTGTGCAAAGGATAATGTTACTACTAGTTAAGCTAGAAAGATATGTTTAAACATAGTTACTGATTGTAAAACATGTAATGGAACCTCATAAAAAGATGAAAATACAATAATTGCACATTCAAATGCACGATATTGGCATAATGGTTTCAATTTCATTGAATGAAAGAACATGGTACAATACATATGTATATACAATACACAATAAGAATGGAATAAGATGCTCTTGTGATTACGAAGGGAATGCATCCTTGATGATTTGTCTAGATTGGGGAAATATCATTCAAATGTTAGATACTCATGACATGATAACATGGCGGAGATATGGTTGGTCGATATAAGATGTGCAAAACATACAAGTAGTTAGTAATCCATTGGGAGCATTGTTGATTCCAAAATCATTATTTTGGAAATTGAATGCATTATACAAAAATCAGTTACAAGAAATTAAGGTTGTAGAAGAGGATGATTATAAGAGTAGTTCATATTCTTCCCAAGTGATGGTCAAACTTTACGTAAATGTGTTGGTTGAAATTCTAGTGTGAGTTATATTGACAGGTTTGTTGACATGGAAATAGTGTGAAGAGTGCCATGTGGTGTACCACTTAACAATGGAATGCTAATAAGTCAATGCATATCACAAATAATTTATATAAACTCCTTACGACATGCAAAGACGCTAGAAAGCAAGATGCACAAGCATACTAAAGTGTTTTACACCATTATGAGAAGTTGTAAATGTTGTAAGACGATGCAAAACATTATAGAATATGTGACTATTGAAAACTATATGAAATTGTAAAAGCTACAAATTTTGTGAGATGCATGCAATGTTGCAAATACATGATATATTACGAAACAAGTTACATCTTAGCACTGTCCGAAGTACACAAGAATAAAAATGATCTTTATAGATATTACAAGTTTTTATGCAAAGGCACATAGGTAACACAACATTTTAAACTATGCACAATTTTTTCTTAGTGACTTATACAAACTTGGGGTGTATAAATCAAGTTAAGTCACAAATAAGAGATGATGTCATGATGTTGAAATGATAGTGCACAAGTTGGTGTAAAGCTCAACCTATGGAATAATTTGGCATCATGCACTACCCCGAGGTGTGCCAATTTAGTGGAGCACCGAACAAGGAAGTTGATTGTGATGCTATCGATTTGGGTTGAGTTAATTAGATAGTTTGAGCCCACTTATACCTTGTATAACATTTCTATGTGTTATTGGATAGTGGACTATATTACCTTTCTAACAATATCAACTTGTGCTCTAGGGGTTTACTAAGATAAAGCTTGGTTTTGATGTGCTATGAGAATTGGAAACACTAGAGGATTTAGAAAGTTCCATTAAGTTGTGAAGTCATGCATGAAATGTGCAAAGGAGTCACATAGCTTTGTGCGGCTACACACAAATCACTTGGGGAAAGTGTAAATGATGGAGTTGTAAACATGTTATAAGGAAACATGTTAGTTGCAATATAAAGTAAATGTCGGTATGATGTCCTTATTGGATAGTAGAACTTTGTAAATGAATAAATAAATAAAGGTACATACAACCCATAATGCGTCAATGACCACTTGGAAATACCATGATTGTTGAAAGTGAATTTGTAAAATAAAATATATATACAAAAATAGTCGTTGATTTCGTTACATGTTTCTACATCCTAATTTACTTAGGAGATGTATACTATTAGAGACAAGTTATTGTTGTAGGTGGAACACTCGGCGATAACATGGACTGCGCATGGATTAATTATATCATTCTCAAACATGAAAACATGTTTAGATCAATGGAGGACTATCATGTTCTTAACCCCAACCAATGGAACCGGGAGAGGCCAAAGTTTTAGGTATGAGGTCCCAACCATTGTTCTTATGTTTTCCTTCTTTGGTCTATTGGGTCAAATAAATGACAAGAACTAAGTGGGTAAATTCATCATAAGGAGAAATCCCCAAGGGCCACACCATCACCAAGTCTATGAAAATAATCCACCATTTCCTTTGTTAGGTGAAGGTTGATAGAAATGAGGAGAAAATATTTGTTTGTTCATAAAGAAACAACCCTTAAAACCTTAGTCGTGGCCTTGGAATGATGAGTAACATTGGGGGATAGTCGAAGGAAATTGACTAGCAACACAAGGATCATTTCCCCAATGGTCATGAAGATATTGGGGTTCTCCATCTCCAAGAGGACCTTCTTCGCCTGACACTGATCCGGAAAAAAAAAAATTAGAATTGATAACAAGTTTTTCATTTACATTTTTTTCTATAGCCAATTTTTAAAAATAACACAATTTATGTCTTTCCAAATGTGAAAAACAAAATGAACATGAAACATTTTCCAAAGCTAGTTGTATTTTGCAAGTAACATGACCAAATCTCTTACTAAGACCATTTTTAAGTAAATATTTTTGGAATGAAGGGTTAAATATCTACTTCCAAGAATATTGAGTATGATAGTCCCACCTTTATGACAAAAATATTGTATTTTGAATCACTCATATGTTTTTTCCTATCTTAACCGGTATTCCTTGGTAACATATACATAAGTATCACCTGCACCAACAATAGGTGCAATGTTCTGATGATATTTAACTATGAGGAGTTTTAGAGTTGTCAAAACAATTTCAAGATGCATTGAAGAGGTATGTTTGATATGGATAGCAAAGCACGTAATATTTCTAGAATTGTAGAAGTAATTCCAAGATGCACTCAAGATACATATCAAACCACCATAACAAGGCAAAAACATAAGTACCATGAAAATCGTGTAATACTTGGTAATGAATACATAATTAACCATTAAAAATAAAAACTTAGAAAATAAATTCGAAATAAACAATAAAAAGACTACAAAGAAATATAAACGGAGGAGGCTATTTTGCCCACAAAATGCACCACTTTAACAAAGGGGTGTTTTATATGTAGTATTAAAGTGGTGCATTTTGTGGGGAGAATAGCCTCTAGTATATAAAGCATGACCCCAACGGTTTTTTTTTGTGAAACCTAGTAGGTCTTAGACCGTCATACCCCATGGGTTAGGTTGGGTTAGGTGGGAAGATTTCTTCGGCTAAGTGGCCAAGGTCTGAGGGGTTTCCATTCTGCCAAATTCGCATGGGGCATGATCTCGGACTCATCCCTTATTACTGTATCTTTGGGCCTTTTCCTCAACAAGAATTGAACCATGGTGGGCTCTTTGTGATCCAAGAAACTTCACCAATAGGCCAGTAGTCGTTTGATACCAACAATTTGTTTCAAACATGATTGATATCTTTTATGGTCAGACAATATGTGTGGTGCAGGAGGGGTGGTGGTAGTAAGAGTAGGGCCATTCAGCCTCCTGCTTTCCCATTTGATTATATATAATCCTCACCCCCATCTTCTTCATGTGCGTATTTTTGACTCTCAGAGTGACCCTTCTACTCCAATTCCTACGTAATATTTCATTCCATGTCCATATTTTCAATTCATAGTAAAACAACATTAACACCATTCAAAACATCATGGAATTATTCTATTCTGGAATTGGTTTAAACAGCCACAAATATTTCATAAAACCCACAAAATATCATATGATACATGTATATTTTGTCATCCATATACTCAAATGAGATTTTTGGAGTTTTTAACTTATTCCATTTTGTAATTGTCACTAAAATGCACTAAATCCTTATTCTAAAGTCTATTTTCATGTCATTTATTAAATTTAATATTATTCTCCATGCTTTTGTTTCCTAGCACATTCTATTACAGCTGAGAATTGATGTAATTGTGAGTACCAAGCAGTTCAGTAATTTGAAGGTCACCCTTCCTTGTCAAATCAAAATTTCAAGAGGGTTTTATTTGTCTTTCAATTTTCATCTTAATAAAAATCATAGAGTCAAATTCTTTTAACTTACTAAGTATCATTTTTGTAAAAATGGATTGAGTATTTTCAAATGCAGCTTTTAACGAGAATTGAGTGTAAGAAACAAAAAAAGATCACAAGAAGCTAGTTAGCCAAAAAACATGAAAATTTTCAGCACCTACTATTTGTTCACAATGTCTATGTAGGTTGCAATGCTCCATAAAAATGTGGAAACTTGTGCATGTAAAGGCACTCCAACTTCATCAAAGGCCATGATGCATATAACACTTTGGAAAAATGGCCACAACCAATATCTACATATTAAATATGTTCCGGACTTTAACTGAAATAGAGATGAAAAGAGAAGAGTTGTGAACAATGAAGAACACTAATCTATTTTAAATCTTTCTTACAAGCTATTATTTTAAAATTGACTCTTACAACTAGAGATAAGTATCTAAATTTATAGCTTCAAAATCATAAAAATCATCTTGAATCCTAAATTTTATACAAGGAAAATCCACTTTGTTTATTTTGGAAATTAAATGTCTAATCTACAGCTATACAAAGATGTAGGAGTCAAGATGCATGGTCTAATATATAATCTGATTGTAAATTATAGTATAAATTCATAAAACCAGGCCACATACTATATATGTCCTTTAGGCTATTTTGATTTGCAAGACCTATCTCGAGCAATTATTTAAAAGGTTTCCAGTTCTAAAATAAACTCTCCAAGCTTTGCTTGATTGTCTTAGTTTAAGAATATTGTTATATTTAGGAAAGTTTAGAAGAATGTGTGTTTCATCCTCCACCCTATTTAGGTTTCCTACCTTACAAATTCAGGGTTGCACATCTTATAATTGTTTTATTTCACTTTGTGATTTGTTGGTGTGAGTTGGTTCTTAGTTATGCAATAAAAATTTTATTTAGTAGCTCAACATTTAGGTAATTTTCTAATATTTCATCAAGTATGACTTTAGCTATCCTTTTCTTTGACGTAAATTTGGAGTTTGTGTGGACATTGTGTTCCCATCTTAACCTAAAATTAAATTTGTGTTATGATATTGGTTACAAAAATATCTAGGTTGGTTATAGAATTTGTAGATGTTGGTTACTATGTATAGATTTTGATATTTCTCTCTTTGGGGATGCAAAAGACCTATTTTTTCTATTATAGAGCTATTTTGGTTGTGAACAACTTATTTTTTGGGATGTATGAAAAAATTGAAGATTTTATGAAGTTTAGGTTTTTTTGTTACTTTTTGTTATAACATTGTTATTGTAATGACTATCTTTTTGATAATCAATGAAACGGTAAGGGATCGACCAACCCCGATATTTACTTGATAAAAAAATTAACTCCAAACATTGCACAAGGGTTTCAACCAACAAACGATTAGGTCACATAGTTGAGGCATGCCACATATCGCTAGTACCACATTAGGTACATTTTATACTATGATGTTAGCTCGTTATCTTGGTTTTAGGAGACACGAGAGCACCCTTAGGGGGTTGGTTATCTATTCACACTTATACAAGAATTGAGGAGAACTATACGAGGCTTGATCCCATAATGAGGGCATGAAGTGCAACACTAGGATTGGTTCGTAGGTTGGGATTCTGACCAGCAAGGTTAGTCCAACCTCACCACACACATACATGTTTTCTCCTTTCATTTAACTAATGCTCTAATGAAGGGTTCTACGTGTTGTTAGTGTTTCTAATTTGTTTCGTGTGATTACAAGTCATTCCAAAGTTGTGAGAGAAAGAATTACATATAACAAAAATCATTACCGACAAGAGAAGCACATATAAAGTTATAGTTCTAAATTGTCAATGGGTCCAAGACCATTTAGTTCCAAGTTAGGATTGTAAAAATCAGGTCTAAAACCATACAAAAGTTATATGGTCTTTCCCCTATTGGGTTTGTAGCTCCCAAAATTTCACTAAAGTATATATAGTTCAAAATCATCATGTTTCATTTTCCTATACATCCGGACTATCCCTTGATTGTCTTGTATAACTAATTATATCTATCATCTTGTGTATTTGAAAAATTACTTATCATTTATCAATTTTTACATGTATAAATGCATTATTTTTATTATAAATGATTAATGTTAGAAGTTACTTAGATCAAAATATTCTACTTGTTAGAAATGAAATGTGATTTTTTCCGAGATAAAATCTAGTTCGATTAACTAAAATGCAACTTTAACTCAACAAAATCTAATATTCTTGACAAAATCTTAAATTGCCGAAATCGATACATTTTTGAATAAAAATATATATAACTAAGGTTTAAATATAAATACGTGAAGAGAAAATAATATTTGTGAAAAGAATAAAATATCCACGAAAAGAAGAAAAATCTGAAAAATAAAGAAAATTCTGCATAAAGAAGAAAACATTTGCGAAATAAAGACTCTATCCAACTCGGAAAGCTACTCGACAACTAACTCATTGAGATAAAATGAATACTTAGCCCAAAAAACATTGAAATAAATCCTCGCCATACACGTGTTGGTATTTTGGCAAATTTCAATGAGATGGGCTAAGATGGACTCCACCTCGGGAAAAAATCTATTGAAAAAGGTTTTTAGGTATGGATGGTCATCGAATCAAAGAACAATGAGACATGTAAAATATCATTGGAAAAATGAAAAGGAAAAGTGGCAATAAACCATTAGCAAAGGTTACATAAGTCTTACACTGTGAAAGGAGACAAATGGATCATTTTTACTAGTTTGCATTTCGCAAACACAACATAAGAGATCGACTATTTAATAGCAAGATAGATTGGTATACACATGGAAGCATCTAAATGGATCACATTTCACATACTGATATGGTTCTAACAATATGTGAAAAGATGTGGATAAATTGGATTGGTTCGCATTCTGACAACCTGACAAAAATATTGACTATGCAAAATTGGTGGCTTAATCTTATTGGCTAACAATTGTCAAGACTAACAAAAGAATGACAATGCAAAATGCAACACGATGTGGATAATTTTGATTGGGTTGTGTTTTGCATTAAATAGTGATCGATTAGCAAAAATATGAATCTATGAAGGACGTGGAATGATCTAATTGGATCATACTTTGTAAAAATCAAAAGAGACTGATTAGGGTCCGACATTACGGGTTATTTTTATTATCTTATTGGTCAAACCTTCACAATGGTTAGTAAGTTAACAAGTCAATGACATATGGGTCTTTTTGATTAGCTAATACTTTACAAAGGTACTAAGACTCTGACCCCGTGAAGCACACATGGATCACTTTAATTGGCTCGAACTTTCGAATATTATATATTGCACTGAGTCAGTCGAGTGGAGATAAAAGATACAATTAACCACGCTTAAGGGGATTTTTGGATCTAAGGCATATAAAGGATAGAAATACGTATACTCGACTATTAGATAGGGAACAAATAATTTATTTTGAAACACCGTTAAAATTACAAGAATATATTGTAAAATATTGTTAATTTCTTATATCACTTCGTATTTTGCATTAAAACATACAAATCATCTTAATTTAATAGACTTTCATATCCGATATACATATTTCATTAACTTGATTCTACAAATTCATTGTTCTTGACAAGAAATGGCATATTTTAATAGTATACATGGAAATTTAACATAATGTATCATTTTATTGATTTATCAAGTAAAACTAGAGAGTTAACTTCTTTCTATTAGCATTGCATAGATATTTACAGAGCTTTTACAGAGAGGAAACTTATCTAATACAAAATTTAGGAATTCTAATACAAAATTCCAATGCAGAGACATATGCAACAGACACCAGACTATGGCCACACTATGAGAGGATTGTGTTATACACCCCATGTATGTTCACCTTGCCCTAGCCAGGACCATCCAAGGTTATACTTTGTACCCCTAGTTAGGACACCACAGTGCCCCTCTCTCTTTCCCACTACCTGTCTGTACCTAGTCATCCTTGGAATTTACTTCCACATACTCAATATTCTTTTCTCTTAGAATCACAAGTACCATTCAATTCTTTCCCCTCTCAAAATAATTTACATGCCTTTTATAAGACTTCATTGGTAGTTATGAACCATCACAATGGTTTCACACCCTTTCATAAATAAATTAAGCATATTTAATCAATTTCTCAGGATATTCATTACATCAATAGCTTATTACAATATTTTTTCTTAATCAAACTTGATCTTTAACAAATCTACAAGTCTTTAATGCTTTTAAAGCTTAGGGATTTAGTCACATAACATTTCTCCCCTTGAATCAGCTATCTATCCTCAATAGTGCCAAGTCTATTATGAAAATCACATATCAAAACACAAGTCATTAGTTAAACAATTTAGGATATTGTTCTTTCAGGAAATCTTCTCTTTCCCATGTAGCACTTTCAATATCACTAAAGTCCATTTTACTTTAACCTCATTAATTTCTCTATTCCTAAGGTTCTTAGTCCTTCTTTCTAAAATCATTTCAGGTTCAATTTTGAATTCACATGTAGGTTCAATAACTATGTTCTTCCAATCAATAACATGATTAGCATTATAAACATATTTCTTTAAAAAATTTACATGAAACACATTATGAATTATAGACAATTCAGGAGGTAAAGCAAGTCTATAAGCAATTTTTCCTATTCTTTCTAGAATTTCAAATGGTCTAAAATAGTGAACAACTAACTTAGCATATTTTCCTAATTTCAAAGAACTCTTCTTAGGTTTAACTCTAATAAATACTTGATCACCTATTGCAAATTCTCTAACATATCCTTTTGAATCAGCCCAATGTTTATACCTATCTTGGGAAACTTTCATGTTTTGTTTTTCTCTATTTATAATTTATTCCGTTTATTTTAAATTATCATTAGCATACCAAGATTTATGTTTAGGATTTGACCATGAAATAGGAGTAGTACAATTCCTACCATACACAACTTCAAAAGGTTTCATTTTTGTTGTAGTATGAGAACCTTGATTATAAGAAAACTCAATTAAATGCAAATATTGTTCCCAATTCCCAGGTTTCTCACATGTATACATTCTAAGCATATCTTCTAATATTCTATTTATTCTTTCAGTTTGACCATCTAACTCAGGATGATAAGCAAGTACTAAAGCTCAAACTAGTACCCAATTCATCAAACAAGGATCTCCAAAAGAATAAGTAAATCTAGGATCTCTATTAGTTACTAAATCCTTAGGAAGACCATGCAAATGAAATATTTCCTTAGAAAACAAATGAGCTACATCATGAAGCAGAGGTTTTGATTTTGGTTGGTAGAAAATGATCCATTTTTTTCAATCTGATAACAACCACAAGAATAACATCATGACCATTCTTGGTCTTAGGTAAACATGTAATAAAGTCCATACTAATTGACTCTCATTTCCAATCAGGAATAGACAAAGGTTACAATTGACCAGGTTTACTACATTGTTCAATTTTAACCTTTTGAAAAGTTAGACATTGTTGGACATAATTCCTAATATCTTTCTTCATCCTAGGCCAGAAATAATTCTTTTTAACTGACAATTAAGTCTTTTGAAAACCAAAATGTCTAGCTATGGGAATTTCATGAGAATCTCTCAAAAATTGTTTTTTTAACTAGGAAGGTTAAGAATACACAATCTACCTTTATAGTAAAAAAACCATTTACACCAAGAAAGTAAGAAATAAGTCTATCTTTTAAATGTGCATTTGAAGTTCCATTTTGCAAACCAGAATATGATTCAACAATATAACTATCTTTAGGAAATGCATCTCTTATTTATTAATCAAATTGACTTCTTTCCAAAGATAGAATTTTCAAACATTCTTTTCCTACTTAAAGCATCAACAACTAAATTTTCTTTACCAAGCACATACTGTATTTCAAAATCATATTGACTTAGAAATTCTGCCCATCTTCTTTCTATCATATTCAACAAGGGCTAACTAAAAATATACTGCAGACCTCTATGATCAGTTTTCAAAACAAATTTACTACCTAACAGATAGTGTCTCGAAATTTTCAAAGCATGAATTATCCATAAAATTCTAAATCATGAGTATGATAATTCTTTTCAGCAAGTAACAATTTTCTAGACCCAAAACATACAACTCTATTATCTTGCATTAATACACAACCAATACCGAGCCACAAGCATTAGTAACAACAATAAAAATCTTAGAAAAATTAGGAATACATAGCACAGGTGCATTGGTTAATGCTTCTTTCAATTTATTAAAAGCAACTTCACATTCCTCATACCAATGATATGAGTTATTTTTCTTTGTTAAGTATGTGAGAGGACTAGCTATTTTAGAATAGTTCTTAATAAATATTCTATAAAAACTAGACAAACCAAGAAAATTCTAATTTCTTGTACATCTTTGGGTATATCCCAATCTTGTACTACTTTTACTTTAGAAGGATCTGGAGAAATTCCATTTTCAGAGATAATGTGTCCTAAATAGGAGACTTCAATTTTAAAGAACTCACATTTACTTAGTTTACCATATAACTGATGTTTTCTTAAAGTTTCAAGCACTAACCTAACATGTTTTTCATGTTCTTCTTCATTTTTAGAATAGATCAAGATATCATCTAGAAATATAATCAAAATAAATCTAGAAAAGGTCTGAAAACATCATAAATAACAATAAAATCATAATGACCATATCTAGTTCTAAAAGTAGTCTTTGATATATCATCATCCCGTATTCTAATATGATGGTAACTTGAACGTAAAGCAATCTTATAAAAACATTTAGCACTATTCAATTGATCTAAAAATCATCAATTATTTGCAAATGGTATTTTTTCTTAATGGTTAGCTTATTTAATTGTCTATAATCAATACATAGTCTCATAGTACCATCTTTCTTTTTAACAAACAATACTGGTGCACCCCAAGGAGAAACACTAGGTCTAATTTTTCCTTTCTTTAATAATTCAGTCAATTGTATTTTAAGCTCAACTAATTCAGGTATAGACTATCTATAAGGTGCTTTTGACATTGGTTCAGCCCAGAATAAGATCAATAGCATGTTCTACAGATCTTCTAGGTGGCAATTCTTCAACATTAGAAGGAAAGACATCCATAAATTCTTGGACTATTGGGTGAACATCTATATCTACTTTAATCTTATCATTTTGAGTAACCAAAGCACATAAAACTTTACATTTTTCTTTAAGATTTATTTTAAGTTGAACAATGAAATAGTTTTCAAAGTCAGTTGTCTTTTTGTTCCTTGTAAAATATGAGTATTTACATATTGATCTTGAATAAAAACTTGTTTATTTTCACAATTAATGAGAGCATGGTTCTTTTCTAACCATGTCATTCCTAAAATGGCATCATATTGACCTAAGTTAAGCACATGAAAATATTCACTAGATACAATATTATCTATTTGAAAATCTAAGTCTTCAACCAAAGCTCTTGTTTTCCTTATTATTCTTCCATCAACCATTTCTACAGCTATTGGTTCAATTTTTCTGGAAAATAAATTCAATTTAAGCAAGGGCCTCATTTTTAATAATCCCTTTTACTTCAATCAGAGACACTTGCTTATGCATTGTACCTGTATCAACAGCAACATAAACCTTCATATTTTTATTTTCTTCTTTAGGTTTATCATCAGCTTTTTGATCTTTATTTTTATCCCAACTTTTATTTTTATTAGGTAAACCCCTAACATAGTGGTTATCTCCACAATTCAAACATTAAAATGCAACTTTAACTCAATAAAATCTAATATTCTTAACAAAATCATAAAATACGTAGTATAATATGTTTTTGAATCAAAAATATATGTAACTAAGGTTTAAATATAAATTTGTGAAGAGAAAACAATATCCACAAAAAAGAAGAAAACATCCACGAAACAAAGAAAATTCGCATAAAGAAGAAAGCATCCGCAGAACAAAGACTTTAACCAATTCAATGAGCTACTCGATAACCAACTCGGTGAGCTAAAATGAATACTTAGCCCAAAAAATTGAAATAAATCCTTGTCGTACACCTATCGATATTCCAAAGAATTTCAATGAGATCGCCAAGATGGACTCCAGGACACTCGAGATAAATTCTATTGAAAAGATTTTCGGGTCCAAACGGTCAACGGGTCAAAGAATAATGAGACGTGGAAAATATCAATGGAAAAAGGAAAATGAAAAGTGGTAATAAACCATTAGAAAAGGTTACATAATTCGACACCGTGAAAGGAGACACATGGAATCTTTTTACTAGTTCGCATTCCGAACAACATAAGATATCAAACTATTTAATAGCAAGATAGATTGGTATACACATGGAATCATCTAAACAACTTGTATTTCACATACTCGACAAGGTTCTAACAATATGCAAAAAGATTTGGATAAATTGGATTGATTCGCATTCGACAACCGTAAGAAAAGGCTAACAATGTGAAATCATTGGCTTAATCTTATTGGCTAACAACCACAAGACTAAAAATATCGACAATGTGAAATGCCACATGACATGGAGCATTTTGATTGGGTTGGGTTTCACATTGAACAAAGATTGATTAGCAAAAACATGAATTTGTGAAGAACATGGAATGAGATAATTGAATCGTACTTTGTAAAACTCAGAAGAGACTGAAAAGGGGCTGACATTGTGAATCTATTTGTCATTATCTTATTGGTCAAACCTTCGCAATGGTCAATAAGTTAACAAGTCAATGACACATGGGTATTTTTGATTGGTTAAGACTTCACAAAGGTACCAAGACTCTAACCCCATGAAGCACACATAGAACACTTTAATTGGCTTTAAATTCACAATATTATATATTACACTAAGTTGGGGCAGACTTGGAAACATATAATTAACCATGCAGCTTATGGTGATTTTCAGATCCAATGCATATAAACATTAGAAATACAATAAAATTGACTCATTAGAGAGGGAACACATAATTTAGTCTTAATCACCATTAAAATTGCAAGAATATATTGTAAATATTGTTAATTTCTTATATCAGTTCATATTCTGCAATAACATACAAATCATCTTAATTTAACAGACTTTCATATCCAATATATGTATTTCATTAACTCAATTATGCAAATTCATTTTTCTTGGCAAGCAATGGCATATTTTAACAATATACATGGAAAGTTAACATAATGTATCATTTTATTCGGTTATCAAGTAAAACAGAAGAGTTAACTTCTTTTTATTAGCATTATACAAATATTTACATAGATTTTACAAAGAGGAAACTTATCTCGAGACAAAATTCAAGAATTCTAATACCAAATTCCAATGCAGAGACATGCAACATACACCATACTATGGCCACACTATGAGAGGATTGTGTTATACACCCCGTGTATGTTCACCTTTCCCTGCCAGACCATCCAAGGTTGTACTTTGTACCTCGGTTAGGACACCACTGGTGCCCCTCTCTCTTGTCCAACGCCCACAAGAACTACCCATCCTTGGAATTTACTTCCATAGACTCAATATTATTTTTCTCTTAGAATCACAAGTACCATTCAATTCTCTCCCCTCTAGAATAATTTACATGCCTTTTATAAGACTCCATTGGCAGTTATGAACCATCACAATGGTTTTCACACCCTTTCATAAATAAATTAAGCATCTTTAATCAATTTCTTAGGATATTCATTACATCAATAACTCATTACAATATTTTTTCATAAGAAAAATTGATCTTTAACAAATCTACAAGTCTTTAATTATTTTAAAGCTTAGAGGATTTATTCACACAACAATAGACCTCACATCCTTTTTGTGTTGTGTATTCCCATAAACCCTTTTAGAATTTAACTAGGGTATAAAAATTGGTGAACCCAACTCCTAAATCAAATTTAACACTCAAATCATACTGACTCTAGGGTTTTATAATCTGATCTTGAGATCCTCTCTTATATGTCATCATTCCTCTTCCTTCAAAATTTTATGTGTGTTATTAATTTTGGTATGGGATAATATCCTTTTCATAAGGTCCATGCCCATGCCTCATCTGGAAAAAGGGGTATCTATGATGGTTTTACTCGTTTCATGATTGATATGACTTCTCCATATGTTGATATACAAGTTGAATATATTCCTAGTACTCTCCAACATCCACCTAATTTTTCCTCACCCCCACGACTCATGAATTTAATCTTGTCAAAAATTGGAATACTAAGCAACTTGTTGGGGACAACCCAAACTTGCCTCCACCGCATATAGTTCATACCGATAAACATAATGCTTCTTATAAAGGGTTTGAATTACTACACCAATTTAAGGATACACCCGTTAAAATTTCTCTTCTTGAACTAATACAAAAGGAACTCATCTATAATGATATCTTATATGACAATTTTCAATTTGTTACAATAATGTCGACTACTCACTTGTTGCTTTTACATCTATTATGGACACATTCAAAGACATGGATAAGGCCATCACTTTTATTCCAAATGATATCCCATCACCACTTGGTGGTGACCCATGTGCAACTCTTATTATTACAACACAAATCCATGATTTTCTCATTAAACATGTCTTAATTGATAATGGGTCTAACCTCAATATTTTTCCTAGTTATTTGCTTAAAAATATGGACATTTCTTTAAGCACAATTGACAAGACTATTAATATTGTAAGAGGATTTGATAACATCACCCATTGCATGTTAGACACTATTACCCTTGACCTTCTCATCGGTCCTAAGATGTTTCCCACTACATTTCATATTATGGATACAAATTTACATTACAATCTCCTTTTGGGTCGTCCTTGGTTACATGTTATGCAACCTATCCCATCCATGGTGCATCAATCCCTAAAGTTCATGCATGATGTATGTGAATATATATTGGGTGTTGATCTAGAGTCTTACAAATATTGCAAGTTTGATACTTATACTTCTCAATTACCTATTATTACCTTCTTCTTCGCAACTTATACCTATGATAAATTTACTAACTATGTTGTGGGAAAACCTAGTCACAACTTTGATACTACCATTCCACTGCTATTACTATAGCAACCCCTAACTTAAATACCACTTCTTTCTCTAATAATAATAGTTTTTCTCCTCAACCTAATCAGATTGTTCATTCTATGCAAAAATGCAATGTTGAAGTTCACTCCTCATATAGTGATATAAAATTTATTGCAATTACTAATGATAACTTGTGCAAGTTAAATTTTAATCCCATTTATTATGAAGAGAGTATGTTTTATTATTTATTTGTATCCACTAGTATTATAAATTATCTACACAAATATTCTACATCGATACATTTCTCACTGCTACTTTGGCTTCTCATGATGCATCTAACCATTTACAACATGTTGTTAATATAATTAATCCTATACCAATTGTTAGTTATGTCACTAAATTCTAGAACAATTCGATACCCCACATGAGTTACTCTCTATCTTTTTGGATCTTTACCTACTAACTTTACCCTCTACATGACATCAATCTACCACTAGGTAATCTTGGTTACTAGGTAACCCCTTTTACAACTACCACTGTATCTATAGACAAGATATTAATCATTGCAATGCCCTCATTATTAATATTACTATGTTAAAGGTTGAAGAGATTATCATTGTATTTTCAAAAGAATCACTTCCTTTGAAACAATCATATTCACCTAATATGGTTTCCTTAGAAAAGTGACCATATCTTCATGATTCGCTGGGCATACCTATTGTTCATAAACGATCCCTAACACATGATCCAACATGGGTGAATACTAGCACACACATTACTTCGTAGAGATTTGATTGAATTTGACCCCAATGTAGATGTGGTCCTTGATGACAAATATGCATCTTCATAGGGCTCTCATCAAGTAGTTATGGTGCCACCCCCTTTCTAGTACATATATATTTTCAAAACATTGCAAAAACATTCAAATAATCACATAAAAAAACATTCAAATATGAGTAAAAATACAAAATCAAGACATGTTCTAGTTTATATGGTTATCTTGTTACTATATACATGTTATTTGTCACATTGATTTGATAGATAACATATCTATTATTTACACACATACATTCACACAATATCACTCAAATATTGTTACAGTGATATGATCCAACTTGGATCCTTACATTAGTCTTTTGGGGCATCCTCCATGCTACACAGGTGATTTTGTTTCATTACATGGTATTTTACACCTTCCTCATTGTGATTTATTACATACATAGTGTTTATTGTTTCCTATTGAGTTAATGTGACTAACACATGTGACCTTATAGTGCTATCCTAACTTGTTATTTTCTTCTTTCATTATTACTGTGTTTTATACATTTTTCATATGTTATTGTCACTACTCATTTATATGGATTAATTCCTTGATTGTTTACCACATGATTTTTCATGATTGTCTTACGTGATTACAATACAATGATTTTTTAACTGATACAACCTATAGACACTAGAAAATTCACCTTACGCATAGGGTCCCTTATTTGAAAACACCAAAAACATTATAAAACACAAAAAAAAAATAACCCCACAAAATGGGGATAAAATACACCTTTCCATTCACTTACTAACCCTCACCCACTCACATTTAATTATATCATATCACACCAATGTGTGTCCTACTCCCCCCATGCACTCCAAATCTATAAAATCACACTCACTCACATAATTCATCTCTTAAGAACACTTGACATCCAACACCCTTGATATACTCGAGTTTTCTTACTCTTTTTCTCGCATATCACTATTTTACAAGTCTTGAAGAAGTGAAAGCGAAGCACAAAGGATGGATCTTACTTTTTGTAGCACTTTTCTAGCGACATTTCAACATAGGTAGGAATTGCAACTATGATTGGCTTGTGATCTTCATGTGATTTTAGATGAACCGTAACTACGATTTGATTCAAGTATACTTGTCATTTTCATTTATTATTTTTTCATTTTAATCAATAAAATATATTTTATCTCCTTAAAATGGTTAGGGATCTGACTAAGGTAGGTCCCCTAACCACCAAAAACAACTAACATTTTCTAAGTGTTCTTGTGTGTAGGTTTAGATTCAGATCTAGAAGATTTTTACCCACTTTATTCAATGAAAGAAACTATAATTGTCCCTCTCTTCACAATGGAAACATAAGCCCATTTTTTTAGTAGCATTGATTTAGAGTTTTCATATTAACTAATCCATATTACATGTGATTCAAATCTAGGCATATAAAAACTAAGTGCATTGTTTGTCTTTTGACACTACATGTGTCTCATGTTTGTGGATATATTCCTATATTGCATGTATACACTTTATTTTTTACTATAGAACATTATTCCTCCTACTGTGATTTTCTTATGACATTGTGGGTGTCCCATGTTTGCATACTTTATTCACAAATATGAATTTTTCTATACTCAATTGCTTACTTGACTCTACATTACTATTTCTATTGTTTCTTATGACATGCTTGTTATTTCTATGATGTTTCTATATTTTTTCTACTATGGAGTAGGACATTATTTCTTCTTTTATTTGTTTTTATTATTTATTTTACACATACATTCTTGTTTGTTGCTTCTTTCTCTGTGCAATGTTTCCACCATGTGTAACCCCATTTGCATGTAGATGTTCTCAAAGGTGTCCAAAATTTCATCCTTCTTTGTGATCCTATGTATATTATTAGACATATGGCACATGGGTACACATATATTATTTTGATTCCCATGCTCAAAATGCTTTATCACGTATGCCTCAAAATAGGGTACATTCATCGTGCTATTTCTATAGTTACTGAGACATGTTATAGAATATAAGAACATCTTTCTATAGGGTTTAGATCCTTAGAAAAGGTCACAAATACTAAAATGTGGCAAAATTAAAACAAGGTAAAAACCATACATGGTTAGGACCATGGTATGGTCTTGACCATTTTCCTAGAGATCATTGATTCACTCAATTTTTTAATTTATATAAAATGCTATCATATATCTAAAAACATTTCACACAATTATAAATACAAAAAAACAGTTCAAAGTAAGTTATAGGGGTTATGAGTATTTTATGCCTTCTTCATGGAACTATGCAGCTTCAGCTTGTGAAAATAGGGCTTAGGGGCATGGACATCTTTCTCCCCTTTGATTTTAAAAACTTTACTTAATAATTTTCATTTGTAGTAACACCTTATGGGAGCATGAAAATGTCCATTCCTTCTAAGGCTTGATAGTTCAATATTGTATAAATTGATCCCTTGATCTGTTTATAGTGGTGTGGTTTGTGGGTTTATTGGAAAGTGTCGAAGTATCTAGGGTATTTGTAGACTAGGTGTTCCACTTATCTCACCATATTCCCAAACAAGGAAGGTTTCAAACTAGCTAAGTTATTCATAGACTAAATCCTTCATCTCTACAAAGTTCTAAAATAGGGGAAATATGGCTCCTCTCCTCACTCTCTCCAAAGTGTTGGGATGTTCCCATCATTCAAGCATATCCTTTGGTACCATGGTGGGAACTAATCAACCCCAACCCTTTAGAGTTTTAGAAAAAAATCTAATTCTCCAAGGTATAAGATGAAATGGGACCTCTTCCCACTATAAAATGAATAAGTGGATTCCTTCCATGTTTTACATCTCTTTACTTAATTTTTTTAAGTTCAAATTTACATGTATTATCTATCTTGAGTTAAATTTCTATTTCTATCATAGACATTTACTACACTATATGTTAAAGGTTTCATCACGGATCATGCCAACACTAACACAATAGAGAAGAACTATTGAGAAAAGATAAATTATGTGTGTACACCTGTATGTTTTTCCTTTAAGCGTGTAATTTTAGATTACATACTTAAAGGGGGAAATGTAAACACTGAAATTTGGTAACTTGTCCTTGTGATATGTCAAGTTTTACCACGTTCCCTTTCTAAGAAAAATTCTCACATTCATGATCCAATCTCCTCATATCTATCTCTTTTATACCTTACCTTTACACTACTGTCTTTCATTAATTTTAATAATATTATTTGATCAAAACATCATTAAACCTATAATATTGATGAGACTAATTTTAGTTTTGAGTTTCATCTCTCCAGTTTAAAAATGTATGGAAGGGTTGGGATGTAAGGTCCAATCTTGGTTGAATTGTATAGTCATGTCCCTTCCATTCACACTACTCTAATTTTAATTTCAAATTATTCTTTAGGTGTTTCATCTTCCTAAGGTTTTCCTTATTATAATATTTCACCTACAAAAGGCTATAAAAGCAACTTAATATCACGTTATAACTCACTTGGCACTCTCACAAGATACTATTACAAATATATTTCCAAAGTAACTCAAAGGGTTGATAAATATTCCCAAATTAGTTTCACGTCATCTAGAACTATCCCTATTATAAGCTCGAAGCACTTAACTAGGTCAAAGAGTCTAGCTTCCTTCATTTCCAAGCATGTAAATGTCATAGAGCCATATCTCAATAATAGCAAAGTCACTTTAAGTATTGCACAAAGGTTTTAATCAACAAAGGGTTAGGTCACATAAATGAGGTATACAACATCTCATTACTACCGCTTTTGGGTACATTTTATATTATGTAGTTAGTTTTTTATCTTGGTGTTAAGAGACACTTAAGGATTCCCCTAGGGGATTGGTTATCTAGTGACATTTGCACAATCACCTAGGAAAACTACATGAGGCTTGATCCCACAACAAGGGCATGTAGTGCAACACTTGGATTGGTTGAAAAAATGGAGTTTTGGCCACCAAAATTAGTCCAACATCACCACACACACACACACATGTTTTATACTTTTGGTTTCTAGTTCTTTGATGAATGGTTCTACAAGTTGTTAGGGTTTCTACGTTTGTTGTAGGTCAAGATAGGTAATCTTGAAATTACACAAGAAAGAGTGACATATAAAGAATATCATTACCAGAGAAGTGAAGAAAACAAAAAATTGTAGGTATATATTGTCAAAGGGTCCAATACCATATAGTTTTAATTCATGATCATATAGATCAAGTCCAGACTGTACATAATTTTTACGGTCCCACTCATGTTGGGTTTGTAGTTGTAGAACTTTTACTAAAGCATATATAGGTATAGATCACCTCGTTTCACTATTTTGTACATCCAAATTATCCTTAAATTTTCATGTACAACTAATTTTATCTCTCCTCTTGTGCATTTCTATAATTACTTATCATTTATCGGTTCTTATATCTATGAATGCATCAAATTTTCATTATGAATGATTAAAATTAGAATTTAATTAAATCATAATAGTCTACTTGTAATGGGCCTTACATCCTCTTTGGTGTTGTTATTCCCACAACACCAAGTTTAAAATTTAACTAGGGTGTACACATATAATGATACTAGTAATATCCCCCTTATGGATTCAAATCAACTAATCTTACAACTTATATACAAATGGATAACAACAAATTGTTAATAATAAACAATTCCTTAAAATACAAGCGATTTTAGTTTGAATGACCAATAGACCACAAATATTTATTGGGGAATACAAAATAAATGTTGTTTCCACCCCACCACCCCTTCAGGATCCTAATGGAAATCTAATCTTTAAACCTTACATAACTAACAAAGTTATAACATCAATTCAAAGATAACCTTTAGCTCTTTATATTACCACAATGGACATCAAAGGAATCACTCCAACCATCACCTATGATGGATCAACTAATTCAACTATCAAAATTTATACCTTTACAAATGTGAAAAATGACTTAGTCAAAAAATTATTTTTATATCGCTACTAAGCTCTTATTAAAGACCCTTATAAGAAATGCTTTAGATTAGTATAATTTCCTTCCAGCTATCTCTATCATTAAAATTAAAGTTCTAATCAATATTTTAGTGAAATAATTTCACTATCCCGACTTACCTAAGAATGACACTAATGCCTCATTCAATTGTAAACAATTTGAAATTATCAAGAAATGTTAATCCTTCACTAACAAAGATGATTGTGGCATTCACAATGACAACCTTTTTCAATTATTTCTCATAGTTTTGGAACCTCTCCTTTAATGCAAGTTTAAGTCCTTTTATCAATCCACCGTGGAGGAATTGTTTGAAAAATATAAAAATAATAGTATATCATGTATGATTTCTGAAAACCTCATCCTAAATAATAACCATAAAAAACCATTTAAGATATTATAACCACAATGCCATTGATTATAGGTGACAAACTCTCACAATCATGGTTTAATATTTCTAATGACACCATCCATATCATTGATTCGCCTTGTTCTCAACCTAAAATAGGTTTTTCCACTCACCCACTCCATAATTGTGATTTCCAACAACCTCTCACTAGGGAAGAATTAAGGTGGTATATACATAGGTCATTCTCAGAACCTATGGATCCCTCCCGATCTATTCCCTAGTGATATAATAAAAACAAGTTTGGTTTTTTGCATGCCTATTGGGGGAATTCTCATGAAAAGTGTTGAGTACTTAGATCCCTTTCCTATAGTTTATATCTTATACATGACTTACATCATGATTCCATGGTTAGAGAAATACATAACAAGGCCATCAAAGCATGATATAATCTTAATAGTAAGATCATCATGATGTTATGCATAATATTAACACCCATTTAGGTATTTGTATTAGTCATTTTCCTATTCATATTCCAAGGTTGATAAATCTCATCATCCCACTAATGATAATCAAAATTTCATTTCTTCATCCAACATTAGTGTAACCACCTATAACCTTATTATCGACAACATTGAAAACATGGTTAACATGTAAGATATGAAAAAAAGTTGTTGTATTCATCAGCCCCACATATCCTACTTCTAAATTTAATATTTACATGTTTTTTATGCCTCTCATATAGGTTAAAATTTCTTTATTTTTATGGAAATCCCAAAATCTGAAAAACATATTCAAATCAAAACCATCAACCATCTTGGAACTATAGGCCTATTGGTTCCCGCATTTACACCCTAAATGAGTTTGTTGCAATTTATAAGAAAATGGAAAAAATAATGATATATGTAGGGGTATGTCATTTTGTATCCAGGAGGGATCTAACATTCTTCCATGACCAAATCTTGGCAATGACTTGGAGGCATGTATAGAGGAAGTGGCTAACTCCTACTTCTTTTAGCTCTACCTAAACCGGGTGAGAGGACCCAAAAGGTAGCTTGGGGGATGGATATTATAATTCAATCCCCTATAATTATTGGTAAATCAATTTGAATGAAGTATATCCATAAATGCAATGCTTACTCAAAGGATTTGTCACACAAACACTACACATACTTAGCATATCAAATACAAGCTACTAGAGATAGATGAGATATGATTATGAACATCATTCAAAGGATGATGTTAACAACTTGGAACAAAATGAAATTCAGAATGCTAAGCTTTAATATCAAAGGAAAAATCACTTAAAATATGCAACGCAATATGATTTACAGGAATGTACGTGTTAGATATGTAAGGATAATGTACTCTATATAGGTAGAACAAGATGGTGCAATAAACATTTAGATGAAAATGGGATGGGGATCTAATGGGAAGAAACAAAAACATTCATCATCTTAGCCTAATGATCATATGATGCATTAGAGATTGAAATCAAAATAAGATAACCTTTCAGGGTTATTTGCATTCATGGATACCCAATTTGTGTAAACACTACCAAATAATATTTGAAACTTTAACATAAAAATTACGATTAACACTTCGTATCTACTTTACCAAATCAATAAAACCTAGGATATTGTTAAAAGGTAAAAATGTTCACTCCCAAATTGTAATTATAGAAAAGAATTTTATAACTGAAATAAGTATTGCAAAGTAACACTACAAAGCAATATTCATTCAATGACCAATCCAAACAATGATCTAAAACATGCTTCTTTGTATTTCATTGACATGATATATACAAAATTACAAAATAAAGGAATATATTTATTGATTCCATCTCTATTTACACCTGAAATAATAGACTTATCCATGGAAAAATGATCATGTGTGCTCAATTGACAAGGAGACATTTAAAAATGTTGTCAATGTGTGTTAATTACGGTATAGATGTAATCACCTTAGCTAAAACCCAAAAATTAGAACCCCTTAAAGATAAGACAAGAATTCACTTTAATAAAAAAAAAAATCTCAAAAGGAAATATCCCAAGATACCCCATGGAATGCTTAAAATAAGACACATGTGGATAAGTGGTCCCCGTTTGTAACCAGGATGAAAAATTTCCCAAACCGGAAAATATGCCATCTTGATATGTTTAGCTGGAATAGTTTTGTTTCATGGTGAAACCCGTGGAGGAGTGGAGAATATTCTTTCCCCTTCCAAACAAATTTTTTGTCTTCTTCTATAACCATCATCATTCTTAGTTTACATCAAGAAAAATTTGGTTACGCATTACAATCAGATCTTTTATTCCTTCTTAGAAAAGAATAGATAAAATAAGGAATAAAGAATGCTAGGGGATGGGTTAAGATCCACTTGTTTTTGTTTAATTGTTCTTTAATTTTATTCATGTATGCATCAAACCTTTTGAACATATCCAAAATTGGATCTTCATATGGCCCTGTATGGTAGAGAAATACTATCTTCTACTTGGAGAGAATGTTTTCAATCTAACCGAAATAACTTTCTTCCTTTTAACTCTCTTGAAAAATTTATTTATATATCCTTCTATATGAATAAACATTTGTACAAAAGAATAATCAAAAATTTAGGAGGATCCAACTCTCTTGTAATATGTTGTTGAATGATCTCTATCAACTTATTTGCATTAGCAAATTCCAGGGAGTGTATCTCTTTTAGGGGGAGCATGTTTTAAGTTTTTATTATATATCATCCACATACTCCCATGCCTTTTCTCTTATGTCGTGGATTTTTCTTACGCACCCCCCCAAGGTTACAATTCTCAGTTTAATATCCCCTTTATATTTATATTGTCTTCCTCTACAATCTAAGGAAACTATATCTTCCTTATCCATAACCTCATCCCCTATATCCACTATATCCATCTTGTGTAGCAAGCCATTTGAATAATCAATATCTATTTGGAATTTTTCGATTAGGGCCTTGTTTGTTTCTACCATCTTAAAGACATGATTATAGCATTCAATAATGTCCTCAATGGATTTCTTAAATCTTGTGAAGACTTCACTTTCCCACTTTCTTGTCGCATACCCCTCTACTTTAAGTATTTAG
This sequence comes from Taxus wallichiana var. yunnanensis, assembly GCA_018340775.1. NCBI lineage: Eukaryota > Viridiplantae > Streptophyta > Pinopsida > Cupressales > Taxaceae > Taxus > Taxus wallichiana. Next base: position 720,020,693 of record CM031238.1, read on the forward strand.
CATTCTTTATCACTTCGAGGTGAAGGATGGGGGATATGGTTATATCTTGACTGGTTGGAGTATCTTGTATCCATTTCTGCACATAGGTTGATAAGATATCGACCTTATCTCTTAACATCTCCTTTGTCTCCTTATCCTTATCTATTTTTGGAAGAGACTACTTAATGCTATAATGACATCATATTTCAAACCCTTTGTGGTTTGATTTCCTAGTGGGATACTAGTGATATGATAATCTACAGGAGAATCTTCATCCCTTACCACACCAGTTTATGGATCACCTGTCGACACTAAAATTTTCCTCCGTAATTTCTATTTCATTAATGTATGTATTAGGAATAGGATGTTGTTAAGTGTAATTAGTAGTAGCGTCTGATAGAAGATAACGGCGCCATCAGTATGGTGCCGCCAATAATGTAGAGTACGGTAATAGTCAAAGTACAATAGGAATGTTGTAAAAAGTAAATATTTGTCGTAAGTGGTCCGGTAATGTTAAAATTTCAAAGTTGGGATAAGTAGAGAAGTAGGGTCTACATGATTAGGAATTAGAAATATTATATTGATAATAAGGACAAGGAGTGAGGTCATAAATATTTTGTGTATTTTATTTGTAAAAAGTCTAAAAATGTGGAACCCATGTGAAATGATAAGGTTTATCTTATCTTAAAAGATAAGCTTACATGTACAGATAAGAGTTAAGGTATGGAATATGATTCGTCAGAGTGGATTTCTTATCCTATCTTAGAGATAAGATGGATAAGCCTGGAAGTTCTATAAATAAAGAGGCCACCCCCCTCATTTAGCATAGAAGGAAGTAGTGAGAAATATTGTATGAAGTGTGTAAAGGAAGCCATCAGTTTAAAGGTGTGTTGAAGAAGCCATTAAGAGGTGTAATTGTAAAGTTTCTCCCATAGTATTGGTGGAAGGCAAGTGAAGTCAATAACACTTGAAGTACCTCATGGGTGAGATTGTAACAATTTCATGTTAATATTATAATTTACTTTGATATTTCAGATTTGTCATCATTCGTCTTATCATAGTTGATGGTATTCTTGTGTTATGTTTGTTGTTTTGTTTCCAGATTACATCCACCAAACTAAAGGCTGTGCATTAGTAAATAATCATAGCACGAGGAGTTCCCGGTGAAGAATTATCATAGTGCCGGATTGGTGATGACATTTTGGTTCCGTTGCCGGGACCATTCCTCGTTGGTGGATTTTCTGGAGAGATATTCCCACTTAGTCAAAAATCAATTAGAGGGTAACCTTGTTTTTACTGTGCATAGTAGTTACCATGGTAAAGTCATTTTTACCGTGAATAGTAGTTACCATGGTAAAGTCATTTTTGTTGTGAATAGTATTTATCACAGTAAAGTCACTTTTTACCGTGAATAGTATTTACCGCAGTAACTTCACTTTTTACTGTGAATAGTGTTTACCACAGTAAAGTCAGTTTTTACCGCAGTAAGTCAAGTTTTACCATAGTTACCGTGGTCATTTCTATTTTACTGTAGAAAGGTGTAAAGTCACTTTCTATTACAGTGATTCCAATTATTTGTGCACATAAGTCTTGTTGATTGTACTTGTGGGTTGGTATTTTACGGTGGTTACTTTTGAAAATGGGGAAGATTCCTATTTTTTCAGCCCAATCTAATGAAGATGCTTCCTCTTTCATTCAAGAGTTTAAACGATCTTGTATTTGTAATGGCCTTATAAGAAGGGAACAATGGACTAAATTTTTTCCTACCTTTTTGGATGGTTCAGCACTTAGGTGGTTTGAAACACTAGGTGAAAATGTGAAAAATTCATGGGATTTATTAACTGAAAGTTTTCTTGAAGAATTTGGTGAACAACAGAGATATGCAGATCTCATGATCGATATCACAAAGCTAACCCAAGGAGAGAAGGAGAAGATAAGGGATTATCATGCTCGTGTTCTAGAGCTAAGGAGAAAGCTCGACGCCCAGATCCGGAAGGAAGGATTAGTGGATGGGTTGATGAATGGCGTGGATAATCTCCTATGTAAGCACTTCATTCTTGGGATGAAGCCAGAGATCAAACAATGAGTGAAGTATGACCACCCAACTACCATTGAACAAGCAAAGGAGATTGCAAGAAGGCAAGAAGAAAGCATGGAAGAGGAGCCCAAAGAAATTGTTGCTAAAGTAGAACCTACACCAGCACCTTTGCTCCATAATCCACAACCACTCTCGGTGAGCACGAATATTTCTCCTAGTACATCTACCGAGTATGAAGATCTACTCAAAAATATGGGTCGAGCTTAACTATTAATCTTCTTCAAGGAAAATAATTTAGTTCTCGGGAGGAGATAGAGGTCCAAAAGAAATATTTCTGAAGTTGTATGTTATGGTTGTTATAAAAGGGTCATTATAAGTACAATTGTGCAGATAGAGCTTCTACATCTGGTAAAGGAGATAATGATAAAGGAAAAGTACCTGTGAATTCTTTTGATGTAGTAGATAAGAGCAGAAATAATGAAGTAGATGTGTTTGTAACAAAAAGAAAGAAAGAAAAAGATAATCAAGATGGAAATGATCCTAAGAAGATGAAAGGAGAAACTAGTAAGAAACATAGGAGAAGAAAGTTGGGTGTGCAGGATTTTTTGATTTCACAGGGGCAAGGACCATACTCCATCTTGGAAGATCTGTCCAAAAGGCCTGCAAATATTACATATGGTCAACTATTGGCTATGTCTTCTGAGAAGAGGCGGGAGTTGCGAAGTGGACTCAATGCTCGATGAAGGAAGGAGGTTGAGGTCCCTATTTTGGAGGCAGAGGTGGATCCCTATGCTCCACAAGCTGAGGTATTATGTAATGGTATTTCAATTCATGATGTCTTAGTTGATGGAGGTGCTGCAGTTAATGTAATGACCAAGTCTGTAATGAATATGTTGGGTTTAAAAATTGATCGCCCTTCAACACTTATGTTAAGGTCATTAAATAAAAGAAAAACTAAACCGTAAGGTATAATTTCAAATGTGGCAATATCTCATATGGGTGTTGTATGTGTGGTAGACTTTCGGTGATGAAAATGGTAATCGCATTGCGTACCCAATGCTACTGGGAAGACCATGGCTAAGGAGAGTTCATGCAAGAAACTACTGGAATGAAGGTTTCATGACACTTGGACGTGGTAGAGAGAGGGTGAAGATAAACGTGATCCCTCGACATCATAAGGCAGAACCTGTGGATTCAAGTGATGAAACTGATGATTGGACATCCTTTGATTACTCTAGTACCAGTGAAGTGGACACTGAAGATGAAGAAAGTGAGGTTGATGTTTCAGTCATGGATATCCTTCCAGTCACACCAACTCATGACCCCATAAAATTATCTGAAGAAGAAGTTGATGATCGTCTCCAACAAATAAAGATTGGTGATGCTGTGATGGAGAGTGAGAAGGAATCCTACCTCCAGCTCTTTCGAAGGTACATACACATATTCACTTTTGATTACAAGGAACTTCGTCAAGTAAGTTGGGTAGAACATTCTATTGAGTTGGTAGATGGTGCTAAGCCCATAAAGCAAATGCCATATAGAATGAATCCTAATTTTTCCAAGAATGTAAAAGAAGAAATAGATAAGTTGCTTGATGTAGGATTCATATTTGCTTTGTGGAGAATTCAGAATGGGTTTCTCCCATTGTGATCTCAATAAAAAGAATGGGAAGCTATGCATTTGTGTTGATTACAGGAAGCTCAATAAGGCAACAAAGAAGGATCATTACCCTCTTCCATTTTCGATCGATCTTGGGCGAAGTAGGCGGCCAGAGTGCTATAGTTTTGCTTTGATGGATATAGCGGCTACAACCAAGTTCTTATAAAGCAGAGAAAGATTATCAAGACCACGTTCACCACTCCTTGGGGAACGTTTGCTTATAGAGTTATGCCTTTTGGGTTGTGTAATGCTCCGCAACATTCCAAATATTTGATGAATAGGGTGTTTGAACCCTACATTGGGACCTTCATCGAGTATTTCTCGGATGATTTTTACATCTATGGGAGCAAGTTGGACCACCGCACTGGATGGAGACAAAGATTTCAAAGGTTAGATGAAGCACAAGCCTCACTAAACCCTACAAAGTGTGTCTTTGGATGTTCTAAAGGCGTTTTGTTATGGCATGTTGTATCCAAAGATGGTATTGGTACTGATCCTGATAAAGTTTCAAAAATCAAAGATTTACCATTTCCTATGAATAGAAGTAAGTTGAGATCATTTTTAGGCCATGTGGGTTACTATAGAAGGTTCATCAAGAATTTCTCAAAGATTGCACAGCCACTAACCCAGTTCTTGAAGAAGGATGTTACTTATGAACCAGGAAATAAGGCACATGAAGCTTTTGGACAACTGAAGGAAGCCCTGGTGTCTTCACCTATTTTAAAGAATCCAGATTGGAGCAAGCCATTCATTGTGTACACTGATACCTCAGATGCAGCACTAGGAAGTACTTTGAGCCAAAAGGATGAAAATGGGAATGAACATCCAATTTACTTTGGGAGCAGACAAATGAGCAGTGTTGAGGTAAATTATACTGTAACTGAAAAAGAGGCTCTAGCTATCATTTTTGCTGTAAAGAAGTTTAGAAATTACTTGCTAGGGTAAAAATTTATAGTTGTAATAGATCATCAGGCTCTAAAATATATTGTCAATAAGCCTAACCCATCAGGGAGGATAGCAAGATGGATAATTTTGCTACAAGAATTTGAATTTGATATTATAGATAGGCCAGGAAAGAAGCATGTCAATGCAGATGCACTCTCTCGAGCCTATGATGGTTTAGGATCATCTTGTGATGATGATGATTTCCCGATGTAGCATTGTTATCCCTTGACACAATCCCTAGTGAATACATAGATATTTGGAATTATCTTGAATGAATTCAAGTTTCCTGATGGTGCCAATGCAAAGACTAAGAGAAAGATTACTCAAGCCAGTCATCCATATTCTATTCTGCATGGAGTATTATTTCGAATAGGACCTGATGGACAGTACAAGAGGGCAGTTGGACGTGATCAAGGGAAGGAACTGCTAGAAGAATTCCACAATGGTACATGTGGAGGGCACTTCTCTGGACAACTTACAGCAAGAAGGATCTTGGATGCAGGTTATCACTGGCCCACTCTTTTTAAAGATTGTTCTAATTATTGTAAAAAATGTGATATTTGTCAAACACATGGTAACCGTAAGACTTCATTAGCTCCATTATGTCTTATTCTTCCGCTTGGTCCCTTTGAAAAGTGGGAATAGACATTTTAGGTCCACTTCCAACTACCTCACGCCAAAATAAGTATATTGTAGTTGCCACAGATTATTTAACCAAGTGGGTTGAAGCTAGGCCATTGAAAACAACTTCCATGGATGAGGTGGCAAGGTTCATATATGAATGCATTGTCACCAGATTTGGTTGTCCATTAGAAATTGTAATAGATCAAGGAAGCCACTTCATTAATGAGGTAGTAGAAGCCCTAGTCAATAAATTTTCTATTAAGCATAGGAAGGCAACAACATACAAGCCAAGCACAAATGGACAGGTGGAACGAACAAATTTTGTGTTGTGTCAAATTCTAGCAAAAGATGTAGCCTTGCAGGTACATAAGTGGGATAAAAGGATTCATGCAGCATTGTGGGCATATAGGGCAACATCAAAGTCAGCAACAAGATACTCCCCATTTCAGTTGGCCTATGACATTGATCCAGTTCTTCCTATTGAGTTTGATATTCCCACTGTGAGAGTTATGAAAATGAAAGGATGGATGAAAGTGATTCAAGAAAAGAAAGGTTGGTACATCTTCATTTGCTAGAGAGAAATGAGGGAAATAGAAAATGATACAAGCCATAAGAAGAAAATGAATCGAAGGAATAATTTGATGAAAAGATCCGTTGGTCTCCATTTCATGTGAATGACTTGGTTCTAGTATATGATTCCAGATACAAAAAAAGAAGACAGAGAAAATTTATTCCAAAATGGATGGGGCCCTACAAAATAACAGATGTGCATGAAAATGGTATGTACCGACTGGAGGAATTGGATGGCACTCCCATTACGAAATGGGTCAACCACGACAAGTTGAAGATTTTCCAAGCACTAGAATAGTCTACTCCAAGGACGGAGTAGAAGCTAGGAAGGGGGAAGATGTCGACACTAAAATTTTCCTCCGTAATTTCTATTTCATTAATGTATGTATTAGGAATAGGATGTTGTTAAGTGTAATTAGTAGTAGCATCTGATAGAAGATAATGGCACCATCAGTATGGTGCCGCCAATAATGTAGAGTACGGTAACAGTCAAAGTACAATAGGAATGTTGTAAAAAGTAAATATTTGTCGTAAGTGGTCCGGTAATGTTAAAATGTCAAAGTTGGGATAAGTAGAGAAGTAGGGTCTACATGATTAGGAATTAGAAATATTATATTGGTAATAAGGACAAGGAGTGAGGTCATAAATATTTTGTGTATTTTATTTGTAAAAAGTCTAAAAATGTGGAACCTATGTGAAATGATAAGGTTTATCTTATCTTAAAAGATAATCTTACATGTACATGATAAGAGTTAAGGTATGGAATATAATTCGTCAGAGTGGATTTCTTATCCTATCTTAGAGATAAGATGGATAAGCCTGGAAGTTCTATAAATAAAGAGGCCACCCCCCTCATTTAGCATAGAAGGAAGTAGTGAGAAATATTGTATGAAGTGTGTAAAGGAAGCCATCAGTTTAAAGGTGTGTTGAAGAAGCCATTAAGAGGTGTAATTATAAAGTTTCTCCCATAGTATTGGTGGAAGGCAAGTGAAGTCAATAACACTTGAAGTACCTCATGGGTGAGATTGTAACAATTTCATGTTAATATTATAATTTACTTTGATATTTCAGATTTGTCATCATTTTGTCTTATCATAGTCGATGGTATTCTTGTGTTATGTTTGTTGTTTTGTTTCCATATTACATCCACCAAACTAAAGGCTATGCATTAGTAAATAATCATAGCACGAGGAGTTCCCGGTGAAGAATTATCATAGTGCCGGATTGGTGATGACACACCCACCTCCACAAACCTTTATCCTTGGGCCCCAACTACTATTCTTGACAAAGTTTTTGCTTTATTTTGGGGTCTTGATGGTTTCAAGGAGACAATACTTTAAAGGTCACCTTCCTCAACCTACATTTTTATATTTCTCTTCTTTGGAGGGTTTTTCCCAACGAAATTCTAATTTGCACAATTCATTTTGCTTGCTCTTGTTGTTGGGGGCACTTGATGTGATCACCATTTTCTGGTATGTAAGGAGTATGAGGTTACAGCATCGACCCGCATCATTGGTATATCCAAATATTCAACATAATTTCCTTGTGTTTCTTCTCCCTCTACCCCTTGGTCCTTTACTTATTCCTTCATCATGGTTAAAGATGGTTGAGTACTTGTATCTACAAAAAAATTGACGTCAACTTCTTCTTCTCTAGATGGAGAAGGCTCCTTGATTTTCTCATTATGTGGATCTTTTTTATTTTGACCATCTACTTCTGTAACTTCATGAGATGTAATCACTCTATCTATTATATTAAGAACTGGCTGAATAGGACCCATGGTTTTTGTTTCTCAACTTGAATCGATGGAATCTCTTCAACATGTGATTGATACCTCCCACCCATTATAGTTTCTTCTTCAATGTAATTCTCCACCTTAGGACTTACAATATCCCACACAATATATTCATCATGGGATATTGGGCCTCCTTCCTCCTCTCCAATTGGTGTATTTTGAACATTATCTTGGAGAAGGTCAACTCTAGCATCTTGACCCAGGCCATGTAATAAATCAATGAACACTTGCTCATGTGATGGGTATAGCATTCCTTTCCCTTTATCTTCATGGACATCTTACATATGAATTTATTGAGTGGTCACATGGGAAGGAATTTCTTGTTACACAGGACGTGGGGTACTACAAACTACATGTGGCACTTGAGGGGTTGTAACATTGGTATTTGAACTTGTGAAGTTACTCCCTCAACGATTTTTTCTATTGATTCCTCCATTGCAAGTGTTGCCACATTTTTCCTCACAATTCTTACAAAAAATTACTTAAAAGGCTCATACCCTCCTCAACGATGGTTTTCAACACTTTGGAATCATCATTTTTGGCTTGATGAATGCTTTTTTCTTATGTTTCATCTTACTAGATGACCGATTTGAGGAAGAATTGGGCACATCAACTTAGGTAGACTTTTTAGTAACAGGATTTCAGGCCTTGATTCCAAATGTGGGATTTTTTAATGGTTACAAGTGGAAATTATGGGAGCATCAATAGTTTTATTTAATATATCCTTTGTTATGTGTGTCAAATTTGACACAAAATTCCATGTTTTTCTTGTGGTAGCATTGAATTCCTCTATAGGATTTGAAGTTAAGGGTCCCTTATTTCAAATTTGTGGGGACTTTCCTTTTAGGGGATCTAAACTTGCAACTCATTTCTTCAAAGGGGTATTGTATCCTTTATAACATTGCTTGCTTGGTACTCCCTTAGAGCTTTTTTATTTTGCAAGGTCAAATCAAATCCCTTTCTAGTTAGCCAACCCAAATGTCTTTTGATGATGTGAGTTGTTCTTTCATGTAATGATGAAATTTTTGGATTTTTCCAATCAACACTTGGGAGATGCTTTGAAGATATATTCTTATTGAAACTTAGTACTTATTCACCAAGTACCCTTCATCTCGTACGTATTTGGGGCACAACTAACATTTTGAACAACCAATAACCTTCAAGTGAGGGTCATCCTTGAATAATATTTGAATCTTACCTCCTTCTCATCTCTGCAATCTATCATTAATTCTCATGATGAGTTTCATGTTCATGGGAAGTCCCCAAATCTCTTTGAACTATCCACCTGATATCAAAATTGGTCCTAGTAGTAATTTTATGCAATGTTATTCTACCCATTTCTACTTCTAAGATTTTGGCTTTGACTAAGGGAGGACATGAATACCTCCCATTACTAATAGGGAACTTGATATTGGCCTTATGCTTCCTCTGTATCATATTGTGAATCTTTACCAATTTCCTTAACACTTCCAATTGTTCCCATTTTTCATTTAAATACCTTGGTAACATATGGTGGTATCATGAAAACCAATTACTCGATGTAAGTGCCGGTTCTAAATTATAATTTTACAAACAAGGATGAAATCCTGTATATTTTATTAATGTGAAATTAATCAACCATTACAATGGAGTGCTGCAATATTTATACATATTGGACAACAATATACAAACAAATAAATATGTTGCACAGGTGCAACAATATTCCTAAATACATAAGCTTCCAAAATATCATACGAGAAGCACAAATGAATAATGATATAATTGTTATAACAACATAACAATTATATCCATGAATATAATAAGACAAATATGGTTTAATAAAACCATATAACAACAATAATTAAATAATAACAATAGTTAAATAATTAATTATACAATGCATAATTAATTATCCTAACATTCCCCCCCTTAATTTTGCATTGTCTCAAGGGATGAGGAGAGGAACTCTCTAAACAACTCGAACTTGTCACATGCAAGTGACTTCGTGAAGATATCTTCTCTTTGTTCAACTGTTGGAAAAAATTGAAGTTGGATGTTGTGCTTCAACACATGCTCACGTATGAAATGAACTTGTACCTCAATGTGCTTTGTTATTTCATGAAACAATGGATTGCGAACAAGTTTGAGAACACCTTCATTGTCAACATACATGGTGGTCGGTTTGTCTTGTGGTATTCCAAGTCCTTCTAGTATGTGATGTAGGCATATCGCTTCACAGAAAACTTCTCCTACGAAACAATACTCGGATTCTATGGAAGAGTGAGAAATGAAGTGTTGTTTCTTACTTCCCCATGATATTGGTCCAGATCCCATAAAGAATACAAATCCATAAGTGGATTTTCTATCGTCAATGTTACCTGCATGATCTAAATCCAAATATCTAGTCAAGAAGAAGTTGTCGTTCTTCTTGTATTCTAGACCAAGATCCACTGATCCTTTGATATATCTCAAAATGTGCCTTGCTTGCTTTCCAATGACAAACTTTGGGTTCCTGCATGAACCTGGATAGATAGCTCATTGCAAAGTTGATATCTGGTCTAGTGTAGGTCAAGTAAATGAGACTCCTAATCAATTGCCGATAAAGAGTGGCATTTACCTCAAGAGATGGATCTGAATGAGATAACTGCAATTTGTTCTCCATAGGTGTAGCAATTGGTGTGCAATCCATCATCTTGAATTTCTCAAGCATTGTCTTGGTATATTTCATCTGAGAAACAAATATGTGATTCTCTTTCTACCATACTTCCAATCTAAGACAATAATGCATTAGCCCAAGATTTGTCATGTTAAATGATTGATTAAGATATTTCTTCATTGCATCGATCATCTTCACTAAACTTTCAGTGATGACTAGATCATCGACATAGACAACAACAATCACAATCTCCCCCTTGCTTTTTGAGGTAAAGATTGGGATCATATGGATTTCTAACAAATCCATGTTGTATGAGATGCTCATCAATCTTGATGTACCATGCTCCTGGGTGCCTGTTTAAGGCCATACAGAGATTTCCCGAGTTTGCATACCTTTACTTCTTGACCAGGTACTACATATCCCTCAGGTTGAGTCATGTAGAATTCTTCTTGTAAATCTTTGTTTAGGAAGGAACTTTTAACGTCCATCTGATGGACTTTCCAACTAAACTGTGTAGTTGGAGCAAAGATCATCCTGATCATTTTGATCTTAGTTGTGGGAGAAAATGTCTCCTCGTAGTCAATGCCTTCTTTTTGTGTGTACCCCTTTACTACTAGTCTTGCTTTATACTTGTCCACCCCATCTGCTTTGTACTTTGTTTTAAATATCCATCTGCATCCAATGGGTTTCTTTCCTAGTGGAAGATCAATAAGCTACCAAGTTTTATTCTTCATCACTAATTGATATTCAGAATCCATGGCATATTTCCAAGCTTTTGACTGTAGGGCTTCCTGGATTGTAGAGGGCTCATCAGATTCAATAACTCTACTCATCAAATAAAATTTAAATTCTTCTTTTGCTTTACTGAGTCCATGGTCCAGGGGTGGATGTATTTTGTGGAGCTTCCATTCTTGCATCTCGTAATGTGCTAGTACACCACTTGGGCATACATTGAACTATTCCTGTGGTTCGTGGTTCTATCTTATCTACACCATCATCCCAATTATCACTTTCATCATCTCGAGGTACCATCAGCTTCAATTTTTACAAATGGAGAAAATCTACATTTGGTGAGTTTGGAGGAGGAGAATCTCGCTTCCTTCTTCTCAAAAACTCAACATATCTACTTTTGGTGTAGACTTTTCTGGTCTTAGGATCCATTAATCTATACCCAAGAGTCTCTTCACTATACCCAATGAAGATGAGTTTATGTGACTTCATGTCCAATTTATTTCTATTCTACTTGGGTATGTGCATGTTTTATTTACACCCGAATACTCTAAGGTGTGCAATAGATGGTTTCTGTTTTGACCATGCTTCTTGTGGTGTTACTCCATCAAGAGAAACTATGGGCACTCTATTCAAAAATATACTATTGTATTTGTTGCTTCTACCTAGAATGTCTTTGCATGTCCAGATTCATCGATCATGCATCTCACCATTTCCATGATAATACAATTTCTTCTCTCAACAACACCATTTTGTTGTGGTGTGTGTGGAGGAGGAATTTTCAATGAATCCCGTGAGTTTGTAGGTAGTCTCTAAACTCATTACTAGTGAATTCCCCCTCGATCTGAGTGGAGAGTTTTGATGTGATGACCAGTTTTGTTCTCAATTGCTACTTTGAACTTCTTGAAAGTTTCAAAAGCTTCACTTTTCTTGCGAAGACAAAAAATCCACATTTTCCTTGAATAGTTGTCAACACAAAGCATGAAGTATTGGAACCCAGAATGACTTGGTTACATCAGACCGCAAATATCAGTATGAACCAGTCAATTTTTCCATGAGCTCGAAATGTACTCTTTTGGAATGAAGCTCTGTGTTGTTTTCCTGTTAGGCAGTGAGGAAACTTGTTTGTATCCTTCTGAAGAGATGTTAGCCCATGTACCATATTTCACCGGCAAAGTGTCTCGAGATACTTGAAACTTACCTTACCAAGTCTCTGATGCCACAACTATGTTGAGGTAGAGTTCTTAACCACAAGCTCCTGATCATCTCTGTGGACAAAATCAAGCTGGAACATGCGTCCCACATTAGAGGCTTTTGCAACTATTTTCGAGCCTCATGATTTATCTCAAATCAAAGATGTTTTCTTTCTAGAATGACTATCTAAGTCAATTTTTAGGTTGTGATCAAGGAGTTGACTAACTGAAAGTAAATTATTTTTCAACCCAGGGACATATAAGACATCTGATAGTCTACAGTTGTGTGAACCAAGGGGTAGAGAAATGTTCCCAATCCCTTGAACTGTATATGAAGAATCATCTCCCAACAAAACATGATTTTTTGATGGTGTGTCCCTCATTGAAATAAACCAGTCTCTATGGCCAGTCATGTGTCGAGTGGCCCCGAATCAACATACCAAACATCACTAGATGACGTGGATGGTTCACTTGATCAAGCAGTGAACAAGTAGTCTTCATTGTCTAACTGTTCTTGTTGCTCAACAATATTTCCTTGCTTGATGGGGTCTTCTTTTCTAGTTCCCCTTTTTCTTCCCTGTGATTGTGGTTAGAATGTCCCTTGTAAGATTGTTGTTGTTGAGGTCTAGAGTTTCTAGATGAACCTTTCTTGTAAGTATTATACCAACAATCTTGTAGGTCATGTCCTCTTTTGCAGATAGGACATTGCTTCTTCTGTTGTCTATCCCCTTGATTCTGATTTTGATTTTGGGATTTTTGATAGGAATTAGGTTTTCCTTTACCTTTTCCTTTCCATTTTTGATGTGAAGAGAGTGCCTTCTCTCTTCATCATCCTTATTATGCATTGCTTCCTCTTGTTGCAGTAGGTTTACCAATTTATCAAAACTAACGGTCGTATCTGACACGTTTAGTGTTATAAAAAAATACGGTAAGAAGAGGGAGTTCTCTCAAAACAATGGGAATGAGAGAATCATTTGATACCTCTTCTCCTAGGGCTAGAAGTGAATCCCTCAACTCTGCAACTCTTCTTAAGAAAGCTTCAATTTTCTCAATCATTAAAACTTCAATATGTGTAACTAACTCTACAAATTCAGTATAACTTTCTTATTCTTGGCCTTATATACTATGCTCAGCTTATCCCACACTTATTTGGTTGTTATGGCATCACGAATGTCAGGTTGCACATCGTCAGACACTCTAAATAAGATGATGAGTTTGGCTTTCTGATCTACTCTATTAAACTTTGCCTTTGTTGTGTAGTATCGATAGTTGATCTGGTCAAAGTACTAGTCACAACAGGCCGATTTCTTCAAACTCAAGCTGTCTTAATTTTTATCTTCCATGCAACATAGTTGTTTCCTCTAAGTAGTTGTGAATCTAAAAGAAAACATTTGGGGCATTGGTGCCCATTTTGCATAAATCACTCGATGGGTTTGGCTCTTATCACTCTGGTATAAGGTCTCCCAATCTATATACTATCAGTTTGATATACCGAACCTTTCTATATATGTGCCCTTCCGATATACTCGTCGATATGTGGAAGAAGCTCGCCCTTTCGATATACCTGGTTGTACATGAAAGAGGCGTTAACGTACGTGAAAGAGTTCGATACATGGTACCAAGACAAGTACGGAAAGGGGTCTGTGTGATTATTGACACCAGCTCAAAGAAATATCCTCATACACGTACGTAACTTTACTATATACTCGGATAATTTCTCAATCCAGATTTATGTCGTGTAATCATTCACAGATGGATGGGATGGCTCATAGTGTGTGCACTTTGTGACCTTATTACTCCCCATCGATTTAAAGGGTTAATGCCTAGATGACATTATTGCAGCTATATTAGGCATTAAGTGTAGTAGTAGTCGCGACAAATTTACTTGTAAGTGCTTCCCAGAGGCACCATATATACCGAATGCTGCGAATGAGATCTAGGATCTCGTGAGTGTTTTAGAACCAAATTTCACTATTTTTTATTACAATTCTCTACCAGTTTTTGAGTAGTTATAATTTTTGCAGTTGACTATGACAACCTTGAAAAATTAGTACAATACATTAAAGTATACAATTACATTCAAAAATTTGGAAAAAAAGAATGGCAGGCAAAAAAATTGTTTTTCGGGGCCCTGGTGGCCTTCGGAGCCCAATACGACTTGTTGAGAAAACAACCATAAAAAAATAGCTCAAAATGAAGTTTTTAGGTAGCCCTCCTTTGGCAAAAAGTTCTCAGAATGCAAAAATATGCAAAGTGGAGGAATTTTTTTCCCTAAAATAGGGTTTTTCTTGCTAAATTTAGTTAGTTATAACTAAATTTGAATTTTCCGCTAAATTTAGTGGTTCCACTAATTTTTTTGCCAAATTTGGTAGTGGGTGAGGGAGGGGGATTTGACCCCTTGACCTCTCTTGATGGGAAGTGTCTTACAAAAGTTATGCTAGCCACTTGGGCGACTAAGCTAAACAATTATATGTAAAGAGCAAATTGTAATTAAACACTTCCAAACTGTAAAACCATACCTCTTAAAAAAACCACGGTTTTGGAAAGGCGGTTTTGAGAAAAATTCCAGCAAAGAGAAAAAATGATAGGCGGTTTTGGCGAGAATGAAGGCGGTTTTGAGTGTGTATGGCACCTTAGATCATTTTTCTTCCTTCCTTTGAGCTTGTAATCTCTTCCTTGGTGAATTCTATCCTCCTCAACCTTAATTGCAATGAATAAAGGTGGTTTTGAGGAATTTGATGGTGGTATTGTAGGGGATGGGGCTGGGAAGTTACAGAGGCAACTCTGGCTCTCTTTTGCTTGCACAAGCTTCTCCAATGCTCCTCAAACTCTGTTGCAATCCTCCAATATCCTTCAACCTACTCTAAAACCAAATGTAATTTCACAAACAGGGATGAAAGCCTGTATATTTTATTAATGTGAAATTAATCAACCATTACAATGGAGTGCTTTGTAATATTTATACATATTGGACAACAATATACAAACAAATAAATATGTTGCACAGGTGCAACAATATGCCTGAATACATAAGCTTCCAAAATATCATATGGGAAGCACAAATGAATAATGATATAATTGTTATAACAACATAACAATTATATCCGTGAATATAATAAGACAAATATGGTTTAATAAAACCATATAACAACAATAATTAAATAATAACAATTAATTATATAATACATAATTAATTATCCTAACATGAATTAGATGAAGTATCATCCTTATTCGAAATTTACTTTATTTTCTTGTGTAGATATTTTGTTACATTCCCATTCAAGTTTAAACAAACACATGAGAGGATAAAATAAAGCATCATGTACCATTATGAAATTATAAATATAATTGTTAAGGTTCAATTGGGGGTACACATCATAAACCTTGAAATTTCCAAAGTCCTTTACTCTATCCAATCTAGGAAATGATCTATGGCAAGAAATATTGTATACCAAGTAGGAGGTCATGTAAAACTCTAAATTATTTGTGGATCCACCATTCTCGAGAAGTTGTTTATGGATGTAATCACTAATAATCTCACCCCATTGAATTTTTATCTTTCCCACAAGGATAATCTAGATAAACTTGAACATCCAATCATGATAAGGATATGCAGACTCCTTCCCCATAGCCATATTTAGAAAGGTAATAATATCTCCAATATCTTCATTAAAATAAGCCCTATTAAACTTTAGGGATTCTTATGGCGAATATTCTTGGCTTTTCAAGTCAATTACTATTTAATATCCTGGAGTAATTTGCCCTGCTTGTGTTCCAATATTCTTCTACATTTTAATAGTTATATATGTTTCTTCTAAAGCATCAGAGATGCCTAACAATTCCTCAAAGGTTTTAGTAGTCAATTATAGGACCAAAACATTACTTCCATCCCTAACTTCTCTTGTCTCTCGGGTTATAGTTTTGTGCACAAACCCATACCAACTCCGGATACTAGGTAGACGGGGAAAAGTAGTAGCTAGGCAAGCCCACTCCAATCAATCCTTCTCATTGTCTCATTTTTGTCCACTGCATGCAATCTTTGCTGGAAATCAACTAAATTTGCATTGCCTAGGTTGGTATCCATGACTTTATCTAAGTCGGAGGTAAGGTGGGAGGTGGTTTGAACACCGAGATAAATGAATCTTCCATTTTGCAGGTGGGAGGCTAAGACATTTATTGCAAAGAAAGACTTCAAACAATTCAAGCGTGCCCGACACCTCCAAAAATGCTAACCAACACACCTTAACACCACAAAATATTCATAAGCACTAGTAAAAATACTTACCCACATAAACATCATTGTAATTCTTCTTCAAACTAAGAATAACAACCATGATGCCTCCAAAAAGTAAAAACAACCCTCACACAGCTAAAATGCACAAAATTGATCTTATGCTTGTCTTAGGGCTTTGGAAGTGCTTCACAAACTAAAAATTGGAGGAAAAGTGATATCTATTCACATATTCTAGCCATATATTTCCTTTTACAAGATTTCATTAATGGTGGCACCTAATTTCATAGTTCTGACATTCGTGGTCTTTGATGTTTTAATCTTGACTTTGAATTTCAGCCCTATAAGTGGACCTAATGAATGAATTTGAAATGGCTACGTCTGCTTTTTACTTAAATGAGTTGTTTTTCCATCGTTGGCTCGGGCCTCTCAATCTACTGCATGGCATCTTTACGAGGATTGTACTCTTGCTTATTCACCTTTCTCGGGCTTCGGGGTTGCAAAAAAATTTACAAACTTGTAAGAATGTAAAGTTATAAACCTACAAAACTAGAAAGTTGCATTCTTTTTCTATGGTCTCCAGACTGTGACATGTGTCCCCCTTGTTAGGCTTCGGGGATGAAAGTGTAGTTTACAAACTTGTAAAAATGTAAAGTCAGCAAACTTGCAAAACTATAAAGTTGCATTCTTTCTCTACAATTTCCAGATTTACCGAATATCCCATTTCAGGGTTTAGGGATGAACTTGCAATTTGTAATTTGCATCAACTTTGACCTTCTTTTAAATAATAAAAAGGTGGAGGAACGTTCTCATAATATTCCTTTCATAGTGTTTGGACTTTTATTTGTAACTCAAAACAACAAAAATGCAAATTTGCTCCATCATTCTCGCTTTCTCCCGATACCATGAATATTTCACTTTGCAGGCCTCGGGGATGAACTTATAGTTTGAAAACTTGTAACTACAAAGATGTAAACTTGTAAAAATACCAAGTCAGTCACATAGGTGGATCCAAATCAAACATTTGATTTAAATGATGACATTTAAACATATCCCTTACACCATTAAACCTGTAACTTTGTTAAAACATCAAAATCAAAGGAAATGTTAAGATGTAGTATAAAACCATGCTATAGAGTTGAGCCATAATACAATTATGACATTAAAGACCAAGTAACCACCAAATAACTCACATATTGATAAAAAAATAATGGAACGGATGGTTAATCCAACACACACCATTGAAAATTCACAAAATGTGTCAAGATTCTAACCAAATCAAATCGGGCACCAACAGGGGCCAATGTCATTTTTATAGAACTTACTTTTCTTGAATGCATTGGCCATCATATATTTATAGGGATAATGTAATTTTTTGAGAAACCTTAACCAATCATCATGGTTGATGTCATAAAATTTGAAAATAAAAACCAAAACATAGTCCATTCTAAGTCCTCAACCTCTTCAAAAAAATTCATTACTCAAACTCCTTAGGTTTAGGCCTACATTTCATATCCTATATTGGATGAATGGGATTGAATAAAAAAATACAAATTCTTCCAACCAAAATCCCCATTTCGAACTCATATGAACCTTTCCTAAACATCACAATTGATAATGTCGGTTTTATTTAACATGAACATCCATTATCCACCTACTTTAAGAAAAGAGTCCATCTTGCATTGTTTATATGAAAGGATGCAAATATTTGACTATTCGAATAAATTGGGAGATTTTTATATAGTTTTGTCAAGCTACCTAGTAAATTTGGTGATCTAAAATTGAGTGTAGGATGTTAGGAATGATTATTCAAATGTTTATATTATATTTATGGAGTGGTAAATGTAACTTATAAGTGTGATGTAAATGTGAGTGAGTTGTTTTATATTATTAATTTTTTATAAATAAAAACACTTAATTATGTCGAAGGCGTGTTTCTACCCTGCACTCGACCTACACGAAGATGCCTAATTGCTTGAGGTGTTTGTCACCATGTCACCACCACCAACCTCGCTATCGCTTGTATGCTTTCAATCGGACCTAGGCGCCACGCATATTATATCGCAATGAACAAATTTGCATTGTTATATTAGATCTTGGGTGTATGGGGTGAAGAATTTGATTTGCACTCAGTATGGCCTCTGATGAGATTTTTATGTGAGTTCCTTCTTTATTTGGTATTCACAGTCTCGATCGATCTTGTGTGTGTTTTCTATTTTGGTATGATATTTAAGTTATTTTAGGATTCGTCTATTTGCTACACTCGCCGTCTGGCTGATATTTGAATTATCGTGTCTATTTTCTCGAATGTGCGTTAAAGCCCTAATGTTTTGATTTGATTCTTTTTGCGCCAGTAACAATTTGCACAACTCTTGTAAGTGATTCATGGAAAATACATTATCTTATGTTGATGGAATGAATGAATTTGTGTCATGGTTTATTTCATTGAAATAAAAATTTCAATGTTGAATTTATTCTTATCTAGATGTGCTTTCAAATCCCTATAATTTTGATTCCTATCTTTTATGTATTGGTGAAATTTCAGATAATGATTTGTATTACGTCGGTGGAAACTAATGGATTGAATGTATTTAGGTCATTGCTTGAACTTGCCAATACAAATGGGGTTTAAAGATAGCTGAAACTTGCAAATAGGATCTAAGATTTGGCAAATAAAAATGTTTGAATGAGTTTATCTATTTATTGGGACCTCATACCTTGATCCCAATGTAATTCTCCTCTTTCTATAACCAAATTTGTTTCCCTGATCATTCTATTCATTTCAAACCAGGCCTGAAATCT
This sequence comes from Taxus wallichiana var. yunnanensis, assembly GCA_018340775.1. NCBI lineage: Eukaryota > Viridiplantae > Streptophyta > Pinopsida > Cupressales > Taxaceae > Taxus > Taxus wallichiana. Next base: position 720,039,893 of record CM031238.1, read on the forward strand.
CCCCCTAAAGCCATTATGACTGAAATTAATCTTCCCGGATTGACATTTCACAATTTCCTCAAGAAATCGGGGAGATCAATTTCAGTATCATCAAGAGCTAGTGAGGCTAAGAGAAGCATGCACAGAATGGGGGTTTTCCACGTTGTGAATCATGGAATGTCACCCGATATTATCGAGAAGGTTGATTTTATAACCCAAGATTTATTTGTAGAAATTAGGCACATAAAATCACAACTAACAGAAATAAAATATATAATTACAAATAAAACATATTATTGCAAAATCGTAGTAGCACTTCTATGCATATATTTCTTCTTCTAGTTCTAGAGCTTCGGCTCAATACAATCTCTTTGAATGTGTTTGATATATCAAAACACTTACAATTGCCTCTAATAAATAGATGGCTTCATCTAACAATAAAACACTCAACTCTTAAAATAGAACTAAAAGCACATGCTTTTGTGCAATGAAAAATTTTGATTTATTTTCTTTAATAACTTTTCCTAAACTTAAGAACAACTAAAACTAAACTCAAAAGTAAAAGCATGTAAAAAACAAACTGCTTTTTGCTTTTCTTGGGGAAAAATTAAACTTTTTCTAACACTCCCCCTTAATTTTGACCTTCAAGATTTTATTTTTCTGGAGTTGAGTGTGCACTTCTAGATCTAACATATTCCAGATCACAAACTCCCAAACAAGTTCTCAAATACTCAAAACTTCATTTCCCAAAGCTTTTGTAAAGATATCTGCAAACTGATCTTCAGATCTATAAAATTCAAGACAAATTTCCTTGTTGTTAACCAACTCCCTGATGAAGTGATACCTCGTGTCTATGTACTTTTTCCTCTTGTGAAAAACATGATTTTTGGACAATGTTATTGTTGAATTGTTATCACAAAAATTTCTGTAACATCCTCTTGATTCTGCCTCAAATCTTTCAACACTCTTCTCATCAAAACAGCCTGACATGTTGCTCCTGTTATTGCTATATACTCTTATTCTGTTGAAGATAGTGTGACTAGAAGTTCCTTCTTCGATGCCCATGAAACTACACCTATTCCAAAGTGAAAAAGCATAACCGGATGTGCTCTTTCTATCATCAATACTTGGCATTGTCACTGTCTGATGTAACCTATGAGTTTGAACTCATTTGATGTTGAATACAAAATTCCATGATTCTTAGTTCCACATACATACCTCAAAATCCATTCCAATGTGAATATTTTGGAGATTCCATGAACCTTGAGATGAGGCTCACACCATACATAATATTTGGCCTTGTGGCCATCAAATACATGAGACTTCTAACTAGTCTTTTGAACAATGTTGGATCTACAAATGATCACATTGTCATATTTTTTTAAATTCAAACCTACTGCAATAGGTTTTGGTGTTGACTTGCAATTCAACATGTTAAATCTCTTCAAAATATCATTAGCATACCTTTCTTGTGAAATAAAAACTCCAGCTTCTAATTTTTGAACTTCTTATGCCCAAAAATAGTGCATGAGGCCTAGATCTATCATCTCAAATTCTTTCTTCATAGCTGATTTGAATGAATCTGTAGATAGATTTCCAATGATGATTAAATCATCCACATATAAACAAACAATCAAAATTTTACCTTGCTCATTGATCTTGATGTATAAGGTAGGCTCACTATGTGCTCCTCCTAAAACCATTTTATATCAAATAAGAATCAATCTTGTTGTACCAAGCTCTAGGTGCTTGCTTGAGACCATAGAGCGCTTTTTCAACATGTATACCTTTCCTTCATGACCTTCAATATCATAACCTTCTGGTTGATTCACATAAACTTCTTCTTCAAGAAAACCATTCAAGAATGTTGATTTTACATCCATCTAATAAATAGGCCATTTATTTTGAGCTATAATTGCTAAAACCATTCTTACCGTGTCCAAACGTGCTACAGTGTAAATTTCTTGTTGTAATCTACTCCATATTGTTTTGAAAAACCTATGGCAACCAACCTTGCTTTACATTTATGTACTTTACCACCAGTAGTATATTTATTCTTGTAGACCCACTTCACTCCTATCACGTCCTTTCCTTCTGGAAGATCTACCAATTCCCATGTCTGATTCTTCTCTATGGCGTCTATCTCATCATCCATGGCTTGAACCCAAACTTCATTGTTTATAGCCTCTTCAAAGTATATTGGATCTGCAGACTTGAGAAAACAATGCAAAAACTGAAAAAGCATTAGTTGTATCAACATTATAAATCTCACTAAGACTCCTTGTTTTTTTGTTACAAAGGGCTATCTAATGATGGACTGTTTTGTACTAAAGGAGTAGCTTCTGGTGTTCTTTGTGGTGTCTACTAGATGGTTGAAGATGACTAAAATCTTGGAGATCTCCTAGATGTAGATGGAGGTGTAGCTTGTGCTACAACTTGTGGTGCATGTCTAAGATTCGAAGAAGATACAATACCTTATTGCTCTATGCTTTCATCTGCCATATCATCATGAGGAATAGCTTTCTGCTACACTAACTATTTTCTCAATACTTCCATCCCATGCCTCATTTTCAACAAATTGTACATCTCTGTTGATTATGACTTTTCTGTAGTTGGATTGAACAACTTGTAAGCTTTTTTATTCTCTAAATATCCAACAAATATGCACTTTTCTCCTTTGTTATCTAACTTCTTCCTTAACTCATCAAGAACATGTGCATATGCCACACCAAAAAAACTCTAAAATGAGAAACATTTTGTTTTCTCTTAGTCCAAGCTTGTTGAGGAACCATGTTTCAAACAATTTTCATTGGACACTGTTTATGATGTAAACAACAGTTGCTACTACTTCTGCCCAATACTCATTTGAAAGATGCTTTTCCTTCATCATACTTCTCGCCATCTCTATGATGGTTATATTCTTTTTCTTTACCACACCATTATATTGCAATGTATATCTGGAAGTAAACTACTTGTGTCTACCATGATATTTCCAAAATTCATAAAATCATTGGAAACATACTCACCTCCTCTATCTGTCCTCATAACTTTGATGTAGTACCCACTTTTTTTCCAATAAAGCCTTGAACTATTGAAATATATCAAAAGCATTTGATTTGTGTCTCAAAAAGTACACCCATGTCTTCCTTGTATAGTCATCAATGAATTTCATAAAGTATGAGCAACCTCCAATAGAATTTGTTTGCATCAGTCCACATAAATCTAAGTGAAAAATTTCAAGTGGTTTACTTGTTCTTTTTTTTCCAACTGGGAAGGACTCTCTGTGTTGCTTCCCCAAAACGAAACGCTCACAAACTCTATCTAGTTTCTAAATCAAAGGTAAACCTTTCACCACTTTTTTGTGTAATAAATTCAAACCACCAAATTTAAAATGACAAAACCTGAGATTCCATAGCCACGATTCATATTTTTCAACCGATCAAAAGTTGATTCAATCTCCTTATCTCTGGGTGATCGATCAAGAATATGAGCTCTAGATGTGGCTGGTATAAATATTCAAAGGAAACATTTTGTTGCTTGTCATATTCACTTTAGCAATACCATGGGTACATGGAGCTTTATCCACGATCACACATTCATTGTCTTCAATGTAAACTTTGTATCCCTTTTTACCAATTGACCAATGCTCATAAGATTGTTGTTGCATCTGCGCAGGATTTGTGTACCCATTCTCTACAATTTCCCATGCATCCTGGGATTTGAATAGTGCCTTCATGGTTAATGACCAATACTCGTAATTCTTTCTTGTAAATTGTGGTGTCTGCGAATCGGATATAGAAGCCATAACCTATTGTCAATTAGAAACTTGCTTGAAAAAATCCACACTCTGATACCAATTTGTAGAAATTAGGCACATAAAATAACAACTAATAGAAATAAAATAAAGAATTGCAAATAAAACATATTATTGCAAAATCATATCAACACTTTTGTGCATATATTTCTTCTTCTAGTTCCGAGATTCACATTAATACAATCTCTTTGAATGTGTTTAGTATATCAATACACTTACAATTGCCTCTAATAAATAGATGGCTTCATCTAACAATAAAACACTCAACTCTTAAAAATAGAACTAAAAAGCACATGCTTTTGTGCAATACAAAGATTTTGATTTATTTTCTTTAATAGATTTTCCTAAACTTAAGAACAACTAAAACTAAACTTAAAAGTAAAATCATGTAAAAAGAAAACTACTTTTTGCTTTTCTTGGGGAAAATTAAACTTTTTCTAGCATAATTGTCGATGCCCATGGAGTTGAAGGACGCAGTCACAACTTCTAATCCCATGGAAAGTTATTTACGCTTTCCAAACTTTGAGGTATTCTACCTCGTGGGCATGCCCAATCTGCATTCAATTCAGGAAATTGGTGAAAAGATATGAACCGAAGGGAACTCAAATTTTTATATGTTATATATTTCCTACCTTTTTCTTCTTGTTCAAAGTTGACTATTACCAACATATTTTTCCTCGAATTTTTTTACAGAAAAGAGGTTGGAAATTTTACCTTATTTTAGTCAAATATGCAGAGTAAGATCATTAAAATCGTTCTTGCTAGCCTGGGTTTGGATGTGAGTGAATTATACCAGGTCTAATTTTAGAAATGCACAACCAAAATTCACACCTTAAATAGCTACCCATCTCATATAAAATATATCATGGATGCACGGTTTTTCCTTGTCAAGGAGATGTTAATCAGATGCCTTTGTCTGATGAAAATGAAAGTATCCAAGTTTGATCCAAACAAGGAGAGTGGTTTAAAGTCAAACCTAAACTAGATTCATTCATTATCAACATTGAGGATTGCCTAAGGGTGTGAAATTTATATTGTTACAGCTACTTCTATGAAATCCTTAGCAATTATCATGAACTTTGAAAGCATAAAACACTGATTTCTACGGTTAACATTGTGTTGCAGGCATGGAGCAACGGTAGGTACCGTAATGCGAGATCACCATGTAATGTATATAGAGGGAAGCATCATATATCTCTTTCATATTCAATAAAATTCCCACACCATACCCAAATTTATGCTCCTGAGGAACTTGTGGATGTGGATAATCCATTTGATGCTGGGGTGCCACTCGTCCCTTTGTGGTTTGTTTCACACCCTCAAGTGACTCTTCTATGCGTGGGGTTCCCAAGCTTGGCTATGGGCCTGCTGGGACTTGAACCTATGACCTCTCATTCGTTGACCACTGAGCTACTTGTCCCTTTGTGGTCCTGACTCCCGAGTGTGAATTGTTTCCATCAGGTCAATGGAGAAAATTAGCAAGACAAATATTGACACTATTGTGTTATTCACTCATTATCAAATCTAGGAATGACTGCATATCAGCCTCCGGATTTGGTAGGACTGTTTGAATCTGCTTCATTATTTTTGGACTCCTTCCTCTGCTTTTCATAACGTGAGCGCAAACGCCTTGTATTTTTAAAGCGGTAAAAGTACAAGTTACTTTGTGCTTTGAAGGCATTCTTTATTCAATTTTCAGGAGAAGTTATTCTCTTTTGACCTGTCACTGCATGCGCTCTATTTCAGCACCTCCACACTTGTAGGTTACAGTTTTTGAGGTTGGTTCTATAGAGGATGTGTTTGGTTTGGTCACATCTATATCTGTTATTTATACCATTATCCGTAAAGATGGAAGTTGCACGCAATGGTGCATGATTGCAATGCAAGACCAGATATCATATAACATATTCATAACCTTATGGGGGAGCTTATGTGTTGAGGCTACAAAATGTTACAATTCGAACATGACTGCACTAAAATATGTATGCTAATATATATCAACTAATAATAACTATTAAAAAGTTTGAAGTCACCACATTCGAGTAGATAAGCCTAACAACTAGAGTTAATGCACCCCTCTTTCTAGCACCCTCTATTCACGCCACAACGGCCTTACGTATTTGGATGGTTACAACATGAACAATCAATGTTTCAATTATATTAGGTATAGAGGTCACGGCCATGAAAACTATTACACGCATACATGCCTCCACTATTCAAAATCTAGGTCATCAGCCGAAGTTGTTGCAACAATTATACATATCTTCACATAACTAACTTTTGTTACCCAACTTGTTCCCAATTGCTTAATGTTAACCAATGTCATAAAAAAATAATATGAATACAAAAGGTGCTTGACATTGCATTTATATGAATATAAATATGCCTTGTGTATGGTGCTAGAAGATGTCACTAGAACTATATGAGAAATGACTTTTGATGACACAACCAATACTTTGCTAGGTGTATTGTAGATGCTCATAAACACCTCACCTCAAATGCTCATGACATATGGACCATTACAAAGAATGCCCTCTTCCCCATGTTAAAATTTATCCTTCCCATTTCAACAGCTATCCATAATGGTAACACACAAATTTGATGTGCGCTACGCAATGCAACTAAAAGGGAACAATAACAAAACCATGCAGACATGTTAATAACATTATTTGAATCTTGGGAGTGAGATAATAAAAATTAATACACAAACTTAAACCATGTTGTACATATTCATAATAGCACCCTTCTGGTAAATAGAGTGTAGATATATTAGCACCTTTTTCAAAACCTTGCAAGAGGGGATAGAAAATACCATTACAATATATGTAGATGGGGAAGAACTTACCCTTATAACATGACGTACATATTCACCATAATAGCCTCCTTATAAATAAGGAACATAGAAGGATGCCCATTGTTAACGTTGTAAAATGATGTACATATTTGTAACAATGTGTTTTTATTGTAAATAAAATAGATATAATTTAAAACATATCAATTCCACCATTGTACTTCCCATCAAAAATAAACATACACATTAGAATGTGGTTAAATTGTAGTAAAAAGGGTTAGACCCACCCAAACCCAAATGATTATGATTCTTTTTCTTTTGGCTTGGCAAGATTATAGTAAAGCCCGCCTATAATTCTAGGCAATATACAAATCATACACATTGTAGGGTCTTATACAAAGGAACTCTTTAGAAAAGTACAGAGATATAACATATTGGGGTTTATTATGAACAACTAATCAACAATAATCAATGTTTACAAAGGATAACCAACTTCATTGTGACATATTCTCAATTTCACCTGATGGTATTCTTTAGTGGGGAATATAAAATACAAAACAAAAAAGTGCAGAAAATATGTAAAACATCACACCAAAATGCCAATTGAACAAAAACCCATCTAAATGGAGAGCTCATGGTAAACACAAAATCAAAATGGAAGAATTTTAACAACTCTACGTAGTTAGTTTCTGAGTGAGACGGTTGTGGGATAGATTCTCCTAATCTTTAGGAGAAGAAATGTCCTATAAATATGTAGTGTCCCGGAAGAAATATAATAGCACAAAATTTTTATTGTGCATTGTTATTTCTAAGTTCTATGTTTGCTTGATATTTTTCATATGTAGAATTTTGTTAGATAACGCGAATTTTTGTTTCTACCGCCATATTCTGTCAACATTCATTTGAGAATTTTTACTGTTTTTAGATTTGTATTGGAGGCTGGAGCGTTTAACTGTGTTTCTTCTGATATTTCTGTGTATAGTGCTGCTCAGATCACCACGTTAAATGCATTCATGGTTGCTCCCATTTTAGCGATTCATAAAAAAACTGTAAAATCTATTTGCCCTCAATCAAATGCCCAACAATATATCTCCATTACATTCTCCTACACGGGATGAAGCTCGATATTTATCTACAACGTTGAAGTTTTCTACATTCCTGAGTTCCATTCCTGAAGTTTTCTCCTACACGTGCATTAGGAGTTAATGTTTTAAAGGTCAAATGTCTTTATTTTACTTTTATGTCTTTTTGTGTTATTTTCAAAAGTAAAAATAAATTTTTTTATATTATTTGTTTAGTGTCTTATGCATTTTGTAACTTGTTAGAGTTTAAACATATGAGGGTTTGAGTCTTGTTCAAGTATAGTGATTAGAGAATAATTGTCTAAATATAGTTTTTTTAATTGTCATTGGTGACACAAATTGCATGACATCTAAAGTTTTTGTAATAGTATCATAGTCCACTTATACAAAAAGAGTTAATGTGTCATATTCAAGTAATCATGGTTTTTTCATTTTTGTTGTCATTGTTATTTAGTATACTCATAATTGAAGAAGACATAGGTTAGTAAGTTTTTGTCATTGTGATTGTTGTCAAGTGTCATCACCGTAAAAGAGTCGAAAAAAATAAAATTGTCTCATGGATGTATTTTTGGTGTAACTCGAAGTCCTAATAAATTATGTGTTTCACATTACGGGGGGAGGTGAGATTAAAATAAGCACAAAGTGTAAACCAACGAGCTTCATGCCTTTATCAGTTGAGTATGCAACATGTCTATCAAGGATGGAGGCAATGGAGGTTGGGGGTTGATCATCAACCTCTCGTCAGTCACCAATGACGGGGCCGCATAGCAGCATTGGTGGAATTTTGGTTCAGTTGTGTGTTTACTATGGTGTGCTTCATTTTTAGAGTGCTTGTATTTTTTTGTGTTCAGTTTGCAATGTGTTCCCATGTTCAAATTTGTAATAAGTGAGTAGATTATCCTATGTAATCCCCTTATGTGTAAATATAGTGGAAAAATAAAAGCACGGGGATAAAGCAACATCATGATATTTGGGTTGTTGGTTGTCTTGTTAAAACATCCTTATAGGTTGATGGTTGTCATGTAAACCCATCCTTATAGGTTGATAGTTGTCTTGTAAAAGCATGTTTGAGTTATCAATTGTCTTGTAAACAATGTGTATGTTTTGATTATTGGTTGTCATGGGTAAAACCATTTGTATGTTTGGTTGTTGGTTAGCCATTTGTAAAACCATTTTATTGTGGTTATTGGTAAACCAGTAGTAAAACTATTCTCAGAGGTTTTTGGCTATCTTGAAAAACCATCTAGATCATGAGCATGCAGAGGCGGCAAGCTACAAAATATGTGCAACTATGTTTTCCCTATATTCACACTAAGGGGGGAGTGTTTGGAATTATTATTCTAGTACTCACATTATATTTACGGAGTGGTAAATGTAATTTATAAGTGTGATGTAAATGTGAGTGAGTTTTTATATATTAGTGATTTGTTATAAAAATCACTTAAAATATTTTTTTATGGGAGAGTTGTTTTAGCAACTCCACACGTAGTAAATTTATGAGATAGAAGATTTTGGGATATCTCCTAATATTGAGGAGAAGAAATTTCCTATAAATATGTAGTGTCTCATAAGAAATATAGTAGAAGAAACAATAATTATTGTGTATTGTTATTTCTAAGTTCTATGGTATTGCAATTTGATCCAAATTTAATACAGGATATATTTTTTTGATATGTGATGATTCGTTGTTGAATATCTTTATAGATCGACAAATGTGTCCTCAAGGGATTTGATTTTTAATCTAGCTTTAGTATAATTTTCTCATGTGTTTTTGGACACATTTCTTATATTTATATGTCTTGATGATGTTTTTATACTTTTATATGTATTCTCCTCTCTTATTGACCTAAAAGGAGTTAATCAACATTTACACTTATCAACATTACCACACCTCGTTGATGTGATGAGCACCGCACTACATATCGATACTTTGAATAGGCATCAAGCCACATTTAGTTCTCCAAATCCTATGATAATGTAGAGGTTAGAAAAATTAAACAAGACGGAGCCCTCAACACTTGGAAATTGATGTTTGGCTTGATTATAATGCATAAGTGTGTGATCTTGGGTAGAAATAAATATGTATTCATATTTGAGTAGCTTTCAATGACCTTATTATATTTTTCCTTCGATATGGGATCCCTTGATGCCTATAATGAATAAGGGTACATATATTTATATGGATATTTGATTCAACTAATTTCCCACTCAAGTGATCCTAAGTCTATCAAGTTTACTTGTCAATTTGAAAATACGATTGTTGTAAAGCACAAGGGACAAGTTCTTCAACCTAGGGACAAATTCTATAACCAAAATTTTATATGACACAAGAACCTATATAGGTTTGAGAAAGAACCCGATCTAAGGTAAGATGTACTATGTAGAGGTTATGAATATGTATTTATGTATAATGTGTGGTGATTTCTAGTATGTTAAGATAAAGAAGTAGTTATGAATTAGTGGACTCGTGATATATGATGGTGTATGAAGATTAAAATTTATTTACAAAGTAGGTAAATGGTATAATTTCAGGATAAATTCAGTGATATTGCCAAATGCCACACAACCAAATTTTAGGTACTATAATTTCCCATTTCTAATATAGTATTGAAAGTTTTGGATTAAAAGAATAAGGAATAGGTGAATGTAAACAACACATACCAATTATATGATGATGTGTGTAAAATTAGTGATTATTACCCTAAGCCAATCCAATGTGAAATATTCAACCACGTGGAAAATATGTGTCTTAATTATCAACAAATATAAAATCAGTATATGAAAAATAGAAATATGTAAAATGAGATGAAACATATGACGATTGAACTGATTTTTCTATCACATGCAAAAAATATAAATATCTAATGTGACAACTAGTATTGGGATACTCGAGACCATTATAACTAGCATTAGGTTGTTTTCACCATTAAAACTTACATTATGTTGTTTTAATTATTATATTAGTATCGAGCCATAATTAAATTTGGGTGTATAAGCCATTGTACCATTCAAATATTCATATGCCTTTTATATGGCTATTGAAGAATATGATATGTGCCTAAAACATGGATATATGTGAAATCCATGCTAGAATAAATGAAACATATGTTACATGTGTGATTGAATCCATAAGACAAGCTTGTGCATAGCTCATGTTCATGTCATGTGAATATGTATCATAAATATATGTGAGCTTGTAATGATGAACATATCCCTCAAGTCTATGTAAATATGATAGAAACTTGTATTTGTAATGATGAACTTGTCTTGATTCCATGCAAATATGACAAATATCATTATGATCATGTAATCTGTAATAGTAAACCTAGCTCAAATCCTTGTAAAATATGGTATAAAACTTGTATTTGTCTTGAATACGAGTATCGACCTATAAGAAATATTGTTGCTATATATACCTAGGGAAATTGGATATGACATATCTGAAATTCTAAAATATCCCAAAATATTCTCCTTTTGAGATGAGGGATGTTGTCATGTATCAATTTTCTCAAAAGATAAGGTAGTTATATGTAAAAATTATATAATCAAAACATTTAGGATGTGAACCATAGAAATCATATGTACTAAACATGGTTGTAAAAATAAATTTGCATCTGATATGAGAAGTAGAGAATAAGTATTAAATGTCATCCCATGGGTAAGAAAATAGTAAGCATGCTCATCGATGCAGCAGAGATAAGAGCAAAATAGTGAAAAAATGATATGTTGGCAGACACACGACTCAACACCAATGTATCCATTAGGAATCATGATATGACATGAAGACACATTACATAGTGGGCCTACTATATGACATAAACAACTAATAAGAAATTGTGATGATGACTCAAACATTGTTATTAGTAGTCGGTAGTGTGAGTTAAGAAAGTATGCATCAAACAATAAGTGTGTTAAGAGTAATGTATTCTAGCGAATGCATTGTCAAACAATAAGTTTTAATATAATAAAAATATGTATCCCGCAATATGTTATTAAAAATGCATTCCAAATAATAGGCCTATCAAGTAATGTTCCATGAGTAATATCTCCAAAAAAAAAGTGTATCAAATAATGTGCTATGATAAATTCAAAGCAATATGGTTAATAGGCTCTAATCTTGAAACCAAACAGGCATAAAAACATAAACATACAACAAAACATGAATAAAGAAAATAAACATATAGAAAACAATGGCCCCGAAATATGTTGCATTTTCGGGTTACATCTAATCATGGATTCTAGAGTTCTATGTTAGAATAATTTGTATTATGCCATGAGAAAATTTATTGGTAGCTAAATCGAATAAGCATAAATGTGTTGAGAATTTATCTATAAGTGATTTAACACACATATGTGAGTAAAGGAGGCATATTAAGGCAATCCAATGATCCCATGAATCAAAATACCATCCAAATGTTTTGAGTCAAGTGGTGCAAAGTGTGTAAGATCTAAAGGAGTAGTGCTAGAGATAACATAATCATTATCATAGTCCAAGGTATGGCCATGTGTAATTCAATATCTTGGAATATAGGTATTGGTAGCTCTGTGAATACATAAACTATGGGTCAAAGTAGTAATTTGGGTCTGTAGATTTATATGTGGAGAGTTTATTGGTATCCTATGTGGGTCACACTCATAATGATGATGTAATACTATGATGTGTTACATATGATTAGGTAACATGGGGTGTTTCGAGGGGCATAGGCTATCAAATCTCACTCGTCATCGGTGTTGTATCTGTATCATGTAGAATCTATATAGAAATATTATCAAAACACTAAATGAATCATAGAAATTGTGCCTTGGTATGTGATGCAACTTGTGGGGTTAGAATACTAATAGGCACTATGATAAGCGAATAGGGTATTCATAAGGGATAATAGGAATGGTAGCCACCATGTTGTTTTTTATATACTATAAGAATCTATATAGGGTACTAGAAAGGATAGTGCACATCTCATGAATCCATAGGAATTCAAATAACATGTAAAATGTGTTTTTCGAACGGAATACTAATAACCATGTTCCAGTCCTCTTAGGTATAACATGTAAAGGTAATATTATGTCCCCAAGTGGGTTCCATCATTTTCCTTCAAAGCCTTGAATTGAATTTGTTTATTTGATGAGGTCTTGTGTGGTATAACCTAGAGTAGTAAGGAGTTCCATAGTGTAAATGTTCCAACTAGATAAATTGTCTACCATCTTGTTTTTCATTGGATGTGAATCAATATGTGCACAAATTAATATAGGCCTATACACATCTTCCTCATCATTGAGAAAAACATTTGAATTATCAAATGTAATTGGTAGTGTGAATCGTGATATCTATGTAGTTAGGAAAATGATGTCATCAATAAGATGAGGGTCAATGGTGTAATCTTATAAAGGGGATATTTTGTGATAATCTATGTGCACTTCATCACCCTTACGACCCTTCGTATGCTTTGGTAATGGATCGGTAAACACCTTAAACTTAGAATGGGGTTGGGAAATGAGTTATCTTAATAGATTTTGATGGGTCTTGTATAGAAATAATATTGTTGTCAATTATATCTTAGATATTGTAGCATACTTGGTAACAGATAGTTGAGCACCTATTAAAATCACAATATAACTTGCTATCAAATTTTGAGCTTTGTGGACTAATTATATCGATTACAAGTGGGTGGAAGTAAATCCAGGTAGATTTACCTTTATGAGTTTTTGTAACATCTTAGAGGATGCTCTAGAAAATGTGTCCATTACATAAATTCAAATTTAAATATAGGATGATAGGTAAATCTTCTTTAATAACACTGATAGCTTGGTCCTTAGTTTTCTTATTGACATTTTTTATCTTTTATATGGTGGCTTTGATTGAAATTTGGCTCCACTAGATTTAGGTGTATTATTGTCATATTTTATAATGTTGGTTGCAAAGAGCTTGGGCTCATATACTTTAACCATATGACTTTGGCATTCAAAGGATGTGAAACAAGAGAATGTGTCCTTTTTCTTAGTGTTTTGGAATAAGGATAACAACGATCATCTCTTTTAATTCTCCCTTGTTTATGTGCTTAAGACCTCAATAAAACATGCTCTTATAACACATGGCATAACTTCCAAACATTTCATTGGATTATTGTTTAAATTTTTTTATTTAGGAAAACTAGATTCATTGACTAATGTTGATGGATAAATGAGAAAGGAAAATAACATCTAATTTTTGGAATGAATGTTTCAAACATCGAGGAATGGTATAAAAATAAGCTAATGCATTAAGATTACATGAACAACTCTTGGATTACAAGTTATCATTACTTGTATATTGCATACATGAAGTCATAAAGACCTAAAGATATTGTTTGGGATCATTCTTGTCATAGTAGGAGAACTTGGGTGGAATGAACTCGAGTGGCAATGGATAATTAAGAAGATCAAGGGTATTATAGAGAAACCCAGTAGAGTTTGTAGTACCTTGAAATTTTTGTGTATAAGAACAACTATCTAAGATTACATGTCCTCAAGTTTTTGAACATGCAAATCAAAAACAAGATTTGAAACAAGAGTCAGTACTATAGTGGAAAGCATATGCTATAAATGGATAGGCATGGTAATCTTCGAGTCTTGTGTAATGTCCTGTAGTAGAAATGTTACATGTAGGAAATGTTTGACTAGACACATGGATCCTAGCCTCTAAAGGGAAGGAGAGACTCTATCATGTGGATTTATATCATTAAAAGGTTTGAAATACACCTCCTCTATCTTGGATTTGTATATAAATAAGCTTTGTAGTCGAACAACATAAAATAATTCAAGGACTTGATTAGGGTATGATAATATTATTTTCCTAACCTCGTCCATTAATTATACATCAATATTGGGCACTATGGAAGAAGAATAATTAATATCATAAATTTTAGCAATGTAAAATACATATGAAAAAAATGTCAATGAAGTGGGGGTGAGTTGGTTGGTTCATTTGGATGTTTCCAATCCCACAAAGGTTTTATTCCCACTGAGGAACTTGAGGTTGGTTGTGGCCATGAGTATTCAACAATGGATCTTATGGAACGTGTGGGCGAGTCTTGTGATGGAGGAGGTGATATCAATTGTGGTAATGCTCATAGGTTAGCGTGGTTTGCAATTTGTGGATTACAATGTTTCGTTGAGGTTGTGTGGTCTTGGGGATTTAGGGCGTTTGCTTGTGTCCCAAACCAGCTTGTCACTATGGTGATTAAAAATTGATACATAGGGAAAGATACCCTTCAACCCTTGTTTAGAAATAAAAACATATGAAAAAATAAGGTATTTCAAGAAAACCTTGAAACATTTATGATGTTGAACATATACGCAACCCTAAGGGTGAGGAACAAAACCCTACGTTGACACGCATCCATAAATAAGAAGGGTCACCAAAATGCAATATAAATTATAGGGTTTAATCCAATTGAGATAATACTTATTGTATATTATAATTCAAAACAAAAATACATAAATATAAATTCCTAAGATATGTATGGATAATGATATCTTCAACACTATAAATAAGATAGAAAAATTTCAATTAGGATTTAAGAAATACATCACCATTATTCAATATTAATTTGGGTGACAAAGAGCTAAAATGTGGCTAAAATTAGATGAGCATTTGTGGACAATGTCATCAAGCTACCTAAAAATTGGTAAGTTAGAAATGAGTGTCGACATATTCATATGGCAAGGAAAAACCCATTACCTAATCTATTTAGGGATCAAAAATGTGTCTTCTAGGGTTTTGGTTTACAATTTGTACTGAAACTTTCTTTTCCTATGTCTTTGGACCTAAATTTTTATTTAGATCTTTGTGATGATGCTTTTATAATTGTTTATGTTTGCTCCTCATTTATTAACCCAAAAAGGATTTAGTCATCATTTGCATTGGGTTAATTATCCAGAAAAAATCTCCAAATTTTTTTATTCTTGATGGGTTTTTGGAGAATTTTATGTTTGCCAAACTTAATGGTGAGATCACAAGGATAAATACCTCATGCAACTACCTCCCATCCTGCTAATCTAGATACTGACCACGAGTTGACTTTTCATGCATTTTCAAGGTGAGTTTAGTGTTTCATGTTTTGAAATGGACAAGCATCAATGTTGGAGGCATTTATTAGGTGTTGGTAGAGTTTTCAAAGTGTTCTAAAGCCATTTCCCCTGTTGTACCTAACAGTATCTAAAACTATGCCTAATTAGGACTATAACAGATTATAATTCCACGTGTTTCATACAACACAACCTATGTTCATCTACATATATGTGAAAAAGAGCCATAATGGGTATTCTAAAAATATTTTAGAAACTTATGATCATCACTTGTAGGGAAATAATGTGTGTGTGCGTGCATGTGCGTGCGCGTGTGCGTGTGCTTGTGCGTGTGTGTTTGCGTGTGCATGCGCGTGCATGCGTGCGTGTGCGTGTGCGTGTGCATGTGTGTGTGTGTGTGTGTGTGTGTGTGTGTGTGTGTGTGTGTGTGTGTGTGTGTGTGTGCGTGTGCGTGTGCGTGTGCGTGTGCGTGTGCGTGTGCGTGTGCGTGTGCGTGTGTTCTAGTTCGCAATGCTACGTGCAACAGGTCTTTTCAATGAATGCAATTTTTTTGTTGTTGTGGTTATTCACGTTAATCTTTGTCGCCATCAAGTGAATATTATTATAGAATTCTTCATTGCTATTTTTGTCTAATGCAGGACTTGTTCTACTCATTAACAACATCCAATCATCCAGTGTTGGATTCGCATCTCTGAGATTTTCCAGAAGTTGTCGAAAATGTTTTTGGTCTTCATCTTCTCCTCCTTGCCTAAATACCTTATCCAATGTAACAACTGTTCCGAATGCTTCCCATAACATCTTTACGCGTCTATTACTATCATATGGAGGTTTATCGGTAACAGGAGGAAGTTGCCCCAAATATCCTACCAAAACCATAGAAACACCACCAAAACTCATGTCTGCTCTTTCAGGGAATGCTTGACGAAGTCAGGAGTCCACATTTTCTAGCAAACTTTGTCCAATGAAGCTCATTTCATCAATCAATACATATTTTATGTGGAAGATCTCTTGTTAGAATGTTGCAAGTCTCGATCCTTCCATTACAGAAAATCAGTAATAGGGATTTGAAGTTGTAAATGGATCGTCAAGGCACCAATATTAAAAGTTGCAACTCCTGTTGGTGCAAGCAATAGAAGAGGAGAACGTTCTGGGAATGATGCATCAAAAAGTGCCTGACGAATTGCACAAATCAAATAGGATTTTCCTGTTCCTGTTGTTCCTTGAACTATCATGAGCAATGGAATGTTATTTCGACGTTGATTATAATGTGGCATTATTATATCAAGTGCTTGTTTTTGTTAAGCACCCAAGGTTTCGTAATTGAAATTTGGGGCTAATTCATCGTCTATAACCAACCCATCATGTTGCTTATGAATTTTATTGCTTTACTTGTGTATTATTCATCTCGATATTCATCATTCCACGGTGCTTGCTTGTCAATATCTCTCCTTCCCAACATATCTATTTCTGTCACTTGCAAAATTTGACCACGATGAAGCCTACACATGATTTCCCAATCATGTTCTATTGTATTTTGTTGAACATGTTGATTAATTTCCTCTTCGAATCGTTTTGTCATTTTCTATTGATTTGGGTCAGTGCTATGAGCATTTTACAAAGCAATTACAAATGATATTCAATATACCCAGATGATATTCTATTCAACATACAAATTACAAATAATACTGAGGCTAATAAATAGCCATAGAAATAGAAAACTGACTTCCTACAAACCAGGAAGTCACACAACAAAACACCCGTTAATATCATTACGGGTACAACAATATAACAAACCTAAATTATTAATAATGAGTTATAATATAACTCATATTAATAATATTACAATATAATAATGAGAGCACTAATTAAATAATATTTCCTAACATTCCCCCCCTTAGTGCGAACATGGGGAAAACCTGCCTTTGTACTGCAACGTGCCGCTACGTAGCATGCTCATGATCTGGATGGTTTCAAGGACAATACCAACAACCTCTGGATGGTTTTCCAAGTGGTTAACCAACAACCACACAACGGTTGGTTTTGAGGACAAGTGCAACAACCTCTAGATAGTTTTTCCGGATAACTAACAACCACGATACCATGATGATGCGGTAGTATCAACAACTCTCATCACTATCTCATCATTTGCGGGAATAACATAGGAAATCCTATCAAAATTTGCTCATATGTATACATAGAGAAAGTGACATACTAGAAATGGAACATTGGATCATGTTCCCCCCCTCAATGTGAAATTTCCACTTATTGAAAACAAGATCACTGCAAACTGAGGCACACCACACTGGAAGCACTAAAATCAAACTACACACACACATGTCACCAAAGCTGATATGCGGCCCCGTCGTTGGCAACTAACGAGAGGTCGCTGAATGACCTCCAACCTCCGTTTGCCTCCATCCTCCAGTGTTCTGCTACTTACTTAGCGGATATGGAAATGAGGCTCATTTACAAACTACTAGGTGTCGGTTTCCACCGAAAATGCACCCCCCCACTTGGACGTCGCGTACAAGCGATAATGCGTCCAATTGAAATGCAGGGAAATTTTTTTTATTTTGACAATTTTCCTAATAATCACCTAAATGACGATAACAAAATGACACAAATATATTTTTGACACCTTGACTCTGACTATTTTGACAAAGACTAATCACTCAATTTTGACTTCTGACTCGAATTTGAGAGGACAACATTTGACTTTTATAATCATAGAAACATTAGACTTGATAACCTATTATTCTCCTAAACACAAGCTGAAAGCAAATACACCACAAAAAACTTAAACATTACTATAAAACTACATACTGTCTAATGAACACGAGATAATAATGAAATATTGACTATCACAACTACCTACGTGACCGAATAATTCTCAGGTATGAAAGCTGAGAGACTGCCATGTTTTCTTTTCTTTAAAAAACTGCATCGAAATTTCATCTTGCAGTTAAGCCCAGATCTCAAAGAGCATCGTCCTCCATAAACTCCTTTACTGCCGGCTTGAAAACCACAAGTGCTTCAATTAAATTACTGTGATAAAGAAATGATACCCCAGATCTTGCAGATAAGCACCGAATCTTGATCACACACAAAATACAGACATATTTATTATTAATAATATATTCATGTTGAAGATTTCGAATGAACAGTGAGAGGGGTAGAGCAATCCAACTAGCGCCAGATATTCACGTCATATGCATTATCATGCAGATTAGAATCAAAAAAATTCCACAATGTCTTCCAATGAATTTAATGCATAGGAAAGGTGCGGCTAGAAAAATCACGCAGGTAGAAGAATATGGTTACACAACACACTACGTTGGCTTTCAATGGCTGCGCAAAATCCTCTCTGATGAATCAGTTAAATAAATCTCATAAAAATGTGGATCAGATTGACCTGATTTATACACACGAGAAATACATCGAACGCTATGCGTATGAGAGACTTGTCAACTTAGGATGAATCATGAATTGACTGCGTAACCCTAAGCGGAAGCAAATTGATAAGAGCACTAACGTGTTTGTGAATTCCTAAAGAAGAATAACATATTTTTGATGTGAACCTGCTCTGATACCAAATATTGATTTGGGTCAGACTGCAAGCATTTTACAAAGCAATTACAAATGATATTCAATATACCCAGATGATATTCTATTCAGCATACCAATTACAAATAATACTGAGGCTAATAAATAGCCATAGAAATAGAAAACTGACTTCCTACAAACCAGGAAGTCACACAACAAAACACCCGTTAATATCATTACGGGTACAACAATATAACAAACCTAAATTATTAATAATGAGTTATAATATAACTCATATTAATAATATTACAATATAATAATGAGAGCACTAATTAAATAATATTTCCTAACATTTTAATGTCTTCTACTACAATCCTCCTTTCCACATGCCATGGATTATAAGTGGTTAACCAACAACCACACAACATGCTGGTTTTCGAGGACAAAGACCAACAACCTCTAGATAGTTTTTCTCGGATAACTAACAACCACGATATCATGATGATGCAAAGAGTATCAACAACTCTCATCACTATCTCAACTGCGTGGAATAACATAGAAATCCCTCATCAAATCAAGGCTCATATGTATACATAGAGAAAGTCGATGACATACTAGAAATGGAACATTGATCATGTTCCCCACTCAATGTGAAATTTCCACTTATCAAAACAAGATCGCCGCAAACCGAGGCACACCACACCGGAAGCACTAAAATCAAACCGCACACACACATGTCACCAAAGCTGACATGCTACCCGCTGTCGGCAGCAATCGACGAGAGGTCGCCGAATGACCTCCAACCTCCGTTTGCCTCCATCCTCCAATGTTCTCGCTACTTACTTAGCGGATATGGAAATGAGGCTCATTTACAAACTACTAGTGTCGGTTTCCACCGAAATGCACCCCACTGGACGCCGTGGTACAAGCGATAATGCGCCCAATTGAAATGCGGGGAAATTTTTTTATTTTGACAATTTTCCTAATAATCACCTAAATGACGATAACAAAATACACAAATATATTTTTTTGACACCTTGACTCGATTATTTTGACAAAGACTAATCACTCAATTTTGACTTCTAACTCGAATTTGAGAGGACAACATTTGACTTTTATAATCATAGAAACATTAGACTTGATAACCTATTATTCTCCTAAACACAAGTCGAAAGAAAATACACCACAAAAACTTAAACATTACTATAAAACTACATATTGTCTAATGAACACGAGATAATAATGAAATATTGACTATCACAACTACCTACGTGGCCGAATAATTCTCGTGTATGAAAGCCGAGAGAGACGCCATGTTTTCTTTTCTTTAAAAAACTCGCATCGAAATTTCATCTTGCAGCCTAAGCCCAGGATCTCAAAGAGCATCGTCCTCCATAAACTCCTTTACCGCGGCTTCAAAACCACAAGTGCTTCAATTAAATTACTGTGATAAAGAAATGATACCCCAGATCTTGCAGATAAGCACCGAATCTTGATCACGCACAAAATACAGACATATTTATTATTAATAATAGATTCATGTCAAGATTTCAATGAACAAAGGAGAGGGGTAGAGCAATCCAACTAGCGCCGGATATTCACGTCATATGCATTATCATGCAGATTAGAATCAAAAATTCCACAATGTCTTCCAATGAATTTAATGCATAGGAAAGGTGCGGCTAGAAAAATCACGCAGGTAGAAGAATATGGTTACACAACACACTACGTTGGCTTTCAATGGCTGCGCAAAATCCTCTCTGATGAATCAGTTAAATAAATCTCATAAAAATGTGGATCAGATTGACCTGATTTATACACACGAGAAATACATCGAACGCTATGCGTATGAGAGACTTGTCAACTTAGGATGAATCATGAATTGACTGTCAGAACCCCTAAGCGGAAGCAAATTGATAGTAGCACTAACAGACTGTGAATTCCTAAAGAAGAATAACATATTTTTGATGTGAACCTGCTTTGATACCAAATATTGATTTGGGTCATTTTATGAAGCATTTTACAAAGCAATTACAAATGATATTCAATATACCTGATGATATTCTATTCAATACCAATTACAATAATCCGAGGCTAATAAATAGCCATAGAAATAGAAAACCGACTTCCTACAAACCAGAAGTCACACAACAAAACACCAAGTAATATCATTACGGGTACAACAATATAACAAACCTAAATTATTAATAATGAGTTATAATATAACTCATATTAATAATATTACAATATAATAATGAGAGCACTAATTAAATAATATTTCCTAACATTTTCAATGTCTTCTACTACAATCCTCCTTTCCACATGCCATGGATTATAATAGAACGATTCCCGGTTTGAACTTATCAATCGTAATCATATCCAATATCTCTCTATATCCCAAACGGCTTGTAAAGAAACAACTCTGACCAACAAAAATCAACCCATTTATGAGATTCCCACAAAGGGACACAGAAAACCTTGGGAACACTCTCACAATAGCTACCAAACTCCTGACCTCCCACTTGTTATCTCGTTTTCTCCTTGGATTATATGTCCAAGATCTAGCGGCATTAATAAGAGACACACTTTCCATGGAAAAAGGCCTATTCTTGTACCCATCAATGAAACTTATTGCATGTTCTTCATGATCATCTCCATCAGTTGTTACTTTTTTGAACACCTCGCAGCAACATTCAAATTGAAAAATACTCTATTGCTCTCTACCAAAGGGAGCTCCAACAAAATGTGACATGTTTCTTGTGCACCAATGTCTCTTTCAACAATTGTTTCAGTTAGAAGTCTCCTGTATGATGCCGCTGCCATTTCATCTGGGTTTTCTATGTTTGTAATCCACATCAACATTTGATGATAAGTTTCAGAGCTTTTCTCCGCTTTTTATACTTTGCAATGTACTTGACTACGGCATGCTTGGAAAGAACAAGTTGCCAATCTACATTTGCTCTCCACAATTGTAATATGTAGCGATTATGTGTATTTACCCTATCATAATTTCTCGCAAGTTCAAACTTTTTATCTCCTCGTCTCTGAGTCTTGATATAACTTTGATCCGTTGAGATTCAATGGCCATGGTGCATTATACCTGCAAAATGTAATAATCAATTATTAGTTCTTCCACATATGTGTTTTTTATTTCAATTTAATTATTCAAAATTTTGAACATTACCTACAAACCATTTTCCCCTTTTCTTACGTAGCAGGGCACCCTCTCTACACATGGTATGTCGTTCTACACTCGTGAGAATCTCTTTGTAGCCACGTCCCATATCGACTTGTGTCGCTTGTCTTGTATTTCAAGACATGGATGCTGCATAAAATTTTGCAGACTCAGTAACATAAAACATAAGAATATGCAATATATTTTGAGAACGTAAGAATTCTATATAAATCACAAACTTGATGAGAATTGATAAATTACCCGTATGTTTCGTTGGTGCGGGTCCTCCCGGGATTCCATGCATGGACAATAGAATGGAAGTATTTTTCAGCATTTCCACGTTGAAAATCATCATTCCAATCAAGTTTGTCCATATTCGCACCTTCTAACCATATGAATCCATGCACATGCGAGAACCTCTATGTTGCCATTCATATATGTACCAATAATCTTTAACTTTCATTCCTTTTTGTAATATCTCCTTTCGGAAAAGTGTATGTCGCAGGTGCATATAATGTGCCACTATATGTGGATATTCAATGACATTTTTCCTTCGCCAATTTTGTGCTTCCGTGGATTATCCGGCGGCGTTCCAGGCATTAATGCATGTAGATCGGGCCAATACATATCAGCTGCGCTTAATGTGAAAAAAATGGTAGGTGATCCGATTTGATGCAACATGTCCGTCAATTCACCACGACATTTTGCCCAATAAGACCTCGTACCCCTTAAATATGTTCCGAACCGCATCAAACGATCAACGAGATTGGAATGGGGAACATTTTTCATATGCTCACGTAACTCATTAATGGTTATTGGCATATCTTGAGGATTTTCTTAACAAACACCTGCAGAGAAGTTTTGTGTACGATGTCTCATGATCATGTTCATCATGTAATACCCGAATCGGGATGTCGGCCAAATCGGTGACCCCTATATCGAAATAAATGTTTTACAAATTCATGGAGACGTACTCGTCTTAACCGTGGTTCTAGCCAGTCACATTTTCCATCGGGAAACAAAGTAGGGAATGCCATATCAAGTAATCCTATTGTCACATACTCATTGATAGGAGATGATCCTATCCCTGGCCAATCAATTAGCACTCTAGGGTCTGTGTGAGGGTTATTCACCCATGCATGGATTAATTCCATCTCCCTTGGGGCATTAGGTGGTTTAGACGCCATTGATGTTGTAAGAGTAATTATGTTTCCTTCATCTATCTCTATGGTCGGACCTACAAATACAACTTCATTTACGTCAGAATCAAACTCCATATGCACTGAGTTCAACTCCTCAAATACATTTTCATCAAAATGAGGTGGAAGTTCATTCAAAGCATTTTCATCGATCTGAACATCTGAATAGAACTTATCATGTTCTATTTTATATTTCAGCGCATCATTGTAAACTCGCTCTCTATCGATCAGAAAGTTGTAATTTGTTCCACGTTGATCTCTCCTCCGAACAATAATCATCGGCAAATCTTTCAATCTATGCAGCAAAAGATTAGCGATTTCTTTTACTTCTTGAGGAAAACTTATTGTGTGACCTTTATATTTATATTGACCTCTTGTCGCATGTGTCACTTGCAGGATTGGGTTGACACGGCTATCAACATTTCCTCAACTTGAGTTAAGTTTGCAAGTTCTAGTGGTCAGTGCCACGATCCATATTGTTTGATGCTGAAAATCGATGATGACCTTTCTCTTGTTGGCATCTAGTACACATGGGTCCTTCAGGTGTTCGAGAAACTTTTATTCCAAGGTAGCATTCTTGACAAATATAACACATGATCTGGTGAAGCAAGGTTATCAAGACCACGTCGAAAAATCATTTGGATGGTATTCAAATCTCTCCCAACCATTCCATTGGGATCAAATATATTTTGTTCTATCTCAATATGTGAGTTTTGCATTCTTCTTCTTCTTCTAGGTTCATTTGTTGATGCCTCCTGTAAATTATTATTCTGCATTCTTCTTCTTCTCATTTCTCGTGTTTGTTGTAATGTTGTCTCCTCCTGCACACCATTATTATCTACATTATCTATAACATCGACATCCATTATAAAATAGGGTTACTTACCTTTACCAGAGTCTCTGCAAAAGAGAGAAGAAAAGTAAGGGAAGCACATGCCTAAAATGTTTGGGTGCGGAACAGTTTTGTAACTGTTCTTATAATATTTTTTTAATTAAAAAGTGAACTTATATGTATAATAAATTTATTCAATTAATTTTATTCATATGTATTTTAATAAAAGAAATCAAATTTACGGTGTAATACCCTTATCATTAATTAATAAAATATGGTGTAATACCCTTATCTACAATTGAATTTATTGTGTAATACCTTTAATACCTATTTCACCCTATCATTAATTAATAAAAGAAATTAAATTTACCAAAACAATGAATTAATAGGTGAAATTAAATTTACCATGTAATACCCATTAATTTCACCTTATCATTAATTAATAAAATACAATTGAATTTACTGTGTAATACCCTTTACTTTGAAATCTCATTTCACCATTTTATTAATTAATTAAATACCATACCCTTTACTAACCAAAGAGATCAATTAATAAAAGAAATTAAATTTACGGAAGCAATCAATAAAGGATTTTTTTATTACCATGTAATACCCATTTCACCTTATCATTAATTAATAAAATACAATTAAATTTACTTGTGTAATACCCTTTACTTTGAAATCCCATTTCACCATTTTATTAATTAATTAAATACCATACCCTTTATTAACCAAAGAGATCAATTAATAAAGGATTTTTTTATTACCATGTAATACCCATTTCACTCTATTATTATCAATAAAAGAAATTAAATTTACCCATTTACTATGTAATAACCCATTTCATTACACCCATTTCACTTAGCACAATTATTTGAGTTTTTATTTACGCATTTTTTTATTTACACAAATAAATTTTCACGACATCAGACTCCTCAACTCAATATATATGTAAATGAAGATGCCTCTCGGCATAATAATTATATATTCTCTGTTGTGCGGTAGATTCAGAGCAATGAAATTATAAACAAAAATGCAAGAGAGACGAGACGAGTGTCCTTGTCCCAACGCCGACAGCCACTCCAAACCATCACCAACAAATCTGATATCTACAGATCTTCTCGGAATGAGGATTTTGTTTTCAGAGTTGATAAAAGGAAAAACTTTAAGAGTTAGTCCCCTGCAAGACAATGTTGCAGCAGCAGGGGCATTGTTGTATAATTAATATATATATATATTCTGGTAAGCTGCCTAGTAGTGAAGAAGAGCAGTAACGAGCGATGAGAGGTACCTAGGACACTGAAATGATAAACAAAAAGCCAAGAGAGACAAGTGCCGTTGTAACACCCAGAGTCACTGCAACCAATTTTTCTCAGGCGGGACTAGTATGTGCACTATCGCCAGGGATGCCAATGCGGCGAAGCCTGCTGCAGTGCACATAACTGCTTTGACGAACACGATTAACTTCTTTGTAAGCAGGAGTGCATGCATTATCCCAAGAAAACCAGCAACCATGGTGGAAGTGAACAAAGACACGATATCTGAAAAAATAAATACATTCCAAGCAACAGTCTTTCCCACCACCCCTCGGTCTTTGTGGTGATCCTTGGGGCCTCCCAGGTACAGTTATTATGGCGGTGAAGGTGACTCCTACGATAGCCAAGGCCAGTGGCACAAGTCTTTGAAGCTCTTCTCGCCCCCGGCAGCATTGAGTCGGTCACCTCGCCCATAACTCTATTACCATCGTCTGCAAAATTGTCACCAAAATTGTCTGCAAAATTGTCACCCATAACTCTATTACATTTCAAACCATAACCATAATCCCACGAATTCTAATATCTATACTAGTACTCACCACCACCACCACAATCGAGGAAAAAAGGATCAGTACTCACCACCGCCACCAACTGCCCGGCTAAATTCAATTCGTCTTCCGAAGCCACGGTAATAGCAGAATGATTAGGGAGTTCTGAAACCGCTAGTGTAGCCATTGCCATTTCAATCTCGATCGCCTCAGAATTTGAACCCATTCAAACTTTTTGTTGGTACGATTTCCTTCTTTCTTCTCCACAAAACCAAGCAAAACACATACAATGCATGGTTACAATGCGCATAGCTTTATTTATATGTATCTGTGCGTACAGTAGCGGTTCAGCTGGGTTGGTGGGTGGGATTACTATAACCATTGGTGGCGGAACATAAAATAAAACCAACGGCTAATCTCCATTGACCGTCCATTTCAATAACACTAGTTGCATCTAGTTGCATTCTTCTTGTCAGTCTATCACCGTCCATTTCAATAACACTAGTTGCGTTCTTCTCGTCAGTCTATCACCGCCTTCGACATATAAGCTTCCACCTATAAGAAACGGTTATGCTCTGTGCCCAAAATACAATTGTTTAATCTAAACATAATGATGTTGAAAATGGCGTAGGAGGCAAAAACCAGTCGTTAATGTCAAAGGAGGTGTGCGGGAACAATATTTTATTGTTAATAGAAAGATGTAAACCCGTCCAAAGTTAATTAAAAAGACGAATAATTTGCTTAACATTTCCCCCTTATGAAGAGCGGGTACCAGGGACAAGGAAGTAAGACAAGAATTGGGCCCACCCATGTCGGTTTCAGATCATATTCCATGAGTGTCGGCTAATTTTTACATATCTCATTGCCTAAAAGAAGTTTCAGACCCTCGTCTATTGTTTTTCATGTATCTATATTACCAGACACACATGAAATGTACAATAAAAATACTAGCTTGTTAATGTTTTTAAAATGATGCGCATAATTCTTCATCAGTATCACTATCTCTTTTTCTTTTTGTTAATAAAATATTAGCTACCTGAACCTGCGGAATATGATTTGGATTAGCTATGTACATTATTTTTTCAGTTTAATATAAATGATTTTTCAATCGAGAAAGGAAAGCCATTATAATATGAGCACAAAAAGACTATTGTAAATGGGGAAGAATTTAGAGCCCGGAAAACGCAGTAAACTCGTAATCGACTTTACGCGTGAGATAGTTTTATTAAAAAATTACAAGCGCGTTGCGATTCCCGACGGAAGAATTCTGTTTTTGAATTCTATTCTGCAAGGCTTTTCACGCCATGAATAAATATTCAAATCTTTTCATGGCTAACGCAAGACTGTTCCATTGAATAAATATTCAAATCTTCACTTTCAACTAATAATTCGGCTTAAACAAAAAAATAGAGTGACATACGCTTAACTTTAATTCTATTTTTTTATTACTTCAAAATATATTGTTTTTTAATTATTTTCAAAAATTGTTTTTATTATACTTCAATTTTTTAACAAATACAAATAATTTCTAACTTTCTATATATATATATATATATATATATATATAATGTTGAGACATTTTATAATAGAATGTGTATGGAAATGGTGGGCTATTATATATGTATGTTCATTTTTAATACCGATCTTACATTTTATGTTCATTTTATTCATTACAAATTTTTTATTTTTCTTTCAAAAATTAATCGAACAACCAAAATATCTAGAGTAGTCTATAGAGTCATAGATAACCCAGGATTTTAAGGCAACATTTGACTATCTCTAAGTTGTGGGATTTGAACTAATACAGACCTAGGAATGAATAGATAGAGGAACAAACCAAGTCCCGGTTCCTCGAGTCCCACAACTTCGAGACAGTCCCATGTTGCCTCAAAATCCTAGGTTGCCTATGACTTAAGGCAGGGTGAACTTTGACCTCCAAGAGGACCCTTCAACCCTTGTTTACCAATAAAACAAACATATGAAAAATAAGGGATTTCAGAAAACCTTATAAACATTTATGATAATGAACATATGCAACCCTAAGGGTGAGGAACAAAACCCTAGGTTGACACGTATTGATAAATAAGTTCGGGTCGCCAAAATGTAATATCATTTACGTGGTTTAATCTAATTTATATATTACTTATTTATATTATAATTCATAACACCAAATACATAAATATAAATTCTTAAATTATGTATGGATAATGAGATCCTCAACACTATAAATAAGATAGAAAAAGTACATCTAGGCGTTTAGAAATAAAGCATCATTATTTGGGCTTAATTTGGGTGACAAAGTGAGCTAAAACTAGATGATGAGTTGTGGAGAGTGTCATCGAGTTACCTAAAATTTGGTAATTTGGAACCGAGTGTGAGACATGTTCATATGGCAAGGGACAAATTCATTACCTAATCTATCTACGGATACAAATGTGTCTTCTAGGGTTTTGATTTATAATTTGGACACGACACTTGCTTCGCTTATGTCCTTAAACCTAAATTTTTATTTATACATTTTTGATGATGCTTTTGTAATTTATTATGTATGCTCCTCGCTAATTGACCCAAAAAGGATTTAGTCATCATTTGCACCGGCAGTATCAAGTTATCCCAAATTCGCCCCTGACAAATTTGGTCAAGACAAGTCCTGCACATAAAGAAATTATGAAGGAAATGACTCACCCATGAGCTCACATTCCAGGGATGAAAACAAGTTTGCAGAGGGAATCTACAATGGAGTGGCGGGACTCAAAGATCAAACGACTTCGTGTAGAAGAAATTCAAAAATGACTCGTCGAGTGAATCTCGTGCCTTGAATCCATTCTACGGTGTTTCGGTAGGCTCGAAAATAGAACAACAGGGTCGAGACAGAAGGGGCGCAAACACGAGAGAACCGAAACAAGAACAAGAAGAAACGGTGAAGACCCAAAGACCCCGGACTCGAAACCGTTCAGGAAAGAGTACAAAATCAACTAAGTATGGAAGAGTCTCATGGAGGTTTCCACGTGTCGATCCGACACTTCTTCAGAGGAAAATTCCTAAGCGGGTTTCTAAGATGTGCCATCCCTCCACGTGTCCGCCAAAAAGGGAGCCCATTTTTGAACTGGTTTTCCCGCTATTTTGTACGAACCCAACCCAAATTTCAAATGGTCATATCTTTTTACTAGAGACTCCGATTTGGGCGGGAGAAGACTTTTTGGAGATGTCTCGACCTCCACTACACCATGGACACTTAAAATATTATATTTTATTAGGATTCAATGGTGAGAACCTCGCAAAACGTCTTTTCCCCATTAATACGGATCCGATGGCTTCCACTACCCAGATATTAAGATTTTGGTCTACCATCTTCTCTCATACAACAAGCAGGCGTGGGGAACCAAACTCGGCAGTTGTGGGAAGATTTGAGAGGGGCATTGATTGATAGTGGTTGAGCTTTCAAAGCCGATCCAATGTGTATCTCAACATGGTTGAGGCGGATTGAATTTTTCCCACTTCTCTCTCTTTCTCCCCTCTGTATTGAATCTATAAAAGAAGGGTCGGGGCTCATTATAAAAGGGTTGTTCATTCTTCTTCTCTACCTCCTCTTCTTTTCTTCCCCAAGGTCGAAAATAGAGTTTGAACCTCATCCCTTGCTCTGTGAATGGCCTTTGTTGCCTCTTTCTCATAAATGATGCTCTGTGTAAACTCTGAGCAATAAAAATGTGTTTTTGTGATGCATTTGTCCATCCTCAGCTCGTTTCTTGTTGTTTCTTCTTGCCTCTCTTCATTGTAGGGTATTTGTGCATCTTTTGAATGTTCATTTGTAGATATGGGAGCTGTGTTCATTGGGTTGAAACATTTTCTGTGTGAAATCTGATCTTTGTTCCGTGATGCCGCTTTGTCCATCCTCTCCATTGCTCACCTCTCTTTGTTTCATGGAAGTCGGTTAGATGATCAACATTTCCCTTCTTTGGTGTATCACCGTTTTACTGTAGGTTTTGTTTTCCTTGTTTTCTTTCTCTCCTTGTCTCCTTGGAAGTTAGATTATAATTAGATTAGCTTTCCTGCACTAGAATAGCTTGTGGCGGGTAGATTAGGAAGAGGAACCGGCCTTCTATGGAGGATCATTCCCATTTGCGCAAGTCCCACAACTTGGGGAATGATCCAATGTTATGAAAATCACACAAAATGACCCCGCCCTAGAAAATCGATCCATAACCCATTTGGGGGTGCTGTGATTTTACACTAATAGTTTTGGCATGCCTAGTGGGACAGGTATGAAGCACCTTACCACTTCATCTTAATAGGTTGATGTGTTCTGTTAAGGGTCAGCCTTTTGAGGCACATGCAACCACATCTAAGAACTCCATCCGGTCAAAACCCATTCTCTCGAGTTACGACCTTTTTCATTCATTTTTCACTCATTTTCATCCATTTTCTTCTTCCATATCTTTCATTTTCTCCCATTCCATGAGGTTGTGCAATCATGACTTCATTCCCTTCATGGTACTCACACTTACAACAATGTAACCCACCTCCAATGTATTTCCCAACTCCTCTAGATCAACATTATGATCGTGTCCGAACCATTAAGCTTACCCATATGAACAGGTGGTCAAAACCGGTTTGGCCATGAAGCTTATCAAGATCAAGGGGATGCATACAATGGTAACAACTACATGGAAGATGTTGGTCCTGTGGGAGAATATCCAAAAAATGGAGATTAGCATGGTGCGGTCCAGGGATACAACATAGATGAAGGCTTTCAAAATTGGCTATAGGGCACCTTGTCCATGGGCCGGCCCTATGCCAAGACATTACATCCCTCGAGAGAAGATTGACTTTATGGTTGAAATGCTTCCCAACTTGCACAATGGACTGAGGAGATCATGGCTTATGAGTTAGAGTCAAGACAAACTTGTCAATGGGTAAGTCACTCACTAGCTTCATGTCTTTCATTTTTTTTTTCCTCGATCTTTATCATTTCAATAGAGGCAAGAGTCAATCCCCTCACTTTATGCCCCAAGCATTGATTTCATTTCTCTATTCCCTAGTCTTCCACCCCATTTCAATTCTTCTCCGCTTTTCCCTTCCAAGTAGTCATCCCCTCCAAACAAACAAGAAGTTCCACCTCCCTCCCCACCACAAACAATTGCAAAGGTGGTTGAACCCCAACCTGTCACTCCTCTTGCTTTCCCAAACCCATGTTGGGAAGATAATCAAGAATCTAGTCAAGGACAACAAGAAGTGGAGCCCAATAGAGAAGAAATAATAGACAACTTGAAGAGTTGGGTTGCTAAATTTGGGTTTACAAAGATCCCCTTGATGGCCAAGCCAATAGAGGAGGTCAAGGTTGAAGAACCAGTGGTGGTTGAGGCTGAGTTTGCAGCAAAGAAGATCAAGAACAACAAGAAGAAAATCAGCAGTCTGTTTATGGCTCTTTTCCTAAAGAGGATGTTGATATGATCCAAGCTGCACAACTAGAAAAGGAGGAGGAACAATCAGCTCCAAGTCCCATTGAAAAGGAGCATCTGGGAGAGATCAAATCAGTGTTGAAGCCACTCAGTGAAGAAGACATCATTGAAGATTATTTGCTTTCATTTCAAGGAACTGATTTGATTGATGAACCTTTAATGGAGGAGGACCATACAGTTTCAGAGGCCCCAAGTGTAGAGCAGGCTACAAAAGAACCTTCAGTTCTTCCTCCCACTTCATCTCCTTTAAGATCTGATATTGGAGAAGAGTTTGATCTTTCAAACTTCATGTTTGAGGAAGAGGGAAACCATGGTGGACAAGTTTCAAATTTGGAAAACACCATGGAGGAGGTTGAGCACTGCTGAACAGGCGTGGAGGAAGATTATCTGTCGACTTGGAGGATTTCCTTGATGGAGGGGAACCCATGGAGATCACATCATGTTTTCCTCCATCTCTCACATCCCAAGCACATGATCCTGCAATGGCATGGGAGGAGAACATTCAAGAACAAAGCATCATGCACTTCATAGCAGCCCTCTTGAACCCAATTTGGAAGATATGAGTCTTCCATGTTCTTCACAAGAGAAGGAAGATAAAAGGTAGGAAGATGTCACCATCCCTCTCAAACCATCCATCCATAAGGGTCAACAAGAAGACTCCACTTTTGGAGTTGGAGTTTAGAACCATGGGCAGATTCAAAGGACCATACCTTGCCCAATCAGATACTTAGCTTCATTGGAGCCAAGGGAGAAGCCAAAACCAGTCATGCCTACTTCAAGGCATGAGGATGAATACCAAAGCACCAAGGGTCATCATCAATACCTCCAGGAGTCGAATGCAGTCAGCTTGAGGAGGTATTTTCCATTAATGTTGATACCTTGATGATTTGGGTAGAGGACCATCTTATTGTCAGTTTTTCACTCATATAGGCAGCTATATTTAGTGTCAAATCATTTGCATGGCTGCCCCTCTTGAGAAAGGGAAGCTACTTCTCTCTGTCAGTTGTAGGATTTGTTTAGCATTCTTTCTCTCTGGTTAGTTTAGGACTAGGAGTAGATTTTGTTTTCAACGGAAGAATTGTTTGTGCACACTCTGCATGTTCCACTTGGAGCATGTATGATTTCAAATTTTGTACATATTTTTGTGGTGTGGTTTTGTTGCTATTTTATAGCCCATTCTCGAGACAGGACCAAGGTCAAGCTCTTCATTATTTGTGGCGGAAGAATCATAGTTACCCATAATAGTTGTCATCTTCAAAGAAAACAAATGCGAGAAACTAAAGTCGTTCAAAAAATTCCATTTTAAGGGACGGATGAAATCCCCGAGAGTTAAAACAATTTCTACTCTTAGAAATTCCATTTCCAAGATTTCCTTATGAAAATTGAGAGTGCAAACTCGTGGTCAAACAAAACATAGAAAATGCATATAGTCGGGCTCGCGGTGGCTCAAGGATCGAGATATTCAAAAGTTCATATCAGTTTTGTGTTTATCGGGTAGATTCCATGCCCAGTGGATGATTCAAGGCTATTGGTCTCTTTATCTAGCAGTGCGAGATGTCCCCGTGCGTCGCCAATTGTTATCCCAAATTCACCCCGGATAAATTTGGTCAAGAAAAGTCTTGCACATAAGGAAATTATGAAGGAAATAACTCGGACCAAGCTCACATTCCGGACAACAAACAAGTTTGCGGAGGGACTCTAAATGGAGTGGCGGTGCTGCAAAAGATCAAATGACCCTATGCAAGATAAATTCAGAAAATAGCTCAGTCGAGTGAATTTGTGCCTTGAATCCATTCTACAAGTTTCGGGTAGTCTCGGAAATAGAACAACGAGGGTCGAGACAAGAAGGCGGCGTTGCGAAAGGAACTAGAAACAAGAACAGGAAGAAATGGTGAAGATCACAAGTCCCCCTGGGCTCGAAACCGTTCAAGAAAGAGTATAAAATCAACTAATTATGGAAGAGTTTATAGGGGTTTCCACATGTTGATCCGAAGCTTCTTCAAAGGTAAAATCCTAAGTGGGTTTCTAAGATGCGCTAGCCCTCCACTGTCCAGTTTAAAAAAGGGAGCCCATTTTCGAACTAGTTTCCTCACTATTTTGTACGAACCCGACCCAAATTTCAAATGGTCATATCTTTTGACTAGAGACTCGAGATATGGGCGGGAGAATACTTTTGGAGACATCTAGACCTCAACTACACCATAGACACTTAAAATATTATATTTTATCAGGCTTAAATGGGTGAGAACCTGGAAAATGTCTTTTCCCCATTAATACGGGATTTGATGGCTTCCACTACCCGGATATTGAGATTTTGGTCGGTCATCTTCTCTCATACGACAAGCAGGCATGGGGAACCAGACTCAAGATTGTGGGTGGATTTGAGAGGGGCATTTATTGATAGTGGTTGAGCTTTCAAAGCAAGATCTAATGCGTATCTCAAGGTGGTTGAGGCAGGATTCAAAATTTTTCCCGCTTCTCTCTCTTTCTCCCCCTCTATGTTGAATCTATAAAATAAGGGTCAGGGCTCATTGTAAAAGGGTTGTTCATTCTTCTTCTCTGCCTCCCTCTTCTTTTCTTCCCCAGGGTCGAAACGGAGTTTGAACCTCCTCCCCTACTCCGTGAATGGCCTTTGTTTCCTATTTCCCATAAATGATGCTCTGTGTAAACTTTGAGCAATAAAAAAACATGTTTTGTGATGCATTTGTCCATCCTCGGCTCATTTCTTTTTGTTTCTTCTTTCCTCTCTTCATTGCATGGTATCTGTGCATCTTTTGAATGTTCATTTGTAGATATGGGAGTTGTGTTCATTGGGTTGAAACGTTTTCTGTGTGAAATCTGATCTTTGGTCTATGATGCTGTTGTCCATCCTCTCCATTGCTCACCTCTATTCGTTTCATGGCAGTCTGGGTAGATGATCAACATTTCCCTTCTCTGGTGTATCACTGTTTTAGTGTAGGCTTTGTTTTCCTTGTTTTCTTTCTCTCCTTGTCTCCTTGGAAGTTAGATTAGAATTAGATTATCTTGCACTTGCACGAAAATAGATTGTGGCGGTGTAGATTAGGAAGAGGAACCAGCCTTCTATGGAGGATCATTCCCATTTGCAAGTTGCGGCTTGGGAATGATCCAATGTTATCAAATCACACCAAATGACCCCGCCTTAAAAAATCAGATCCATAACGCATTTGGGGGTGTTGTGATTTTGCACTAACAATGACCTCCTTGTACTCCACCGATGTAATGAGCATTACACTATGTACCAATACTACGGAGGGGAATCAAGCCACACATAGTTCTCCAAATCCTATATGACATGAATGTTAGAAAAATTAAACAAGATGGATCCCTTGATTCATCCCTTAGCATATGGTAATTGATTCTTAGATTGATTATAATATATAAATGTGTGATCTAGGGTAGTAAGAGATATTTTATTATATTTTTTTGTGGTGTGTTCCAAGGGATAAGTTCTTTAAATAATGTGATAAATGATATTTTAAAGTGGCTTTGATCTAAGATCCTTAAATACCATTATCCAATAAGAGTGCATATGTTCACATAAATATGTTTCAATTTTTGCAACCCTTTTTTGTTAAAAAGACATTAGCTAATATTTTCAACATGTAATTTGATTTGGGCCCTACCGGTCATATAACTTGGATCACACCCACACTTTTTATGTGATTAGCTAGTTATGTAGATTAACATTTTCTATGAAAAGAAATAACTTTTCAATCCAAAACAAAAGTTGATATAATATAGGGATAAAAAAGGTGGTTGTAAGTGCAGATTGGGAATAAAATAGTCTTAAAGTTTATAGCCCAACAAATGTTGAGTAAACTCGATCCAACTTTCCGACATGAGATAGGTAGTTTTATTTAA
This sequence comes from Taxus wallichiana var. yunnanensis, assembly GCA_018340775.1. Taxonomy (NCBI): domain Eukaryota; kingdom Viridiplantae; phylum Streptophyta; class Pinopsida; order Cupressales; family Taxaceae; genus Taxus; species Taxus wallichiana. The sequence goes on from CM031238.1 coordinate 720,075,517, forward strand.
AAATACAAGTGCATTGGAATAATTTTATTTTGGATTTTTCGTGGTAACATTACATGAGGCATAAAATTCGGACATGAGTTTAATTTTAATTATTATTTAATCTATTTCACATTATTTTAATGGCAAATTTTTTTATTTTTTTAAATTTTGCAGAGAAGGGTATTCTAGCATAATAAAATTATTTGATATATTATATATATTCTATGTTGTGTGGTAGATCCTTAGCGATCGAAGATTATAGTTAGGATTCAGGACAATGAAATTATAAACAAAAATGCGACGAGAGACGAGTGTCATTATACCAACATCAAAACCACCACTGCAACCCACTTTTCCTCATGCACGACCACTATATACATTATTGCCTGAGATGCCGATGTGGAGAAGCCCACTATTGTGCACAAAACTACCTTGATGAGCAAGACAATCTTCAAGGTTGAATATTTTGAATGTCAAGCTTCCACGTGTAACTAATAGTTTTATACCACCCAAAGTACAATTATTTCACATAAACATAATGATGTTGAAATTGTCATAGGAGGAAAAACACTCCTAGGGTGTTATTAATGTCAAAGGAGGGGTGCGGGAACATTATTTTATTATTATTAATAAATATAAACTTGTGAAAAATTAATTAGCAAAGTTCATTAATTTCCTTAACATTTTTCACCCGCAATCGACCTACACAAAGACGCATAATTGCTTGAGGTGTTTGTCACCGTGTCACCACCACCGACCTGTTATCAACTTGTATGCTTTCAATCGGACCTAGGCTGCCACGCATATTATATCGCAATGAACAAATTTGCGTTGTTATATTAGATCTTGGGTGTATGGAGTGAAGAATTTGATTTGCACTCAGTATGGCCTCTAATGAGATTTTTCTGTGAGTTCCTTCTTTATTTGGTATCCACCGTCTTGATCGATCTTGTGTTTGTTTTCTATTTTGATATGATATTTAAGTTATTTTAGGATTCATCTATTTGATACACTCGCCGTCACAGCTGATATTTGAATTATCGGGTCTATTTTCTCGAATGTCCGTTAAAGCCCTAATGTTTTGATTTGATTCTTTCTGCACCAATAACAATTTGCACAACTCTTGTAAGTGATTCATGGAAAATGCATTATCTTATGTCGATGGAATGAATGAATTTGTGTCATGGTTTATTTCATCAAAATAAAAATTTCAATGTTGAATTTATTCTTATCTGGATGTGCTTTCAAATCCTCGTAATTTTGAATCCTATCTTTTACGTATTGGTGAAATTTCATATAATGATTTGTATTACGTCGGTGAAACCAATGGATTGAATGTATTTAGGTCATTGCTTGAACTTGCCAATACAAATGGGGTTTAAAGATAGCTGAAACTTGTAAATAGGATCTCGAGATTTGGAAAATAAAAATGTTTGAATGAGTTTATCTATCTATTGGGACCTCATACCTTGATCCCAATGTAATTCTCCTCTTTACGTAACCAAATTTGTTTCCACGATCATTCTATTCATTTCAAACCAGACTTGAAATCTCCCCTAAAGCCATTATGACTTAAATTAATCTTCCCGGATTGGCATTTCACAATTTCCTCAAGAAATCGGGGAGATCAATTTCGGTATCATCAAGAGCTAGTGAGGCTAAGAGAAGCATGCACGAGAATGGGGGTTTTCCGTTGTGAATCATGGATTGCCACCGATATTATTGAGAAGGTTGATTTTATAACCCAAGATTTATTTATAGAAATTAGGCACATAAAATAACAACTAACAGAAATAAAATAAATAATTACAAATAAAACATATTATTCCAAAATCGTATTAGCATACATGCATATATTTCTTCTTCTAGTTCTAGAGCTTCGGCTCAATACAATCTCTTTGAATGTGTTTGATATATCAAAACACTTACAATTACCTCTAATAAATAGATGGCTTCATCTAACAATAAAACACTCAACTCTTAAAATAGAACTAAAAGCACATGCTTTTGTGCAATACAAAGCTTTTGATTTATTTTCTTTAATAGCTTTTCCTAAACTTAAGAACAACTAAAACTAAACTCAAAAGTAAAAGCATGTAAAAACAAACCGATTTTTGCTTTTCTTGGGGAAAAATTAAACTTTTTCTAACACTCCCCCTTAATTTTGACCTTCAAGCTTTTATTTTTCGGAGTTGAGTGTGCACTTCTAGATATGACATATTCCAGATCACAAACTCCCAAAAAAGTTCTCAAATACTCAAAAACTTCATTTCCCAAAGCTTTTGTAAAGATATCTGCAAACTGATCTTCGGATCTACAAAATTCAAGACAAATTTCCTTGTTGTTAACCAACTCCCTGATGAAGTGATACCTTGTGTCTATGTGCTTTCTCCTCTTGTGAAAAACATGATTTTTGGACAATGTTATTGTTGAATTGTTATCACAAAAAAATATGTAACATCCTCTTGATTATGCCTCAAATCTTTCAACAATCTTCTCATCAAAACAACTTGACATGTTGCTCCTGTTATTGCTATATACTCTTATTTTGTTGAAGATAGTGTGACTACAAGTTCCTTCTTCGATGCCCATGAAACTACACCTATTCCAAAGTGAAAAAGCATAACCGGATGTGCTCTTTCTATCATCAATACTTCTGGCATTGTCACTATCTATGTAACCTATGAGTTTGAACTCATCTGATGTTGAATACAAAATTCCATGATTCTTAGTTCCACATACATACCTCAAAATCCATTCCAATGTGAATATTTTGGAGATTCCATGAACCTTGAGATGAGGCTCACACCATACATAATATTTGGCCTTGTGGCCGTCAAATACATGAGACTTCCAACTAGTCTTTTGAACAATGTTGGATCTACAAATGATCCGTTGTCATCTTTTCTTAAATTAAAACCTACTACAATAGGTGTTGGTGTTGACTTGCAATTCAACATGTTAAATCTCTTCAAAACATCATTAGCATACCTTTCTTGTGAAATAAAAACTCCAGCTTCTAATTTTTGAACTTCTATGCCCAAAAAATAGTGCATGAGGCCTAGATCTATCATCTCAAATTCTTTCTTCATAGCTGATTTGAATGAATCTGTAGATAGATTTTCAGGTGATGATTAAATCATCCACATATAAAAAAACAATCAAAATTTTACCTTGCTCATTGATCTTGATGTATAAGGTAGGCTCACTGTTGCTCCTACTGAAACCATTTTGTATCAAATAAGAATCAATCTTGTTGTACCAAGCTCTAGGTGCTTGCTTGAGACCATAGAGTTCTTTTTCAACCTGTATACCTTTCCTTCATGACCTTCAATCTCATAACCTTCTGGTTGATTCACATAAACTTCTTCTTCAAGAAAACCATTCAAGAATGTTGATTTTACATCCATCTAATAAATAGGCCATTTATTTTGAGCTGCAATTGCTAAAACCATTCTTACTGTGTCCAAACGTGCTACAGTGCAAATGTCTTGTTGTAATCTACTCCATATTGTTGTGAAAAACCTATGGCAACCAACCTTGCTTTATATTTATGTACTTTACCATCAGTAGTATATTTGGTCTTGTAGACCCACTTCACTCCTATCACGTCCTTTCCTTCTGAAAGATCTACCAATTCCCATGTTTGATTCTTCTCTATGGTGTCTATCTCATCATCCATGGCTTGAACCCAAACTTCATTGTTTATAGCCTCTTCAAAGTATATTGATCTGCATCTTGAGAAAACAATGCAAAAACTGAAAAGCATTAGTTGTATGAACATTATAAATCTCACTAAGAATCCTTGTTTTTGTTGCAAAGGGCTATCTAATGATGGACTGTTTTGTACTAAAGGAGTAGCTTATGGTTTTCTTTGTGGTGTCTACTAGATGGTTGAAGATACCCAAAATCTTGGAGATCTCCTAGATGTAGATGGAGGTGTAGCTTGTTCTACAACTTGTGGTGCATGTCTAAGATTCGAAGAAGATACGATACCTTATTGCTCTATGCTTTCATCTACCATATCATTATGAGGAATAGCTTCTGCTACACTAACTATTTTCTCAATACTTCCATCACATGCCTCATTTTCAACAAATTGTACATCTCTGTTGATTATGACCTTTCTGGTAATTGGATTGAACAACTTGTAAGCTTTTTTATTCTCTAAATATCCAACAAATATGCACTTTTCTCCTTTGTTATCTAACTTCTTCCTTAACTCATCAGGAACATGTGCATATGCCACACAACCAAAAACTCTAAAATGAGAAACATTTTGTTTTCTCTTAGTCCAAGCTTGTTGAGGAACCATGTTTCGAACAATTTTCATTGGACACCTGTTTATGATGTAAACAACACTTGCTACTACTTATGCCCAATACTCATTTGAAATATACTTTTCCTTCATCATATTTCTCGCCATCTCTATGATGGTTATATTATTTTTCTTTACCACACCATTATATTGCAATGTATATCTGGAAGTAAACTGCTTGTGTATACCATGATATTTGCAAAAATTCATAAAATCATTGGAAACATACTCACCTCCTCTGTCTGTCCTCATAACTTTGATGTAGTACCCACTTTTTTTTTCCACTAAAGCCTTGAACTACTGAAATATATCAAAAGCATCTGATTTGTGTCTCAAAAAGTACACCCATGTCTTCCTTGTATAGTCATCAATGAATTTCATAAAGTATGAGCAACCTCCAATAGAATTTGTTTGCATCGGTCCACATAAATCTGAGTGAACAATTTCAAGTGGTGCACTTGTTCTTTTTGTTTTTCCAACTAGGAAGGACTCTCTGTGTTGCTTCCCAAAATACAACCTTCACAAACTCTATCTAGTTTCTAAATCAAAGGTAAACCTTTCACCATTTTTTTGTGTAATAAATTCAAACCACCAAATTTTAAATGACAAGTTGATTCAATCTCCTTATCTCCTGACCGATCAATAATATGAGCTCCGGATGTGGCTGGTATAAATATTCAAATGAAACATTTTGTTGCTTGTCATATTCACTTTAGCAATACCCTGGGTACATGGAGCTTTATCCACGATCACACATTCATTGTCTTCAATGTAAACTTTGTATCCCTTTTTTATCAATTGACCAATGCTCATAAGATTGTTCTTACATCTGCGAGGCTTTGTGTACCCATTCTCTACAATTTCCCACACATCCTAGGATCTGAATAGTGCCTTCATGGTTAATGACCAATACTCGTAATTCTTTCTTGTAAATTGTGGTGTCTACAGACCGGATATAGAAGCCATAACCTATTTTCAATTAGAAACCTCTTTGAAAAAATCCACACTCTGATACCAATTTGTAGAAATTAGGCACATAAAATAACAACTAATAGAAATAAAATAAAGAATTGCAAATAAAACATATTATTGCAAACTCATATCAACACTTTTGTGCATATATTTCTTCTTCTAGTTCCATAACTTCGCATTAATACAATCTCTTTGAATGTGTTTGGTATATGAAAACACTTACAATTGCCTCTAATAAATAGATGGATTCATCTAACAATAAAACACTCAACTCTTAAAAATAGAACTAAAAAGCACATGCTTTTGTGTAATACAAAGATTTTGATTTATTTTCTTTAATAGCTTTTCCTAAACTTAAGAACATCTAAAACTAAACTCAAAATTAAAAGCATGTAAAAAGAAAGCTACTTTTTGCTTTTCTTGGGGAAAAATTAAACTTTTTCTAGCATAATTGTCGATGCCCATGGAGTTGAAGGACGCAGTCACAAATTCTAATCCCATGGAAAGTTATTTACGCTTTCCAAACTTTGAGGTATTCTACCTCGTGGGCATGCCCAATTTGCATTCAATTCAGGAAATTGGTGAAAAGATATGGACCGAAGGGAACTCAAATTTCTATATGTTATATATTTCTTACCTTTTCCTTCTTGTTCAATGTTGACTATCACCAACAGATTTTTCCTCGAATTTTTTTACGAAAAAGTGGTTGGAAAATTTACCTTATTTTAGTCAAATATGTGGAGTAAGATCATTAAAATTGTTCTTGCTAGCCTAGGTTTGGATGTGAGTGAATTCTACCAGTCTGATTTCGAGAAATGCACAACCAAATTTCACATAAACAGCTACCCATCTCATATAAAATATATCATGGATGTGGTTTTCCTTGTCAAGGAGATGTTAACTGTATGACAGTCTTGTACAATGATGAAAATGAAAGTATCCAAGTTTGATCCAAACAAGGAGAGTGGTTTAAAGTCAAACCTAAACTAGATTCATTCATTGTCAACATTGAGGATTGCCTAGGGGTGTGAAATTTATATTGTTATAGCTACTTCTATGAAATCCTTGGCAATTATCATGAACTTTGAAAGCATAAAACACTAATTTGTGCGGTTAACATTGTGTTGCATGCATGGAGAATCGGTAGGTACCGTAATGCAGATCACCATGTAATGTATACAGAGTGGAAGCATCATATATCTCTTCCATATTCAATAAACTTCCCACACCATACCCAAATTTATGCTCCTGAGGAACTTTTGGATGTGGATAATCCATTTGATGCTGGGGTGCCACTCGTCCCTTTGTGGTTTATTTCACACCCTCGAGTGACTCTTATATGCGTGGGGTTCCCAAAGCTTGGCTATGGGCCTGTTGGGACTTGAACCTATGACCTCTCATTAGTTGACCACTGAGTTACTTGTCCCTTTGTGATCCCGACTCCTGAGTGTGAATTGTTTACATCATGTCAATGGAGAAAATTAGCAAGACAGATATTGACACTATTATGTTATTCACTCTGCTATCAAATATAGGAATGACTTCATATCAGCCTCCGAGATATGGTAGGACTATTTGAACTGCTTCATTAGTGTTGGACTCCTTCCTCTATTTTCATAACGTGGCGCAAACGCCTTGTATTTTTTGGGAGTAAGTATAAGTTACTTTGTCTTTGAAGGCATTCTTTATTCAATTTTCAGGAGAAGTTGTTCTCTTTTGACCTATCCTTAGCATGCACTCTATTTCAGCACCTCCACACTTGTAGGTTACAATTTTTGAGGTTGGTTCTATAGAGGATGTGCTTGGTTTGGTCACATCTATATCTGTTATTTATACCATTATCCATAAAGATGGAAGTTGCACACAATGGTGCATGATTACAATACAAGAATGCAGAACGACATATAACATATTCATAGCCTTATGGGGAGCTTGTGTTGAGGATACAAAAATGTTACAATTCGAACATGACTGCACTAAAATATGTATGTTAATATATAACAACTAATAATAGCTATTAAAAGTTTGAATTCACCACATTCGAGTAGATAAGCCTGACAACTAGAGTTAATGTACCCCTTTCCAACGCCCTCTATTCATGCCACAATGGCCTTATGTATTTGGATGGTTACAACATGAACAATCAATGTTTTAATTATATTAGGAGTAGAGGTCACGGCCATGAAAAATATTACACGCATACATGCCTTCACTATTCAAAATCTAAGTCATCAATTTGAAGTTGTTATAACAATTATACATATCTTAACATAACTAATTTTGCTATCCAACTTGTTCTCAATTGCTTAATGTTAACCAATGTCATAAAAAAATAATGAATACAAAAGGTGCTTGACATTGCATTTATATGAATATAAATATGCCTTGTGTATGGTGCTAGAAGATGTCACTAAAACTATATAAGAAATGACTTTTGATGACACAACCAATACTTTGCTAGGTGTATTGTAGATGCTCATAAACACCTCACCTCAAATTCTCATGATGTATGGACCATTACAAAGAATGCCCTCTTCCCCATGTTAAAATTTATCCTTCCCATTTCAACAGACTATCCATAATGGTAACACACAAATTAGATGTGCACTACGCATGCAACTAAAAGCAAACAATAACAAAACCATGCGGACATGTTAATAACATTATTTGAATCTTGGGAGTCGGATGATAAAAATTAATACAAAAACTTAAACCATGTTGTACATATTCATAATAGCACCCTTCTACGGTAAATAGATTTTGATATATTAACACCTTTTTCAAAACCTTGCAAGAGGGGATAGAAAATACTATTATAATATATGTAGTTGGGGAAGAACTTGCCCTTATAACATAATGTACATATTCACAATAATAGCCTCCTTATAAATAAGGAACATAGAAGGATGCCCATTGTTAACATTGTAAAATGATGTGCATATGTGTAACAGTGTTTTTATTGTAAATAAAATAGATATAATTTAAAACATATCAATTCCACCATTGTACTTCCCATAAAAATAAACATACACGTTAGAATGTGGTTAAATTGTAGTAAAAAGGGTTGGACCCACCCAAACCCAAATGATTTTGATTCTTTTCTTTTGGCTTGGCAAGATTATAGTAAAGCCCGCCTATAATTCTAGACAATAATAAATCATACACATTGTAGGGTCTTATACAAAGGAACTATTAAGTTTAAACAATCCACTTACACCAAAAAAATACAAATCATTCAACTTTAGAAAAGTACAGAGATATAACATATTGGGGTTTATTATGAACAACTAATCAACAATAATCAATGTTTACAAAGGATAACCAACTTCATTGTGACATATTCTCAATTTCACCTGATGGTATTCTTTAGTGGGGAATATAAAATAAAAAAAAAAAAAGTGCAGAAAATATGTAAACATCACACCAGAATGCCAATTGAACAAAAACCCATCTAAATGGAGAGCTCATGGTAAACACAAAATCAAAATGGAATAATTTTAACAACTATACGTAGTTAGTTTCGAGTGAGACGGTTGTGGGATAGATTCTCCTAATCTTGAGGAGAAGAAATTTCCTATAAATATGTAGTGTCCGGAAGAAATATAATAGCACAAAAATTTTATTGTGCATTGTTATTTCTAAGTTCTATGTTTGCTTGATATTTTTTCATATGTAGAATTTTGTTAGATAACGTGAATTTTTGTTTCTACCGCCATATTCATCAACATTCATTTGAGAATTTTTACTTTTTTTAGATTTGTATTGGAGCCGGAGGGGGATTAAGCCTTAGGCAAACTAGGCGATTGCCTAAGGCGCCAGCGATCAAGGGCACCTAAATCTAAAAATTTCCCTTTTTCGCTTAATTTTAGAGCTTAACTTTAAAATAATTTATCCAAGATTTAATATCGATTAACCCGTTTATAGATTTTATTGTATAATAACATAAATTTCACGCATACACATAAAAAAAATTGTTATATTTTTGCAAGTAAAAGAAAATATCACATATTTATAAGCACATATGATTTTTTTGGTATTGTTACCCATTCTCTAATGTAGCTCCAGATTATGTAGGTGCATAATGTTTTCTAGAAAAATCTTAATGTATTTTTATAATGTCGTTGGTGTATCTAGTAGAGGTGAGTATAATTGTGAAAAAAGTATTTGATTTAATATTCTTAATTTTTGCGGAAATTTTCTATTATTTTGCTATAGAGGAATCTGTAGGCCTGGTCCAAATACAACTCTTCACAAAACCATGAGAGCTACATAAATGTTTTTTTTTTTTTGCAAAAAAATGGTGCTTTATTTCAGGATAGAGTTCCTGTCACATACTTGATATTGTAAGAAGCCTTGTATAAAATATTGTATTTTTTGCATTCTGAGCATCTCTTACGATTAATGTTTTCCATCCACGAAATATTTTTCATCCTTTTGTGATAATTTAATAATATATATTTATTATTAATTTATTATGACCATGATGTAAATTTAAAAATACAATAAGATAGACATATTTTGATTATTTACTTTATGGAAAACATATTAACTAAATTTTTTGAGGAGGGCGTCCACTAAAACTATTGCCTAGGGCATTGCCGACCTTTAATTCGCCCCGATTGGAGCGTTTAAGCGTGTTTCTTCCGATATTTCTATGTATAGTGCTGCTCAAATCACAACGTTAAATGCATTCATGGTTGCTCCCATTTTAGCGATTCATAAAAAAAGCGTAAAATCTATTTTCCCTCAATCAAATGCACGATAATATATCTCCATTACATTATCCTACACGGGATGAAGCTCGATATTTATCTACAACGTTGAAGTTTTCTACATTCCCGAGTTCCATTCTTGAAGTTTTCTCCTACACGTGCATTAGGTGTTAATGTTTTAAAGGTCAAATGTCTTTATTTTAGTTTTATGTCTTTTTGTGTTATTTTCAAAAGTAAAAATAAATTTTTTTATATTATTTGTTTAGTGTCTTATGCATTTTGTAACTTGTTAGAGTTTAAACATATGAGGGTTTGAGTCTTGTTCAAGTATAGTGATTAGAGAATAATTGTCTAAATATAGTTTTTTTAATTGTCATTGGTGACACAAATTGCATGACATCTAAAGTTTTTGTAATAGTATCATAGTCCACTTATACAAAAAGAGTCAATGTGTCATATTCAAGTAATCATGGTTTTTCATTTTTGTTGTCATTGTTATTTAGTATACTCATAATTGAAGAAGACATAGGTTAGTAAGTTTTGTCATTGTGATTGTTGTCAAGTGTCATCACTTTGTAAAAGAGTCGAAAAAATAAAATTGTCTCATGGATGTATTTTTGGTGTAACTCAAAGTCCTAATAAATTATGTGTTTCACATTACGGGGGAGGTGAGATTAAAATAAGCACAAAGTGTAAACCAACGAGCTTCATGCCTTTATCGGTTGAGTATGCAACATGTCTATTGAAGGATGGAGGCAATGGAGGTTGGGGTTGATCATCAACCTCTCGTCGATCACCGATGTGACCAGGGCCGCATACAAAGATTGGTGGAATTTTGGTTCAGATTGTGTGTTTACTATGGTGTGCTTCATTTTTAGAGTGCTTGTATTTTTTTGTGTTCGGTTTTGCAATGTGTTCCCATGTTCAAATTTGTAATAAGTGAATAGATTATCCTATGTAATCCCCTTATGTGTAAATATAGTGGAAAAAAAAGCACGGGAGAAAGCAACATCATGATATTTGGGTTGTTGGTTGTCTTGTTAAAACATCCTTATAGGTTGATGGTTGTCATGTAAACCCATCCTTATAGGTTGATAGTTGTCTTGTAAAAGCATGTTTGGGTTATCAATTGTCTTGTAAAACAATGTGTATGTTTTGATTATTGGTTGTCATGGGTAAAACCATTTGTATGTTTGGTCGTTGGTTAGCCATTTGTAGTACCATTTTATTGTGGTTATTGGTAAACCAGTAGTAAAACTATTCTCGAGAGGTTTTGGCTATCTTGAAAAACCATCTAGATCATGAGCATGCAAGGCGGCAAGCTACAAAATATGTGCAACTATGTTTTCCTATATTCACACTAAGGGGGAGTGTTTGGAATTATTATTCTAGTACTCACATTATATTTACGGAGTGGTAAATGTAATTTATAAGTGTGATGTAAATGTGAGTGAGTTTTTATATATTAGTGATTTGTTATAAAAATCACTTAAAATATTTTGTATGGCGAGTTGTTTTAGCAACTCCACACGTAGTAAATTTATGAGATAGAAGATTTTGGGATATCTCCTAATATTGAGGAGAAGAAATTTCCTATAAATATGTAGTGTCTCATAAGAAATATAATAAGTGAAACAATAATTATTGTGTATTGTTATTTCTAGGTTCTATGATATTGCAATTTGATCCAAATTTAATACGGGATATATTTTTTTGATATGTGACAGATTCGTTGTTGAATATCTTTATAGATTGACAAATGTGTCCTCAAGGGATTTGATTTTTAATCTAGCTTTAGTATAATTTTCTCATGTGTTTTTGGACACATTTCTTATATTTATATGTCTTGATGATGTTTTTGTACTTTTATATGTATTCTCCTCTCTTATTGACCTAAAAGGAGTTAATCAACATTTACACTTATCAACATTACCACACCTCGTTGATGTGATGAGCACCGTACTACATATCGATACTTTGAATAGGCATCAAGCCACATTTAGTTCTCCAAATCCTATGATAATGTAGAGGTTAGAAAAATTAAACAAGACGGAGCCCTCAACACTTGGAAATTGATGTTTGGCTTGATTATAATGCATAAGTGTGTGATCTTGGGTAGAAATAAATATGTATTCATATTTGAGTAGCTTTCAATGATCTTATTATATTTTTCCTTTGATACGGGATCCCTTGATGCCTATAATGAATAAGGGTACATATATTTATATGGATATTTGATTCAACTAATTTCCCACCAAGTGATCCTGAGTCTATCAAGTTTACTTTTCCATTTGAAAATATGATTGTTGTAATCACAAGGGACAAGTTCTTCAACCTAGGGACAAATTCTATAACCAAAATTTTATATGACACAAGAACCTATATAGGTTTGAGAAAGAACCCGATCTAAGGTAAGATGTACTATGTAGAGGTTATGAATATGTATTTATGTATAATGTGTGGTGATTTCTAGTATGTTAAGATAAAGTAGTTATGAATTAGTGGACTCGTGATATATGATGGTGTATGAAGATTAAAATTTATTTACAAAGTAGGTAAATGGTATAATGTCGGGATAAATTCCAGAGTGATATTGCCAAATGCCACACAACCAAATTTTAGGTACTATAATTTCCCATTTCTAATATATTATTGAAAGTTTTGGATTAAAATAATAAGGAATAGGTGAGTGTAAACAACACATACCAATTATATGATGATGTGTGTAAAATTAGTGATTATTACCTAAGCCAATCCAATGTGAAATATTCAACCACGTGGAAAATATGTGTCTTAATTATCAACAAATATAAAATCAAGTATATGAAAAATAGAAATATGTAAAATGAGATGAAACATATGACGATTGAACTTGATTTTTCTATAGCATGCAAAAATATAAATATCTAATGTGACAACTAGTATTGGGATACTCAGACCATTATAACTAGCATTAGGTTGTTTTCACCATTAAAACTTACATTATGTTGTTTTCACTATTATATTAGTATCAAGTCATAATTAAATTTGGGTGTATAAGCCATTGTACCATACAAATATTCATATGTCTTTTATATGGCTATTGAAGAATATGATATGTACCTAAAACATGGATTTATGTGAAATCCATGCTAGAATCGATGAAACATATGTTACATGTGTGATTGAATCCATAAGACAAGCTTGTGCATAGCTCATGCTCATGTCATGTGAATATGTATCATAAATATATGTGAGCTTGTAATGATGAACATATCCCTCAAGTCTATGTAAATATGATAGAAACTTGTATTTGTAATGATGAACTGCGTCTCGATTCCATGCAAATATGACAAATATCATTATGATCATGTAATCTGTAATAGTAAACCTAGCTCAAATCCTTGTAAAATATGGTATAAAACTTGTATTTGTCTTGAATATGAGTATCGACCTATAAGAAATATTGTTGCTATATATATCTAGGGAAATTGGATATGACATATCTGAAATTCTAAAATATCCCAAAATATTCTCCTTTTGATATGAGGGATGTTGTCATGTATCAATTTTCTCAAAAGATAAGGTAGTTATATGTAAAAATTATATAATCAAAACATTTAGGATGTAAACCATAGAAATCATATGTGCTAAACATGGTTGTAAAAATAAATTTGCATCGATATGAGCGATGCAGAATAAGTATTAAATTTCATCCCATGGGTAAGAAAATATTAAGCATGCTCATTAATCTATAGAGATAAGACCATAATAGTGAAAAATGATATGTTGGCGGACACGCGACTCAACACCAATGTATCCATTAGGAATCATGATATGACATGAAGACACATTACATAGTGGGCCTACTATATGACATAAACAACTAATAAGAAATTGTGATGATGACTCAAACATTGTTATTAGTAGTCGGTAGTGTGAGTTAAGAAGTATGCATCAAACAATAAGTATGTTAAGAGTAATGTATTCTAACGAATGCATTGTCAAACAATAAGTTTTAATGTAATAAAAAATATGTATCCCGAATATGTTATTAAAAATGCATTCCAAATAATAGGCCTATCAAGTAATGTTCCATGAGTAATATCTCCAAAAAAAAGTGTATCAAATAATGTGCTATGATAAATTCAAAGCAATATGGTTAATAGGCTCTAATTCTGAAACCAAACAGGCATAAAGAACATAAACATACAACAAAACATGAATAAAGAAAATAAACATATAAAAAACAATGGCCCTAAAATATGTTGCATTTTCGAGTTACATCTAATCATGGATTCTAGAGTTCTATGTTAGAATAATTTGTATTATGCCATGAGAAAAACTTATTGGTAGATAAATCGAATAAGCATAAATGTGGTCTCGAGAATTTATCTATAAGTGATTTAACACACATATATGAGTAAAGGAGGCATATGAAGGAAATCCAATGATCCCATGAATCAAAATATCATCCAAATGTTTTGAGTCAAGTGGTGCAAAGTGTGTAAGATCTATGGGAGTAGTGCTAGAGATAACATAATCATTATCATAGTCAAGGTATGGCCGTGTGTAATTCAATATCTTGGAATATAGGTATTGGTAGCTTTGTGAATACATAAACTATGGGTCAAAGTAGTAATTTGGGTCTCTAGATTTATATGTGGAGAGTTTATTGGTATCCTATATGGGTCACACTCATAATGATGATGTAATACTATGATGTGTTGCATATGATTAGGTAACATGGGGTGTTTCTAAGGGGCATAGGCTATCAAATCTCACTCACTTTGGTGTTGTATCTGTGTATCATGTAGAATCTTTATAGAAATATTATCAAAACACTAAATGAATCATAGAAATTGTGCCTTGGTATATGATGCAGCTTGTGGGGTTAGAATACTAATAGGCACTATGATAAGCAAAATAGGGTATTCATAAGGGATAACAGGAATGGTAGCCACCATGTTGTTTTTCATATACTATAAGAATCTATATAGGGTACTAGAAAGGATAGTGCACATCTCATGAATCCATAGGAATTCAAATAACATGTAAAATGTGTTTTTCGAACGGAATACTAAGAACCATGTTCCAGTCCTCTTAGGTATAACATGTAAAGGTAATATTATGTCCCCAAGTGGGTTCCATCATTTTCCTTCAAAGCCTTGAATTGAATTTGTTTATTTGATGAGGTCTTGTGTGGTATAACCTAGAGTAGTAAGGAGTTCCATAGTGTAAATGTTCCAACTAGATAAATTGTCTACCATCTTGTTTTTCATTGGATGTGAATCAATATGTGCACAAATTAATATAGGCCTATACACGACTTCCTCATCATTGAGAAAAACATTTGAATTATCAAATGTAATTGTCATTGTGAATCGTGATATCTATGTAGTTAGGAAAATGATGTCATCAATAAGATGAGGATCAATGGTGTAATCTTATAAAGGGAATATTTTGTGATAATCTATGTGCACTTCATCACCCTTACGACCCTTCGTATGCTTTGGTAATGGATCGGTAAACACCTTAAACTTAGAATGGGGTTGGGAAATGAGTTATCTTAATAGATTTTGATGGGTCTTGTATATAAATAATATTGTTGTCAATTATATATTAGATATTGTAGCATACTTGGTAACAGTAGTTGAGCACCTATTAAAATCACAATATAACTTGCTATCAAATTTTGAGCTTTGTGGACTAATTATATCGATTACAGTGGGTGGAAGTAAATCCAATAGATTTACCTTTATGAGTTTTTGTAATATCTTAGAGGATGCTCTAGAAAATGTGTCCATTACATAAATTCAAATTTAAATATAGGATGATAGGTAAATCTTCTTTAATAACACCGATAGCTTGGTCCTTAGTTTTCTTATTGACATTTTTTTATCTTTTATATGGTGGCTTTGATTGAAATTTGGCTCCACTAGATTTAGGTGTATTATTGTCATATTTTATAATGTTGGTTGCAAAGAGCTTGGGCTCATATACTTTAACCATATGACTTTGGCATTGAAAGGATGTGAAACAAGAGAATGTGTCCTTTTTCTTAGTGTTTTGGAATAAGGATAACAACGATCATCTCTTTAATTCTCCACTGGCTTATGTGCTTAAGACCTCAATAAAACATGGTCTTATAACACATGGCATAACTTGCAAACATTTCATTGGATTATTGTTTAAATTTTTTATTTAGGAAAAATAGATTCATTGACTAATGTTGATGGATAAATGAGAAAGGAAAATAACATCTAATTTTTGGAATGAATGTTTGAACATCGAGGAATGGTATAAAAATAAGCTAATGCATTAAAATTACATGAACAACTCTTGGATTACAAGTTATCATTACTTGTATATTGCATACATGAAGTCATACAGGCCTAAAGATATTGTTTGGGACCATTCTTGTCATAGTAGGAGAACTTGGGTGGAATGAACTCAAGTGGGAATGGATGATTAAGAAGATTAAGGGTATTATAGAGAAACCAAGTAGATTTTGTAGTACCTTGAAAGTTTTGTGTGTAAGAACAACTATCTAAGATTGCATGTCCTCAAGTTGTTGAACATGCAAATCAGAAACAAGATTTGAAACAAGAGTTAAGTACTATAGTGGAAAGCATATGCTATAAACGGATAGGCATGGTAATCTTGGGAGCCTTGTGTAATGTCCTGTAGTAGAAATATTACATGTAGGAAATGTTTGACTAGACACATGGATCCTAGCCTCTAAAGGGAAGGAGAGACTCTATCATGTGGAATTATACCATTCAAAGGTTTGAAATACACCTCCTCTATCTTGGATTTGTATATAAGTGAGCTTTGTAGTCGAACAACATAAAATAATTCAAGGACTTGATTAGGGTATGATAATATTATTTTCCTAACCTCGTCCATTAATTATACATCAATATTGGGCACTATGGAAGAAGAATAATTAATATCATAAATTTTAGCAATGTAAACAACATATGAAAAAAATGTCAATGAAGTAGGGGTGAGTTGGTTGGTTCATGTGGATGTTTCCAATCCCTCAAAGGTTTGATTCCCACTGAGGAACTTGAGGTCGGTTGTGGCCGTGAGTATTCAACAATGGATCTTATGGAACGTGTGGGTGATTCTTGTGATGGAGGAGGTGATATCGATTTTGGTAATGCTCAAAGGTTGGCATGGTTTGCAATTTATGGGTTACAATGTTTCATTGAGGTTGTGTGGTCTTGGGGATCTAGGGCATTTGCTTGTGTCCCAAACCAGTTGTCACTACGGTGATTAAAAATTGATACATAGGAAAGATACCCTTCGACCCTTGTTTAGAAATTAAAAACATATGAAAAAATAAGGTATTTCAAGAAAACCTTGGAAACATTTATGATGTTGAACATATACGAACCCTAAGGGTGAGGAACAAAACCCTACATTGACACGTATCCATAAATAAGAAGGGTCACCAAAATGCAATATCATTTATAGGGTTTAATCCAATGAGATATTACTTATTGTATATTATAATTCAAAACAAAAATACATAAATATAAATTCCTAAGTTATGTATGGATAATGATATCTTCAACACTATAAATAAGATAGAAAAATTTCAATTAGGATTTTAGAAATACGTTGCCATTATTCAAGTATTAATTTGGGTGACATTGAGCTAAAATGTGGCTAAAATTAGATGAGCATTTGTGGACAATGTCATCAAGCTACCTAAAAATTGGTAATTTAGAATTGAGAGTGAGACATATTATATGGCAAGGGAAAAATCCATTACCTAATCTATTTAGGGATCAACAAATGTGTCTTCTAGGGTTTTGGTTTACAATTTGTCTTTGAAACTTTCTTTTCATATGTCTTTGGACCTAAATTTTTATTTAGATCTTTGTGATGATGCTTTTGTAATTGTTTATGTTTGCTCCTCATTTATTAACCCAAAAGGATTTAGTCATCATTTGCATTGGGTTAATTATCCAGCAAAAATTCTCCAAATTTTTTATTCTTGATGGGTTTTTGGAGAATTTTATGTGTGCCAAACTTAATGGTCGATCACAAGAATAAATACCTCATCGACTACCCTCCCATCCCGGTGATCTAGATATAACCACGAGTTGACTTTTCATGCATTTTCAAGGTGAGTTTAGTGTTTCATGTTTTGAAATGGACAAGCATCAATGTTGGAGGCATTTATTAGGTGTTGGTAGAGTTTTCAAAGTGTTCTAAAGCCATTTTTCCCCTGTTGTACCTAACAATTATCTAAAACTATGCCTAATTAGGACTATAACGATTATAATTCCATGTGTTTCATACAACACAACCTATGTTCATCTACATATATGTGAAAAAGAGCCATAATGGGTATTCTAAAATTATTTTAGAACCTTATGATCATCAACATGTAAGAAAATTTATGGACAAAAGTTCTATTAGGAGACCTACTAGCTAGGGGGCTTAAGTACACTAATGCAAGGAAGAGTCAACTTGGTGAATGAGCCCCGAGACATCTAGGCATCATTTGGAGAGTGATATGAGAGTGAATAGTTGGGAAATAACTTGTGTGTAGTGCGTGTGCGCGTGCGCGCGTGTGCGTGTGTGTGTGTGCATGTGCGTGTGTGTGCATGTGTGCATGTGTGTGCGTGTGCGTGCGTGTGTGTGTGTGTGTGTGCATGTGCGTGTGCGTGTGCGTGTGTGCGTGTGCGTGTGCGTGCCTGTGCTGCGCACGTGTGTGTGTGTGTGTGTGTGTGTGTGTGTGTGTGTGTGTGTGTGTGTGTGTGTGTGTGTGTGTGTGTGTGTGTGTGTGTGTGTGTGTGTGTGTGTGTGTAATGAGCTTAATGCTAGATAAGAAGAACGGCATGTCTTGATTTCTCTCTACAAGTTTAACCTTGTTAGTTGGGAATAGTGAGCGTGAAGGTGTTAGAGTGGGCATCATGAGCATTACACTATGTACTGCGATATTTTCAAGAGGAATCAAGCCTCACATAGTTCTCCAAGTCCTTTATGACGTGAATGTTAGAAAAAGTAAACAATTTGGATCCCTTGATTCATTCCTTAACATATGATAATCAATTTTTAGATTGATTATAATATATAAATGTGTGGTCTAGGGTAGTAAGAGAGATATATACATGTTTTATTAGATTTTGTCGTGGTGTGTTCCAAGGAATAAGTGCTTTAATGAATGTGTTAAATGGCCTTTTTAAAGTGTGGCTTTGATACGGGATACTTAAATACCCTTATCAAGTAAGAGTACATATGTTCACATATATGACTATATGTGTTTCAGTGTTGCAAATCTCTTTTGTTGAAAAAGACATTAGTTAATTTTTTGCACGTGTTATGTGATTTGGACATGTAGATCATGTGACTTGAGCTTTATAGTGAGCTGCCATACCACTCACGTTTTTGTATGATTATCTATGTACATTAACTTTTTCCATTAATACAATTAAGTTTTCAATCCGAAACAAGTTTTAAGAATACATAAATATAATTCAAAACAAAAATACATAAATATAAATTCCTAAGATATGTATGGATAATGATATCTTCAACACTATAAATAAGATAGAAAAATTCAATTAGGATTTAAGAAATACATCGCCATTATTCAATATTAATTTGGGTGACAAAGTGAGCTAAAATGTGGCTAAAATTAGATGAGCATTTGTGGACAATGTCATCAAGCTACCTAAAAATTGGTAAGTTAGAAATGAGTGTCGAGACATATTCATATGGCAAGGGAAAAACCCATTACCTAATCTATTTAGGGATCAACAAATGTGTCTTCTAGGGTTTTGGTTTACAATTTGTACTCGGAAACTTTCTTTTCCTATGTCTTTGGACCTAAATTTTTATTTAGATCTTTGTGATGATGCTTTTATAATTGTTTATGTTTTCTCCTCATTTATTAACCCAAAAGGATTTAGTCATCATTTGCATTGGGTTAATTATCCAAAGCAAAAATTCTCCAATTTTTTTATTCTTGATGGGTTTTTGGAGAATTTTATGTTTGCCAAACTTAATGGTCGAGATCACAAGGATAAATACCTCATGCGAACTACCTCCCATCCCGCTAATCTAGATCAACCACGAGTTGACTTTTCATGCATTTCAAGGTGAGTTTAGTGTTTCATGTTTTTAAATGGACAAGCATCAATGTTGGAGGCATTTATTAGGTGTTGGTAGAGTTTTCAAAGTGTTCTAAAGCAATTTTTCCTTGTTGTACTTAACAAAGATCTAAAACTATGCCTAATTAGGACTATAACAGATTATAATTCCACATGTTTAAATACAACACAACCTATGTTCATCTACATATATGTGAAAATGGGCCATAATGGGTATTCTAAAATTATTTTAGAAACTTATGATCATCACAGTAGGGAAATAACGTGCGTGTGCATGCGTGCGCGTGCGCGTGTGTGTTTGCGTGTGCGTGTGTGTTTGCGTGTGCGTGTGCGTGTGCGTGTGCGTGTGCGTGTGTGATGAACTTAATGCTAGATAAGTAGAATGGCATGCCTTGATTTCTCTCTACAAGTTTAACCACTTGTTAGTTGGGAATAGTGAGCGTGAAGGTGTTAGAGTGGGCATCATGAGCATTACACTATGTACTTGATATTTTCAAGAGGAATCAAGCCTCACATAGTTCTCCAAGTCCTTTATGACGTGAATGTTAGAAAAAGTAAACAAGATGGATTCCTTGATTCATTCCTTAACATATGGTAATCAATTTTAGATTGATTATAATATATAAATGTGTGGTCTAGGGTAGTAAGAGAGATATATACATGTTTTATTAGATTTTGTTGTGGTGTGTTCCAAGGAATAAGTGCTTTAATGAATGTGTTAAATGGCCTTTTTAAAGTGTGGCTTTGATATGGGATACTTAAATACCCTTATCAAGTAATAGTACATATGTTCACATATATGACTATCTATGTTTCAGTTTTGCAAACCTCTTTTGTTGAAAAGACATTAACTAATTTTTTTGCACGCGTTATGTGATTTGAACATGTCGATCACGTGACTTGGGCTTTATAGTGGGCTGCCATACCATTCACTTTTTTGTATGATTATCTATGTACATTAACTTTTTCCATTAATACAAATAAGTTTTCAATCCAAAACCAAGTTTTACAATATAGTGACAAAAAAAGCAGATTGGGAATACAACAGTGCTAAGAGTTTATAGCCCAGCAAATGTTGTAAACTCCGATTCAACTCTCCAGCGTGAGATACTTTTATTAAAAAATACAATAGCATTGGAATAATTTTGTTTTGGCTTTTTGATGGTAACGCATAAAATTCAGACAGGAGCTCAATTTTTTTTTATTATTTAATCTATTTCACACTATTTCAATGGCTTTTTCAGACAAGAGACATTCTAGCATAATAAAATTATGCGATATATATATTATATATTTTCTGTTGTGCGGTAGATTCAGGGCAATGAAATTATAAACAAAAACGCAAGAGAGACGAGTGTCCTTGTCCCAACGCCGACAGCCACTCCAAACCATCACCAACAAATCTGATATCTACAGATCTTCTCGGAATGAGGATTTTGTTTTCAGAGTTGATAAAAGGAAAAACTTTAAGAGTTAGTCCCCTGCAAGACAATGTTGCAGCAGCAGGGGCATTGTTGTATAATTAATATATATATATATTCTGGTAAGCTGCCTAGTAGTGAAGAAGAGCAGTAACGAGCGATGAGAGGTACCTAGGACACTGAAATGATAAACAAAAAGCCAAGAGAGACAAGTGCCGTTGTAACACCCAGAGTCACTGCAACCAATTTTTCTCAGGCGGGACTAGTATGTGCACTATCGCCAGGGATGCCAATGCGGCGAAGCCTGCTGCAGTGCACATAACTGCTTTGACGAACACGATTAACTTCTTTGTAAGCTGGTGTGCATGCATTATCCCAAGAATACCAGCAACCATGGTGGAAGTGAACAAAGACACAATATCTGAAAAAATAAATACATTCCAAGCAACAGTCTTTCCCACCACCCCTCGGTCTTTATGGTGATCCTTGGGGCCTCCCGGTACAGTTATTATGGCAGTGAAGGTGACTCCTACGATAGCCAAGGCCAGTGGCACAAGTCTTTGAAGCTCTTCTCGCCCCCGGCAGCATTGGAGTCGGTCACCTCGCCCGCAATGGAGTCTGTTACCATCGTCTGCAAAATTGTCACCCATAACTCTATTACATTTCAAACCATAACCATAATCCCACGAATTCTAATATCTATACTATTACTCACCACCACCACCACAATTGAGGAAAAAAAGGATCAGTACTCACCACCGCCACCAACTGCCCGGCTAAATTCAATTCGTCTTCCGAAGCCACGGTAATAGCAGAATGATTAGGGAGTTCTGAAACCGCTAGTGTAGCCATTGCCATTTCAATCTCGATCGCCTCAGAATTTGAACCCATTCAAACTTTTTGTTGGTACGATTTCCCTTCTTTCTTCTCCACAAAACCAAGCAAAACACATACAATGCATGGTTACAATGCGCATAGCTTTATTTATATGTGTCTGTGCGTACGGTAGCGGCTCAGCTGGGTAGGTGGGTGGGATTACTATAACAATTGGTGGCAGAACATAAAATAAAACCAGCGGCTAATCTCCACTCAATATGCACCCCGTACCGTAAATGGCGCTCAATCATGACCGTCCATTTCAATAACACTAGTTGCATTCTTCTTGTCAGTCTATCACCACACAATTTCTTAAAATCTTCATCTTTTGATATTTCGGCGAATACCGCCTTCGACGACGCTTCGAGGTCCGATTATAAGCTTCCACGTATAGTAAACGGTTATGCTCTGTGCCCAAAATACAATTGTTTAATCTAAACATAATGATGTTGAAAATGGCGTAGGAGGCAAAAACCAGTCGTTAATGTCAAAGGAGGTGTGCGGGAACAATATTTTATTGTTAACAGAAAGATGTAAACCCGTCCAAAGTTAATTAAAAAGACGAATAATTTGCTTAACATTTCCCCCTTATGAAGAGCGGGTACCAGGGACAAGGAAGTAAGACAAGAATTGGGCCCACCCATGTCGGTTTCCAGATCATATTCCATGAGTGTCGGCTAATTTTTACATATCTCATTGCCTAAAAGAAGTTTCAGACCCTCGTATATTGTTTTTCATGTATCTATATTACCAGACACACATGAAATGTACAATAAAAATACTAGCTTGTTAATGTTTTTAAAATGATGCGCATAATTCTTCATCAGTATCACTATCTCTTTTTCTTTTTGTTAATAAAATATTAGCTACCTGAACCTGCGGAATATGATTTGGATTAGCTATGTACATTATTTTTCAGTTTAATATAAATGATTTTTCAATCGAGAAAGGAAAGCCATTATAATATGAGCACAAAAAGACTATTGTAAATGGGGAAGAATATGAGCACAAAAAGACTATTGTAAATGGGGAAGAATTTAGAGCCCGGAAAACACAGTAAACTCGTAATCGACTTTACGCGTGAGATAGTTTTATTAAAAAATTACAAGCGCGTCGCGATTCCCGACGGAAGAATTCTGTTTTTGAATTCTCTTCTGCAAGGCTGCACGCCATGAATACATTTCAAATCTTTTCATGGCTAACACAAGACTGTTCCATTGAATAAATATTCAAATCTTTTTCAACTATAATTCGGCTAAAAAAAAAATAGAGTGACTACGCTTCCTTTAATTGAATAAAAATATATTGTTTTTGAATTATTTTCAAAAATTGTTTTTCTTATACTTTAATTTTTTAACAAATACAAATAATTTCTATATATATATATATATATATATATATATATATATAATGTTGAGACATTTTATAATAGAATGTGTATGGAAATGGTTAATATCTATGTTCATTTTTATTACTTCATCTTACATTTTATTCGTTACAAATTTTTATTTTTCTTTCAAAAATTAATCAAACAAAAAATATCTTTTTCTTATACTTTAATTTTTTTAACAAATAGATAACCCGTGGGATTTTAAGGCAACATTTGACTATCTCTAAGTTGTGGGATTTGAACTAATACGAGACCTAGGAATGAATAGATAGAGGAACTAGCCAAGTGCCGGTTCAAGTCCCATAACTTGAAGATAGTCCCATGTTGCCTCAAAATCCTAGGTTGCCTATGACTCAAAGCAAGGTGAACTTTGAGCTCCAAGACGACCCTTCAACCCTTGTTTACCAATAAAACAAACATATGAAAAATAAGGGATTTCAGAAAACCTTATAAACATTTATGATAATGAACATATGCGAACCCTAAGGGTGAGGAACAAAGCCCTAGGTTGACACGTATTGATAAATAAGCGTGGTCGCCAAAATGTAATATCATTTATAGGGTTTAATCTAATTTATATATTACTTATTTATATTATAATTCATAACACCAAATACATAAATATAAATTCTTAAATTATGTATGGATAATGAGATCCTCAACACTATAAATAAGATAGAAAAAGTACGAGTTAGGCGTTTAGAAATAAAGCATCATTATTTGGGATTAATTTGGGTGATAGTGAGCTACAACTAGATGATGAGTTGTGGAGAGTGTCATCGAATTACCTAAAATTTGGTAATTTGGGCCGAGTGTGAGACATGTTCATATGGCAAGGACAAATTCATTACCTAATCTATCTAGGGATACAAATGTGTCTTCTAGGGTTTTGATTTATAATTTGGACTTGACACTTGCTTCGTTTATGTCTTTAAACCTAAATTTTTATTTATATATTTGTAATGATGCTTTTGTAATTGTTTATGTATGCTCTCGCTAATTGACCCAAAAAGGAATTAGTCATCATTTGCACTGGTGTGACTGTTATCCCAAATTCGCCCCTCGAACAAATTTGGTCAAGACAAGTCCTGCACATAAAGAAATTATGAAGGAAATGACTCAGACCCGCGAGCTCACATTCCAGGATGACAAACAAGTTTGCAGAGGGAATCTACAATGGAGTGGCGGGGCCTGCGAAAGATCAAACGACCCTGTGTAGAAGAAATTCAGAAAATGATTCTGTCGAGTGAATTTGTGCCTTGAATCCATTCTACAAGTTTCAGGTAGGCTCGAAAATAGAACAGAAAAGTCAAACAAGAAGGCGCAAAGCATGAGGAACCGAAAACAAGAACAGAAGAAACAATAAGATCCGAAGACCCTGCTCGAAATCGTTTAGGAAAGAGTACAAAATCGACGAAGTATGGAAGAGTCTGCAGAGGTTTGCACGTGTCGATCTAACGCTTCTTTAGAGGAAAATTCCTAAGTAGGTTTCTAAGATGCACCAGCCCTCCACGTGTCCGGGGCCAAAAAGGGAGCCCGTTTTGGCTTGTTTTCCGCCATTTTTTGTACGAACTCCACCCAAATTTCAAATGGTCATATCTTTTACTGGAGACTCGTATTTGGGTGGGAGAAGACTTTTGGAGACATCTCGACCTCCACTACGCCATGGACACTTAAAATATTATATTTTATCGGGCTTGATGAGGTGAGAACCTCGAAAATGTCTTTTCCCGTTAATACGAGATCTGATGTCTTCCACTATCCAGATATTGAGATTTTTCAGTTTTCATCTTCTCTCATACGAAAAGCAAAGCGTGGGGAACCAAACTCGGCAGATTGTCGGAAGATTTGAGAGGGGCATTGAATGATAGTGGTTGAGCTTTCAAATCCGGATCCAATGCGTATCTCAACGTGGTTGAGGCGGGATTCAAATTTTCCCACTTCTCTTTCTCTCTCCCTCTATATGAATCTATAAAAGAAGGTTTGGGGCTCACTATAAAAGGGTTGTTCATTCTTCTTCTCTACCTCCTCTTCTTTTCTTCCCGTGTGGTCGAAAATAGAGTTTGAACCTCATCCCTTGCTCTGTGAATGGCCTTTGTTGCCTCTTTCTCATAAATGATGCTCTATGTAAACTCTAAGCAATAAAAAAATGTGTTTTGTGATGCATTTGTCCATCCTCAGCTCGTTTCTTGTTGTTTCTTCTTGCCTCTCTTCATTGCAGGAGGTATCTCAGCATCTTTTGAATGTTCATCCGCAGATATGGGAGCCGTGTTCATTAGGTTGAAACGTTTTCTATGTGAAATCTGATCTTTGTTACGTGATGTTGTTGTCCATCCTCTCCATTGCTCACCTCTATTTGTTTCATGGAAGTCCGGGTAGATGATCAACATGTCCCTTCTCCGTGTATCACCGTTTTAATGTAGGTTTTGTTTTCCTTGTTTTCTTTCTCTCCTTGTCTCCTTAGAAGTTAGATTAGAATTAGATTAGCTTGCTCTTGCACCGGAATAGCTTGTGGCGGGTAGATTAGGAAGAGAAACCATCCTTCTATGGAGGATCATTCCCATTTGCAAGTCCCACAGCTTGGGGAATGATCCAATGTTATGCAAATCACACCAAATGACCTTGCCCTAGAAAAGCAGATCCATAACTCATTTGGGGGTGCTGTGATTTCGCACTAACAATTTTGGCACACTTGGTGGGATAGGTATGAAGCACCTTACCACTTCATCTTAATAGGTTGATGTGTTCCTGTTAAGGGTCAGCCTTTTGAGGCACATGCGACCACATCGCAACTCCATCTGGTCAAAACCCATTCTCCGAGTTGCAGAGACCTTTTTCATTCATTTTTCACTCATTTTCATCCAATTTCTTCTTCCATCTCTTTTCATTTTCTCCCATTCCATGAGGTTGTGCAATCATGACTTCATTCTCTTCACGGTACTCACACTTACATCAATGTAACCCACCTCCAATGTATTTCCCAACTCCTCCAGATCAGCATTATGATCAGGTCCGTAACCATTACGCTTACCCATATGAGCAGGGTTAAAACTAGTTTGGCCATGAGGCTTATCAAGATCAAGGGGATGCATACAATGGTAACAACTACATGGAAGATGTTGGTCTGTGGGAGAAGATCCAAAAAAATGGAGATTAGCATGGTGCAGTCCAGGGCTACAACATAAATGAAGGCTTTTAGAATTGTCTATAGGGCACCTTGTCCATGGGATGGCCCTATGCCAAGACATTACATCCCTCGGAGAAGATTGACTTCATGGTTGAAATGCTTCCCCAACTTGCACAATGGACTGAGGAGATCATGGCTTATGAGTTAGAGTCAAGAAAAACTTGTCAATGGGTAAGTCAATCACTAGCTCCATGTCTTTCATTGTCTTTTCCTTAATCTTTATCATTTCAGCAGAGGCAAGAGTCAATCCCTCATTTGTCCCAAGTGTCGATTTCATTTCTCCATTCCCTAGTCTTCCACCCCATTTCAATTCTTCTCCCCTTTTCCCTTCCAAGTAGTCATCCCCTCCAAACAAACAAGAAGTTCCACCTCCCTCCCATCACAAACAATTGCAAAGGTGGTTGAACCCCAACCTGTCACTCCTCTTGCTTTCCCAAACCCATGTTGGGAAGATAATCAAGAATCTAGTCAAGGAAAACAAGAAGTGGAGCCCAATAGAGAAGAAATAATAGACAACTTGAAGAGTTGGGCTGCCAAATTTGGGTTTACAAATATCCCTTGATGGTCAAGCCAATAGAGGAGGTCAAGGTTGAAGAACCAGTGGTGGCTGAGGCTGAGTTTGTAGTAGAAGAAGATCAAGAACAACAAGAAGAAAATCAGTAGTTTTTTTATAGCTCTTTACCTAAAGAGGGTGTTGATCTGATCCAAGCTTCATAACCAGAAAAGGAGGAGGAACAATCAGCTCCAAGTCCCATTGAAAAGGAGCAGTTGGGAGAGATCAAATCAGTGTTGAAGCCACTCGATGAAGAAGACATCATTAAAGATTTTTTTCTTTCATTTCAAGGAACTGATTTGATTGATGAACCTTTAATAGAGGAGGACTATACAGTTTCAGAGGCCCTAAGTGTAGAGCAAAGGGCTATAGAAGAAAATTCATTTCTTCCTCCCACTTCATCTCCTTTAAGATCTGATATTGGAGAAGAGTTTGATCTTTCAAACTTCATGTTTGAGGAAGAGGGAAACCATGGTGGACAAGTTTCAAATTTGGAAAACACCATGGAGGAGGTTGAGCACCTACAGTAGGACAGTAAGGAAGTAGATTATCTGTCTGACTTGGAGGATTGCCTTGATGGAGGGGAACCCATGGAGATCACATCATTTTTTCCTCCATCTCTCACATCCCAAGCACATGATCCTGCAGCCATGGAGGAGAACATTCAAGAACAACATCATGCACTTCATAAAGCAGCCTCTAGAACCCGGTTTGGAAGATATGAGTCTTCCATGTTCTTCACAAGAGAAGGAAGAGAAAAGGCAGGAAGATGTCACCATCCCTCTTAAACCATCCATCCATGAGGGTTAGCAAGAAGACTCCACTTTTGGAGTTGGAGTTCATAACCATGGGCGATTCAAAGGACCATACCTTGCCCAATCAGATACTTGGCTTCATTAGAGCCAAGGGAGAAGCCAAAACCAGTCATGCCTACTTCAAGGCATGAGGATGAATACCAAAGCACCAAGGGTCATCATCAATACCTCCAGGAGTTGAATGCAGGTCAGCTTGAGGAGGTATTTTCCATTAATGTTGATACCTTGATGATTTGGGTAGAGGACCGTCTTATTGTCAGTTTTTCACTCATATATACAGCTATATTTAGTGTCAAATCATTTGAATGGCTGCCCCTCTTGAGAAAGGGAAGCTACTTCTCTCTACCGATTCTGGCTTTTTATTTAGCATTCTTTCTTTCGGTTAGTTTAGGACTAGGAGTAGATTTTGTTTCCAGCATAAGAAGTGTTTGTGCACACTCTGCATGTTCCACTTGGAGCATGTATGATTTCAAATTTTGTACATAGTTTTGTGGTGCGGTTTTGTTGCTCTTTTCATGACCCATTCTCGGAGACGGACCAAGGTCAAGCTCTTCAAGATTTGTGGAAGAAGAATCATAGTTACCGTAATAGTTGTCATCTTGAAAAAAAAAAA
Source organism: Taxus wallichiana var. yunnanensis (assembly GCA_018340775.1). Taxonomy (NCBI): domain Eukaryota; kingdom Viridiplantae; phylum Streptophyta; class Pinopsida; order Cupressales; family Taxaceae; genus Taxus; species Taxus wallichiana. The sequence goes on from CM031238.1 coordinate 720,104,465, forward strand.
TGCAGAGCAACTAAAGTCGTTTCAAAAATTCCATTTTAGGGACAGAGATGAAATCTCCAGAGTTAAAACAATTTTCTACTTTTAGAAATTCCATTTCCAAGATTTCCTTATGAAAATTGAGACTTCAAACTCAGGGTCAGACAAAACATAGAAAAGGCATATAGTCGAGCTCATGGTGGCTCGTGGATCAAATCTTCAAAAGTTCGAGATCATTTTTGTGTTTATTAGGTAGACTCCATGCCCAGTGGATGATTCAAGGCTACTGGTCTCTTCATCTAGCAGGCAGATGTCCTCGTGAGTTGCCAAATTGTTATCCCAAATTCACCCCCAGATAAATTTGGTCAAGAAAAGTCTTGCACATAAGGAAATTATGAAGGAAATAACTCAGACCTGCGAGCTCACATTCCAGGACAACAAAAAAGTTTGCAAAGGGACTCTATAATGGAGTGGTGGTGCCTGCAAAAGATTAAACAATCTGTGCAAGATAAATGCGTAAAACAGCTCTATCGAGTGAATCTGTTCCTTGAATCCATTCTACGGTGTTTTAGGTAGGCTCGGAAATAGAACATAAGGGTAAGACAAGAAGGGGCGAGTCTTTGCAGAGGAACTAGAAACAAGAATAGGAAGAAATGGTGAAGATCCGAAGTCCCGAGGCTCGAAACCATTCAAGAAAGAGTACAAAATTGACTAAGTATGGAAGAGTCTACGGAGGTTTCCACGTGTTGATCCGACGCTTCTTCAAAGGTAAAATCCTAAGTGGGTTTCTAAGATGCACTAGCCCTCCACCTGTCTAGTTTAAAAAAGGGAGCCCATTTTCGAACTAGTTTTCTCACTAGTTTGTACGAACCCGACCCAAATTTCAAATGGTCATATCTTTTGACTAGAGACTCGGATTCGGGTGGGAGAAGACTTTGGAGACGTCTCGACCTCAACTACACCATGACACTTAACATATTATGTTTTATCAAGCTTCAGATGGGTGAGAACACGGAAAATGTCTTTTCCCCATTAATACGGGATCCGATGGCTTCCACTACCTGGATATTGAGATTTTTGTCTGTCATCTTCTCTCATACAACAAGCGGGCGTGGGAACTAGACTCGAATGATTGTGGGTGGATTTGAGAAGGGCATTGATTGATAGTGGTTGAGCTTTCAAAGCAAGATCTAATGTGTATCTCAAGGTGGTTGAGGCGGGATTCGAATTTTCCCTTCTCTCTCTTTCTCCCCTCTGTGTTGAATCTATAAAAGAAGGTTCGGGACTCATTATTAAACGGTTGTTCATTCTTCTTCTCTGCATCCCTCTTCTTTTCTTCCCTAGGGTCGAAAATGGAGTTTGAACCTCCTCCCCTCTCCGTGAATGGCCTTGTTTCCTATTTCCGTAAATGATGCTCTGTGTAAACTTTGAGTAGTAAAAAAACATGTTTTGTGATGCATTTGTCCATCCTCGGCTCATTTCTTGTTGTTTCTTCTTTCCTCTCTTCATTCTGACAGGTATCTCATGCATCTTTTGAATGTTCATTTGTAGCTATGGGAGCTGTGTTCATTGGGTTGAAAACGTTTTCTATGTGAAATCTGATCTTTGGTCCGTGATGTTGCTATCCATCCTCTCCATTGTTCACCTCTATTCATTTCATGGTAGTCAGGGTAGATGATCAATATTTTCCTTCTCGGTGTATCACTTGTTTTAGTGTAGACTTTGTTTTCCTTGTTTTCTTTCTCTCCTTGTCTCCTTGGAAGTTACATTAGAATTAGATTAGCTTGCCTACACAGGAATAGATTGTGGCGGGTAGATTAGGAAGATGAACCAGCCTTCTCTGGAGGATCATTCCCATTTGCAAGTCCCACATCTTGGGGAATGATCCAATGTTATGCAAATCACACCAAATGAACCCCTTAAAAAAGCAGATCCATAACTCATTTGGGGGTGTTATTATTTCGCACTAGCAATGACCTCCTTCTACCCACCGATGTAATGAGCATTACACTATGTACCAATACTGGAGGGGAATCAAGCCAAACATAGTTCTCCAAATCCTATATGACATGAATGTTAGAAAAATTAAACAAGATGGATCCCTTGATTCATCCCTTAAAGCATATGGTAATTGATTCTTAGATTGATTATAATATATAAATGTGTGATCTAGGGTAGTAAGAGATATTTATTCATATTTTATTATATTTTTTTGTGGCATGTTCCAAGGGATAAGTTCTTTAAATAATGTGATAAATGATATTTTAAAGTGGCTTTGATCGAGATCCTTAAATGCCATTATCCAATAAGAGTGCATATGTTCACATAAATATGTTTCAATTTTGCAACCCTTTTTTTGTTGAAAAGACATTAGCTAATATTTTGCACATGTAATTTGATTTGGGCCTACCGGTCATATAACTTGGATCACACCCACACTTTTTATGTGATTAGCTAGTTATGTAGATTAACATTTTCTATGAATAGAAATAACTTTTCAATCCAAAACAAAAGTTGATATAATATAGGGATAAAGAAGGTGGTTGTAAGTGCAGATTGGGAATAAAATAGTCTTAAAGTTTATAGCCCAACAAATGTTGAGTAAACTCGATCCAACTTTCCGACATGAGATAGGTAGTTTTATTTAAAAATACAAGTGCATTGGAATAATTTTATTTTGGATTTTTCGTGGTAACATTGCATGAGGCATAAAATTCAGACATGAGTTTAATTTTAATTATTATTTAATCTATTTCACATTATTTTAATGGCTAATTTTTTTATTTTTTAAAATTTTGCAGAGAAGGGTATTCTAGCATAATAAAATTATCTGATATATTATATCTATTCTATTTTGTGTGGTAGATCCTTAGCGATCGAAGATTATAGTTAGGATTCGGGAGACAATGAAATTATAAACAAAAATGTGACAGAGACGAGTGTCGTTATACCAACATCAAAAACCACTCGCAACCCACTTTTCCTCGAGCACGACCACTATATACGTTATCGCTTTGAGATGCCAACGTGGTGAAGCCCACTATTGTGCACAAAACTAACTTGATGAACAAGACAATCTTCAAGGTTGAATATTTTGAATCTCAAGCTTCCACATATAACTAACGAGTTTATACCACCCAAAGTACAATTATTTCACATAAACATAATGATGTTGAAATTGTCATAGGAGGAAAAACACTCCTAGGGTGTCATTAATGTCAAAGGAGGGTGCGGGAACATTATTTTATTATTATTAATAAATATAAACTTGTGAAAAATTAATTAGCAAAGTTCATTAATTTCCTTAACATTTTTCCCTTATGAAGAGTGTGCACCTTGGAAAGGAAGTAAGACTAGAATTGGGTCCTTTCTACAAAGCTAGGCCCATCCAAGTTGGTTCCTAAAAATTTCTATGGTGGTCGAGAGCTTCCAAATTCATTTCTTAATATTTTGTGCCTTGTTTTATTCACTTTTATGGGAGAAAGGCTTTTGCAATGGTCGTTGAATTAATTTTACATAAAAACAAAACATCACGGATGTGCACTTGTGCTTTTAAATTTACTTTTATTTTAATTTATGTATGCTCATCCAAGTATTGGGTGCGAGGATACTGCGATGAAATAACCTTAATATGGATTTGGTTGTGGTAATGGTGTGTTAACATGTAGTTCTAACTCTAATAAGGAAATCATTTTTATCAACAAAATCTTGGATTTGCTTTCATAAGGTAAAACATTATTCCTACCAGGTGAGGATCCTTGAGATTCCTCTTCTTCTTCCTCCACTTTTGAGGGGTTAAGGGATGTTGGGCTTCATTTTACACTTGGGAGTTTGGAGGAGAGCTTGACATAGAGCTGGAGCTTGGAGAGCTTGGCATTGATTTGGAAGTTGGTCTGCTTTGATTGAGAGGTAGGATCTCATCATCTTGTTTTATGTTTGATTTATGAAAAAAGTATAGAATGGACTTCTTATTTGGTTGTGCATTTGTGTTGAGTGCTTAGTGTATTGTGTGGGTTTCCTTTTATTTCGGTATACAAGAATTAAAGATACAAGTGCATTTATAACTTGTGTCTTATAACTATGAATAAAATTTGGACAACCATATATAATTGGGAACATGTAGAATATGTGTGTGTGTGTGTGTGTGTGTACACATACATACACACACACATATACATACATATATACATACATACATACATATATATATATATATATATATATATATATATATATATATATATATATATATATATAATCTTAGATGTATGGAAATGATATTTCCATTACCTTTACAATATAGATTAGACATGAATCTTAATGTATTAAATCAATTGAAATGTGTGTTTTCCAATGCACTATGCTATCTTAATCATGGGGAGTTCATTAGCTAGGCAATATCCTAGCATGTGCATTCATATTGAGGTAATTAAAATTGATAAAATCAAAGTCAATATACCGGTAGACATTAGGGGGTGAAAGGGTTTAATTTACTAATATTTTGAATTAGGTATTGGGGGTAGGTTAGAGAGGTGGGCCTAAGGAGAGGTGGGGTTGATTTTAATATTAAACTAAAATATTTGACCCCTAGTTTTTAAAAATAAATACCTTAATATTGCATAAGGAGTGTTTTCATGAAGTTAAATTATAATCTCTTTTTGAATAAGGAAATATCAATTAGGAGATTCTTAACCAAGAAATAATAATATTATAGAAAACTAGGATTGAGTATTTTTTCAACGTAAATGATATTATTTCACCATCTTAATTATTTGAATAACTATTGATAAATGATTAAAGTTGACATTAACGTAATTGATAATATATCTTGAATGGCTTCAAAATATATTTCTAGAGCAAAGACATATTAAGAAAATAATAATTGAGTGGAAAACATGATATATTTGGGTAGAAATAAAAATATGTTCTATTTGATATATTAGGGTAGAAATAAAAAGGGGTAAATAAAATTGTAATGGAAAAATGGGTATGTAAGGTACATGGAAAAAATAGGGGGTATTTTCATTCTAATAATATAACAAGAGGGGTATTATCAATTGAAAAATTGGAGGTAAAAACTAACATTAAGGGTATTCTTTAATACCCTTTGAACGAATGTGTTATACCATACTTTTACTAAGTGAACCCCTCGTGCTCTTAATCTCGATTACACACTAATTTTTGGTCATGTGAAGATGACTTAGGAATTTATCTTGTCTTTCCTTAATACAACAAGAAAAAGTAATGTGAATAATAAAATGTTGCATCGTCTCACAATTTGGATATTCCTTTGGATTACTTGACTCTTGGGAGACTCTTTTTAATAAGATATCAATCACCTTGGGAAAATCTTGCTAGCTTATTATTAGATAAATTGTTTGACCCTATATTGCATAAACTAAGAATGGTAATTATATAATCATCCCACCTACTTTGGTTAGTGACATCCTTGAAATCGATATAACCTCTAGTCAAACAATGTGAATTTGGAGTTGACTTAAAAGTTGTGTTGTTTTGGAGTTCTCTTGAAAACATGGCCCGATTGTTTTTACCACTCAATGGGGTGGTGAATTTAAATTTCCTTGTTTGAAAATGGACTGATGCCTCTAGTTTATATATATACTTAGCCTTTAGACTTAATGGGCCATTGGCAACCTAGGTAATTGATGAGTTAAAATAACATATCTTAAGGATATTGGGAAGAATTTGGAATCTACCTTTCCATTTGAAGAAAATGTTTCTTGTTTCCCTCTTGACCTCATGGTGAAGGTTTGATAGGACAAGTTTTTCCAAGCTCGTCCAAGAAATAATTTTGTTAAATTTCTTAGGAAATCGATAATTTTTAAGGACTCTTTTTTGGATACATGTTCCTCCTAGCTCATTAATGTTTACTCTTGGCTAAAATCATAAAAATTTTAATCTTACAAACTTCTTATATGCCTTCTTGAGTTCGAAAACTAGTTTTTTGTTGTTTCAATAAGTAAGGGTGGCATTTTTGGGATGCGGTAGTGTGAAATTTGGATTTCCATGGTAGAAATTTTGGTAATATTTTTAACAATAGAAAATTGATCTATCATTATCAGTTCTTTAAATCAAAATTATTGGATATGTTATATCATACTTGAGAAAAGGGTTCAAGCTATGGAACCCCAAGGAAAAACTAGAAAATTAATCTTAAGCTTATGGTTGTCTAGATATTACATACTTAATTTAATGGTACTTTTTCTATGAACATAAAGAGAATTGCCAAATCAATTCATCAATTTTTTTACTATGATTGGTGTTATGTGACCCTTCATCCTTGACACTTAAAGGAATAACAAAAATTTTAGGGAATATTTGAGGTGCTGGTAAATAGTTTTCCCATATTTTACAAGATAAATGTGAGCTAGAAGTGAATCCTCTCATAAATTTGGAAATGTGTCTCTCTTCTCGTATGGTATGTGTGATGTTCATGGGTGGTTTCATGCACATCATGTGTGCATAACTTGTTAGCCTTTTTAAGAATTTTTTTGTTCCCTTGGCTCACTCATCATCAACTCCTTAAAAGTGACCTTTATGTTGTACATCCACTTATGTGGAACCTTGTAGAGAATTTAGATGATGATGTTAATGAAATTTTTGGAAGCTATAGTTTTCTTGATTAACATTCTCCTAATGTGAGATACACTTGATGTTGAACCAAGTTAGAGTTGGCGGGACATGTTTGTTGAGACTAAAAACTACGTGGTATGATGTGATACCTTTGAGAGGTCATTATTCTTACCCCTTCATGTGACTTCCGGAGAATGTCTATTTATAAGGGAGGGAGATGTAATGCCCACCATTTTATTGCTTTATTTTATTGATAACTCATCTTATTGATTTGTTTAGTGAAATTGATACAACACTATTTTGGACATTATATGGTGTTTTCGTGGATCAAAGTTTTGATACAGGTTATGTATGAGGCATACAGTGTCAGTCTATTGTTGTGATTTTTATTGCTAATTTTTGTGATGTTGTTATGGATATTATCAGGATGTGATTTAGATGGGTTTTATTTGGTATACGATGGATGTATGTCATTCGGATAATTATTATAATTACTAGCTATGGTGATGATGCAATAGATGTTATCGTGATGTGATTTAGGTGGAATCTATTTTTAATCTATATGGATGTATTTCATTACTCGGTTAATTATCTCATTATATATACATATATATATATATGTATATATATATATATATATATATATATATATATATATATATATATATATTGTTTATTTCCTAATTTGGATGGTTTATGTCATAATTGATTTAATTATTGGATGTATGTGGTATCATTTTACTTGTTTTATCATATCGAGCGGGTATGATGACATGTGAATCAATTATACAAAGTTATAAGTTCACATAGGAAAACGTGGGACTCAGAGTTGCACCTCTAAGTTTGCACAAGTGGTCGTCTGGGCCAAAACCTCACCTTCCTGCTTAATCAATTGGTCTTATTATTTTGGCTTCGAGTGGTTTTGGATAAATCACTCTCCTTGTGTATGTGTCGTGAATAATTCAGGAACCTTTAGTTGTTTCCTTCTTGAATCTTTTTTAGATTAATTTATCTAAACCTTGTTTAGAGTTATTTTAGGGCCATAAATTCCCTACTTTTGTTATTGACATTTCATTTTTTTAAAAGTTAGAGGTGTGGGACCACTTAAACATGGGTTGGGTGGGCCCGACTACCTCTCTTTGTATGCCACTTTTTCCAAACTCAAAATTGGGATAAAAGTGGAAATTGGAAGTTTTTTTACACTTTGGGGTCTCATGTACATAAAAATATACCCCTTGGAATCTACCTATGGGTAGGGGGACCATTTTCAAGGGTCAAATGGGATTTTCCCTCCCATTTGAGCCTCTCTCCCATATTCTTAATTAAATTAAGGGAAAATAGTTTTGAAGGGACTATACCCTGTATACAAAAGGGCTCAAAAGCCAGATAGTAAAGATGAGAGAAGCAGCCCAGAGAAGGGCAAAATAGTCAACCAAGGAAGGCTCAACAGCCAAATATTACAATATAGGAGAAAAAAGGATCTAAACGTACAAAGATCCAGAAAAAAGAAGGAAAGATCAAAAAGAAACCAAAAGAGAAAGCATGAAGAGCTCCCAAAAAACAAGCTCCAGAACCGCCTGATGACAGCCACATCGCAGCCAAAAAACTAACATCACAATAGCCCGTTACTTGATGGCTCTGTCAATTTTGGTCTTGATAGCCTGCAGTGACATGAAGAAGGCAATGGCAGTGGCCTGAGAGGAGTCTTGCAAATCTGCTTGGGCAATTGCAATGTCCCTTTTCTCTTTAGGGCCCCATATGTCCTCATTAATCCCACTTAAACTGCAAACACTGTGGACATGTTGTTTAATGAAATTATAAATGCTTTTGAGGGCAGACAATATGCAGTCATTTCGGCTTTTAGCATTCCCCAATCTGCCATCTAAGGACTGTAGTTTCTTGAAGACTTCCCCAATAACCCCCTCTTCCTCCTCACTTTGAAGGATCCTTTTACCCTTAGCTCTTTCCATGTTTTTTATAGCCCCTTTGAGCTCTTGTATCTCCTTTTCTAATCTGTCCACCCTATCTAGCAATTCCTCCTCTTTGGGCTCCTCCACCGGCTTGCTAATATGTAGGAGGTTTTCAGCTAGTTCCAAGTCTTTGTGGCTCCTTAGGACCCGTTGGGAAGCAGGGATTTTAGCTTTGAGGCTCTTGCTTTTCTTGCTGGAGACAACATCTTCATTCTTTCTTTTTAGCGGGGGGAGTGGGAGCAGTGTGGGCAGGTGGAGGTATGGAGGAGGGAGGTGGGATAGGATTCACGGGAGGGCAGCTGGAGAAATGGCGGTGAATCAAGAGGATAAGGCCCTAGTGCAAAGGGACAGCCCTAGAGTGGCTTTGAACTTCCCTTATAGATTTCTCCAGAGAGTTAATCAGATAGTGAGGAAAGCTGATAATGTTATTTCTACGAAAATGATTCAGAAAAATCAGATGCTTTTGAGGTATAGTCACATATCTTCCTTCAAGGGTAACATACCTTACCACCATTTTGGCCAGTTCATCAAAAGGTTCAGGGATCGACGCCACCTTGAGGCCAGCAGTCACGAACTCAAGATTCTCCCCCTCTTCCAGAAATTTCTTGGTTTCCACCTCCCTGTCTACCTTCTTATTGAAGAATTTTGTGCCTTCCAGGCTGAGGCCCGTGATCTGAGCTATGAGCTCTTCCGTGATTTCCATTTTCATGTTACTATATTTGACTATTCTATTCTTCCAACCCTAGGTGAATTTGATAGAGATGTCTTGGTCGAAGCCTTGGATCCTTTCAATGAAATTAGACAGGCCCCCGATTTGCAGGTAATCCCAAAGCTCCGTGTTCTCTTTCCACTCAGGATTGTGGGTCGGTTCGGTTTTGCATGGCGGCCCCCCCATGTTTCCTCTGCTCCTTTTCCTGTTCTCAACGGTAAAATAGCTACCAATGTGCGGGATAGGCCGAACTTTGATTTTGGTATTTGAATCTTTCCTTCCCGTGAAAGCCGGTTTAATTATTATGCTACACTTGTTATTATTGCCCCACTCCTCGGCTTTCCTCCTATGCCAAGAAATGATGACAGTCCAGCCCGCACAGATCGCAACAATCATCCAAATCTTTTGTGATGTCATCATCATGTACTTGGGGATCCGCACATTAGCGTCTAAAATACAACCGTTAGTTATGATTTTCACTGCCATGTAGATCAATGATAATGGCTTTATTGACATGAGCGGGCAGAACGTCCCCCCCAATCCAAGTTTGAAAGGGATTATTAACACCGAAGTTAGCCAAACTGTCAGCGACCCTATTTCCTTCCCGGTAGGTGTGGGTGATTTGGACCTTTTCAAATATTTTGCATATATCAATAGCTTCCTCAATATAATCCCTGATAGACCAGCTGGGGTGTTGCTTTTTATTCAGAAGATTGATAATATTTAGAGAATCACCTTCAATTATGATATTTGGAATATTACAATCTCTGGCAAGTCTAATACCCCAAAGAGCCGCCATGGCTTCGGAATAATGATTAGTCTGTCTGCCCATTCTCCCAGAAAAAGTAGCAACATAACAGCCTCTTTGATCCCTGATGATTCCCCCTCCTCCAGAGTCACCCGGATTGCCCTTAGAGGCCCCATCAAAATTTAACTTGTGCCAATCAGTGGGGGGTTTAATCCATCGGACTGTGTTTCTGTCAGTACCATTGTTATTTCTATTGATAGTGGCAATATTCCATTCAGTCAGAATGCATTCTTCATTCTCTCGGGTAGAGTCTATTTTTAGGGGGTTTAAATCTAGCAATATTATCTTGCACAACAATGATAATTTCCTTATATACTTTATTCTGAAGCTATCTATTGTTTCGAAAATACTATCATTACGGGCCTTCCGATTCTCCACATAGTGTGGGCGAGAACCGATTGCCATAGCCTTTTCACCATGCAATGTTTAAATGGAGAGCTCCATTGCTCCCAAGCTGAAGGCGAGGTAAGGGGAAAAATCCATCTCAGATTAAATTTTGCAAAAACAAGCTGCCAAATTTTGGAAGCAATCTCACAATGAAGGAATAAATGCTTTATATCTTCAGCCTCTTGCTGACACATGCAACATCTATTCGGCATGATGAATCCCTTCTTGATGAGGTTGTCATTAGTTAGGATCTTTCCATTAATAATTAGCCACCAAAAGAAGTTCACTCTAGGGGTTAGCTCCAACATCCACAACTTGTGCCACTTAATTTCACTTTCCATGGATGCAAAGAAAGAATTATATCCTGATTTAACAGTGTATTCCCCATCAAAAGAATCTTTCCAGATGAGCTCATCCTTAAGATTTTGATTACTTATATGGATTAGGGAAAGTTGATTCTGGAGAGATATAATATCATCCTGAATATTATCATTCTCCACTTTTAGCTGCTTCCATTTTCTTTTGTTTCCATCCCTCTCAATGTATCCCTGGATTTTGTGCCCATACTTTGTAATTAATCTGTCTTTAATATGATCATAAGCAGAAATCCAGTTAGAATCCGTCCACTTATCAGTCCAGAAGTTTATGTTTTGCCCATCTCCAAGCTTCCAGCTGCACCCCTGAGAGAGAATGTGTCTGCTGCGTAGAAGGTTGTTCCAGAAAATAGAACCACTCGGAAGGGACTGATCATAAATGAAGGAAATCTTGTTTTGATTTGAAAGATATTTGATCTTAATCAGCTCTGTCCAAGGTCTGTGCTCTTTTATAAGCCTCCATCCTAATTTTGCAGTAAGGGCAGTACTCATATGTTTGATATCTTTGATGTCTAACCCCCCTAGTCTCTTAGGTTTACAAACCTGTTCCCAAGCCACAAGATGATATCTGAATCTGTCCTCAGTACCGTGCCACAAAAAGTGTTTTTGAATCTTCTCAATACTGTTCATCACAGCTGTAGGCATGCTGAACATTGACAGTATGTAAATAGGCAAGTTTTGAAGCGTGCTTTTAACCAAAAGACACTTACCTGCACTTGAAAGAACGGCTCCTTTCCATCCAGCCAACTTTCTTTGAAATCTCTTAATAAGATCATTCCATACCTCCACTGAAATCTTGCCAGTACTTAAAGGTAACCCTAAGTAAGTAGCTGGTAGAGAATTAATAGTGCATCCTAGAATATTAGCAATCTTTCTTTGCCTCTCCTCAGGAGTATTGAAGAAATAAATAGAGCTTTTTTCAAAATTAACTTTTTGTCTCGAGGCTTCCTCATAAAATCTAAGGATAGTTTTAATGGCCTTTGCCTCAATAATAGAAGCCATTAGTAGCAGTAAAGTGTCATCAACAAACTGCTGATGAGAGGAGATCTGATTACCAGTAGTTGGAGGGAAGCCTTTTATCATGCCAATGTCAATAGCTTTGGAAATAGATCTACTTAAACTGTCAGCCATAATAATGAATAAAAGAGGGGAGATTGGGTCGCCTTGCCGTATACCTCTATTACTGGCAAAAAAACCCACAGGTTCCCCATTAACAACCACAAAGAATCTAGAGGTAGAGATGCAAGAGTGAATGATTTTTCTAAATTTGCTTTGAAAACCAAATTTGGATAGGACCTCATCCATGAATCTCCAGGAGACTCTGTCAAAAGCTTTATGCATGTCAAGTTTGATGGCCATCCCCACCTTTTTACTTTTATCCATAGAATGTATAGTTTCATGAACCATGATAATGCCATCTTGGATAATTCTTCCCTGGATGAATCCGCTCTGCTGTTGAGAAATGATCTCCATGAGTATAGGTTGCATTCTAGTGGTGAGAATCTTTGTGAAAATCCTATAAATGACATTAACCAAACTGATAGGCCTAAAATCTTTGAAGTCTTTTGCATCCAACTTTTTCGGGGCAAGCACAATGTGTGTATTATTTAGTTCTTTAATAAGATTTCCCGTTCTGTAAAATTCATTAATAGCTTTCAAGAGATCTTCAGAGCATATTTCCCAACATCTTTGGTAAAAGTTAGCCGAGAAGCCATCTGGACCTGGAGCCTTATCCCCTTCTAAAGCAAAGACAACCTTTTTTAATTCCTCAATGGTGACAGTTTTTGAAAGACTTTTAAATCTCTCAGCAGGTATTAGATTATTAGGAATGGAGTCTAAGAGGAAAGAGGCCGCTTGTTCATTGTAGGAGGTATCTTCAGTGAGGAGGTTCTTGTAAAAATTAAGCGCCTCTGTTTTGATATCCTCAGGATCCTTAGTAATGTTTCCATTTCCTTTAGCAACCTCTGAAATTTTGTTACAAGCTCTATGTTTGATGGCTGTCAAATGAAAAAAATTGTATTTTTGTCTCCATCCTTAAGCCAAAGGGCTCTAGATTTCATTCTCCAAAAGGTTTCTTCATGGTTGTTTATATTATGCAGATCTGATAGGAGTTTTTTTCCCACTTGATGATCCTCTAGGGTCATACCTTTCATGGAGACATTTAGCTCAAGCTCTTCTAGTTGTTGCTTAAGTTCTTTCTTCTTTTCAAAAATGTTTCCAAAAACCTCTTTATTCCATATTCTAACTTTCTGTTTAACATTCTTTAGCTTCTGAAGAAGCCTGAATTGGGCCATCCCTGTGCCTTCCCAAACCCACCACTCTTTAATTCTGTCCAGAATGTCTTCATGTTCGAACCACATTTTCTCAAATTTGAAATTACCATGAAAAGGTTTTGTCCAATTGAAGAAATTGAGGACTATTGGATTATGGTCAGATCCCGTTCTGGGGAGAGTAGAGAGATGGAAATTCTGGTCCAGGATCCAATTTGCAGAAATAAGAGCTCTATCAAGTTTAACCTGAATTAAGCTCTCTCCTAATCTTCTGTTGGACCATGTAAATTGATTGCCATGAAGCTCTATGTCCATAAGATTAAGAGTCGAGATGAAGTCAGCAAATTCTTCCATACCAAGGGAGAATTCAGAACTTCCTCCAAACTTTTCTCCTGATTCAAAGGAGTATTGAAGTCTCCCATAACCAACCAGTTCATGTTTTCAACCTTGCTTCGGAACAAGGTTAACTCTTTCCATAGACTTCTTTTACCAGTAGCAGTATTGGGCGCATAAATATTAGACAGGATCCAACTATGATTATTTTCAAGGCTTTTAAAGATAATAGCTAAATGATTCTGGGTTGAGGAGAGTACCTTACCGTCAACCATCTTTGTATCCCAAAAGATCGCTAAGCCTCCAGAAGCCCCTTGAGAGTCAACAGCAGCAAAGGCAGCGTTCTGCCAAAAATGTCTTTTGAAGTCTTCAACTGCTTTACTTTTCATTTTAGTTTCCTGAATGAGAAGAATGTTGGGTTTGTTTGCTCTTTTAATTTCCTTAAGCATTCTTTGCTTAGGCCCTCCATTGAGGCCTCTGACATTCCAAGAAATAACCTTCATTAAAAAAATTTGGAGATGCATTTGCCGGATGGCTCAAAATTCTCTGTGTACCATCTGCAATTTCTTTTTCAGTCTCTTTTTCTCTTGCTTCTCTCTTAGATGGCCTGCCTTTTCTAAAGGTTACTCCAAAATTTGCAGTTCTTCTAGTAGTGGCCCTTGTGATTCTTGAGGTGGAAGCTTCCCAGCTTCCAAGCTACTTTTCTTCCAGGCTTTTTGAACCTCTTTTCTTTCTTTTCACTAAGATGAATCCATCATTATCACAATCATTTTCCTTACTGATTGGGGTAATTTCCCCATCCTCCTTTCCTGTGGTAATATCAGCCTGCTTATCCATTTTAGGAGTCAGCTCCTCCACATCTGTGTCCTCTTTCTCTTGGTTTAGATCTCGTGCAATGGATTCTAGATCCACTTTGCCGTTTTCTTGTCTCATTTTTAGTTTCTCCAATGAGCTGCTCCTTAGCAGCTCTTGATGGGCACTGATTTTGTCTTCCTCTTCTCCCATGTATGAGAGAGAAATGTTAACTTTTTCATTTTCTTCATCAATCTCCATGTTCAGCTTTACTGGATTTGGAGTCAAAGAGTTCAAAACTGAATCCACTGACATCTCCCTTTTGTTTTCTTCCTCATTCGGACCCAGATCTAATTCTTGTTGAGACTCAATCAGCTTCTTAGGTTTCCAAAGTTTTCTGTAAACCGGTGGTCTCTTTGCCTTAAATCCTTTTTTCCTTTCTTTTAGCTTGGAATGCCTCTCCAAACGCCTATTTCCAGTAGCTGGTTCAGATATCTGCTCTTTATCCACCTTATCTCTCTGATTCTGTCCTTGATCTTCAGGAATATCTGAGAAATCTTCCAGCTTTTGAACTGTATGTTCAGGACATTTGCTGGAAAAATGCCCTAATCTGTGGCATTTGCTACATCGTAATTGGAAAGCTTCATATTCTATTTGTTGATTCCATTCTCCAAATTTGGATTGCAGAACAATGTTATCGGGAGCTCCAGATCCATTTCTATGGAGACACAGAACCGAGCAAATGCCAGCCTAGACCTATTTCTCGTGGGCCCATCCAGGCCAATAGGTGAACCAATCGATTTGGCAATGTGAAGGAGGATTTCATCATCCCAAAGATGTAGAGGAAGCCCTGGGAGTCTACACCAGATGGGTATGGCATGAATATTTTCAACAAATGGATTAAATCCAGGGGTACCATTTTTTAAAAATAGTCCCATATTACCCAGACACCAGGGACCACCCAACAAGACCGAGTCAACATCAGATTGGAGATTAAATCTGGCCAAGAAAAAACCTTTTGCCATAGTGGTGATTATCAAATCCCCTTTTGGTTTCCATCTACGAATGGCCCATTTCCTAATGGTGTCCACATTGGGTCGTGATCCCAAAAATTTTCCGACAAGTGCCAGATTGGTTTTCTCCAGAGCTCTTTGCAGACATCATCAGGCACCTGTAAGTGGGTCACCCCTTCAGCATCTTTTGTACTTTTAAAATCACATGCAGCCTGAGGTCTCGCATTTTTGTCAGGAGGAGTCTTAACAACTTCCGCCCAGGCTCTAGACCCGAAACTGTCACCAATGATCACATTTTTCACTTTTACCGGTTCCTTAGCGGCTACATCGCAGTTCTTTGAAAGACATTCAGCAGCCAGAGCTGCTGAAACAGCAGCTTTCAAAACCCTCACGCAGCCCACCTGAAGAGATTCCTCTTCTTATTCCTCCACTTTGGAGGGGGTAAGGGATGTTGGGATTCATTTTACATTTTGATTTTGGAGGAGAGCTTGGGAAATAGTTGGATCTTGGAGATCTTGGCATTGATTTGGAATTTGGCTTGCTTGCTTGAGAGGTAGGCCTCTCATCCTCTTGTTTTATGATTATTTTATGTAAAAATGTATAGAGTGGATTTCTTGTTTGGTTGTGTATTTATGTTGAATGCTTAGTGTATTGTATGTGGTTACTTTTATTTTGGTTTCCATCCATCTCACTTGCGATAGACTTGGTATGTTGGGGAATTTGGTGTAAACCACCTCTTGCACCAACATTTCTTGATGGGAAAGCCATGATGGTATTGTCCTTTTATTTTCTTCCTCCCTCATATGGTTGATGAGGGAGATGATATTTCATATGGGTTAAAAGCTCATCTCCCTTCCTTTCCAAGGAAATATTCCAAGGTTTGAAAAACCTTGGCAAGGAGGAGGCTTGGAGTTGGGATTTGGAGGTTATGTGAAGTTTAGAGTATGGTGTTATTGTTGGAAAAATGTAAGATATGGATTTTCAAATGTTGGCAATGGGAATTATCGTCCCTCTTCCCCGCATGAAAATTTTTAGAGTTTCTTCATTGTGTTTGGTTTATGGTGGATGTTTTGATTTTTTCAATGTGTGTGTTTAGACCTTATATTCTTCCCATCTTGTGCAACTTGGAAGCATGCATCCTCTCTCTCCCATGGGATATGAGAGAGGCTAGCATGTCCTCCTTTTTAGGATATGACATATAATGATGCCATTTGGTTGGGTAGAAAACCAAGCCACCTCTCTTGTGTATGAAGATATCATTTTTGGGAGGATTAATCAATTTATTTTTAAGGTTATAGTTTCTTGTGTAGTGTAAGGAAAGAAGGAATGTGAATATTTATTGTATTAGATGAGAAAATTTCATTATATTTCTTTTGGAAATATTGTAAATGGGAACATTGTTCGATATGATTTAGAACTATGGTGTAATAAGCTATAGAAGCTTGCATGTTTAAGTGTATTATAACTTGCAACTTGTAGAGAGGAGGAACGATTAATATAAATAGCTAGTGTTTGGAAAGAACTTGATAAAATGTGTAGATTTTGAATTTTGAAAGGATTGATTTTGTGAGAAGTTGTGAAGAGTAGTTCTACTTCTATCTTGGTTTCCCATGAGATTTGTTTTAGCATCAAAATCTTATGAATATAATTTTTCTTTCTAATAACATTGAGAAATAGGGGTTTCAGCCTTTCAAAATTCCATTTCTAATTTTTGCGAGCATGCAAAACATACTTTAGTTAATTGTGTTTAGATTGAGAAGAGGAAAAAGGTTTTTCAAGGTTGTTTGATTGAAGTGATAATGAGTTATGAACTATGGAAATTTGAAGTTTCAATGTACAAAATAATAATAAGTTGTGAGTTCTTTATAAAAGGGAAGTCTTTTTCTACCATGTTTTCCAATGTTTTGTTTGGTTTCAATCTCCTTGATCTTGTATGGTTATCTCACCCTATTCTTAATCTTGAAAAATAATAGAAGTTGTAATGTGACATTATTCAATATGAATTATTTATTCCTTGTAAGGATTGGATTGGAAATATTCAATGTGAATTCTTTATTCCTTGTAAGGATTGGATTTTAAATAATCATGTTGCTTCATTATAAATATACTCTTATTAACTCCTTAAAACATAGAAAGGAATTATTTTTTTAGTTACATTGGATTCTCTTTGAAAAATATTGTCTTATTTTGGGTCTTTCAAGTTTAAATCTCTTATAGTGTTCCTTAGCATAAAGGATAATTTAATTATATGAGTCACCCTATCCCTCTTAAACTAAAATGAAAGTGGTTTAAACAATAAAATTTTATATATCTCTTTCTTACTAGAAAATTAAAATATTTGAACTCATTGTGTAAGCAATCCTCCTCCTTATCTCATTTATTTAGTTTAATATAATAACATGTCTTATAATCCCTAAAAAGCCTCCCTTACTCCTTGAATAGTATATATATGCATGAATATTTACATTTCTCTTAATATTTATCTGGATAATGAAAATCAGGGCTTTCTTTTTTAAACTCTTCTATATGGAGAGACATACATAAAAACATGACTTATTTATATTATAAGACGTTGGTTTTGTTTTAAATATTTATATTAAAAATTAAACTTTGGAGGAGGCGGGCAACATGGCCAACCCAACCCCCTTCCTCTACACCATTGCAAATTTTAGGCTCAACCTAAATGGGTATGTGACCCTACTCCTTGATATGCCCTTATGGCCATGTATGCAACCTTGTGATGGCTATTTGGCCTCAATTCCTTTATGGCCACACTAACTTAAGTATATTATATATATACATATGGCCTCCAATATGTTTATATATAAATTACAAAACAAAAACAAAAAATGCTTATCCCTAGCCATATTGAGGATATATATATATATATATATATATATATATATATATATATATATATATATATATATATATATATATATATATATATATATATACACATATATATACATATATATATATATATATATACATATATATACATACATATATATATATATATATATATATATATATATATATATCATACATAAAGGGACTTAGAAATATATATATATATATATATATATATATATACAATAAAAATGTATTAAGAGTTAATAAACAAATAAAAATTTTGGTGCCTCTATGGATGTCTCCTCCTCCTCAACGTGCAAAAGAAAACTAAAAGAAGAAATATACAAAAATATTGTCTCCATGAAAGCCTCGATACTAAAAAAATGCATGAGGTAATGAAAGAGAAATAGAAGATAAAATAATTGTTGTAGAGAAATCATAAGATGAGATTAGGGATTTTAGGAATCCCTAAAATCAATGGTGTAAATTATTTTGTGTAGTGCCCACATTTTACACACACAAATACAACAGTAAAATACCAGGATAATTGACTTACATTGCTCACTACACAATACACAGTAAGGGCTCCAAGTACAGACTCGGTACACATGCGACAATCACATAAGTCATCGACTCACATAGACACATGCAGATGACATCGGCATGTCGACGCTACACTTTTCCCAATGGAAGGTTACTAGTAAAGACCCAACCACAAGAAACGTGACTTTAGGAACGACGAACCCATGACATATCATTACTTTAAATGTATTTTAGTTACGGAAAACTTTCCAAGGTCATTATGAGGTAAGCATGATTTTCTCCCTTTTTCCACCTACATGTTCTGAAAATTCATTTCACAGTTCACTTATTGTTCAACCATTTACTTTTCTCTTTACCCTTATGACAAATCTTCATAACTTACATAAGTATTTTCCATATTTCAAAATGCCTACCAGATTTTAAATCTCTCATTCTTATGTTAAGATTTTGCTTCTCAAACGTTTATTTAATGTTTAGAATTTAACCTTGTTACACAAGTGAACCTAACGTGATGTCAGGATGAAATCTTGGGATTAAGAAAGACATAGATTGAAATAGCTTTTTCCCCAAGAACATCCATCGATCACGGAATAGTTATTTCACTACCATTATTATTATAGTTCAATAATTTGTTGAATTCCAAATTTGATCTTTATATGTATATCTTTTGTTTTCTCGACGTTAGGTCACACCAAGGAAATTTATATTCTTTGTAACACATGAAGATGTTTAAATTAAGTCACAAGGACTCCCAGTGACATTATTCCCAACCTCAAATTTTGGTTTTACTCTCATATGATTTACTTTCGCGTCACACTAGGATCTCATTATTACTATCGTTTTAAACACAAGAGTTACCAAAGTACTTATCTGTCATATTAACAAAGCACATGGTTAAGCTTACTTCCAGTTTCACCCAGGGCTTCAATCTCTATTATAGGTGTGATTAAGGTTAAAATGTATTTACCCTATATTCCTTTCGTGAAAGATCAAGGCACTAAATTTTCACAAGCCCAAGACAAGACATTTATCTACAAGGGACAAAAGGGTTCACTAACGAGAATGCAAGACATGGAACAACTATATCACGACCTTCATTTAGGTCATTTGGATCCAACAGGGATTCCATCCACTGATGAAGTTAATTTCTACATCTAATTTCGTAAGGCCCAGAAATCCAATAGGATACAAGGGAGTAATATCTCTACCTACTCCACAGATGGGAAGGTTACTCCGCTAGTCATTCCTTCTAACAAGGACTCATAAGGTGACTTCCAAGGTGGTCTTCACCACTCAGCCTGGTGTCGGCCCTGAAGAGAGGACATTCTTCTCGTGATTACCAAAACTAGAAGGAAACCGCATACTCGGATAAAGTTGGACCATGTCATTTCTAAAGTATGGGTTCACGACAATGTCGCTAAACCTAATGACTATGACGGTAACTCCAACTAGGGGTTTTATTTACCTAACCTAGGAGGTCTCATCGAGGGCAAAGCTTAAGTTCATCCTACGGTCTTAATTTTCTTATATGGTAAGAAGGATCACACAAGCAGGCGAGTTATGCACGAATATTTTATTTAGGGTCGAGTGTTCCCATTAAAACTCTTTATTAAGTTTGCAAGGTAAGAAGATAACCCAGTAATTAATTTAATCGTTTATGGAATACTGAGAAGGTACTACAATATCTTAACTTCAATTTCAAATTTACTTTATATAAATCAAACCCTTTTTGCCATACACAACTAAGAATCAAATTGAACCGATGATTAGATGCACATTTCCTAAGTTATCCCTAAAACTAGCATATCATGCATATTAACAAATTTCAATTATAAATTTTTGGTAACAAGAGACTACATTAGACAGTTATTCATTTTACAATGACCTATAAAAATTACAATAGTAATAAATAAATTACACATCGCCTTTTTCGTCGTCATTCTTCCATCCTGCAAAACCCACGTGAGCAAGATATCAGCGATAAATCGCTGGCATGGCATCCACCCTAATCAATCATAATTATCATTTTTCAGTTTCCCATTTACATCTGACAATAATTACAATTTGAAATCGAAATAAAAAGGTCTAGAAACATGTATTCATTGCATTTCATTTTTCTTCATTTTGAAACCTAGGAGAGAGAAAGAGAAGGGAAGAGAGAGAAAACACCACTTTGTCAAAAGTTCTATTTCACACAACAGATACACTAAAGGGTTTTAAACAGTTATTTGCATGTGTTAAAAGTTTTCAGGGTGATTTGGAAACCCTACGAGGGTCTGCAGTTTTCTATTTTTATATTTTCTTACTAACTACAAAAGATGCACAAAACATGCTCGGAGGCTAAGAAACCACTCCCAAAAGTTACCTTCCAATGAGAACACCCTCCACGATCAAATTTCTATGTGTTCCTAGATATACCAAGAGTTTAAAGCAACTAATGAAATTGAAAAAGAGCTCACGGTTTGCGTTTGGCGGCTAGTTTTCCAGGGGCCACTGGTCGTAGTTCACCCAGTTGTAAAGAGACAAAAGTTAGCTCGAGTGGCCCGAAAATCGTGTCCCAAATGACATTCGACGGATGCGCACACAACGAGACTCTTCCTACTAGTTCCCCTATATAAGGAGAATTCGTCAGAGTCGACGGGAAGGAGAACTAGAAAACCATGTTCAAACGGCGACAAGTTTTCTGGAGCGACAAGACAAAATAGGACCAGTTTGACCTCGTCAAACTGCGACCAGAGGCCTACAAAACGGCTTCGCCAAACTATCTCGAAAGGTGCTCTTTCCTATACTGAATGTTCCATGCATTTTTCTAGTATAAACGCTAGAGGTTTGCGAAGACGGAACGTGATTTCTCTTTCCGGGTTTCAAATGGTGGTCCAAAACGAAAGCCAACTTTCTAGTTTTAACAACTTTCTACTGTTGTAAATCAGTGTAATGGGGCTCCTACAAGAGCGTCAAAAGGATGTCATATGATCGTTTCAGGTCAAACCAAAAATCAAGGCGACTCCTTGTATACCAAGGTATGCGAATGAAACTTCACATCTCGTTTCCAGAGTTGCGAAGGGTACTTAGTGAGTCTCTGAAAATTGTAAAATTTAACTATTTTAAGCAGGAAGAAGGTCAACTTAATCCATGGAGAGTCAAATTTGTCTGGTCGATAAAACGATATTGAAGTGATCAAGAAGGGTAAGAGTTTTCTATGTCATCTCGAAGCGAGGGTGATAGGTCATGGTTTAAAGTAGGTGAGTTATAATTGCTTCGAGAGTTGTGACATGACACTTTATTGTTTTACGATAAATCGCTGGCATGGCATCCACCCTAATCAATCATAATTATCATTTTTCAGTTTCCCATTTACATCTGACAATAATTACAATTTGAAATCGAAATAAAAAGGTCTAGAAACATGTATTCATTGCATTTCATTTTTCTTCATTTTGAAACCTAGGAGAGAGAAAGAGAAGGGAAGAGAGAGAAAACACCACTTTGTCAAAAGTTCTATTTCACACAACAGATACACTAAAGGGTTTTAAACAATTATTTGCATGTGTTAAAATTTTTCAGGGTGATTTGGAAACCCTACGAGGGTCCGTAGTTTTCTATTTTTATATTTTCTTACTAACTACAAAGACGCACAAAACGTGCTCGGAGGCTAAGAAACTGCTCCCAAAAGTTACCTTCCAATGAGAATTCCCTCCACGATCAACTTTCTACGTGTTCCTAGATATACCAAGAGTTCAAAGCAACTGACGGAATTGAAAAAGAGCGCACGGTTTGCGTTTGGCGGCTAGTTTTCCGAGGCCACTGGTCGTAGTTCACCCAGTTGTAAAGAGACAAAAGTTAGCTCGAGTGGCCCAGAAAACCGTGTCCCAAACGACATTTGACGGATGCGCACACAATGAGACTCTTCCTACTAGTTCCCCTATATAAGGAGAATTCGTCAGAGTCGACGGGAAGGAGAACTAGAAAACCATGTTCAAATGGCGACAAGTTTTCTGGAGCGACAAGACAAAATAGGACCAGTTTGACCTCGTCAAACTGCGACCGGAGGCCTACAAAACGGCTTCGCCAAACTATCCCAAAAGGTGCTCTTTCCTATACTGAATGTTCCATGCATTTTTATAGTATAAACTCTAGAGGTTTGCAAAGACGGGACGTGATTTCTCTTTCTGGGTTTCAAATGGTGGTCCAAAATGAAAGCCAACTTTCTAGTTTTAACAACTTTCTACTGTTGTAAATCAGTGTAACGGGGCTCCTACAAGAGCATCAAAAGGATGTCATATGATCATTTCGGGTCAAACCAAAAATCAAGGTGACTCCTCGTATACCAAGGTACGCGAATGAAACTTCACATCTCGTTTCCAAAGTTGCGAAGGGTACTTAGTGAGTCTCTAAAAATTGTAAAATTTAACTATTTTAAGCAGGAAGAAGGTCAACTTAATCCATGGAGAGTCAAATTTGTCTGGTCGATAAAACGATATTGAAGCGATCAAGAAGGGTAAGAGTTTTCTATGTCATCTCGAAGCGAGGGTGATAGTTCATGGTTTAAAGTAGGTGAGTTATAATGGCTTCGAGAGTTGCGACACGACACTTTATTGTTTTGCAATGAGTTGAAGAGACATTTAACTGTATTAAAAATCTAATAACTTAATATTCTATTTAGTTGCAAAAGAGAACTAAAACACAAGAATTATGAGAGGTAAGGAAAGAAGAACCATGCCTAGAGAACGAAGTTGGTCGAAGCCACAGGCTTGGGTTCAGTCTCTTGCTTGGGCACTTCATCAACCAGTCCACAAGCGTCCTCAGCTCCACCATTTTACATACACGTCTACCAGGGAAGTTGCATTGCAAACAAAAACATCTTGTTTTCTATGCCTTGATGGTTTTCCATGCTCAATTCTAAAGCTCTTATTTTTACACATGCGGGAGGATGCTGACAGAGGTTGTGGAATCTAGCTTTACACGTACCCATTGCATTTTCTTGAAGGTTTCCAAGGCCTTTTTAACCAACTCATTTTTATTTTTATTTTTACACCTCCTGCAATCATTGCTGCCCATAAACCACATTCCTTTCAGGCATTGTCGAACCGTTTACATGCTTCCACATTTTTGCACATTCTCATGTGCTCATCAGACACCAAGCAAACATAATGATTAATTCTAGGCATGATTCTACAAGAGGCACTCATGCCATCAAAGTATTTACAACCCTCATGCACTAAACCTACCTAGCTATATGCTAAGTAAAAAAAAATGAAGCCTACATGGTCAGGGTATGTTCCAGAAGACCACATCTTTTGAGGCATTCGCCCAAAGAAATCACAGGCCTTTTTTTTACATCCATTTTGTGCATATGATGCCATCATGGCATTCCATGAGACAACATTTCTTTGAGGCATTAAATCAAACAGTTCCACACCTTTACCACAAAACCATTTTCGCACATGCCGGAGGTATGCTGTCAAAGTAACTGATTGGGCTGGAGACCTATTTGTTGCATGGTGAAATGACATGTCTGCCTTATGATGAAAATCCCCCACATTTTTTGTACATGGCCGTTACCACGTCCATGGGAAGTTGTCTCATTTTTCATCTGGTTAAACACTTCAAAAAAAGGGTGGGGCCGTTTTTCTTGTTTTGGACGCAGGCTGGGAGGATGCTGGCGTGGGCTGAGGACCAAAGCAGTCCATGAGAAGACATCTGGCGAATTATTCCTTTGCACAAACAAAAAAAACACCTTTAAGCATTGGTTTGTGTAAAAAACACACCAAGCTCTACGTGAAGCCACGTTTCCTTCAGGCATCTTCCAAACCGGGACGTCCCTACTCAAATCTCTTATCCATGGCGCGAGATAGAGGAGGATGAGGTAAAAATGCCCCTGGTTTTGCTCTGCCGCCGCCCATTCCAAACTCGCCCACTCCAAAAAGCCAATAAGACAAAAAAACCCTTAACAACAATTTTTTTATTTTAGAGCTTCTTTATTTCGACCCACCTCATAGTTTTATGTTATTTTATATTAAATTATATATGTATTATTATTATTTTATCTATATTTTTAAAAAAGTGTGGGGCACTACATTTTGATCATATGGCTATCATTTAACCTAGAGTATGCCACTTGCACATTAGGGCTTCTAAGTGGACTTGGGAGGGACAAGTGGGCTCACCTTGCCCTTGATGTTGATAAATAAGTTGTTTTTTAAATTAAGTTTATTTGATTTTTTGGTGCATATGGGCATGGGTCCATTCCGATGGGACTCTACCCAAATTTTTGCAAACCTAACACTTAGTTAAATTTATTTAAACTTATTATTTTGGTAGGGAAAAATCTAAGGTGGAAATTTTGGATTTAAAACATATAATTAATCATAATTAAACCTAATCAACTTTCATAACACAAATAAACGACGGTGGAGATTTAACTAGTAACCTTATCTTGTAGAAACATTAGCATGGTTTACACCTCTCACCCGTGATTAAAATTAATGTCACGGAATAAAAATGATATTAATGTCTTACCTTTTTTGCTTTGATCGTTTCTTCGGAAGATGTGTTTTAATTATAGTGTTGTTAACAATGAAATTATATATATAGTTAAATTGTTCATAGAAGTTGTTTTGGAATAGAAATCGGTTTAGTGTCATCTAATTTATAGCAAAGATAAAACGTTGTTGACAATTTATCTAACCACATTTTAACACAAGTATCATTTGGATTATTTATATTCGCTATCGCACAAAAAATGGTTTAATCACATTTAATTCTTAATTAATGTTTTAAAAAAATCCCAATTTTTATAGGTTAGTTGGATGAATTTTTGGGTCGTGTAAATCATGGGCATTACATATCTTATCGAGTTTGGTTTCAACACTGGGCACATTGGGAATGATCGAGTAATAAATTAATAATATTGGATTGGTTTATTTTCCCATTCTGAAAAAAATTGTTTCTTTTAAACGTATTTGTTTCCTTTCTATATTGGTCGAATGTCGCAATGGAGTGCTAAACAAAGCACCAATAAAGTGATTATTTTGGGAAGTGGATGGTTCTCATGAGATTTGTTATAAGACTAATTATAAACTTAGCCAAGTAAGCCAACGATGCAGTTATTTGAATGCATGTGTCATTCAAATTTATCTATTTAAAACACCTTGCAAAAGTTCGGAAAATTCGTTCAAAAATAATGTGCAAAATGGCTCATAAACTCCCATAAAGGAGATTGTTTAGGTTGATTGTGTTCTCTGGTGACATGGGATATCACAATAACCTTTGAACCAAATTTATAAGATCATTTGATCATTTTTTTGATGGTGTTATGAGCCCATATGGTTGTTTTGTTATATGGGATGATTGTTGAAAACTAGGAAATTTGTTTTGATTTGGACCCGTGGTTTAGGGATCTGTGGTGAGAAATTGTAATCCACCACTTCAAACATTTAGTTGTCACCATGTTTATTGATTTCAATCATTGGTTTTGATAAAATTTCTTTGTGAGATAGTTTTTATAGTGTGTTTTAGAGGCCTTTGGTTGTTCTATAACAAAAACAAACTAGCCCAATCATGATAATCAACCTAGGAAATGAGGCCATGATTTGAGCCCTTGTTATCATAAATGTATTATGTAAATTTCATTACATTATATTTATATGAGATTATATGCGAGTTAAAATAATTAGTTTTCAAGTCATGGATGTTTATTTTCAAACCCCATTTCATAGCCACTTTGGCTATAATTGTTGAAATGCAACAACATAATTTTAATAATTGGCTTCGAAGAGGTGCTTTCTGTTTGAGATATAATATCTAGTTTTAGTTTTTACACATCTTGTTAGACTCTCTATATAACGAAGAATTATTTTTATGTG